>JAHKQU010000028.1:3755000-5005000 GCA_020383195.1 Neomicropteryx cornuta
AAACGACTCTAACTGAATTTTTTACATTGTGTCAAAAACCTGATGTTTTTGGCCAATTCGCGAAGACATTGGTGTATGGTGATGTTCCACGTTATTTCACATGGAACAAATCCAGTAAAAAATGGGAGCCACGGAAACAAGGAAAACCACATCCTTCCATTACAGGCATATTCAAAGCTAAGACATTGGGGAGACTTTACACGGTACATCCAAAGCAACGTGAGTGCTTCTATTTACGTTTGTTATTGGTGAATGTTCCCGGACCAACGTCTTTTGAATTTTTACGAACAGCTAATGGTCGAGTATTCAATACATACCAGGATGCATGTCGTGAACTGCAATTGCTAGAAGACGATAACCATTGGGACTTAACGCTTGCTGATGCTGCGTTGACATCAACACCGAATAACATTCGTCAGTTGTTTGCAATTATTTTGGCGACATGTTATCCCTCGCAAGCACAAACTTTGTGGGAAAAATATAAAAATTGTATGACAGAAGACATCTTGCACCGAATTAGACAAACAAATCAATGCCAAAACATAGATTATACACCAGAGATGTACAATGAAGCATTGGTCTTGATCGAGGATTTATGTGTTCTTATTTCAAATTTACCACTTAATCATTATGGTATGCCATCACCTAATCGTCCAGCCACCGACTTAGTCAATACCGATTTACAACGAGAAAATCAATATGACCATGGAAGTTTAGCAACAATTATCATGAACAGTGAACCATTACTGACAGCAGAACAAAAAATTATTTATGATCGGATTATGCTGGCTGTTGCTGCTGAACAAGGCGGTTTTTTTTTCTTGGATGCACCCGGTGGAACCGGTAAGACATTTTTAATATCGTTGATTCTTGCCAAAATACGGTCGCAACAAAAAATCGCATTAGCATTAGCATCGTCAGGCATTGCGGCTACTTTACTGGATGGTGGGCGAACAGCACATTCAACATTCAAGCTGCCATTGGACGTTCATAATAAACCAGATGCAATGTGTAACATCAAAAAGAATAGTGGAATAGCTGCAGTGTTGCGGAAGAGTTCTATAATAATTTGGGATGAGTGCACAATGGCACACAAATATTCACTTGAAGCATTAAACAGAACTATGCAAGATTTAAACAGCAATAATAAACTTTTCGGTGGTGCTATCTTACTTTTGTCTGGTGACTTCCGGCAGACCTTACCGGTTATACCTCGCTCTACTTTCGCGGATGAGATTAATGCATGTTTGAAACAATCATTCTTATGGCGAAGTGTTGAAACACTTCGATTGACCATAAATATGCGAGTACAATTGCAAAATGATCCATCAGCACTAATATTTTCCGAACAACTACTAGATATTGGGAACGGTAAAATAAAACTGCAACCAAATACGCAATGCATTAAACTACCAGACAATTTTTGCACTGTTGTTCAGGATAAAACTGAATTGATTCAGAGTATTTTCCCGGATATACAGAATAATTATTTGAATCATGAATGGCTTAGTCAACGGGCGATTTTGGCAGCCAAAAACGTTGATGTTGACGAAATTAACTTCCAGATACAACAGTTGTTACCAGGCGATCTGATGTCTTTTAAATCAATCGATACTGTTGTTGATGAAAATGAAAGTGTAAATTTTCCGATTCAATTTTTAAATTCATTAGATATCCCTGGAATGCCACCACATAATCTTCGATTAAAGATTGGTTCCCCTATTATTCTCCTCCGTAATTTGAATCCACCTCAATTATGTAACGGTACGCGTTTGGTCATCAAAAAGATCACCGGAAACATTCTTGAAGCAAGCATTTTGGCTGGGAAGTTTAAAGGAAAAGTGGTCCTGCTGCCACGTATTCCGATGATACCATCAGATTCTACCATACCCTTCAAAAGGCTACAGTTTCCAATTCGTTTAGCTTTCGCCATGTCTATAAATAAATCTCAAGGTCAAACAATGTCCATTTGTGGTTTAGATTTGGAAAATCCATGTTTTTCTCATGGGCAACTATATGTTGCGTGTTCACGTGTTGGGAAACCGTCGAATCTATTTGTGTTAGCTAAAGACAGGTTAACCAAAAACATTGTGCACCGATTGGTGTTAAATTAAATTGAAATTGAAAGTATTTATTATTGTGTTTGCTGCTAGTTACTTAGGGTGGACTTGCTAGGTCGAGTAACATGAAAAGAGCACGTGATTTTATACAGTTCTTTTAATACAGTAAATCGTAAACCATTACAAGCGGTAATTAATCTTAAGAGCGCGCGATGTTGTCGCCGCGGTGGTCGGTCGGCAAAGAGGCCGGCTGTAGTGCGAGCCGCGACTAAGTGGGTGCCGCACTAGTGATGGGTCACCGGTAGTGGCGGACACCACACTCCTCCCTCCTTAAGACCTGGACCTCCACATCAGGGTTTCGGACAGCTAGTTCTTTGCAGGTGTCCGTGAGTTCGGCCGACGACGCAGATGGTAGCGATGCCTTGTCGTCGCTTCGGTTTGCGCATCTGCACGCGTTGCCTCCCTCGACGGAACCTGCCAAGAAGGAGAAGAAATACGATCAGTAGGTGAACTTTCCCTGGGTCTCCTACTGGGGCGGTGGTCCTGTTGGGCTTCAGACAGTGGCGCTACTGAAACAAAAGTCAATTGGTTAACATGCCTTTTCCATATTAACCCTGTTTCGCATTCCTTTAAGAGAAACAGCCGCCTACCTATTTGGCGAGTGACATGGGCCTTTACCCATGTTACTTTATTGACAATTCTGTAGTCCTTTGCCATCACGATACAACCTGGTGTAATTTTCCTATTACCCCTTCCCTTCCCATTATAATATTTCTTTTGTTTTTCCTGCGCTGTTCGAACTTTGTTTTCTATTTGTTTTTCCAGTGACGTTTTTACTTTGTTTGTGTCCTCTGGTTTTAACAAATCTAGCCTTGTTCTAAGCCTATGGCCTAACAATAGAACAGAAGGTTCTAAACCTGTCGTTGAATGTGGAGTATTCCTTTGTGTCATTAAAAAATTATTTAATTGAACTTTATAATTAGTAGGTAATTTATTGTTAACTAATAATTTTTTTAAAAATAATTTACAAGATTTTACACTGTTTTCGGCTTGACCGTTGCTCGATGGTGTAAATATTGCCGTTGTTAAATGTTTTATCCCGTTTTGTTCACAAAAACTTTTAAACTCTGCGCTACAAAATTGGGCTCCATTATCGGTTACTATCGTTTTTACGATCCCAAATCTAGCAAATAAATTTCTAAGTTCGTTTACTGTGTTTTGCGTATTTGTTGATTGCATTTCGGTGCATTCTATCCATTTTGAGTATGCGTCGCAGATTACCAAAAAATATTTATTATTGACCGGGCCAAAATAGTCGCAATGTATTCTAACCCAAGCACTATTATCGCATGGCCATGGTGTCAGTTCGCATTTTTGTGGTGTTGCCTGCACTGTTTTACACTCAAAACAATTTTTTACTAACGTTTCAATTTGGTCATTTATTTTCGGCCACCAAACGTGTGCCCTAGCTATCAATTTACATTTAACAATTCCTAGATGCGCGGTGTGAATTTCGTTTAACACGCGCAGCTGTAAGTTTGTTGGGACGATTACGCGATCGCCACGCAATAAACAACCCTGTGTAAGACGTAATTCATCGCGACAGAAACTATATTCCGATGCAACATTTGTTGACGGTATACGCGCCGGCCAACCGGTTTTGACGTATTGACACACGGTCGCTAGCGTTTCGTCCTTTTCTGTTTCGTGCGCAATTTCGGTAGGAGTGAGCGGTATCAATGTATTGTCAGTTACGTACTGTAAGAAACAATCAGCTGTTCGCTCGTTATTGACTTCGCATTCTAACGGTGCCCTAGACAAAAAATCCGAACAATTATTCTCCGATTTAACGTCATTTTTCGAATTATCGATATTTTGTAACTGTTTAATCCCTAAACCGTATTTTTGTAAAAAATTTCTACCTAGTAATGTAGCCGTTCCGCTTCTCATTACATAGAATTCGAGTTTACGTTTTTTGTTCTGCCAACTAGCCTCCAGATGTATTTTACCTATCTGTTGCAGTTGCGATTGGTCATAACTCGATAATTTTACACTCGTTTTGATTAGCTTAACATTTGAAAATGATTTCCGATATAATTGCTCACTGATTACGCAACAACTTGAGCCCGTATCAATCTGTGCCTGTATAATTTTATCGTTCAATTTTATTGTTAAGTCAAACGGAATGGTATTATTTTGAATTGTATTGTCACTAATACACTGTACTAAATGTTGTTCAGTTGATTCTTCAACGAAATTAGTCGATTTAGTTTTATTTTTACTCCGGCAGACAACCGCTAGATGTCCTTCTTTAGAGCAAATCCGGCATTTGAGGTCTTTATACCTGCAAATTGCCGTACTATGTCCCTTTTTACCGCACACGCGACAAATTACCACATTTTTCGTGTTTTCGCCGCCTGTTTTTGTAACTACTTTGGTGCTTGAATGACTACTTTTCGTTATTTTATTTACTTCCGACTTTACCGTATCGTTACGTGTTACCGACGTACTTGCTTGAGCGGACAATGCAATGTGAATCGCTTCTGCAAACGTTAGTTTTTCGTCGTAAGAAAATAACTTAACTTGAGCTTGGCCTTTCTGAATCCCTAACACAAACCGATCTCTTAAACATTGTTCGAGCATATCACCGAATTTACACGTTACCGCGAGCTTTCTTAATCTAGCCACATAATCTGTTATGGACTCATTTTGATTTTGCGACGCGATATAAAAATTCGACCGTTCCCTGAAGATTGCTGTAACAGGTTTAAAATGGTTAGACATGCATAGTATTAAATCATCAAAAGATACCTCGTCTACCATCTGCGGGTAAGACAGGTCTTGTAGCAATATGTGGGTATCTTCAGCTAACCCGCTCAGAAATATTGCCCGTTTTTTGATAGCGTTTTTTACATCATTAGCCAACAAAAATTGCATTAATTTTCCCCTGTACGATTCCCAGTTCATGTGCCTATGATCAAACTCACTTAGCTGACCGAACATGGCTGACATATTGGTAACAGGTTTTTCAAAAAAAAAAAAAAAAGCAATAAATGATTCTACGTTAATGATATACGAAAAATGGCTCTACTGTTACACTGTAATGAAAAAAACTAAAAAAAATGACTCTACTGATGACTTTAAAACTTAAGGAGGGTACTTAGCTAAGATTTTTTTTCCTTGCTGTGCCGACTCCTTCTCTTGACTGCTCGACCGGTCGCGGATTCAGCGCCTCACGATGTCGTCCAGTCTTCTCTGGATGCTCAGTCTTCCCCTTTTCTGGCTGCCGATGACGCGTCGGATGCTCCCCTTACGAAGTCCTGACGTGGATCGCTGTGTCCAGTCCCCGACGTTGTCCTTGATCTTTGGTACCCCTTGCGATGCCAAAGGTGCTGCAGTGCGACCGACCACGTTTTTTTTCTTACTTTTACCGCGCGAGTAAACTGGTTTAATTTTTTGAAATTACTGCGTAATCCTCGTCGCCAGTTATTGTGTTTGCTGCTAGTTACTTAGGGTGGACTTGCTAGGTCGAGTAACATGAAAAGAGCACGTGATTTTATACAGTTCTTTTAATACAGTAAATCGTAAACCATTACAAGCGGTAATTAATCTTAAGAGCGCGCGATGTTGTCGCCGCGGTGGTCGGTCGGCAAAGAGGCCGGCTGTAGTGCGAGCCGCGACTAAGTGGGTGCCGCACTAGTGATGGGTCACCGGTAGTGGCGGACACCACATTTATAATTCAAAAAAAAAGATATTAATGTTTAAAAGTTTAAGACTGTCTGCCTTGCCTACCTCATTCATGAGTTTAAGCGTCACATGTTATTTACTGTATTATACTGTAATATACTTATATTTGTTATAAAATTAAATGGAAATAATAAATCTGATAAATTTTTATTTTTTACCTATTGATTTCTGCTTAGTATCAAGTGTAAGAACATTTTAATTAATTGTGTTCAACGTACTTCCCCTTCAAATCAATCTCAATCCAGTGAATTTGTATACCAACATCATCATTGTCGTCTTAGTTCGTAAATAATTTCATTGTACTAAAGGGTTATAGTAGTAGAAAGTCAAATAAGGAGATCACCATATTTTTTTACAAATACCATCTGTGTGAAAAAGCATAGTGGACTCCGTGACTGATGTTCTCTTATTGTTCCTCTTAGATTGTTTACTATAATGTAATATAACAAAAACTTTAGCCACAGCAACGCGTGGCCGGGTCAGCTAGTAATATATATAGGTATGATACTTTAAGGTATAATGTAAATGTGATAATTACATTAATTTTAAATAGACACACATATATTCCTTTTAAACATATATATTTTAAATTGCACGATGACAACGTTATGCATTTTCTATTTTGGTGCAATGTTAGCCAAATTAGTAAAATTTGCATTAAAAATCAGTGTGTAAAAATCAGTGTATTGCTACCTATACCTAGATAAGAGATGTTAATTAGACATCGATGATATAATTTGACTTCAGTGTATAGAATGCTGTGAGGCTTAAATAGTTCGTTGTATATTTCATAATATTATTTTTCATATTTATTATTGGTTAATGATATTTTTTTAAAGAACTTCGGGAACCACTGAAGGTGTTACAATAATTGCACGCAGATGGTAGTACTCACTACCCCCAGAAATATCTCTGTCGTGTACACCCTTGCTATTTAATTATAGGAAAAAGATCCATTTAAGAATTCATACGAGTACCTACATACAAATAATTTTATACAAAATATGAATGGATTGTTTGTACTCCGTTACAAACATAATATGTACGGCGGATGTAATTTTAATTCGCACTTCGTTATCCCTACCGACGAATCATTGTTGTCTGCCGTCGAAATTGTCGGTTACGACGTTTGATGTATTGTGATGGATTACATGCGGTTAGCGGTGCGCGGTCGCAGTTTAATTGTTTTAAAATTTTTCATAATTGCTGTGGGGCAATAATTGTTTCTTGACCTTAATTTTTGACAGATCGCCGACAGCGGATTATACGACGCGTCATCGTTCAACCCTTCATGCAAAACAAGTACATTCGTCGAAAAAGGGGAGGCTGTTTGTGGACCGAATTTAGTTTATGTGCTTATCATTTATAGCCAACTAATAATTATTATATTTTTTTATTGATAAAATACAGCTTAGCAATCGTACAGTACACTTTGAGTAATGTTATCTAACAGACAACATCTTACAATAGAAAAAGATTTGGTGACTCTTTGCTAAGAGTCGATTACCTTACAACCGACAGGTAGGCAATTTAGTACTCTAAAATGTAGGTATTTAAACTCTGATATTAAGTAATAAATAGAAAGATAATATTTTAATAAAATAGTTATAAAATATTAAGTATTTTTTTTTTTTTATTATTAAACAGGTAAGAATACAGCGAAATAAAAGCATACACATTTTAATATATTCAGTCAATAATGCCAATTAAATGTTATACCTATGTACGTAATAATATTTAAAGACTTTATTGATATAAATATTATAAATTTGATTTAGTTGAACAAAATTTGCAACAACTTAGTACCTACCATACCTACTGTATGTTTGTTAATATGTAGGAAATCCATAACCGGTTTTATTATCTGTTTAATTCTTAATTATTTTAATTGTATTGTTATAACTGTGTGTTTTCCCATAAGAAAATAAATAAAATAAAATATAATTGTCATCCAAATCGAATGCCAATCATAATTTTTTGTACTTTAAGTTAAATTGACACTCTAGCATTAAGTTAAATTGACTTCAGCATTTCTTTATCCCCCAGAACACCTAACTTAGAATACAACCATAGTACATCAACATATGCAAAGGTAACTTTCCAACGAATAAACATATCAAAAGGTATAACTTTATAGCGTAACTTTCAAAAATGTGTTTTATATTTATGTTAAAATTAATACATGATTTCGGTATATAGAGCCATCCATAAAAAAGCCTGAAACCAATAAATATTCAGTGGTTTTTAGATAGCCCGTGGTCATACAAATTGGTATGTAACCAAGAAGTGACACTGAGTTTGAGATGACACTCTTATATAAACGTCGCATTTTTCTATAGAGGACTTATACATTATTATTGAGACCTCTGATAGGCGAGATGCAAACCAAGTACAAGTTTAACTTTATAAATGTTTATAGTTTAGAAACTATAATCTAGCGTAGTCACAAGTAGTTCTAGTGACTGCCTTGTCTTCTACTCCGTTTGTAAAAGAATATATCTTTAAAATGATAAAACTGTGTGCGTTTTCAATTAAATTACAATGTTAAATCAAGCCTTGCTGTAGCTTCTGCATTGTGTTTTTGATACTAAAGAGTGCTTGTCATTTTTTTTCTTGAGAGCCATAATCATACCTTGAGGTGAATCATTACTTGAGGTATCCAAAATATAAACTTATATTAATGAGACATATTTAGGTGTAATTTGAGTGAGTTTAAGCGTCAAATTTCTAAATGTTTGAATGTCTAATTTCCTCTTGTTTATTATTTTTAAAAATTATATATTATATTTAGTTTTAGTTTTTGCGAATTACTGGTGTTGCACGCTAGTTATATTTTAAATAGTGCAAATATATAAAGGTTAACATTGTAATATTTAATTTATGTTTTTATATGTTTACTAACCGTTTTTTTGCCAAATAAAATAAATAAATAATTAATATTGGCTTCTTTTAATACCGGCTCCTTATAATATTGGCTCCTTATAATATTGGCTGCTTTTAATATTGGCTCCTTATTTATGTGAGAACCGAGACGTAAAAAGTACATAATGAAACAGTATAGGCTATAAAAATACCCATAAGGGTTAAGCCGACGGGCATAGCCCTCGCTATCCTCTTCCGAGGGGCTATTCGGCTGATGGTTCAAGCCAATGTCAATTACGCTGATGTAACACAGAGGTCTGTAATTAAGCAACATCAGGGCTATAAGCGGCCTGAGGCCTCTGGAACATTCATAGCAGTTATTTTGTCCGCGAATGAGGTGATTACGTCCACAGACTTATTCTCCGCAATAAGTGATTTCAACTTTGAAACAAATAATAACACCTAATGTCATAATAGCCTCTCATTACAGGGTCGAACAATGTTTTATTTTATTGTATTACTCAATGGATGCTCATATTTTAATACTAAAAGTAAATAGCAGATTTGGTCCCGTTTCTTAGGAGCTCACAGCTAGGCTATGCAGGTGAAGTAAGAAGATAAATACCGATTTCGTTTGCTTTTTTATTCACTGTGTAAATAACTCTGATCTATTTGCTTAAACTTAAATATTTATAGCAGTGAAAAGTGTTTAGTTTTAGTTATAAAATATAGGATTATAATAGGGTCGGATATCTATCTGATTTTCTGAGTCACATTCATACAATTACACTGTAACATGTAAAATATTGATTACATTGGATTGAATCGAATATAATTTTGTACGCGCAATAGGAACTAAAAATAAAGTTGAAATTTTATTTTTTTGTTTAAATCTTTTGTCCCTCGAACAATTCGCGAATTTTCAGTATTATCACCATTTTATGTATAGGGTTGGAGCTTTTTGATAAGAATATATTTTATCCCTGCAATGTCACCGGAGCTAGGTCTAAATATTGTAAACCGAGTAAGTAAACTTCATACGCTTGTACATTCATAAATATTTAACAGTCTGGTAACAGGTGAATAACGTATTTCATACCCTTCAGCCCTGAACTCAAATCGAAATACTACGATCTCAAGTCTGGAAACCGTTTAGTGCCTACCGCTACGATTATTTTCGTTTTGGCTCTATAACCAAAGGTATAAAGAGATTTTTTTTTAATATTTTTTTTTACGTTTCAATTAATTTTATCAACTTTGAAGTTCATTCGTTAGATCGTTTCATTTATCCATATCTAAACAACAAATCAAATAAATGGAAAATTGTTTTCTTATTAAAATAAAAAAACAGTATTTTGTATAGAATCATTTAGATAATTCTTCATTGTGTATGCGTGTACAACTTTAGTAACGCTTTAAATTTATTTAAGTAAGGATTTATTTATTAAAGAGATCAAGGAAAATATTTAACTATTATTTCTCAATAGCGCACACAAACTCACAGACTCACACACGCGCACACACCTTTCTTAGCAAACACCTACATTAAACCCTTATTAGCACGCTAAAGACACTCTTACACAAACACTTTAATTGAAACAGTTTTTTTTTAATGTTTCACGTTTTTATGTCTTATAATTTATATATAAATTTATATATATATTGAGTGTTTAATTTTATAAAAAATACAATATGAATATGATTTAAGTATCGCCGTTTTTATCGCCTATGAAATAAATAAATAAATAATTGACTAGCTTTCTATAGTGTCGATCCTTGTGTAGGTATGTATATGTGTTCTTTTATTATTGCCGGTCGTTGTTTTCAAGTTTAGCGTAATGAAAGTTTCCGTTTGTTAGGCGGCGCCGCATTACGTCTCGGATAGCGAAAGGTTGCATGACCGCCCTTGGCTGCGCGCGTAACGACCCCCATTCACGCACACACACCGCGATTGATCGTGCGACACACATTTTACACTACTTCACACCACTCTCACTTTTTAACAGATGCACACTATTTGTCACAGTATAAATATAGCTTGTAAGTAGTATCTCGATGTCCTACTTAATGACAAAGATAGTAACCTAACTTACATTGCACTATACCGGGACTATGGGGAAATTTTACTAGGTTCAAGCATGCCTTTAGTATTTTTTTTTGTATTTTTATAAAATACTAAAAAATGTATTTTTTGTGTGTTACTGTGTGAAACTGTTGGTTTTTCCAATAAAGATAAATAAAATAAATTGCTTATGAAAATGCCAATGCGTGTTGCACAAGACAATAGATTGAACAAAAACAAACCATATTTAAAACGGAAATACGTTTTTATTAACAAAAATATTACCATTAATAACGAATATTACACTACCATTTTTATTTACTTTCAAGTATTTAAAAAAACTAATTTACCATCTTTATTTTTTAAACATTAAATTATTAAACACTTTAAAATGCGACTTATTCAGAGTAAATTTATCGAAGCAATTAAAGTATCATTATAATCATTTTGTAACCGTGAATGTAGAGCGTTAACACGAAGAAAGCGTTTTTTTGCGTTATTTACATCCTCTTTGTTATAAACATAATATGAAAATTGTATTACTTATATTCTTTAAGAATCCCTTATTCATATGTGGATTCGAACCCGCAAACATCCGGTCAGAAACGTCGAACGCTGACAACTGGAGCAGGTAAGTAGGTTAACCGGTATCGAAAACATGAAAGTGTCCTCTAATTAGTTCACAGAAATGTAGAGCTGCGCCGGGAACGAGTAATTGTACCAATTTTTAATCGCGATACCCATCTGTGTTCCCTCGCCTAAGTTATCTAGTAGGTATACTCTGGTCTCCTTATCTGTGCACAGCAATTAAAGTTCTTGGCTTAACCTGGAAAATGGCGTGTAGATCTCGAGAGATTACTGTACGAGCCTCATATTTAAATGCATTTTGAGAGGAAACATATAAGTTATTATAAATATTTTTATTATCAATAAACCTAATTTCGATGTCTTTAAAAGAAAAGTTAATCGGTGAAGGCGAAGTATAATTAAATGGTTTACTGTGACATAGCGATTTAGCAAAATTGAAGAGGGTGTAATGAAGGTGATACATACAAACATTGTTTCTTATTTTTTATGGTTCTTCTGTATGTATATTCACTTCATTATTACTAGAGACGTCAAATGCTATCCGTTGTTCTCTTTTATACAGTTGTCGTCTATACAGTTACGCGTTATACAGTTCAAGTCTATACAGAGAACTGTATAGACGCGTGACTGTATACAGTTACGCAGTTAGACTGGAACTGTATAACGCGTAACTGTATAGACTTGAACAAAACGATTACTGCGTTCTTTATGACAGACGATAGACTCGCGGCATTTACCAAAACATAAAGTGGTTATTTTGCACTTGACTGTATTAAATAATATATAACTATCAACATAAAGTATCCAACTTTTTAAATTCGTTGTTTTTTAACAAACACTCCGAATGACCGTATGCTGCTAATTTACATGCAAAGCAATAAAATTTCCCGCTGCTAAATCAATTTGCATAGTGCATTACAATATGGAAATGAACGCTTATCAATGCAGTCTGTCATTTCGCTAGTAATCGACGAATCGGCAAGGCGAATGAATACACACGGGGCGACTGCCGACGACATGGCTCGCACGCAATGTTGCTCGCACTATCTTGCTCATTAGGAGCGCGCGTTTGCTGTCAGTCATTATTCGGACAGCCGTCATTTCCGACGCCCAATGTGTGCACTTACGAGTAAATCTGCTGACGCGTTCGCCTATAATTTACGCACATTTTTTTACATTACTCCAAGTCAAATTGTGCTCAAACACCAATGAAAAATAGTCATCTTCGTTATTTCTATCTCGCGTTATTGTGACCATAAAACTACAAGGGTACACTTTCAGCAATTTAATTTAATTAATAATAATTTATTTAAATCTCCAACAACACAACACCCACTTATTTAAAACCGTCATTCCATTTCATGCCTACAATCTCACATACATATCATATATCACACAAATTTACAGACTTCGAATCATACTATTCCGGTATTACATTCAGAACAGGTCGCCTTAGTAATGTAGTAAATTCCTTATGACACTTTATAGAATTATTTTACCTTTAAAATTATTTTTAGAAACACATTTAGTAAATACAAAAATTAAATTGGTGCACGCAGGTGTCTCTAAAATATTATTTTAGATATTTTTCAATTATAAAAATATAGCTTCAAATAAATATAAACGATGGTTAATTCCAGCAAACATCTCAGAAAATTACTATGGTCTACTTATGTACGGTTACTGTAAGACTTTGAATATTTGTAAAATAAAATATATATTTATGATTAAAGTGGCGATAAACCTATTTAGTTTGTTATTGAACTTGAATAACTACTTAAGCTAGTGGTTTGAGATGGTTTACACACAACACACAATATAATTAAATATATATTTTTTATTTTGCAACACCATAAAACCATAGACAAAGAGGCAAAGTACCTAAGAAATCTTTTTTTTATAGAACTTTTAGGAATGTAATCAGGGTTGTCAATAATGAAGCCAAAATTAATAGTTAAAAATATTTTTAAGAACAAGCCTTTAATTAAAGAGATTTGATGTTCAACTACGGTAAAACGATCTATGGAATGGGGACTTTTCGTTTCAGCGGTACAGTTTTGATGTAACGTCTGTACGTACATGCGCTCTAATGTGTCATGTCTCGTGATATTTAGCTTCTAATTAAACTAACCTCCAAAGTTACTAAAACATAAACGCAATTGCATTTTTTTTTCCAAAACTCGAAGTAGAGATGTCAAAGTTGAGACTGAAATGTGTCCGTGACATAGGCCCTGTTACGCTCAGTGGCGGTCTTATCGTAACGCAAAATTCGATTGTAAACATGTGCGTTATCGTTCGGCGCACACGACTAAACTCACGCGCCGCACTCACTAGTCACGCAGGTCGCGCGCTCAGTGCGTGCGGGCGACCGCTAACGGCTGGGGCGGTTTTTTGCATTCTGTTTTCATCGTACCTACGTAATAATAATAATAAAAATAATATTTGTAAAAAAATCCCTTTCGACGCGCCGGAAGGCGGAGGTAGATTTCACCGGATCAAAGTAGGGGATAGTTGAACTCGAATTGTATGAACTTTTATCAAACATTGCGCGATCCACTCCCCGCGCGGCAGCTCGCCCACCTCAACTCGCCGACCCTAGCGCAGCGACAGTGCATATACTGAATGCCTATTTATACTGTTCATATCAAAAATTGTTTTAAACAAAAGTTGTAGGGAAATTATAGGACTACAATTACCATTTTTAACAGATTTGATCCTGTGGGAGGTATGACTTTTTGAGTTTTGAAAAGATCAATGGCTGGTGCTATAAAAAAGTTTACCTAAATAAGTTTAGGCCCTTATCTAAGAATGTAGAGTTATAAAATTTAAATGATTTCGATATCTTATATACTAAGAAATTTATAGCAAAATGTCACTTTTTCCAAACCCCCCCTCCCCATTCTCGCTCCTCTGGCCTGATTTTGCCCATTAACGAACTTGACCGAGATTTTGTGCCCTTAAATTACGGCAGTTATCGTGTCCACAAGAAATTGATATAGATAAATAAATATATATATAAAATATATAGATAAATATATATATATATATATATAATTGAACTGAAGGTGGTTTTAGATTGTAGGGGGTGTGAAACGTGAAAATATGTGAAAACCGGTATAATACGAAAATCAGCTCATAAATAAGGCACTAGTCTTTGTGAGGAAGTTACAATGTAGAATTTGAAGCAAATAAAAAAAACTTTGATTTATACATACATGATTTGTGTTTTAAAGAAAAAATAAATATTTTTTCCACTCACTGTATTATTGAGCATCAGTGTATCATTTTTTCTAGTAATATTTAAAGTAGTAGACCCACGTAATAATATCTTGGTATGCATCCATGGCCATTTTAAATTTTAATTTATGAGGTTTTCTTTCATTTATTACATTTATACGTATTCATTTTTCATAGCATTTATTATATATCTAATATCCTTGTATTGTTGGAGGGTACTTAAGCGTAGGTACGACATGTTTGTAGTCTTTATGATGCAAGGTTATCCAAAATCAAAGAACGGCTCGCGTCTGTTTATAAGGGTTTTAATTTTATTATTAACGTTGGTAGGTCGTTGGTAGGTCGCCGACAAAGAAATCAATATCGGAACGCTATTTTCCCTCAGATTGTATTATCGTACATTCAATGCTAGTCCGTCTCGGCAAACTACTAGCATTGATTACATAAAGCCCTATAATCAAGGCTGCTAGTAGACGGTCTAAGCTCATGAATGCCTTATCGTTATTCACACGTGAGTGATTCTCTACGGCTCTACGCTGACATGGTGACATTCTACGCTAGTAAATCTCAGTAGTGGCTGTTAGGTAGAGTAAAATATATATACTGATTAAACACACATATAAAACTTCAACAATATATTTTATTAAATAATAGACACATTTTATTATAGCAATGAAATCAACATTTATACAGAATGTTTCAGGGCAGAAGACTTAAGGGGTGTTTATGTTCCTCATTACGTGTAAGAAATTGTACTATACAAATAAGTACTTTTATATATATATATATATATATATATATATATATATATCAAATTGTAGGTGTGAGGCTATTTCCTTGAACGATTCTTACGAAATGATATATTATTACCGTATCGCGTTTTTGCATCTCTTCCATTACTTTAATAATTATCAACCAACAACTAAATGCAGTTCATCTTTACGCCGTACGGACAAGGAGTTCCGCCATGTTTTGCGCCAGATGCGCCCAGATGATTATTCCGTCTTTTAATCTTTCTATCCACTTTCAGAGGCGCGGCGCGGGCGGTAGGAAAAACATAATTGTAGTTTTGGTTCGTCATATCCGTGCATCTTTGCTTTCATGCTATTGTTGCGAGCTAATGAATATAAGATATCGGTCGAAGTTACGTAAGCAGATAAGCCTCGGGCTTGGCTGGTACATAAAAGAAAAGAAATGTAAATTTATTAAATAAACAAAAAAATAAATAAATCTTATTAAAACTATAGAAAATATACAAGCAACGTAAAAAGTAAACGCATAACATGAAATCGACATGATGAAAAACTTACTATACTGAAAGTTAAGTTTACCGGAAGAGGTAACGTTATCAAATTAACATAGGACGACCAAACGCTAATCAAACGCCGTCTTCAAAGTTTTAGTTGATCTGTTTTTCTATTGTTAACTAGTTTATTGTATTATAACTTAGTTATTTGGTTTTAGATACATATTAATGACGGTTTAATTTGTTTATAATAGTTCAGCGCTGGGTTCAAATCGAGATACTGCTATTTCAAGTACAGGTACTAATTAATGCTAACTAATGCTACTGCTAACGCTGACAACATTGATGAGAATTTCAGTGTCGCAAGCCCCAAGGACGAATCACACAGTTCGCACATGTGCGAGTCTTCATCTCCGTGAGTATTGTTATTGCTAAGGTGATTGTGATGTAACGCACCTCGTGTCTCAATAAGGAAATTTCAGTATCAAGAGCAATAAGGCATTAAGTGTGAGTCGGTACGGAGCGGCGCGTGCTACACGCAGGACGCAACGCTTTGAAGCGTCGCGCGACGTGACGGACACAATGCGAGTAGGACTGACCGACATAATAGTTTAGTGAGAACGTATCCTTTTCCGATACAGAGTATGCTATTTATTTATTTAATCATCGTGAAATAAATTCTTACAATCGTCGATATGCGACCATTCGATCAAAATGTAATAGTTTTTGGGGCATATAGCACCGCGAAAACGGGGACACGAATGGAAATGATTTATTGTGGAACGACTCTGTTTTTCGCGATTACAGCATCCTTACAATGTAATACAAGTATAAGGCGATATGCATATGATAAGACATGTAGTAAGTTAGACAATATTGGGTTGTACTAATAAGTGGAACACGCTGACTCACATAGAGCGCGCACATGGGAGTACAGGCATAACACTTCGCTAAGCAGATCGCAAAAATTAGTACCGCAGTGACTTCCTAGTTAGAATAAAAAATCTGTTTATATTTTAATTTAATAATATTAATAAGAAGTACCCTCTTTTCGCGTCAGTCACAATTACTTTCTTTGATCCTAGTGAGCGTGCAAACGCGTTGTATTGTATATAGGTATCTACCTATTTACACGACCGCATTCATTGGGAACGGAGGGTTCTTCGATGGGGATGAATGAGGATTACTTAACCTGTATAAACGGGGTCGGGAAGGGTTAACATTAATCCTGTCCTTTTGTTAGGGGTTGTGTAAAACACGTGTCACTTTTATTGCAGTTTTGCGTGTAATTTACAAGCGTAATTCGCGGATGACACGTTGTCTAAATATTACACGATGTGCGCAGGCCATTTTGAAATGTGAAATTTTCGCTTGACAACATGGCGGGCGATTTTGTACGATCGCGTTATTTTCCAAGTGCCCGTGCATTTCACGGCTGCCTTCACACCTAAGCCAGTTAGGAGTTACGCTAATCGTACTCTTTCACACCTCCTATAGGATGGAATCGTTGACCAATAGTGAAATAGATAGGATAATGTAAAACCACGCCTTCAATCCTAGGGCATTGTGCACGTATATAAAATTCAAATCGAAATAGTTATTGGTGGAAACCGCTTCGAAACAAGTTAACGAATTTAAATGCGATTTTTTTTAAATTGTTCAGCACTATTCAGCGAAGGTATTAAAGACTATTTCATGACTCACTTAATTTCGGAGCAAAGTATCGGACCTTGGCGTTATGCTAAGGAAATTTAAATATATATTGTCAAGACGAGATAATTTGCAATAAAAATAACCATTGGCTTGAGAGTAAAATCTCTTGGTGCCTGTGTTATTAATTCAAAACGCGTGAAATTAATTATTTATCATTTTATTATATAAGTTAGGCTGCCTACTTGAAGGAAAGTTTGGTGAAGACTTTTTCCATTGGTACGCCGTCACGGTGTTAACATTACTATAATTTTAGATAAATACGTTTTATTTAACATTATGTTTAAGTTACTCCAAAAAAATTTTTGTGATCAACAAACACATTTAAGCAGTTGCCCTAAGAGATGATAAAATTTTATATCTTAACCTTACACAAATAAATGCACATAAGTTTTTTCTGTTGTCTTCGGGTAGTTTGAAGGAAATGGTTCTGTAAAGACATTTAATCATGAAACGAATAATTTTATCGGAAGACTCCGAGATTATATGCACAGCCTGTAGCACTTAGCGACAATCCGCATGCAAAATAGGTTTAAATATAAAAGATGTTGCAGTACGTTTTAGCTACATTTGAAATGGTGAAATAATTTATTGTTAATTTATATTAGATATTTTTTTTGGTCTTTAAAATATATTCGTTTTATCGATGCAATTAATGCAATTCAAGACCATCGTCTTAGGCGCCGTCGGTCCATCTATAAGGAGAGCATGTGACGCTTTTATTAATGGTTAAAGTTAATATAATAAAAATATGAAACTTAATTTAAAAGACCAAATAACGAAAAGCATTCATTTTGAATCATCATTTTATCTTCAACTTTGGTTCTGTTATTGTATTTTATGTGTTTGAAAATCACAATTATAGTCAAAAAAGTTCGAAGCGTAATTTTAAATATTTCCCTTACAGTTTTAATTGTATAATATAAATTTATATTTCACTGCATGCTCCTATAAAAATCTTCGCTGCCGAAGTATTTTATAGGTTGCTGATGATATTTTTCTTTTAGAACTGATCATCAATGTACAAAATTTTACGCTGTAAACTTTTTATTTTAAGGTTAGGAAATGACTATTCAAAGCGGGTCATAACTTTCACCATCATAACTGTAAATCAATTAATGTGTGGATTCATAGTTTTTTGGTGTTACGAAAGTGGCAGCCCTGTGCCAGCCGTTGAGGGCAAGTCTTATGCAGTGGTCAGGCCCTAATATCAAGGGCTTATCTGGCTCGCGTCACCGTTTGCCGATAGTACGTTTATCCGTCGTCCGGTCCCATTACAACCACATTTCATACGGGCTATCGCGGGAATGTCGCCCACAATGGCGTAAAATAATCAGATTAAATGCAGCTTTCCATCGCGGTGCGGTATTTGCAAGGCTGCCGTTTAAGCCGCGGCTTAAACCGGAGATAACGCCAGATTTGATGGAAGTATATCGAGTCGCATTGGCGCTAATAGGATATCGCGTAATTAAATTAATAAAGTGAGTCTGTGGGCATTTCGCTCGATAATCTTAGCCGAGGGATCGGTTACTATGATTATAAGCGAAACCAATATTATAATCCCTGCTTTTAAGACTAGCCGTCGCTGCGGGCAGTTAAAGAGATTAAAATATTTATATCTGCCGAGTAAGGTTTACAATTAAAATTACATCCAATGTCATAGTAGCGACTGCTGGGGATTACCAGCGGGTGGGGCACCGAAATTAGAAAGAAATATCTCTTTTGAGAGATAAGTACTACGTATTACGTAATAACGAATACGTTCTAAGTTTCCAGTAGCCGTGTTGCCATATTTTCATGAAATTCGAATATGGTATTTGAGCGCTCTATCGAACTATCAATATTTCATCTATTAGTATTAAAAAAAAAATGACTTTAATGTTAAATATTTTTATTATTCGACCAGCCTCCGATAAGACATAAACGATGATGGTTGTTTTTCAAGAGTACACACTAAAATTCAACTTTCGCATTTCTACTTTTCGAGTTGAAAGATGCGACGGACAGGCGGCCAAAGGACTGGGTTAGTAGCTTCTTATACATGCTAAAATGAACAAATTAGAGAGTGTACGAAAGAAATTTCTCAGGCTTCTAGACAGCATTTATTTTTACCACAGAGTCTGATGTATTATAAAATCAATTCTCTCGAAACCCACCTTCTTAAGTTAAGCGTTTAATATGTGCTTTCGGAAGCGTATTTCTGCGAAAACACGCGGTTTCCATGGCGATGAGCAAATTCTACATGCCATGGCTTAGACGTCAGTTTCAAACCGGTTGAAGGACGAAGTATAAAAATCTATGTGTATATAAATTGTTGGTCGGAGTGACGTTCGATTGGAAAACCAGACTACAATTAAATTGAGTATATAAAAAACCACTGTTATTTCCTAGTTTAAGTTTTCACTTCTGTCGGCAGCACTCAAGGACAGTCAAATGTTTTATAATGTTGATAGCCCTTATCATATTCACCAACCACATAACTCATACACAGTGCTCTTTATTTAAAAAAACTAGCTGTTCAACCCCGGGTTAGCAGTTAGGACCTGCGGGCGGTTTTGACGACGCCTTCTTCGCGCGACAACTCACGTCTGCGGCACTCGGGATGGGTCGCTTCGTTACGCATTCTAGGCCCTTCGGACCATTACGTGCCGGCCGTCCTATTCTGCGGGCAGCTTTGATGGTAATTTTAATAAGACGTCGTTTGCTGCGCTTTGCACTAGTCCTAGTGTCTTTTAACCAAAAACCTTCATCCATTCGATAGTTTTTCAAAGAATTTTTCAAATAGGTTCAGTAGTTTTGGGATTACACTCCACAGATAAACACAATATCTCTTTTATTTTAAGTAATGAGTCTAGATAAAAAATGCTGTTCAAAATGTATTTTACGTCCGGCTTATAACTCAAAATCATTTTTAACAATTAAACAATCAATAAACAAATAGAACATAGAAATATTTTGAAATAAACCCTTATTTTTTCCTTTGTTGAAGAAAATGCATACCTTCCTTTGTGCATGGGAATTAAATAAAACTAGGAACAGTGAAAGGTTTTTGTTGAACTTTCAAAAACACAATTAATTTAAATTATTAATGGTGTGTTTTATTTATTTATTTTATTTTTATTCGGTACTTTAAGAAAATATTGAACATATAACATGTTTACATTAATTTTAGAGACTTAAGTAAGAAAAACCTTATCAATATTTAAATAAAAAGAGAACACCACATGCATATAAAAGATAAAATACAGATTATACTAAATAGAAATTATATATTATATAAATTATATACATATACTAAATACGGATATTATATGATTATATATAATTGTGTATATATTATTTATATAAATAAATATATAAATAAAATATATGATCATAAATATGTACTTTTATATTTTTATTATCTCTGAAGCAATTCAAAAATGCAATTAAATTATGCGACGTCGTATTAAATGATAATTTTCCTAAACACGTTATTTCTACCCTGTAATTAATGATTTTATAAAGAAATATTAAATATGACGACGAGCAAGCGTATCAAGTTCAAATCTCATAAGATCTTAATTGACTACCAAGACCACACTTAGCAGACAATATTCTTAGGAATCTTCTTTGTACACTTTCAATTCTGTCTGAGTAGTTAGCATAATAAAGATTCAAATTACACTGCCATAACTGGAAACTATTTCTGGCAATTTTTCGAGCACATCAAATCAACTTTTTTGTGGAAATTCTCACATAGGATTTATTGCATCGGTGGAATACCTGAACAGAAACATAAAACGAGAAACAGCGAAATGATTGTTGTATGATTTTTTTTTAAAAGAATTGCTATGACCTAGATCATATACAAATATTTTTGGGCACTGGTGCTTATGCTAGAAGTAGGGAAGATGGTGGTAGATTTGCAGATTTTCCCACTTAAGAATTATTAAAGCAATGGAAATATACCCATTGGTAGAGTTAAAGTGATTATAATCTAATATATATTTTTTATCTTCCCAACAATGTAATTAAACGTATTCAGTTCTAAATGCCGTGCATAATCAATTAAACTGCGCATTTATTCGATAACTTCAATTAGTTATAATTTGTGTCCAGCGGAATTCATTGTTCGGTGAATTTTAATTAAAATATTCATCGACTAATCAATTATTCGCGGATCTTTCGATACCAAACAATAGATCGGGCCGATAATGAGAGGGACTTCGATGCCCGTTAATTGCATTTCCAGTAATAAACAAATAAGTAGCGTGCATCGGTGCGCAGAGAATTTCATCAGATGCAAAGGCGTTTGAAAAAAAGTGTGGGTTATGGCCGTTTGACTACTGAAGTGTGGGAAAATATTAGTAACGAAGCCCTCATAATTCATATGTAAACCTACCTACAATACCTTTATAAAAAAAAATGTAGGTCATATGGCTTACATTTAATCTCCATTGCCATGTAATAAAAAAAACATAGCCATTGTATACGGCTGAAAAAATAAAGCTAATATAAATTATTCTAAGACACGTCGCTACAGCATGCATTTGTGTTTCATTGGTTATAATTATAAGTATTTAATATGCTATTAGTATTGACACAGTATTGAGCTAAAGATGGGTGTTTTTTTGTGGAATATATATTTTTTAATGACACCTGTGAGGCCTAGATGTAGGACGTCAGGTTCTGGTTAAATAATTTACTACTACTAAACAATGTATAGAAGCAGTTATGATAGCTAGAGTGTAAGCTATGCTTGTTTTAATACCACTATTGGGAGAATCGAGAACGAATTATTCATACAAGTAGTCGTAATTCGTCGGTAATTTAATATTTTTTTTAAGTTTGAGGGTTATTAAGGTTCTATAATGAGGTGAGTATACCTCTATAATCACTGCATATATGGTTTTTTATTTTGTTTTATCTCGTCAGCTGCATATATGACAAATACGTTATTAGCGTGTCTTGTTTACCGTAATTCAATACCTATGAAATTTAAAATTTAATGTCATTATTAATTAATACTTGATATTAACTACATTAACATTGACAGATTACTGAAAAAAGAAACATTTGAAATCACACAAAATTTACAGCTCGAAACTCATTCTGTTAGTCAGCTGTCGCTTATATGAATATTAATTTAACTATGCCAGATACACTCCTCCGTGCGCGCAATATGCTTTAAAAAGGGTACAAAGTTTTCCCTTCGCGTTTTAATATATAGATTGATGGTGATTTTTTAATTGATATAAGTTCTTGTTTTTGAGTTTTTGTTTTTGTTTTTTTTGTGATTTAGGGAAACAGAAAATCCATGTATTTATATCATTGAAGTTGTCTTGGCCATAAACTCCCGTGGCTCCAATTGAGACGTATAATGCTAATCGTACGTCCGTTATTAAAAATCAATGATTTCCATATAATTGCCTCCGGAGCACGGCCTAGCCGCTAACAGCATTGCGTCTGCGCTTCGGTGGTTAACCGTTGTCCGGCAGATACTTTTTATGGACCACCATTCTTGGAAGTTATATAGTACCTACTTTGTTCTCAGCTACAAACGGCTTCACCGCGTTCATAGTTTTTCCTCGCGAATCACGGACCTTTATTAAGTCGCGTAATGAGAGCATCCACTCTCTACGTATCTTCTCCTACTTTTCTTGCGAGATTTTACTTAACTTCACTCCTTTGTCTGTGCGCAAATCTTGCTATCGATTTTTTAATATTTTTTCTTGTCACTAGAAAAATCTTAGGGCGCTCAAAAGACATATTGGGGGCGTTAAAAGTTCAATTATTTGAATTCGAATGGAAAGTACGTTAACCATAAACATACTCAATTTCATGAGTAATTCAAAACTTTTGATGAACTATGTATGTGTGTATGTTCGTAATATGAAGTAATGTGAGGTTTGTTCACATAGAAAAGAAATAAGGTCGAAGTGAATGATTGCACAGGCTACCGGCCTATCAACACTTCGACACCCAATAAAGAAGTGTCGAGAGTTGAGAGCAAAGCGTGATTTTCGATTTATCAGCACGTAATATGTAAATCAGAGTGTTAAATGTCGCGCGAGCATTAACAGCATAAATCAGTTCATTAGTTTCTCTGACCGTTTCGCAGCCTCCGTCCCTATTAGTAGCAACGTTGCATATGTATATAGTATACACGTATGCACACGTTTAGCCTGGTGGAATACCACCGTCTGCCCGTGGAATGCCCCCAAATAGTGTATGCACTTTCGGTGTTCGGACGAAAGGTTGACGGTTCTGATACTCACGTGGTATGCAATGATATTGGACTGTTAGATCTCATTCTTAGATCGTTAGATTCCCGATGAACAGTTAGATCTCATTTTATCTATTAGTGAAGATATTTCATCTTTGGTAACATTCATTATACGAGATTTTTGAAGAAGGCCTTATATTAACGGCCACTTCCTTGGCAAGAATATTTTTATTTAATCTGGAGAGTGTTTCTGATGCCAGTTTCGCACCAATAGCATCGAAATATTTATTGGTATGGTTGGAAAGCTATTAAGCTATAAAGCTACTCAATGTTTTATAGAAGCACTGGCGTAGAAGCAAACAATGTGGGACACTATAAGATCCAGCCGAACAAAAAGGGAATAAATTAATTTGTATCTGCGCGATACAATAAATAATAGCAAATAACTTTGTTACAGAAGCGACACGCTTCTGATGTACATAAACAAATTAACCGCACTAATTCTGACTAGTGTCTCTCCTGGCGTTTAAACCAGCCACTGCTGCGGGCAGTTGTTCTCTGCTCTAGCTTAGGGCGCGGGTTACGGCGACTATACCTGCCAAAACATTGAGTTCTTATTTTCCACTTGACCTTACGTTCTAAATGTAAGGTCGAGGCGCAGGTGATATTGTACTGCCTGGTTACCTCAAATTTATATTTTGAATAAATAACTATTTAATTATCAAAGGACTTAAACTATAATAAATTAAATGCGATTGTTTTTATCGAGAATATAATGCTTTTTCCAAGTTAGACTTTCATAATTTACCTTATCGTCTAGTTACCGTATAGGGTGTAAATAAATGTGATAGGTTGAGGGTGTGTTAAGGGTGCGAGTGTGATGTGTTTAAACCAGCGTGTGTTTAAACTTTCTCTTAGCGTGTTAATAATATTATTAGATATAATTAATATTATTACGATGAAGAAAGATATTAATATAAGTAGGTTCTTGTATTTATAAGCATGGTATTATCTAATAATAAATATAAATACTAAAATGTATAATTAACCCACCTTTACTTAGCCACCAGTTAAAATTAGCTCACAATCTTTCCTACTCCTGTTTTGAAATCGTAACTTTTGAAGTACCTAGTTCTTCTCGGGTTTAGGTTTGGGTGTCGGAGTAGCATCTCAGCGAGTGGGGTAATTGATTCCGCTCGCACCTGGTCGCGTCGATTGGGTGACGATACCGAAATTTATGATTCACTTATGGGACCAATTAAAAAAGCGTATCGCCAACTCATCGGACGCTCGTTTATCTGACCCACGCGTTCAACTCTCCACTCCGGTCGGATGCTGGGTCCGGCCAGACACGGGTCCAGTTCGGACTCCAACCGGGCATAAATCTCCGCCGCCACTCGCCAATGAGTGCAGTTCGGGTAGCGAAATGTTCATTTGGACAATGCACATGGAACACTATACGTCAGTAAAAAAAAATATTTATTCACAATAGATTTTTTTTTATTGTTTAATCGAAACCCACAAAAATTGTATGTGTCGGTTTAAAGTCAAAGCATGCGAGCTGAATTAGAACCACTTCCTCTTATCCTACGGAATTGAAATTTGACATGTTGGTTCAATTTCGATGACAATGCATTTTTATAATAAGCATGACCTGATTCTACACCCGGGAATGGCTCCAAACGAAGGAACTCCTCAACGGTCAACAGCACAGACACGAAATTTTGTATATGCATTCAAGCACCTAAATAAAAGCTTGTTTATAAAAATGTTTTTTCACTATAAATTTATTTATATTATTACATTAAATAATCATAAAAAGCGAATTTCTTTAAAACATTAACAACTGTGTTTTTCATCTGGTATAAGAAAATCCAAAAGATCTGACCCAGAGAGCATTTTTTTCTAGTTAGGTACATAAATTATTTTTTTACTTTTATTGTATTCTAATATACAACTGTAGATACCCGCTTTTGTACCTAGATTAAAAAATAAATAAAAAATGCCTTCCCGTCCTATTGAACACTGTACTTTAATTAATCAAAAACATTTCAAGCCAAACATTAAATATCACCATTTTTTAACCAGAGATTTGAAGAGTCAATGGCCACATCTTTTATCAAAAATAAGAAAATTTCATACATATTTATAATTCCGCTCTTGTTTTCTTTGAAAACATAATATGTGTCCCAAAAACCGTATACAAAAGTAATCCTCAAAGTTTTACATAGAGTACACCCCCCAACAGACAGTTGAAGTCGCTTTGAACGCTGCTTACAAAGGAAACAACTTCAAATTTTGAATCCCAGCTGCATATATTGGGGAAGGCATATAGAATTTTACAATTTTGTACTATAATGTTTTCTATGTGTCTCAATAAAAAGGGCTGTGTTTAGCTTCCTTACACGTTTAATGAGCAAAGCGCATATTCTCAGGACAACCTTTACAAATACAAAAAAATAAATAAAAACTAAAGTAAACGGAGAATAGGGTATGGGGGCATATCTGAAAATAAAAATAAAACAAGTTAAACTCAACTAATTTCAAATTAGGCGAATCAGCTTACAAATCTCTAGTTTGGCCAAACTATACGAAATGCCTCAAAACTGATCTTGAGGCACTCCAAAGAAAATAAATTTATTAGCTAAACCCCAAACACACACACACACACACACGCACACACATATAAACACACACACGCGCGCGCGCAAACATGTCCCTGCCACAAATGGCACCACACTCCTCACTCCACGCACAGTACACATTGTTTTAGTTTGATTTTTTAATTTGTTTTTTTCAAGCATATTCATATGTAGTACATTTTTTTGGCCATGTAAATATAGTATTAGGGGATTATCTTATTGTATCGCTGTTTTGTACTTTCATAAATAAATAAATACATAATATAAACATTAAATATTTTATATGCTTACATATCATGAAGTACTCGTATACACCGTGTCCCAAGACTCGAGCTAATCGACCCTGCGATTTTAAACACGATTTGTATTGACGTCATATCAAAATTCCTCGTGGCTTCAGAGGAAAAAAAACTGAACTTTATATGACAATATTAAATCGTTTTTGTCATAAGTTCGTCCGCTCGTGACGCCGCGCCGCGCCGCATCATCGAACCGCCTTATCCGAGCGCGAATGAGCGAACGAATGTGCAAAAGGAATGTTCTTACTCGTAATTGGGAACATAAACAACCCGGGAATGGTCCTGGGACTATATAGTAAAATGTGGAGATTATTAATTTATCGAGAAGCAGTCTCTGTAATGAGTTGGCATTTGTAAACACGGCAATGTGCGAGCGCAGAGGCACGCAATCGACACGGAGATCGCGCGTCTCGGCGGACGGTAGTCCCTAAAGGAATTTCGCAAATGAAGAAGTAGCGAATAAAACGAGGAGGGCGTGACATTTAGTAATGTATTTTTAGTGGATTTCTCGTGTATAGTTTTCGAATTATAATTTGGCATAAGCGTCGTTAAAATGTAGTTAAATAGCGAGCGATGCCCAACATGTTTCGATCCTTTCTGTTTACTATGATTTACTATAATATGATATTCGTATGTGCTTGTAGAAACGCTGCGACAGCCCATATGTCAACTTCACAGGGTCGGACCGTATGATCTCAAGACGGAGGTAGTCGATATGTATGTATTCATAAAAAGCCCTGCGTTTGGACCACTGTCTACGATCCGTTGACCTTCCCCTTCCTCACAATCAGGGACGTAATGGATGTCGAATTTCTTTGACCTTTGGCGCTGAGTTACCCTTGTCCCCCGCTTGGTGCAAAACGCACAACCATTATTAGGTATTCCCCACTCAAGCGTTGATAGGTCACGTGACAGATATTTTGGCAGCCCTTAGTTTTTAACTGATAATTTTAATATTTCAAATAAAATTAACACGTGAATCAAGTATACTTACACAAAAAAAGCAAGGTTAAAAATAATTAATGGATTATGGGTAACATATCAAAATTACACTCACATAGAACGGTTAGTTTTGATGTTTCTATGAATATACTCATTTGATACATATTGTGATCATGATGCCAGCGATAGTTATTATAAGTTATATTTCGAATACTCTAATAATGTAATCATTATTTATTACAATAAAAAAATACATATTACATAAATACATAAAAATGTTTTACTACACTACTTTACGCTACACTATATTAACTACACTACACGACACTACACTACAGACTACATTTCTTACTATACTACACAATAATAGTACTATAATTATTTTTTATTATCGTTAGGTATCTCATTTTATGTTCTTTTTCTTTTATTTATCTCTTCTTTTTTTGTTTTGTTTTTCTGAATCTCATCTATGTACAAATATATAAAATAAACGGAAATGTATGTTCGTGTAAATTTAAGTTATTAGGAACCTTAGATTTATGCCCTTTCTGCTCCGTATGCCTTTTTATTGGAAATAGATAGATAGTCCATCTTAGGACAGGTGTTCAGCACCTAGTTAGATGGACAGGTGAAGTTTCTGACATGCCACTAAGTGCGAATTTAGATGAGAGGAGATGTATCACATTTCCTCTTTGTATGTTTATGGATAAAACGCTTTTTTGTCATAATTGTATGTCTAGCTGTAAGTTTTTTTTTGTAAAATAATAAATAAAATAAAAAAATCGGTATTCGCTTACTATTAATGTTTCTTGTTTGCTTGCAAGTGATTTTCATGACGAATCTAGACTGTATAGATAGGTTAGCAGAGCTAAAGATGCGTCAAATACGTGTGCTATATTATGACCCTTATATTTTGTCTTAAGTTTTTTATTTAAAGCCATCGGCCACTTACTTTTAGTCAGCTGTGGCTCTCAGCCCGCCCGACAAACGCCGGAACTAAAAGAGACCCTAATGTTGCGAAACTAACGCGAGGCGCGCGCCACTACATTGCCTTGTACCCTCGTTTTGCGCATTAGGGCCCCAGTGAGAATTCTTCGACTCATAATATAGGTCCTCACCTATCCAATGGACGAAATTCTAAGAGGCTTCAAATCTAAAATTAAAAATTGATATAAAATATCCTTTAAAGGCCAAATCTTTAAAAATGAGTATGTACACTGAAAGAATATTTTATCCAAACGTTTGGTTGTTTAAAAATTTGCAACCGCAGCAAGAAATTTGCTAATCGAACATAAATGTTAGTAAACCGTATAGTTTTACGTACAGACTGATTGTTGTTCGATAATTTTTGGTTAGATTTGCTATATTTCTTACTATGGCAGCAAGAGATGTAGTTAAAAAAAATTTTAGCGAAAACCATTTGCTATGAATACAAAACCATATGGCGTCGTGGGTGAACAGCTGACGAAATATAACAGCTGAAAAAGTAATATTTTGTTGCTTTTACTTGTAGTTATTTGTAGTAATCACAACAAATTAAAATAGTTATTAAAGACTTAAAGAGAAACCATAAATTATTGTAGCGATAGCTAGATATTATGTTAAAGGTAACCAAAACTTATGGTACTTACATTTAGAAATATGTTACAAAATTATGGTACTCGCAACCAAGTAAGTTTAACCATAACCGATGTGTAACTTCAATAAAAATATTGTTTCCACTATATCATTTTATGGTTGCCAATACCAATACCAATATTTTTGCTGCCATTACTATATTTTTTTTCGGTGTAGGTAGATTTGTTCTTGTACGGTCAAATACATAAACATCGTAATATAGAGCAAAACATTTGTTGTAAAACAAATTTAAAAAGAGCTACAGTTTTTATTAAACATAAATTAAAATATGAACAGTATTTTGGTATTGTAGTTTTTATTTCCCTCTAAAAATATTTCCATATGAACATGTTATCACTAAGTTTTTTTAAAACTAGTCCTCACTGTGGACCTAATTATGTAATAGTTTCGTATTAGGCAATATCATTATAATATTTTAATCTAATATTCCTACATAATACGCACTTGATAAATGAAGCAGTAACATAATTAAGTTATGGTATAATTTTCTTCGAGTGATATATTAATAACACTTCCGATTAGTTTCATTGTAGGCTGAAACTACCTATTATTGTCTAGGAAATAGGGTAAATAGGTACCTACATTTCATTCGATACTTCACGAAATAATAAATTACTTTTTCAGCATACCTGTTCACTATTAGTGCTGTATAAGTTTACTAAAGAACATGTATGCATATTATTGGTTGATTGACATTCGTGCCATAATTCGTGCCATTACATGTTTAAATGAACGCAGCTTAAAGTAAAAAGTTGATTTATCGTGAACAACGATGTTTAAAAAATAATTTATGTAATAAAAAAACAATAATAAATATTAATATTATTACAAAGGTTTATTGCCTAAATTTATTTATTTATTGACAGTAATTTAAACGTTAATTTCATATTATGCAAAGGACTACCTAACTAGGCAATGCCTGCACTAAGGTTTATAAGATTCAATGCAGGAGGCTAGAAGCATTGTTTTTACAAACATAACCATCTCACTGCGCAACATGCAATTACAATTATTTAAATTGAATTGTATGCAATCCATAAAATATAAATAATAATACATAAATGTACCGTTAATAAAAAATAAATAATTTTAAAATAATTTATTTATTATAAAAATGTAATATAGTTATAATACACCTATATTCACTCAAACTAATAAAAAGATATTACCTATTGTTATAGAAAATACATGACCTATGTTGTAAACGTATATATAACCCTAATAATAACTAAATATGAACTAAAATACATCATAATATGAAAAGCTGAGTACTCCTGATATTTATACATAGAAGTACATACAGTAAAATTCTCTATACAAGATATAGTACCTACACAAAATAGAAATTTATCTTGGTATGTAATTGATTAAAGTGGCCGTTTGATTGAGTTAACGAAGAAAGAGGCATTCGCAGAATACGAGTATCTTTAATTTTAATAATTAATTAGATTTAATTCATTTAATTTTTATATTTATACGTGCAGTACTCTTATACATTTATTAAACTTATAATATTAATATTTATATTTACTTCTACTCATTTGGAATGACTTTAAACATATTATTAGTACGCATACTCACAATTAAAAAATAAAATTAAAGGACAACCTTATCAGGCTGTGTTTAGTGGGGTGGGGTGGTTCGATCCACAGGCGAAGTGTGGGACGAGGGAATATTGATACTCAATATTTTTTAATATTTTCAAATATGCACAGATGCTACGTATAGGAGGCTATTTGTAAATATTTGCACACATATTACGTCTTACAGATGGCCTCCCATACATAATATCTCTGCATATTTGCAAATATTTTCGCATTTATACAAATTCTTACGCGTAATTGAATACATAAACACCCCCGTAAGTCTTTGGGAATGGTCTTGAAACACTCTGTATAAAGCCATACAGAGGCTCAAAAATACAAAACTTATACCCTCCCTTTGATATTATGAAGAAGACCTAAATAACGAAAGACACTAAATTGGTTTAGTTATTTTCATATAGGTCCATATGTACGGATGACTAAAATTTAAATTTGTGAATATTCTAACAGACATTTAATTCTGGAAGTAAATTAGCTAGGCTTTATTCCCTACGTACCTCCCCTCGTAGTCCATAGTCGCAGCAATCTGCGCATGCGCGTGGCATATGGCAAACGCCACTAGTGGTGCGCACGTACCTACATATGTATGTATTCTGCTGGGGGACCAACGTACGCAGCGGGATTTCGAATGCCCATATTGCCACCCCATCGCTCACAGTAGAGCTTTTCGCTTTTACAATCCGTTAGATGAGATAGAAAGATTCAAGACCACGCGCAAGGCAGAGAAGAGACCGAAATGCAAACAGCGTACCAATAAAGCATGCATAATAGCTGCTTGCAGCACCAATTCAATAAAAAAACAACATGCTTATAATATTGCAAAGTTAACAACTAATTCACTAATTATTTTAATTCAACGTTTACACGTATTCAGTACTTTCGAAAACTTCAAGGCCTAGCGTGTATAAGAAGCTACTATCCACGTCCTTTAACCGTCTGTCCATCTATCCGTCCGTCCGTTGCAACTTTTAACTTAAATAGTACAAAGTATAACTTTAAACTCTAACCTCGCTAACTCTAACTTTATTTAATTTTTATGTTTTTGATAGCGGGTATCTATTACATACTGATAACACGATTGTAAATAATTTTAAAATGTACTTAATAAAAATATTTTAAGAATAGGTGAATATATAAATAATAATAAAAATTGAAAAAATAAATACAAGGACTATATAAATAAACATGAGTAGCTAGGTACCCTGGCTATCATATAATTCTATACAATGTTTAGTAGTAGTAAATAATTTAACCAGAACTTGTTGTTTGTGAATAAAAACGGTATAATTAAACCAATTTCGGTGACTAGTTTTAGAAGCAATTTATTGGTTACTTAAATTAGTAACAAATTGATACGGTTCGTAACTGGTGACCGCTGTCACGGAAGCCTCTATTAAAACTTTTCTGTTTAAGTAGTCAGACAGTTAATATTGAGGCAGTTAATATAAAAAATAATACTTACGAAATATCAGGTAGTGGAAAAGTGGTTTATTATTTACGCGGGGTCGCAATTTAGCACTAGCACGTAAAGATTATTAGTTGTGAATAATAAATAACACAACAATGATATAAAATGAAAATAAAATAACCAAAAATATTTGTAATTTCAGCAAATGCCGGTACGATAATCGCTATTCAATTCTTTATTATATATTTTTTCCAATTAGGAAAATACATTCGTTTTAAACCTTATAATAAACTTTACTGACAGAGTCAAAACTGGAGTCCCAAATTCTAGAATGTCATATATTTTAACTTTACTTTAACTCAACGGATTTAAAACCCACTGAAATGATTAGGATTTGAAGACAGAATAAAAACTTCAATGGTCTGTGTTAATCTATTATTATATCACGTTGTTTAACTTAAGAGAGAAATTGTAAGAAATAGATAAATAAATATTTAAGGAGTAAAAAATATTTACTTATTATGATTATATATGCATTTATTTATGGATTAATATCGTATAATAAGTATGTAAAATTCGATACACTTAATAATTTATTGGTGTATAAAATTGATGAATGATTCAGTTTGATTCCTACCTAGCTCACACAGCCAAAGGGGAATATGTTTTTTTTTCATAAAAATATAACAAATTGCGTTTAATCCGTAAAGCTTTAAATTGAATGGTATAAACGTAATTAAATATAAGTATATCGCTACTAGTTACATCTAGTTACATTTCTGCAACCTTGTGGATTTTCTAGGCACAGGTGTTTAAAATTAACTAGAGTGGCTGTGTGCTTGAAGAAAAATTAATGACAAGTATTAACTTTGCTCTAAGATAATCATTTTCGTTCATTTTAATTATTCATTCGCAACACTACACAAATATGGCCACCACAGCATACATATAATACATCGAATTGATTTTATTTTATTTTTATTAAACGGATTGAAAAAAAGTATGGATTTATTTATTAAAGAGATCAGGAAAAATATTTAACATCCATATTCATTATTATCTCTCATACAAAGCCCTCAGACTCACACACACACTCTTAACGAAAACCTACGCTTACATAAAACCATAGGAACGTGTACACGCTACTAATTGTTTTTATTTTATATAAAATACAATATGCATATGATAAGGGTCGCCGTTTGGTACATCTATAAAATAAATTAATAAAATTATATAATTCCTTTTTTATGACACTTTCACAAGCTATTATTTGTATGATTTATAAAAATCAATTTTGGTATTCGACTTTACCTCGGGTAGCAAACCAAATCATAGTAGAAACATAATTTACGAGGCGAACAGTCGATAAAGAGCGTTGAAAAGTCACGATTATATTAATGTCGTGTCGTGACGGCTAGTGTGCAATTGACGCGTGTGTGTCGTGCGCCGCGCCGCGACGGCGATTTAATTGATGATTATTATTGTCTTTTCTGCCCCAGTGTGGACGCAGCCTTATTGATTATCGCTACCCTTTAGAACTAAGTATCGATAATAAAAGCGTTTTTATTATTGATGTAAAGTTGAGACTGTTATATTAATATTAATAGATTATTCAGCGGTGATATTGAATCGAGGCGAACATTGAAAACACTATGTATGTCTCATATAAAGGGTTCCGAACATTAACCTCTAAGTGTGTTATAATACACATTAACATACATTTTCATCAAATTCACTTCTAAAAAAATACCTACCTAGTATCTACCTACTTGCGCATGATGTATAAATATCTTGCATTCGTATTAAAATTAATAAGGATTCAATAGTGTGTGATGCTCCGTTGCCAAGCTAGAATAGAAATAAAAAAAAAAAATACATCAAACTCTTTCTGGATAAATTTCCTTGATTTTTCTATTAAACTACTAGCACACTGCTTAATAACACCTTATAACAAATGCACGGCCAAAATATACAAGGTGAGTATTTTTTATCTAACGAAAGTTGCCCCATAGTGGTTCAACAGATGTTCACATGCTGAAATGTTCACGTGTGTTAGTAGCGTAGGTCTGTTTATACCGTGAATATGTTTGTGTCATATTCAAATACAACTTTCTGTCAGATGAGCCCATCAGTCTCTGGCAAGAATAAGATTTTTTTTATATTCATTTCAAAATGAAATGATAAACAAACGTCGTTTCTGGTGGCATTGAACTGAAGCGATGCTTTAGACACGCATCCTAATTTTAATTCTACGTATGGCAACATTGTTCCCCTATTTCGTTGTTTGACAGGTAAGTGGCGCCGCGCCATAAATCGATTCATGGGGTAGAATCGCTATTAGGTTGATATTATACGATCCTTTTGTCGGCCACAGCGGGCGACTCCGACGACCGACTGGCTTCACGGGATTAAGCTCGCATTCACGAGAGCTTAATTTCATGAACTTAATTTTTCAATTTTTCGCAGACCCTACCCTGCTGAGAATACGCACGGGAGTCTTTATAAAACAAATGCAATATCTAGTCAACTAATAAATTTTGAATAATTAGACTTCGGTGAACATTGTCAAAAATACTTATTTACAAATATTATAAATTACAATAGTTAGAAAAATGTCACATTAACGATGGCTGTACAAGAAAAAATAACTAAATTTTGAAATCATTTTATTATAATATATATATATATATATAACTTTCAGTTGTACCAAACTACAATTCATTCAACGTATCATTTCTAATAGAATTCGTTTACGAAAATGATCGCATAGTAGCAAAACGAGACACGAAGGCCATTATAAATAGGCTTTTATGATCGGAGACAAAATAAATAAACGATAGACATTTATCAAAGTCATAACAAACTTCCTTAAACCTTATATACGTTTAACTATAGGTTTAGACATTCGTTTTTGTACAAGTTATTTATATTTAGATATTATATTACAATTCAATTTGAAAATATAATTAATATAATATCTGGCACACACATACAGCTTTCGCGATACATTTTTGATATTGCTATTGTTTTTAGTATTTTATTATTATAAAGTTAGTATTGCGAACATTTTAAACAGCCAAATTTTAGCATTTTTCTTTTAATCTTCAGGTAAGGTCAGGTCAGATAATCAAATAGTAAGCAAAAGAAATGCGATAAAATGACAAAATGTGAAGTTCTCTTTTCCAGTTCCTTCATTTTTTTTTTTTAACTCTGCGCTGGGCTTAAACCGACATCCTGTGATCTCATTCAAAGAACTCTTTTGTACTTGATAATTATTTTTCGAATGGCTTTATAACGATCGCTTTTTAAAAATATAAAATATTTCGTAAAAAGGTAGTATGCCCTTATTATAAATACCTAAAACAAAAAAATAAGGTTAACATGGGATTAAAATTCGTAAAAAAGTAATAATAAGACTTCGCAAAATAATATCACATCGCTTAAAATAAATTATCATAATGCTAAAATAAAATAGTTATTCAAATGAAATTATCGTAATGCTTTAAAAAAATTTAAGGATATAATAATAATAAAATCCATGATGATAATTAATACAAAAGTAAATTAAATAAAATACAAAAGTGTAAAATAGTATCCATAGTAGCTAAAAAAATCTTATTTTACACCCAGATGTGCCCTTATTACGAATATACACATTGATAAAATATTTTTTACACATTTACCTACAAACTTATTTGTTGAAAAATGGTATTGCCCTATATTGCCTGTGTATATAGGAAAGTAATCATGTTTCTTTAATTGTTATTTAATACATTTAATAGATATCTAAGACAATTCATCCTATGGTTATTAGCGAAACATTGTGTTAGAAAATGCATTTTTTTATTCGATTTTGTCAAATCTTATTATTTATTATTGTTAAAGATTTTCTAAAGTGATTAGCTTTGATAAAAGGAAGTCTTTGTCAATGCATCCGGAAATATTCGAATGCCCTGTCCGTCATTAGCAGAATGCGTTACCGTTAATGAACAGATGTTCAGGTAATTTAGATTTATTCAGATCGCGTTATCCCCTCACCGTGTGTCCACGGGCCATGGAGACCATGGGGGCACGGGAGGGGGAGAAGGGGGGGGGGGCGGCGGCAGGGGCTGTTCCAAAGGCAGCCGTGCGTGTCTGACAGTGACCAACGCGAACGTCTCAACTGGGCTACTTCGGCAAACGAACCAGCTACTGAGCGCGAATCAATGACGTAACTGCATAAGGGCCGCAATGACAAACGCGCACGATGAGTCATTTATCAACAGTTGAGGCCGTGCTGATTCAGAGAAGAAAAAAACGAAATTAAACGGACCTGAAATAATAAAAATAATAAAATATTTTTTTTGTGATTTCTTGTTTTTAAAGTCGCTTTCATTTAAAAATAACTAACGTCATAAAAGAAATATAATAAATTTTGTGACGTAAGTGTTTTAACGGAATAAAAATATAGTCGCCTCTTTAGACAGCTACTTCAAAATGGGGGAAATCCTTTAAAGAAAATATATCTTTGATCATGCTTTTGTATATAAGCCGATACGCGCCCTATGGGGAGATACTATTTTTTTCGCCGATCACAACCCTCCGTAAAAAATAATTAACCTGGTGGCTATGTGTATTTGACATCAGTTAAAAAAACAATAGATTTTGGGTCCTGCTTAATAAGGCATTTGTTTTTACAGTTTAAAACCTCCCCCGAAGGACGGCGTCACAAAGAGCAATCCCAGCAAGCGACACAGGGAGCGGCTGAACGCCGAGCTGGACACCCTAGCATCGCTGCTGCCCTTCGAGCAGAACATCCTAAGCAAGCTGGACCGTCTCTCCATACTGAGGCTATCCGTATCGTACCTGAGAACCAAGAGCTACTTCCAAGGTCAGCTACTTCTATTTTATTTCAATCAGCCCGCGCTCGCACTACGCGGTACGTCAACACATCTCAGGGTTGGTATCCAGCCAGTCCACATGGTTGTTTGTGGACACCACTGTAGCATATGTCGGTAGCTCTGGCTGCTAGTCTTAACCTAGGGATTTTTTTAAAATATTTCTTATGACCTAGGTCATATACAATTATTTTGGGCCCTACTCAACTAGGCCAAATGTGCCTGTGCTAGAGTCAGATGAGATGGTGGTAATGAAGCGTTAAAAATGGTATGACCATGTGCGGATTCGACCCGCGACCTTTGGGTCAATAGTCCAACGCCTTATCTAGACTACCACGATTGTAAAAGCTGTTTTGCAACGTCCAATTCACATTAAGACCTAACTCTGCTGCGGGCCGTTTCAATGGTTATTTCTTTACGTCGGCGCAAACATCAATAACCATCATTTATCGGTATTAAAATAAACAAAATATACAATTCGCAAAAAAACACTAGATCTAAACATGTATTAACAACTACTTTGAATTTAGTTTATTTTTATTTAATCGGAAGTACGCCTAAAATACTTAGAATATGCATTTTTTATATTATTATTTTTTACGTTTTAGCATCGGGTACAAACCATAGTGGATCCGATACGGGGATTCTTTTTTGTCTTTAGTTTATGTGTAAAAATAATGTATGTTTATATACCCTACAAATATCTTACGTATTTTTATGATATTTAACCTAAATAATTTGTATACATTCTAGTACGCAAATTCTGTATAAATCGTATACTATCTGCACCGACTTCAAAGTTTTGGTTTTAAAACGTTTTAGTTGACAGAGCGTAATAAAATAATAATAAATAAACATATTGAAAGCCGTAAATATAATAAGAAGGCCTAGAGGCAGGAAAATTAAGATCTCACACTGATAGACAACATACGACTGGACGCAAATTACTAGCACAAAGCACAGAAAGGAATATGCGCAGGATGGCAGTTGCATGAGAATTGCGTCATCTACTGACCCTCTCCGACCTGTCCAACGTTCCAAGCGAACAATGGCGGAAAGTAAAATCCGCGAATACGTCAAGAAAAGTCTACGTTTAACAATGCGAATTGTTGCGTTCGTCATACTCCTAATGGAGCGAGAGACAACTACTACATGTGAACAAAAAATATGTAGAGATGGCAATATTAGTCTGATGTGAGGCATCAAGTCTGCTCTCCATATAACAAAATTATTTCCTTGAAAAAGGTTAAAGGATTCAATTTATTTTTTTTACTTTAAAGCAAATTTTATACATAACATGTACATGTAGTTGTTTCACTATGCATCACAGTATTTCTCTCTCAAAATTTCTCTGTATTTAGTTTTTTTTTATACACAATACAGATATTAAACGCGTTTTAAAACCAAAACGTTTTAAGTCGGCACAGATAGTATATGGTTTTTACTGAATTTGAATACCGTGTTTTTCTGTGCCCACTTCAACGTTTTGGTAGAACAGTCGTTTTATTGTTTATTTTATTTTTTATTTTTATTAAAAAATATAACAGTATTATTAATTTACATAATTACAAACAGAACTTTACTATTTTGTATGAAACGATTTATGGATTTCTGATATTTTTTATAGTAATAATATTGTCTTAATATACTAAAAAAAGAAGAGATATGAATGAAAATAATTATAATATAATTCATTATAATATAATTATAATTATTATTAATTAATATAATTAATAATATAATAGTTAATATAATTAATTAATATAATATAATAATTAATAATTATTAATATAATAATTATTAATTATATTAATTATATTTCATTATAATTATAATGAAATATAGATTATGAATATAATACAAGGTATATGGTAGAATTTATTAATGTAACGGTGGTTAATTATGGGGGTGTAAATGTGTGTGTGGTTTATGTATGTGTATGTTAAAATACAATAATATATATATTACATGTAGTTTTTGTATACAATATATAGTTTAAGAATGTAGGTAATATATATATATATAGAACAACGTGGGGTTAGTTACATCATTTATAACTGAAGAACGGCTGTACCGATTTTTATGATCTTTGATTTGTTGGTTTATCTCCGCCCCGAATAGCAGAAAAACTATTAAAACATTGGAATAATTCGCGAAAAAAAACGGCTTTGTGTTTTGTCAAATTCTATTTTCAACGGTAAGTCGCCTTCGAAGATATTCCCTTTGTGAGGTTATTAGATTTGTCATTGTGTGGGCATCGATGATTTTTGTACATTTATTGAACTTAATTCATTTTGAGTATTCGTAATAAAAAACTGAATTTAATTCAGCTAATATGGGTAAGTTCGTCGGGCCAGCTTGTATAAATGTAATAATATATTATTCTATAAATGTAATTGCAAGTACCTACTCATATGTTACTAACCAACAATAGTTTAAAGTAATATTTCTTAGTTTTTACGCTGTAGTTTAATTTGAAATTGGTGTTAGATAAATGAATGTCGATTCTTTAGCTGGGTTCCAAAATAATGATAGTTTTAAAATTTATAATAATAATTATACAATCTTCGCTTGAAAAATGTTACTATTTCACAGATGACTCTTGCGTAAGTGCAATGGTAGTTTACATTACACTTGTATTTGTGTGTCATCGTATTGTATCGCAGTAAATCGTAGAAATTTTCACGACGCCATTCATTGGCTTGATTGCCCTAATGCATGAGAATGAATTCCATTGCTTCCACGAGGCAAAGCGCTAAAATAAATACTAATATTATGTCATGCGGCCATTTTGTGTGATGAAAGTGACCTCGCAGTCAGTAAAACGGACCTCCAAGACGACCTCCTATTAGGGCTGATTTTAATAACATACCGCTGACGAGGCGTCGGACGTTTTCGCACTCTAACGGTGGTGCTTCGCTTGTTGGGTGCAACGCAAGCGTCATCTGACACTCCTAGTTTTGCAGCATCTACTTAAATAAATGTCTGACTATTACTAAAGATGTTCTGCCATCTAGTAGCGCACGAGAGTACCTACCATTCAGTGGCAAGTGAGAGTACCGAGGCAATCAGTGGAACTTAGGAACAAAAGCTATGAATAATTGATTAAATATGTTTCCTCGTAGAATATCATAGCTAGCGAATAATGTAGTAATTTGCATCCTGACCGTGATCGACGTAGGATTAGAGGTTCAATTCCTGGCGGCTTAGGCGCGAGTTTAGGCGCTTTCACAGATTTGACAGTCCGACGAAATTTCTATCTGACCTTAAATGGGAGCCTTTAAGTTGAAGGCGAAAAATATGTCGTCTCATTATCTTATTTAAGGCCTACTTGAAGCTCCCAGCATGGTCCTCCATTAGTGAGCAACTTCAGAAACCCTTCTATATTGGACGAAAGGACCATTCTCCCAAAATAAAGGAAATTTTTAGGAGAAAGAATGCCGGTATCCATTCCTTTCTTCCGCCTACCATAAGAGAGTGGAATAGTCTCAACTGCAGGGTCTTTAAGCGATTCCCAAAGAAAAAGGATAAAGAACTTGGCTTTAAAATAACTTCGTTGCACCACCTGCCAATCAGCTATACCACCGTAGGAATTATTTTCCAAAGTATATGTTATTTTAAAGAAATAAATAAATATTGTTAGTATTTTATTCTGCAAGGTTTTTTTGTTAACTGATTATTAACTTATGGTAAGTATTTAAATTCAATTTTCCAAGTAATGATATCGCCATTTCAAATGCAGTGCTAAATGTCTGCTCGCATTTGTTATACAATCATTTTTTTATTCCATTAAGCTCGCTGATTTTAAAGGTGTATTTTTCAGTTGCCTGGGGCTGGGGGGTGGGGGGGGAGGGCAGTGTCTAAATTCTATTTTTTGTTATTTTGCGGATTTTGCAAGACTTAAATTCTGTTCTTCGAAGCTCGCCGCTGGTAGCAGCGGTTATACTTTTGTTTTTTAAACACTCCGTTTAAAAAATGGCGGACCAAATGCCGCTCAATCTCCGTTAAAATATTCTGCCTAGCTGACGTACGTTTTTATGTATGCAAGCGAAAACAGCCGCTCGGTTGCTAAGATATTAAGAATATAGAAGGCAGGTGGAAGGATGGTGCCGCGGGTCGCGGTGACCCCCCATCAGCGCAGGGCAACGAATCAAAACACAAGTTTAAATTTACGACGGCTCCCCCCATAGGTCACAAATCACCCCGAAACGTTCGATATGCATTAAGACAGGGCTGTCACTTCGAAATGGCGAATTTTAACAATTTACAGACCTATGATTTATTCTATAGTATCTACTATATAAAACTATTAGGTAGGTTAGGCAAATCTCATTGTTAGTGGGTATTTAATATAATGGATTCTCTTATATCTTAATTTCATAGGTATCTAAATTATCTAGTAGAAAATTATATTAAACCATGAATAAATTAATATATACAACCCGATGTATATTATAACTATCGTTAATGACAAAAAACGTTAAATAAATAGGCTGGTATTTATTTTTTTATACCAGCGTAGGGACAGCTTAGGTGATTATATAAATAGTATTAAAAATATTCAGAGTAACGACAATACTTGAATAAAAAAAAATACTTAAAGATCTACACAAATTATTTTGGATTAATTTTGCTTGGTTAGATATTTTAAATGAGCTGGTATAATATTCAGTAATCGCGATAAAGTTATAAAAACGTTCCCCATTATATTCTGAATTTATACATATTAAATTATTAATTATTGTATTCGAAATAAAAAAAATATTTTCTAAAATTTTTTAGACCATCATCATGAAAAAGTCTTATTTTAGATGCTATTGAATATCAGTACGCATTTTACAAGACTGAATTGCCCAAAATATGTAAATAATATCCTGTAAAACACTAACATTCTACGTTTATTGACATCTTTAACGTAGTTTTTTATTTTTAAAATAGGCATATAAAACACGAACGCAGTCAAAAAAAAAAAGTATGGTAATGTTTCATTTTATACTGATATTCACTAATAGTTATCGGTTACTGAATTACCTCGGTATTTTTTATATGAATAAAAAGTTTTATTTTGCTATATTTAGGTTACCTAATTTAAAAGCTTTTATTTGTGTATTTTTCATAGAATCGGTATATGTTTTTCTATTTGCAAAGGAAAATAATTTGGCCTTAGGACATGCGCTTAAGTTTGCGACTTTTGAAAAAAATAATATACACACACACAGGTACGAAAATTTTTGATGTGTTTTAATTAATGATTATTTATTGTTACAAAAGAAGGCAGGAAGAAAAATCCTTTAAATTCTTACACTTTTCCTATGACCTCATCATTTAAGGATTGCAACTTATTCCTCTTTTCTGTGCTGTTCCCTTTCTTTCTGAAGTTTATTATAATTTATAAATAATTAATTTACTAATTAATACAACAAACAAATTACACAATTACTTATACATTTCAAATACGTAACACCTCGACACAGGCATTTGCCTAGTGAGGTGTTACTAATCCACACAAACTGTACTTTTCTTTTCTTGAAAATCAATAAAATGCTACAAAGTAATATATATGTCATAATATTAATTGTATATTGTATATATTTTAATAAATAATAAATAATAACCAACATTATTATTTTTTTCAAATGTTTATCATCTTTGGACATCCCTAGCACCCGTACTCCCATACATTCGCATTGAAGTAGAATAGATTCCCAATAATCGTTCCCTTTAATTGCCGCAATAAATCGAACAGGAAAAATCGGGTGTATCACAACACAATTTATACAGCTCATTAACGCGTGCAGTGCCCATTAAATGCATGAAAAGAAATAAATAAGAAAAATTACCCAAACCAATCGATCGAATTAAAGGTAGATTAGGAGCTGAGAGGGGGGCATGAATCATTTATGAAGTATGAATCATAGGATCTCATTAAAAATACTTTATATGTGTCAATAAAAAACTTTATAAAATCAGAAATAGTTTAGGATCACATATTTATAAAAAAAAACATGAGTTTCACATTTCCTTTTGTTTGACTTTCCATAAGTTTCATGGTCTTTAATAAGTAATTTTAAATATTGTCTTTGTTTATATAGTTTTTGTATATTTAGTATATACATTATACGTAAAACAATTATTAAATGTATATATTTAATAAATGTATATTGTAAGTAATATATAGACCATTATAAGCACTATTTATTGTATGTATTATGTTTTGTATTTTTGGTCTTATGATCCTTCTTATCAGTAACGTCTCACGTACGTAATAAATATATTATTTTTTCTGCAGTTCTTAGAACAGGTGTTTATCCTAGTTAGAGTGGTTATGTTACTTCAAAATAACAATAAATGATTGGTGTTTACATTGTCTATATTATAATAATTTAATTTCTTTTTCAGTGTTATTATAACATTTATTATTGCGACTTCCTATTGTGCCATAAAGAATAAAATAAAATAAATAAATACATTTAAATTTATGGTCGATTGGTAAAATTTTACGTGTCAGAGGTTTTACAGTGCGCTGTACCGGTTTACAGGTGTACTTGCGCAGTCGGTGAACCGGCTCGCGGTTAAATTGCCTACGTCCGTCTTTGCACGTATGATCGTAGCGCCTAATGCCGGACATTCGTCGGAATATCATTTTCCAAGGAGTCTTGAATAACGTAAACGCGAATAATTCCTATCATTATGTCGTTCAACGTGAATTGATGCTTGGGCGGCGCCTAACGTGCGTCGCCGGCAGGAAATAGATACGATTAATTCGGAACGCCGCCCAACCGACGGACGTACGGAGCGAGTGGAAAATCTTACTTCGATCGAAGGAACCTCTAATGAGTATCGTAACTTTCCATACGGTTATTCTGAGCAGTTGTTGCGACAAATTTTAGGCTGACTGCGGCTCAGTAATGTTTCAGTTACAATGTTACCAGAAGCAAGTTTTATTAACATAACAGTCAAAGGCACTCGGAGCTTTATACCACAAGCATTTAAAGTTGAACTGAAAGCGTATAAAAGAGATAGTAGGTGTGTGTGTACTGTATTTATGAGCGTAGGTGAGGTTATATTTACATATACATACCTACACACCTTTTAAGGTAAAGCTTCATTTGCCGTCGACAGTACATTGATCTACCAAACACACTATCCTTTCTTGATCTTACAATCAAATACAATAATAATTCTTTTTATTTATTCGCATTCTCAAAAATATTACTGCTGGGCATACAATTATTAAAACAAAACAACTTATGAGAACTTTAACTAATTAAAAGTATTTCCCTATTAAACAACACAAGTTACAAACTCATTTCAGGTAAACTTCTAATAATGTGAATGCAATTATAAATGTATTAATTTGTACAAACGAGAATCTTTGAACGGTATATTCTGAGCCTAGTAGAGTGTTTTATTGAAAACTAGATTTTTCAAGTGTTATCTCAAATATAAGTATTTTGAATTCTATAATAATAGCATAGTTGAGCTAACTAAAATATAAGCTGAAATCATGTATGAAATAATTCCTTCCTAATTAATAATTATTACTTCTTAATAATTTCTTGCGCCGAGAGCTTTTTACTTCCTACACACAAAAAACATTTGACAAAATGGCTAATTCTCTATAGCAGAGGTTATCATGAGAGATCTATTATTGACATAAATATATTGGTATAGTTTATTATTATTAAAATATAAATAAATAAATATAAATACTAATACGTAAGTAAGTTTAAGTAGTTCTTTTATTAGGTATTTGAGTATCTAAGATTAATATGTATTAGTAAGTTGATATGTAATTTTGTAATATGATTATGTTACAAAATTATCAATACACGGTGATTATGTATGTGTATTTTTCAAATATTTTCGATGCGGCAATGCGTCTTCTAAGTAATAGACAAAATATCTTCCTTAGAACAGGTGGATAGCCTAGATAGGCAAGATATTCTGCATTATGGTATGATTTTTATAATTTATTTATTTATTAAAATATCTAATATACAATTAATACAGAAGAAAATTACAGTTTGTGTGGGTTAGTAACACCTTATTAGGCAAATGTCTGTATCGAGGTGTAACCTAGTTGAAATATATAAAGAGATAATAATATTTGAATAAATAAATAAATAAAATTGGAATGCTATTCAGGAAGCATTTAAAGGGTAGATAAATCCCTTAAACTGAATTCCATTTACGCGGTTGTATGAGAGCGTTATTTACAACACAAATATAGAATTACACCGCCGAGCAGCGTTTCCCATTACGAAGCTCCGTTACCGAATATTTCCCGCTTCAGTTGGGAAAATTGCCTCCCTTCGTGGTCTGCGAGCTGTGCGATGCTGTCTCTAGATACGAGTATAGCGTTTCGGCGGTCCCGTCCGGATAGGTACGTACTCCCCCGAGCAATAGCGCTTTAAAGGCGACGGGCATAATACCCGTGGGGTCGCAGAGCGTGGGGTTCGAGTGTAGCCAAAACTGGACACGCGATTGCGCCATTAAATTTCGTACGATACACTACCCTTATACCTACTGGCCGCGCGCCGCTGTCAACTCGCCGCACACATTCCCTCATCTCGCCGCCCGTGCACCCCACCGCGTGCCCACTAAGCCGGTCAGAATAACTAGGAGGAAAACTGTGCACTAATAAAATATAAAAATATCTCAATCGCGATTTTCACGCATCATCTCATTCGCACGCGCAATGAAACGCGCTCGCCGATATTTTATTTATTCATTTTTGAAAATCTTATAAAAATAATATTATAATGCAGTATAGGCTATCGCCTGTTCTAAGGAATACATTCTGTCTATTACTACCGCGTCGAAAAAAAATGATATAATCATCACAATTACATACCCGAATATAAACAAACAAATATATATACTATTATATACTAATACAAACTGATATAGGAAATAAATATTATGTATAAAAATTACATAGGAACAACTCATTCATTAATCTTAGATATTTAAATACTTACTAAAGAGCTACTTAAACTTACTTACTTATTAGAATTTTATATTTAATTTTTGTTTATTTTTTTAATAAAAATATACTATGATTATATATTTATGCCAACAATAGATCCCTTAAAATAACCTCGCCTTTTATATCTAGGTATACTTTGCTATTCATATATATGTTTTATCAAGAGCCTTTTAAAATAGTTGAAGAGAATGTATAAAGAATAAAAGAAATATGACGTTGTAAAGAATAGATATATCTACGCCTTTTTTAAATTGTAGTTTCACCTAACTAAATGTTTATTTTTTATAATCCTTTATTTATATATTTTAAAATCCAACAGCAGTAATAAAATATATATATATATATTATATAAATGAACAAAATAAAAATGCGGGCTGCGGAAATTTGACTTGAACTGCATGAACTTCACTGTCAGATACTTCACTGCATAAAAGCGACGCATTCATTGGAATAGAAAAACAGACATCTTGACATGTAGTTTCTTTACCAATTAGTCTGGTATGGTTGTTTCTGGAATAATATTATATGTGTATATTGTATAAATTTTGCTGGCATACTATACATTACTATTACTTTGGATATAAGGGTTTAGCTAGAAATATCAATTCTTTTGTTTTTATTTATAACAAGCTGATCCGACGAAATTCGTACCGTATCAAAATCAATAAATGTGTCAACTTATTAGCTGAATTAAATTTAGTTTTTTATTAGGAATTCTCAAAATAAATGTGCAAAAGTCAAAATGATATGTATTTTAATTATCGATGCGCGCATAATAACAACCTCCCAAAGTGAACATCTTCGAGCGCAACTTACCGTTTAAAAATAGAATTTCATCGAACACAAAGCCGTTCCATACAAAATGTATGAGAAAATTAATTTGCTTTTCCGGTGTTTTAATAGTTTTTCTGCTATTCGGGGCGGAGACAAATCCAACAAATCAAATATCATAAAAATCGGTCCAGCCGTTCTTGAGTTATAAATGGCGCAAATAACCTAACGTTATTTTATCTATATATAATAGCAGGCGATTTGCCGCTATTAAAAAAACAATCATCAAATATAAGTTATATATATATATATATATATATATATATGACTTAGTATTAAGAATCGCTATGGTAAAACTTTTTATTTATTAAAAAATAAAAAATAAATATAATTATTGTATAATTTGAAAAACCTATTAATATTTTGAAAATTGAAAATTTATAACGGAACATGTTGGTTTTTTTGTTGTGTAATTTTTGTGTAAAATGTATATGTATTTATTGTTCATTGATTTGCTATATTTATAATAGCATCGATCAGATGACGGAAGTGGCACATATTAAGTTTGAAGGAAACTGTTATTGGCTTTGGTTTTGTTTTTTTTTTGTTTATTGTAATTACTATGTAAGCTGTTGTTTCCTGAAATAAATAAATAAATAAATAAGCCAAACTGTTAAAGCCAACTAGATTCATCTAGTTGGGGAGGCAGGAAACATCTGTACAATCTAACAGTCGCTTGTCACTTTAATTAATCTTTTTAATAATACGTATATGTTTTAAGGTTATATTGTATTTCTTAAGAGTTGTAATATTATATTTTCAATAAAATTTAAACATATTATATAACACATTTATTTTATTGGAAAACTTGTTTTACACTTAAATTGAAATTTTCAACACTATACCGCCGACTGGCATGTTACTGAAAATAACCGCAAGTCATTTTCAGACAACCGCTATTATGGTGGGCAATACTCGTGATTCTTCATGGCGAAAGTTTAACGGCTCGCGACCAAATTCACCTTCCATTACCCTTTTATTGCCATCAGAACAAGATGGAAAAGCACTGAAAGCTTTCTCCGCCTTATCTGAAAAGCTGAAAGCCGCAGCACAGTAAGTTCGGCTCCGCGGCGATAACACTGCTTATACCGGGCAATAAAAATATCAGAAGCGGTTCGCATTTTTTTCATCGAAAAAGCCGCATTAATTAATATAGTACTAAATGAAAAAATATAACGGGGTGAAATAGCGAAAGCCTTAGTGTGTCGAATTTGTATATAACTTTTATATTTATATAACGCATATATATGTATAATTCATTTCTATTCTTAGCCAACAAAATATGTAAAGAAATCTTGAGCACAATCAATATTGATAATGTGATGTAACCTTAGTGTTTTTTTTTATAGATTATATATTTATTTAATGTATATTTTTAATTATAGTTTATTGCGTTGCTAAAGTTCCACAATGAACCTAACTAGTTTGAAATAAGAACACACTTTTTAACAATGGTAATAAAGGTTCCATAATTTGTATAAGTAAGTTGTAGGCTTCCAGTTATTTATCGGTTAATTAAATTTTCAACCGATCCCAAAAAATGACACTCACACTTGTAAATCTCAATAAAAAACGTATTTTAGGTATTTCGGCATTTGTTGTTACTACAGGTTTATTCGGATTATTTTTTTCCTCGAAATATGTGAGAGGAAACATTAACGTAATATGTATTTATTACTATTTTTTGATATATACGTATAGTAACATCAAGAAATTTACATCTACGCGTAAAAACTTTTATAATATAATGCTAAGTTTTATTAGTTTATGAAATACAATTGTAGTATCTTTAGTTTTAAATAATCTAAATTTTATTTTACCAAGATTGTGGGCATAAGACCTACCTGTTTGAATGAGGGAATAATGAATTTTGATATATAATAATAATAATTTAATAAAATACCTTGTTTTGACTTACCTGTTCTATCGAGAAAAGAACTTCTAACGTGTACCTGACAAATAATATACCTATCGAAGTTTGATCCGTTGCAAATATGTAAATGTTAGAGATAATATCTACATTCATAATTTTGAGTAAAGCTTGTTTAGTATCAAAACAACAAACCAGCCAATAGAGATGGGCGAACGCACCAGAATCGTTGATTTCGTTCACCTCACGTGAGCGGGACGGTTCGCGGTCGGTCAGACGCCATCAGCTGATTCGGTCATGCGACGGACGGATCCGTCAGACGCGAGCCCGACAGGCGAATCGCGATCAGAAGCAATTCACGCCATGGCCAAAGGCCAAAGTGCTGCCGGAGCGTTTCGAAGCCTAGTCTAACATGCACGCCGATTAGATTGTCTGGCGGGATTGTATTGTCTCGGCATTTATCCTAACACCCGAAAGCCGCAAGTGCTCACAACTACGTATGTTCGAATATGCAATATTCTAATACCCAACCAGCGTACTTAACTCATTTTTATTTACTATTTTCCTAGGACTGAAAAGCTAGTTAATAAACTATATTGTACATATATTTCAAACAGATATAAGTAACAAGATTTGACTGAAAAAGCCTCCAAAAATGTATTTAACTTATTAAAACTGTTATTTATTATGTATTGGATTTTATATTGACCGAATTTGCTTACCACCATGAGATTTCTCAATTAATTTGCTACAAAAAATATAGTTAAATATTTCAAGATTTCATTAATAATTTTCGAGATATTAGAGGTTTTGCATCGGAAAGGGGGATCCCTTTAAAAAACATTATTTTCCATCTCGATATGTGATTTTGCGATAAAATTACATTTGTTGTCATTTGATAACAATCATTATTTACAATAGTTTATTAAAAATAAAGTGGTTACAAGCAATAATTATAAAAAAATAACTTTTTTTGTAGTAAACATAATGATAAAATCTCATGGTGGTAAGCAAAATCGGTCGATAAGGAACTTCAGAAACAACAAAAAATATTTCAGAAGAAAGATTTCAGTAGTTCCAGGTATTTCTAATTCCAAATTAAATTTTGATAAAATATTATTACTATTGAAAATGAAGCATAGCAAGTTTTACGTTTTTTTTTCTACATAGCTCTTTGCTTATATTTGCTTTCAAAGATACCACAATGTAAGTCAATGTGTGTTAAAAAACGATTATTACTCAAATATTTATAGAAAAATCCATTTCCCGTAAACATATTTTGATATCTTTCATATTGGGAATTAATTATATGCCAAATTTTAACAACTTTGTTGTAAATTGTCTGAAAGTTCTGAGCGAAGACGGCCCTCCTAATTTGATGTTACCTTAATAAGATGTCGAGAAAACTATTAGCGACTACTATGATTTTTTTTGCTGTATCTTTACTATGGTAATGTTATTGGTAAACTATAGAATTACGTACATTTTTTATTACAGTAATAATTAAGAGGTGCGTTATAAAATAAAAGTTTTGGGAAATCTTTGCCTTCTTTCTGATTGACGTTTTTATTTGTGCTATACTTATTCAGTATAGATTTTATAAATTAGTCTTGATTTGAAATGCGCAAAGGGCTATTCAGGAAATGACGGGCGATTCGTCATGGAATCCGAAAAAATACGAAACCCACGAAGTTATCAGGGCATATCGCGCGATTTATAATTAATTTCACTGCCATTCAAACTCAGAGCCCGGGCGTTATTACGCTAAAAGCATTTATATTATTTCTTGACTTCGATACGGCGACGGGGCGACCGAAAGTCGGATGTTATCAGCGGCACAAAACGCGTCCATAATAAATAATCCAGGAGGCGGCGGCCGCGAAGGAAAACAGAACGAGAAAACAAAGCCGTCGAAGGTGGTTCTCGCCAGCCGAGGCCCGAAACTAAACTCAAATAAGGATGAGGACACAGTTGCTGGGGCGTCTCATTTAAAGTCGTCCATTCGCAGAAAGAACGTCATCGTTTCGGTCAGCTCAATTCAATTCAATTTCAATGTTGCCAGAAGTAACTTTTATTATTCAAATATATACATTTATTACAATGTATAGATCCAGCTAAGACATTGTCTTATTTGCCGGTTTCTTAATCTTAACTAAGAACAATTTATTTAAACATGCATAAAATATAATACAAAATACTTAAAAATTACGTTAACGAAACTCGTGTGATTTATCTCATAAGTTTTATTACCGATTTTATTTTAAATTGTCTAACTTCAAGCGGTATATTATTAAATAGGCTGGGTATTACGTATTTTAATTGCCGATATCCATACGTTTTTATACATCTTTCGACAATATACTTTTCATTCAACATTCAACACTCCAACAGACCGAAAGAAGTCGCACGAGGGAGTCGCAAAATCTATTTGTGTATATTGTATCATTTGGGGGAACATTACACAAGTTATATATATTTTAATAAAGAAATTATAATGTTTTCATTTAAATTTATGATTAAAAAAAAGTATGTACAAAACACAATATTACCTAAAAAGTCGAGCTTTAGAAAAAAACTAAAGACTTAGTTTTAAAGAGACATTAATGTGTTGTTTATTGTTAAATAACTTTGTAAAACTGTTGATTTGTCAAATATATTCATATTAAAAAAGAGAGAATTTACGTCAGTAGACCTCTTTTTTGAGGAAGAAATATATTCGAAATGTAAGGCGCTGTTCCCCAAACAAGTATACCATATCTCAAATGCGATTCTACGAGCGCATGGTATGCAGAAATAACAGTTTTAATGACCATGATCATTCGAATCTGCGATATGGCGTAACAAGCTGATGATAGTTTAGATTTAAGCTGTTCCAAATGTTTGCACCAGTTGAGCTTATTGTCCAAGTGAATACCCAAAAATTTGAAGTACAGTGTTGAAGTTCTATGTAATCATTTTTAAAATTAGTGAAATTTAGTACTGCCGTTTTAGATATATTTAAAGACATTTTATTAACTTTAAACCATTCATGCAGCTTATTGAGTGATGTATTGATTTTAATTAAAAGATCGTCAAGTTCATCTGCTACAACCATACAGCTAGTGTCATCTGCAAACTGAATGATTTCTGATTGAGTTATATTAAGGCTTAGATCGTTTTTATATATGATAAACAGTAATGGCCCGAGTATTGCCCCTACCGAGATGTAGAGTCATCGCCTAGTACCGCACCTCGCAATGAAGACTGGAGTTCCGTAACTTACGTATCGCCTACGGGATACATCTGAAGAGAATCTACGACACACGGAGTGCATAATTAACAGGATAAATGATGTGGCACAGAGAACCAATACAATAAGACCAGTTCTATCTCTAGAAGGGAGACCTCGTGTCTCTTACTCAGGGCCCTCTTACAGGTATTATTGTGCGACATGCGTTACTCGCGACGACGCAGCGTCGTGAACTATGTCCGTATCCTTACGTGAATAAGCATTTGTAATGGCGACACGTTCGAGCAGTGCTTATGTTCAAATTCGTCCACTTTTCCACGTCAGATCAAAGCGATTAGCTCTCTGACTTTTCCGACGTGTGAAGGAAATTAAATTAGGATTCAGATACCTAGATGGTAAATAATAATAGGTTTTGCCCCCATTTAATAAAATAAATATCAAATGTTGTAATAATACAAATATGTATTTAATCGCGAATACCCGATATATTCAACCGTTCTATTCCTTTCGAGACAGTAATTTTGTTACCAACTGAGTTGCTGGATTTATATGAAAATCAAACACATTCACAGATCTGTGGCACCAATTGATGGCAAAATGAGAAGAAAGATACAAATAAACCAGAGACCTGCAGGATGGTCCCGTTCTATCGTCATCGGGTGTGGCCACGATCCACAGGAAATCCGGCACCAAAAGAGCTCTTCTCTGTCTTGCGTATGATCCAATCGTTCTATTGCATCTAACAGCTAGGCTTGATGAGGCACACGATATTTTCAAACAAAAAATCCCTTTCGACACGCTGGAGGCGGAAGTAGATTTCACCGGATCAAAATAGGGAATATTCAAACTCCAATTGTACGAACGTTGCGCGAGTCCCTCCCCTGCCCTCACTCACGGCAGGTTGAGGTACTCACGTACTTCAACCTGCCGTACCCTTGCGAGTCGCGCAGCATACTGAATCCCTCTTTTTACTGTATCGTAAGGGTTGCTCATACCAAAAATTGTTTCGAACAAAAATTGTAGAGAAATTATAAACCTAATATGCATTTTGAACGGATTTGATCATTAAGGGAGGTATGATTTTTTGAAATAATTTTTTTTTCCACGCCTAGGACCAATGGTTGGTGCTATCAAAAAAGTTCACTTGGATAAATTTTAGACCCTTTTCTAAGGAGTAATAGAAATTTAATTCGATATCTTATGTATTAAAAAAGCTATAACAAAAAATGTGGAATAAAAGATTCCAATATAACTTTTGTATGGATAAATGATGTTCATTTGCGTCTTCTAAAATGGTAGAGCACCACCAGATGGAGAAAAGAAACGCGGCACTGTGAAAATAGTCGTAATAAAAGAATCTGATGGAATAACCATGCAAATAGCATTCAGCATTGATGATAAACCAGTAAACGTTAATTAAAGTAGCAGCAATCACCCGCAATTTGTCGACCTCGAATGACCTGCCGAAACACCTCGAAATATTGTCTCCACTTTCGCGCCAATTCCGGAGCGGGATGGACACGAGCGGGCAATTTAGCAGCCGTGTCGTGGCGCGCTCTGTCACGACCTCCTCCTCCGCTCCACCTCCGCGAGGCTAATTAAGGAGCACCCGCCTGACATGGCGCTGGCGACGCTCGGGAGCTCGGGAGCTCGGGAGCTCGGGAGCTCTTCCGATAGCGAACGGGCGGCCAGCTGACGGACATTATTTTAAAAACGTCTGATAAAATGTTCTCGTCACCTGAACGCACTTTACGCATTCTTCTGATACTATCATTCATACCAATTTTATTTTCCAATTTCACATTTTCTGGTAAAGCTTTAACCAAATGTCGAATGATAGATATAACACAGTTTTAAAGTTCAATATTTCTTTATTTATTTATTTATTAATTTATTCTTTATTGAAAAATCCAACAGTATTAATTTTTAGAATTGCAAACAAAACTTATTACTAGTATACAAAATCAATTATGGATTTCGGACATTTTGCATATTAACATTTGCATACAAAAATTGAAACAGTGTTCTTATAATATATATAGATCATGAATATTATTTACGTATACAGTAGATTTTTGATGTGTAATTTGTGAGTGATGTTTGTGGTAGTTGTGAGTGTGAATATTGAAGTAGGCACTATTTATTTATCTATTAGTATTGGGTAACTAAAACAGTCACATAAAAAAACAATCATATACATAACATAACAAACGACACAATAAAAAGAATGGTACCGACTTAAGTATAAAATAAAACCAATTATATTTTTTTTATAAAAATAATTGCTATGACCTAGGTCATATACAATTATTTTGAACCCTAATCAACTAGGCGAAATTTGCCTGTTCTAAAGTCAGGACAGATGGAGGTAATGAAGCGTTAAATATGTTATGACCATGTGCGGATTCTAACCCGAGACCTTTGGGTCAATAGTACAACCACTACCACTATCTCCACCTAATGAGTTTAGGCTATAATAATTAGAGTTTAAACTAATAATAGCAAGAGAGTTAAAGAGAAAGGAGAGAGGGGGAGAAGGGAATAGAAAAAGAGAAATATAGGTTTACATTAAATTCAGGATATTTTTTAAGCAAGGTAAAACGCAATCTGTAAAGGGTTTATTTTGCCTATAGTTGAATGTCTGGTAAATCGTTTAATTTCGATTTTTAGATTTTCAATTGACCGATTTATATTCAATGGTAATATCGTAAAACCGTTTATTGTGTAAAAAAAAACTAGTATAAATGCGTATAATTTATTCGACTTTAGTGCGTTAATATATTTGTATTTTCAATAAGTCGGCAACCTTCCAGTTTCCTAAGCATTCGTCCAAAGAATCGGATGGCGAATATTCACCAGATTCAGGAGCGTTTGTAACATCAGCGAGAGCATTTAAAATTTATTGGTGTCACGACAACGTACTTAAAAATCGATTTGGCCCGGGAGACTCCGATAAATTTGGGCTGTGAGACGATTGTTGGTTGAATGAGGGACTTGTATTATTTTTTTGTTTGCCAGAAGGACACGGCAACACATTCCTCGAGCGCTTTTTAATTAATTTCGACGGAGCGCTGCGATCTCTGTTACGTCTCAATTTCGCCAGATTTTGCGCGCGTCTCGGTACCTCTCCATCTCTGCCTGAGATGGAACAAAACAAGGATTTTGCAGATGCGTTCAATATACTTTGAAAGGCCGTATAGTAGGTACTTTTATATAAGTACATTGATCATAAGCAAGTTACTATTCTGTATTCACGGCGTTTACGATTTACTGCGCCTCGAATAATTTCCTCAGTCAATAATTTATGCCGGTCATTTACAATATAAACGCTGTAGTGTTGTCTCTCCTAATTTTGTAGATATATAAGAAAAATAACCATAGATATCGTTTTATCTACTAATTATATAGGTTTCTATAAAATGAAAAAGTTAGAAGCCTCGAAAAAGTATAGTGGTAAATATTTCATTTATTTATTTATTTTTATTTTATTTTATTTGTATGAGAAATGCTTACAGCTATACATTATGACAGTTACAAAGAAATAGATTAATAACAACTTAAGCCGACTACAGGCATCTCCAATTTAACATAAGACCATTTAACAGAACGAACTAGGATAATACATAGAAATATGTGTGTATTTGTGTGTGTGTGTGAGGGTGTGTGTGTGTGTGTGATTGTGTGTGTGTGTGTGTTTAAGGTGACGAGAATACTATTACTAATATTATGTGTGTACAGTGAAAGTTTTTTTTATGTTGAGTATAAAATCGCCTTTATGCAGATGAAAAATGTCTATTTCGCTGAAATTGCGGTTATATGTTGTACCAATACGGTTAATAACTGAATTCATTGCGTAATTCGTATTGCACTTAGGCACAAAAAATAATTCTTTATTTCGAGTTAGACGTGACGGAACCCTCAGGCGCAAACTGCTTAGCAAATAGGAACTATCGATCTGGTTATGTAGCACGTTGTGCAATAAGGTCATGTCATTGATTACCCTTCGGTTCTCCAGGCTCAGTAAATTGTGATGGTGTAAAGAGTCCTCGTAGTTGTCATACTGAACGTGTTCGCGATAATTAAGTTGCTTCATTAACTGAATTCAAGAATAGAGAAAATAAAAACCACAGTTTAAGTTCTGTTACAAACATTGAACACAGCACAAGAAACGCACACTTAGATCTATAGATTTTAACATACAGGATGTTAAAAAACGAATTAAAATTTTAAGATAATAGGCATATTGTATTCAATTTATGTTTTAGTTTTTGATCTCTATAAGCATCTTAACATTTCCGTGTAATTAACACGCGGATCTCATATTTTGTAAAACAGACAAGCAGTTAGCTTTATTTAGTTCAAAATTCTAAAATTACCATATCCCGAATTTACATTCTAGACATTTATTTATTATTACACTTTGGCTATTTGGCCAGTGTTAACAGGGAGCCTTCATTCAGCACCCGTAAGTTTGTATTGTGAATGTCGCATAATATATTGCCACGATCAAAGTCATATTTAAACATGATTTGAAGTCATACTTAAGGCGCCTACATACCTGAATGCTATAAAAATGCCAATTTTACAGGTTTCAACGACTTTAGGCGAGTTATCCAAAGGAGATATAAGTACTCTAGTTTATTTACATTAAAGATAATTTATTTTTCTAGGGAATAACTTAAGGAAATTTCTTTAAACATTATACAAAAAATATAAAAAACACCATGTTTTTGAAATAGCATTTCAGTCAGAAATTTATCAGCGTATGAAATCAGAAACATCACATAAAATAAATATAGTTTTATGATGAGAATAAACCAGAGAAGGGATTTATCTAAGCGAATTGAGATATATGGTATAACAAATAAAATAACAAAATTTGCCTAAAATTCGAGATTTTGGTTTTAGTTGTTATGTACGAAACTGATATTTTATGCTGAAAGTTTTCAAATTTTCAGAAAATTCAGGAAATTTTCAGAAATATTCAGAGAATTTTTTTTATTATTATTTAAAAAACACATACCTTATAATTTTAAAAACCAACTAAATACTCTCAATATTTCATACAAAGTGGTAGGCTGCGGTTTGTGTTATAAGGCCCCGTCATGCCCGTCAATGAGTTTATACTTTTCTTTTCACCGTGCAAAGAAACGTTGTTTCGTAGACAACAATTTGTAGGTCAGAATAATTCAATTGGTGTCCTTTGTGAACCTTAAGAATGCTAAATTTACGTGTACTAGAATCATGGAAAATGGTGTTATAATTTGTTTTTTTTATATAAAACTATTTTTTAAATCGATAAATTCAAATACAGACGAAGATAAAAAAGCACTACTTGCATTACTAAACTAAACTTTCATTACTGAGTGTAGCATTTTATTTCTTCCTGACGCCCTTACCCTGATGCCCTGATGATGTTCTTTTTTTTAGGATGAACCAAAAACGTACTCATGCATCGGCAATTAATATCGATTATATTTAAAAGAAGTAGTATAGACGCAGACTTTGATCCGTATGGCACAGAACTCTAAAAAGCGAATCATAGAATGGAGTATCTTGAATAACTTAGTTAGTGTTATGGGAGATAGAGTGCTTATAACCCATTCGGCTTACGTATGTGTTTCTGGCGATCTGCAGCAGATATCTGCCTAGCTAATTATAATGCCGCCGGTATTCGAAGGGGTCCATAATGCATGGGGACCTTCGGGACCGTGGAAGGGTGCCATTGGCTATATGCCAACTGTTACCTTTCATATTATCACACCGTTATTGTACCCTGTCATAATAAACTGGCTCACAGCAGAGTTTACCTGTGTTCTACGAATATTACATACACTTATGTAGTTCCGTTCTATTATAATGGGTACGGTTCAACAATTCTTTTATTATAACTAATAAAGCGACTTCACATAGGGCCACGTCTGCCTATAAAATATAGTAACTGGATCTTTCATAAAAAAATCCAAAATAGTACAATTAACTTCTTAAAAACATCGAATTCGGTGCAGAAACACCGTAGTACTTCAGTGCATATGAACCATATATTTTTTCTAAGTTTTATATTTATTTTTATTTAATATTTAATATCTTTAGTTGCCTTACACTAAAACTTTAATAGAATCTACCTCAAGCAATCGCCTAGAATATTAAAAAAAGACATCGAATCATATATTTAAAAAAAAATTGTAAAGATCTAATTAAGAACCTTTGAGGTCCCATTAAAAAAATATTTGTGCATATGTCGGTACGGAATTCTTCTTCACGAACGCGGTTTAAAATCCATATGATGGCTTTAGAAGTCTTCTTTTACCTCGTGATTTGCGAATGTATGCAAATGTCTTTTTTAAAAACTATACATTCCTACCCTGCAAAAAACAGTTTTATTGCGATCACTTTAAAATAACGGACCGTCACATGTAGATTTCTGTAACAACTTAATCCAGTTGCGTCACGAAGGAGTTGCACACTTTGTTAATGACATTAATTTGCATGCAATGACTCGAAATGGTCTAGCCCAGTCGGTAGGTAGGAAAGTGTATTATCGTTATTAGCCAATCACCGATCGCCTAATGTTGCTGTTGACAAATACGAACGAGGGGAGACACGTATCATTACAGCCATGGATAAATTATAAGAGGCAATTTGAGGACTGGCTGCAAAAGCAGGCCGCCTTCGCAGCTCACCTTGAGGGGTGCAAATTTTCTATCGATATAGAATAAAATGTTTTTTACGTTTTATGTTTTAAACTGTTGGCGCGTAAACTATGTATTGGAAATTACACGGACCTTTCTCTCTGCCAATATATTACATATTTTTGATGTGTAAACCCCTTTAGGATTTTTCGGACTGGAGTAATGTGTATTCCGTGACGTTGACTCTTGTGTCAGTGACGCTCGTGACGTCAGTACCTAATGGAAAGACTACCGGCGGGAAATATCGGTGAGACTTTCGAAACTGTTTTTTTAAAGAATAATTTAATTCAATAGTTAAATCATATTACTTTTCTAAAATATTTTTCACTTAAAAGTTGATAAACAAGATTTTTTACGTTGTTTGTTTTGTTTATTTTATTTAACAATTTTATAGATTTTCGAGTAGGGTAAAATGATTTTCACACCCCTATACTTTACATAAGTGTTTATTTCCTGGCTTGCGGTTGGCTGAGTTTAAGCGAAATAATATGTTCAATGTTTAGACATGTTTCAACAGTAATAATAGATGCAAAATTCGCTTAGAAAAATGGTATTTATCCACAGAGACATTTCATTTTATAAAATATAAAGAGTAATCGAAGCGGAACATGTTTTGGGATCAAAACATATTTCTTAGGTTTGCCTATTCCCTATCCTTATGCAACCTCCAAAGGAAGCAAATTTTGTTAAAATATGTGGGAAATAAATTCGGGCTATTTATGCTACCTTGAAGAACGCCAAGCTTATTTCCTTAATAAGTCCATAAAAACGTAAGTACAATATTTGTCGACCAAAAATGACCCTTTTTAAAAAACTTTGAAGAATACAGTATAGTAGTATGTAGAATGTCCCCAGTCCATTCTCGATAAAAGTCTAAATTGGCCTGCGATTTCAAATACGATTTATAAAAATGATTATTATCAAAAATCATCATGGTTTCAGAGAGAAAAACATCTAAACTTTACGTGATAATATTAAACCGTTATTGTAATACGCACGCCAGCTATGAATATAGATCGTGTATCGGTATGCCATGGTCAAATTACATCGGCGCATTAATAAAAATAATAAATTAAGGGATAAATATTATTACATTTTTTCTTACTCTTAGTAGGAACATAAACATTACCCTTCTGAATAATCTGTACTTTAAGCAAAACTTTTTTCTTTCTATATTGCGTCACAATGGGGTAATTTAAATTCAATTTTTTTTTTGAGTTACCGTTTTCTTACACTGTATACAATATATTATGTTTACAAATTAGATTAACTTAAAACATTCCTAAACTCTAAACTAGCTTTGGACAGAGAAGTGACTCGTTTCTAGGTTTTAAAGCATACAGTCCAATAAAAAGGAATGGCGATGGAACAAAGGAAATAGCTTAAAATATGAAAAAAAAAAAAAATACACCCATATAAATTTGTATTATCGTAGAAGCAAAAAAAAAACTATTTAAACCTATTGTGTAAATGGTGTTTACTAAATTTTAGAGATTACAGCATCTATTAAAATAGTCTACTATTCATTTATTTTATTTAAATTTATTTAATCTCATAAATAATGTTATTTTATATATGTATGAATGTATGTATTTTCTTGACAGTAAATACAATAAAAAAAGTACACACACACACACAAACCAGATGCCTTCTTTAGGACGCACTTTTAGGTCTGTTGTGCAGTTGTGCCAAACGTTCACTTATTGATTTATTTTGCGTAGGGACCCAAAAAGTTTAATAAAGACACGCCTTTATTTTTTGTATTTTGAAAGTGGTGTGCGACCGTCGAATTTTGTGCGGATTTTAACTGTTTTAAGCAATAAGCAACCCTTTGTGCGTGAGTTCAAGCGAATCGTATTCAGTTTTCGTGCGTTTCCGCTATACCGTTTGTCGGACAGCTGCATTTCACATATTGCACATAATTATTGGTCAGTATAATTCCTCGTTAGGTGAGGTCGGAGTTCCGCATCCCTCCCGCCCTGTCAATGCGTACATATATCATATTTAATTGCGGGTCGGCGCGTGCTTGCATTAGAAAAAATGCCCAGACCAAAGTTAGCAACGCACCTTTTAAATTAATGTTTTTCTCAATAATTCTCTTACCCCAAGTCACCGTTGAAGCTGTTCAGCAAGGGGAGATTTTATCCGGTGAGTATACTTTAGTGAAACCGCACGAACCCTTCACTCTGTGAAAGAAAATCATCATACCTTCTGTTTGATCCCGTTTTAGACAATTCACATCGAAATGATTAAAATTCAACGAAAACCTTAAAGAGCTGATATTTATGTATTCACAAAAACCCAATATCATCGCAAATTCGACAACTACAAAGAGTCATATATATTTATATCAGAAAAGGTACAAAGAAAATTAAAATATTACAAACACCCTTACCAAATTGCAATGTTTTTTTTAAAATAGGGAACAGGTCTCTTATTACATTCATTTCTTTTTATCTAGTTTCTATAATAATACATAAAATTTTAAAATATACACTTCAGGAATTTTGTATATATAGATTTGACTATTCTCACGAATAGAGGTAAAATAAACAATATTAATCATTTATCTAAAAGCGTTGTTATCATTGGTTTATTAGCACTATTAGAAGCACCATCTGCTGCGCCCCAAAGTTGCTGATCGCTGGACAGTGACGACCGCGACTGATTAAGGCGAAAGATTAGGCAACGAGTGAAACAAAAGCTTTTATCATTAAACATATTTCTGATGTTGATGTGTAAACATCTATGTTGCGGTTTTTCTAGGTCCGGTGTCTTTCGTCGCTTATAACGAGTCTTAAAGCGAAATGAGTATAATTAAATTTTACGGGTTTGTCAGAAATGATCTTTGGTGTAATCAATTCATAAGATAAAATAATGACCTACAGTTAAAACAAACTTCAACAGTTCTTTAAGTTTTCACATTGGCGAGATTACCAGCAGGCATAATTTATTTATTTGTTTTTTTTTGTAGATTTGAATCTATTTAAAATGTTTTTAGAAAAGTATTCGTATCCATATGCCCAAACTGCCTGTAACGATATCTGCAGCGACGCCTTTCCAGTGCTGCACTCTAGCTCAAAGGAGTTGGAGTGCGTAAAGACGATTCACTTCAAAAATACACTCTAATCTCAAAACCTTTACGGCTGTCAAAATGAATCATAGCGTAGATCGGTCGAGACACAAGCAAACATTCCGCAATACGATTTATATATAAGCAACGAAGATGGCGAATAAATGCTCCTCTCGAATTCTGGCTTCCATCTCGTTCAGTGGTGTCAGTTAGTAGGTTGATCTATACAGGTGTATTTAAATTTAGAGCACTCTTTTTAGGAGGTTGATCAATATTAATAGCTAAAGCGACCTCACGAAAAAAAAATATGATTTTAAAAAATACATTGTTATACTAAAATAATTATATTATTACAAAACTTTGTTATCCTTCGAAGAGTGCTTTACGGGCCGCGCCCTCGGGGTCAAGGACCGGTGTCGCGCCATGCTTTTAATCGCGCTCTCAAACATTAAAACGATTTCTATTTAACTTTTTTGCTGATTAATGTTGTATTTTCCCTAAAAAGGAGTGCCCTACATTTAAAAACAATCTGTATAAACATTCATAAATTAATCATAAAAAAAAATGGGAAAATGTTTCTTAATTACGAGAAAAACGAATACAACTTCGGAAAGAAATTATTCCAATGCAGATTGCAATGCAATGAAATTTCAGTTGAACACATGGTGCGAAGTACTTATAAAAAACAATATATATATATATATATATATATATATATATATATGTATATATATTCTAAATTATATTCTTTTCGTGGGACCGGTTTAGTTACCGATAGATATAGATCAACCCCTAAAAGGATAGGTTTTACACCCTGTAACGTAGTAAAGTATTTCTTTTTTACTATGTTACTATTTTTTTTTAATTTAAAATCATGTTCAATTTTTTTTTTACTAAATAAAATAAAATATGGTTTCGAAGATACATCACTTTGAATTTGCAATGGAATTTGAGGCAAATTATATTGGCGGAACGTGTAGGTACTGCTGTATCGATAAATCAGTAAGAGCGCAGAAAAAGTATCAACGGGAGGCGTGCGAGAGGAAAGAATAGATGATTCGAAGGCATCGAGTGCGAGCGAGAGGACGGAGCCAGCAAAGTCACACCTCTTAACCCGTGGAAAATGGTCAATTAAATTTTTAATCTGCGGGCGTGATCCGAGCTGGCCCGTTCGGCGCGGAGCTGATCTGCGAGCCCGATATCGGAGTATTGGACGAGGATCTGCGATACTTTCCGGTTTGAAAAACATACATGACCACCTGACCACTTGACCCCTGACCATGAACCATTACCACTATCTCCGTTTCACGGTGAAAGGAACGGCTTGTCGACTCCCGTAGATTTACATACATAGGAACATACCATTATTTTCTATTGCACCAAGTTAGTGTAAAAATACCAGCACATTGCTAAAAATCTATGTAAAATATTTAAGAACTGGTAGAACTAACACGTTGACCGAATGGGACAAAGCCTTGATTTATAAATAAAGAGGAAAAAATGTCAACACTTTGAATATTGTGGGACGAATGCTAAAATATTTATATAGTAAGTGCAATATTATGCACTTGATTACGGAGTTAATAAGAATGCAAGATAAAATAAAAGATTTCACTTCTCTGCAATAAAATATGAAGCATAGCATATTTATACAAGTGCTGTAATTCCATATTAAAAGTTTAAATTCCGTTAAAGTTCCGTAAAAAAAATCCACGTAATTGGATATTTCATTTCTGTGTTTTTAATTTAAACATTTTTGTTTTTGATATCATTTGATTGGCACCGATGAACTTTAACTAGAGGATCATGAATAATGTGAGCTATGGAATAATTTTAGAAGGTTTGTTAGAGAAATCGATAACGGATTGAATCGTGTTCATTTGGTTAAAAGTAGAGATTCTCTAATATAAAAATGTATGTTAAAACAGCTTTATCTGCGGTAAAAATACGAAAGAAATCATGTCTTCTATATCACATGAATATTTTGATAATCTGACGAAGAATTTATTTAATTTGTATATAAATATATTTTATTTTCTTTAGGACCTATTTTACTATAGTAGTAAATATAGTAGGTAAATAAAGTATTATAAAATTTCAAATAAACCAATATTGAATTAATGTTTTAGGTAGGCAATGGCATTAAGGCTACTTTACGTGAAAAAACCACCCGAATATTTTTTTTAACCTAATCAAATCTGCAAAAACTTTATCGATTGTGGGGTAAAACTGCTACATATTTAGGATAATTAATTTAAATATTATTCTGTTGTTAAAAGTTATTGTTATATCACTGCTTCACAAATAGGTCACGTTAAATAAAAACGGAAATTAATTTGCTCCAAAGAATATTGGTAATTTATTATATAACTAGTTCAGTCTAAAAAGGCCGCAGCGCCGCCAAACGGTAGGTTTTTGCAAAAAAAAAAAACAAAATAACGCGTTGGGAGGCATTCATATTTTTATACGGTCAGACTGTAATTATTATTAACATAACGAATTAAAAAAACAATAATAGTATAAATAACATACCAACGTTAGAAGAATTATTTTTTACCGTTCGTTCTAAACGAAGAATAAATTGTGTAATGGAATATGGATTTGAACCCCAAAACCAATACGATTTGTTAATATGTATATTATTTATTAATTTAATCATATTTTTTTAGTTAAGAAAGTGATTTAATATGCAAATCATATCTTACACGCGTTCACAAATTTAGCAGCGGACGGCGTGGGACTATACTATACTAACATTAGCGACGCGTCGGTAACACGAGCCGAGATCTGAGCTCAGCCTACCGTGAAACTGTAGATGGCGTTCGCCACTGACTTACGCGGGCCAGCCTCGAGATCCCGAAGGGCCCCGTTTGCCTATTTTAAGTTCCCGTTTAATACTATGCATCATCACGCCTTTATAATGTGTTTTAAAGGTTTAATTTAAAATAAGAAGAATACCTTAAAGTTTTGTGTATACTGCGTCTATTTAACATTATACTTATATTGGTTTTTAAAGCCAGTTATGAATTATAGTATACAGAGTGAACTTTCTAATACACATTTGTTTTATAGGAGAATTCTGTACTTGATCAACTGACCACTTTTGTTTTACAAATTTTTCAATGTGTCTTAAAAAGTTAGTTGAATAATATAGACAAGAGGTGGAGGATCACATTAAATCAGTGCTAACCATTCAAGTTTTGTTGGATCTTATTATTATAATTATATATATTTCCTTTGCTATATATTATTATAATTATATATATATAAGCTAGATAGTCTTAGACGTGCTGAAAGACCTAAACTGCGATGGTTTATAGTGTGTTCAGGGACCTACGGACGCGAATCAACAATTTGAGTAAAAAAACAAAGGGTAGGGCTAAATAGAGAAATATTCAGGAGGAGGCCAAGGCTCGCACTGCACTGTATCGCCGATATGTGACTATGCTGTGCAGTATCTGAAATCATTGATAATTAAATATAAGATAAATAATGTTTATAAATAAAAATGCGTCGTGTTAGAGGCGCCTTTTTAAGATCACTTGGATGAAGGCACATCAGGGCTAACCAACTGGTCCGTGAATTGAACACATATTTTGACCAACCAAATTGGACGTGGCGGTACATATTCTTGGAAGTGACCAAAGGAATGACTCATATTAAAATGTTATGCCTTGCTTTTTAGTCTTTAAACCATGAAGCTAGAAATCGTTTTCGCGCCCACTACTAGAGTAAGCAACGCATTTCGTTTCTACTAAAATACGCGATGCCATTCTCAAAGGTGCTACTAGCAGAAGCAATGACCTCTCAAACCTTGAAGGTACCTAAACAAAATCTTTCTCCAGGGTCCGTTTATTCTTTGTTTCGTCAATGTAAATTGGGTTAGGAATCGAATGTCCTGAAGGCTCTTTCTTGATAAAGTTTTGCGATAAATTAGGAATATGTTTAGTAAAATTTCATTATTTAAAAATAATTTAAGCTACAGTATGTTAATTATGGTCTATAAATAATCAGTACAGTCAATAATAAATTACGGCCTTTTGGGATATGGTTACATACATCAAACCTATCACGACAAAATTCAAAATCTACAAGGCAGAATCCTTAAATTAATAGTACTGAGATCAATTCACTCAAAATATAAAAATAATGACCTTGATTTATATAGACATTGCAATGTTTTGACGAATTCGCAACTTTTTAGGTATAAATTAATCGTAACCTTTTTCGACTGTGTCCAATTTTTGCACGCAATATCGTACTCGAGAAGTTTAAAACGAAATATATTAGCTAAATAAATATAAAAACATATATTATATGCGTCTTCTTTCTACTGTGATACAAAAAAAAATAATGCTTTTCTTAATGCTATTAAGAGTGCCGAGCTTAATAAAAAATCTAAATTAGAGCTTAAAAAGTTTGCAGCGCTGAGTGATGTCGCGGGTAGATAAATTGTAATTATTTGTTGCTATTGTATAATTATAGTATATTTAAGGATATATTATAGGTCGCTTTATGAATAAATAATCCAAATTGAGTTTCTGCCTGATGAGCGCTTCAGGACAAGATATATTTTCTTTGTCAGATGAATAATAAAGTCGCTTATAAATAGCATTGAACTGAACTGAACTGAGTTAGGTTTTGAACTGAAGTTCACTTGAGGAATGACTCAGCATATGGGTGTAAGATTGCCAAATTCAATAGTTCTACGATTTATAATAATATTCTTAGACAACTGGACCGAGACACACAGCTTCTCATTTAACATTTATTATATTCATGCAAATTTTATATCGAAGGTGTCTTAAAAATTCAAAATATTACGTGATGAAAATGAAGTGTTTCTATCAAAACTAGCTGAATTCGTTTAAAGTCTATGTGTAGAAACACAACTAAATTGGCACAACTTAATCTGTCGGGATTAACGTCGATCAATAAATTGTCTACACTACCAATTTGTCATATTCGAGCCCGAGAATTATATCTTCTATTCTTTTAAATCGAAAACAAAAAAGTGTTTTAGCTCATACCATTCACTTACCTATAATAAATTAAGAAAAAAAAGGCAAAGTTCCACACGTTACAATTTATCGGACGGTTGGGTTGTGTCGAGAATATTGGGTAATAATAATTAGGTCTGACTACTAACCTACAGATGTTACAATTTATCGGTTTTGTTGGAAGGTGGATCCGACAGATAGTCTCATCAGTCAGATAGTCAGTATCGGTGTCTTAAGATATCCGTCCATATATAAGATTGTTCATGATTGAACTGTGACTTGTTTAAGCATTGTAATTAATCGAATCTTCACCACGCCACCGAATAGTAACATTTTTAAAATCATATTTTTTATTAACTATTATAAATTATTATTATTATTCAATGTTAAAATTTAATTATATCAATTTTACACATTTTATTATTTTATGAAAATTTTGACTTTTCTAGTTTGTAAATTGTTAGCTGAGGATCTATGTTTCTATAACCGATTACATCACCTTGGAACAGTACACGCTATAAAGGTGAAGTAAAATAATATGTATTGTTTTTATAAAACTTATTAATAAATAAATTTAGGTCGTTCTTTTGCCGGGAACTACGCTTGTGTGTTTTGTTTGTTACTGACAAATATTCCACACGCCGTGTGATTAATTATTACATATCAATACTTTAATTTGTTAAGTAAGTAGATCGACGAACGATTGCCCACCACCCGGTGACATTGAGTTGTATCGTCGCCCACGATAAGTGTGAATCTATCGTTCGGGCGCCGCGACGGTGGCGATTATCGTATCGTGCGACGCTTAGCGTTGCGTGCACGGCGGCGGCTGGCAACTCCTCAATTTAGCAATTACCACGTATGAGGCGAAATCAAATACTCATAAAGTCGGATTGTGTCGCGACATAACTTATCACGTGACGTTCGAAGCGTTTTCATTCATAAATAAGTTCGCAGTGATCTATCCACGCGACCTTTAGGTCAGTAGCTAAAGGAACAAAATGTGGGTGGACTATTTAATAAATATCCCTTATGTATGAATCCACAGTACCAGCATTCTTTTAATTTAAACAAATATAGTTACCTAACTATGCTACCGCCTGTTCTTAGCTAACTAGACTATTATTTAAATTATATTATACAGGTTGTATTTGAAATCTCTATTTTCCTTTCAGGACGTTGATTAAAAATTTAATCGAAATCATTTTAATGGGGATGGGACCGCCTGCGCCTGATCGCTCGCCACGCGATCAAAATTTTGTTTTCGATTTATTTTTCATAAGATCGGTTAATTTATAGATCAACCTCCTGAAAGAATAGTATTGTATTTTTAACACAATCTGAATATGCTACATACAGGATGCCCTGACCATTCCCGATAAAAAATCCAACTAATGGGCCATGTGATTTCCTATATGATTTGTATAGACGACATATCAACATTCATTATGGTTTACGAAAAAAAAATGTAAACTTTATATGATAATATTAAACGTTTGTAATAATACAAACGGCAGCTGATTGTCCTCTCGCTACACCTAGGTCATTGATAGCGCGATCAAGGCTAAGAGATATCGATCGCGTGTCGGCACGCTAAAGGATATTTACATAGCTTTAATAAAAGTATTAAATTGGGAGATAAATTATTTTCGCATTTTTTTGGGATCATAAACACCCCCTTTTTTTATTGAAAAAACATGTTGGCCGATGAGTACAAGTCTATAACCTTCCTAACTAGGTAAGAGTTACCTGTTCTAAGGAAGGTTATATATGAAGTGTTACAGTGAGCATACAATAGACCAGCGCAAAACCCTGTGAAAATATAAAAATTAACTAAGGCACAAATATACACACCCACACACATGAATACAATTTAAGTGTCTACTCGATAACACTTAATATGAGAAAAAATAAAATGAATAAATGAAGAAACAATAAAAAAATAACAAATAAATATTTATTTTTATTTATCGTATGGCAAAAATGTACAAAGAATGTCAGAAGTTAAAGAAAATAAAAATTGAAGTATTAAACATAATGATCTATAGGACTATATGCTTATGTCCAGAGAGTATATCCAGTCGATAGCGTTGGTGTGAGATTGTGTAAATCTTGTGCAGGTCCTTTAAAGCGACGAAGTGGGCAGTCACTGATGATATGTTGGATGGTTTGGTTATCGTGTCCGCAATCGCATTTGGGGCTTTCTGACATTTTCCATTTAAAAAGCATGTCCTTACTTTTTCCGTGGCCTGTTCTTAGGCGGTTCAAAGCGCACCAAGATTTTCTGGGAAGGTTAAAATCTGGAACGCATTGAGTTGGGTCTTGAATGTACCCATACTTGTCAGGATTTCTATTAAACCATTCACTTTTCCATGCGACGGACATGTTAAAGTTGCCTAATGTGAGTTGTTGTCCACTCTTCCAGGATGGTTTGCGTGAGATAAGTCGCTGTGGTCTTGTATTTTTTATGTCATAGTGTATAACCAGGTTAGGGTTGTCTTGGACTTTTCCCCATGTTTTAAATAGAGCTTGTAAACGACGTATTTTTTTTGGAGCGATGTTACTCAGGGTGGGTAAACATTCTGTGGAGTAGATTTGACGGTCCCTGTGATGATTCGCATTGCAGTGTTTAGATGAGTATCTATTTTGTCAGTATGCGCACTGTTAAGCCAGACTGGAGCGCAATACTATATTACATATAGTATAGTAACATACATTTATATATAGTAAAGTAGTGATATATATATATATATATATATATATATGTTTTCAGAAATAGTCTTGGGACATTCTGTATATAAATATTATATTTCTATACTAGTGTTATTATTATTGTATATATAATTATTTTTTATTATTATTTTGAAAGAGCCATTTTTAATAGTTAAAAATGAAAAATTTGAAAAGCAATCCGAAAAACATTTATAAAGATACCTACTGGAGGACATAGACTTGAGATCGCAGGATATCGGTTTACAAAAAAAAATCATGTTACACGTCTGTGATATGTTTATATTAATATGGCCGTCTTGATCTTATGTCGTCAACATAGTGAAAGCAGATATTTAAAATTCGATTCTATTTCTGAAAAAATAATAAATGATAGATAAACTGCTAATATTTTTTTTTAATTGAATTACTCTCGTATAAAAGACTATATAAAAGAATCTTAGGAAAAATAGTAATTGAAAGGCAAATAAAGGATTTAAAACATAGAAAGGTTGTTTATTTAAAGTTTTATATTATGAAGCTGTAATTAAATAAAAATTACCATTTGCTTACTGACCTGCAGGTCAGTAAGCAAATGTTGATTGATGAGGCCCTATAAAAAACCGCAGATACACGATAAAAATCAGGTTCAGTTTTAAAATACGTTAAATATCAGTGATTATATCACTATAGCTGTTAATTGTGCATATTATTTTATATGGGTACCTAATTTACAATCTGTTGGAGAAGTAGCGATCCCGACCAGAGACATAAACGGACCATTCTAGCTGCAATTGCGGACTATTTGCTAATTAGACGTCATTAAAAGTGTAGAGATTCAGTTTCGGTCGAGCGGTCAGGTATGTTATTAATGCGCATATCAAAGTTGCCAAGCGCAAGCGCACTCGGGAAAAAAAACGAGAAAAGTACACATAATTAGATTTTCCTCGACGTATCTGATTATCACTGCGGCCCGCTCGGGACGAAAACGACGCGTTCGTTTGGCAAGGTTTCAAATTGTATACCGTGAAAATGTGATTTTCTCTCAGCGTGATAAGATTCATCGATCTACGAGCATGAATCAACTTAATACCTCATTGACATTAACATCAAAATCGACTATTCAAACAAAAAAAAATATTTTGAGGAACAAAGTAACCAGCGGCGCCATCTGTTTGCGTAGCTAGAAACTACGCCGTAAGTATGTATCATGTATGTGGTGGTGACAAATAAACAATGCGAAAATGGCGATCATTCATTATTAACAATTTATTGTTGGTATAATATATTTTTCAATAAAAACAGCTGTTAACTGTATTTTATTTTTATAAACTCTGTGAATTTTTTACACATTTCAATGAAACCCGGCCACCAATGCATTAGATAACTTTGTCTTGAATTGTGAAATCATTTTATAGCAAGGTTATAGAAGTGACATCCAGAAAAATAACCCAATTTTTTCTCTCAATAATAAAAGCTAAGATTCGTTTTAATCAAGCTTAATAAAAGCAAAAGCGAATTTCGAATAAAATATGAAAAACATTTAAGAAAATTCATATTGCCTCTGCAATAGAAAATAATTATGATTGCCCTTTCTAATAACTAAATATTGTTTCTTTATTCTTTTCAGAAATATTATTGCTTCTGGAATCTTTATAATTAGGTTAACGACGCGAGAGTATGACGGTTTTACAATGTATGTGTAATATAAAAAAAAATAACGATCAGAGACACTACAATGGGATGATGGTTCAGTGATAATAACACTTACCTCTCCCTATTCCACTAATCGGCGTCGTCAGCGTGATCATCAATTTCGGATCTATTTACTGTTTTCGGCTACTGAAATTTTTCCACCGAATTACTGTATTGATTTTGGTCAAAAGTCTTATTAGTAAACGTCATTTGCAAATTTTGCCATTTTAAACGCCGAAAAAATATGTTTATGGCTGTTATTACAATTATATATTTAAAGATATTTTCATTAAGGTGTACCTGTTTTTTTATACTATATAAAATGAAAAACAAAAAATATTATAAATTGGTACTATTAGCACAATATCCATAGATTATTTAGTTTAAATAAAGCTAAGAAAACAAGACGCCATGACCAATAAATATGAATGGTATATTAGTAATATTTCGCATAAAAAAAAAATGATTTTGAATTTGAAACAGTTTAAGTAAAGTCGTTTATTCAAACCTACAAAAACATAAATGAGTAATTCAGTAGCCGCTTTTTACTTTTTACATCTTCTTGGGCAGCCATTACTATGATTATTTTTAATTATGATTATATCCCTCTGTAAAACTATAAATTTATAATTTGAAAAAAAAATAAAACTTATCTCAAAATAACAATATAAAAACCTATCTACCAAAACATGGAAGTTGGCGCAGAGATGGTTAATCCCGAGATGCATAAAGTTTTTTTTTAACAAAATTAGAAGTAACTTAACTAAACTAAAATGGGATCACTGTTAAAGAAATTCCTGTCATAAAAAAAACACACAAACATTAGATACAGAGCCTCCTCCTTTTTTTATAGGTCGGTTAAAAAGAACCACGATTCACCAGTAAAATATTTTCTTGTATTTTACTTTTGATTATACGATAAAAGAGAGTGTGTGGCGTCTATCTGTCCCGTATATCAAACATTGAAACGCACGTTCGTTCAACAGCCGCCATGCCACATTTCGAAATATTTCGAATAATAGTTTTGATTGCAGCTTCGCTATAATTATATAATTATTAATTCGCATATTTGCAGATGCGCTCGCCTCTCGTCACAGCCAATGTGATGTCTTAATAGTAAAGCTGCTGATCGAAGCCATCTGCATATTTCTATGATTGCACATTAGTTTTTTTTGATCTTGTCCATTGGATGGTTGCTTTCTATAGACCGTAATTGTACGATCTAGTACAATTATTAAATGGTAATAAAACTTTATGTCTTTTGAATTTATCGTACGATTGCTTCTCTCTCGTGATACACGCAGTTGGTAAGTGTTATATTTGAGTATTCTGTAAAATCTGCAATAAAAATGGTAACTGTGCAAACGGAGGAATAACGAAAACTGAAGGTTTCTGTGTAATCTTTCCTGGGCTAGCAGTGTATAGTTAGGAATAAAAATATGGAATGAAAATATTTTAATAATAAAAGTAATAATATCAAATATCTAATTAATTGAATCGTGTGTTAATGGTTATTTATTTATGTATATATTGAAGGTCAAACCTGTTTTCAGACGAAACTAGTTTATCCAAAGTACGATAGTTTGGCTTGGGCGCAATATTTGGCATAGTATATATGTATTTTTTAGACGGTGACGAATAAAGAAATAGACGCTGTTGTGGTAAAAAAAAAACAATTCCGCTTTAATCATAAATTTTATCTAGACTATGCATATTTTAAGTTATCAATTCTTTACCTTCGAGAATGCTTAATCTTTTTGGAACATCTTCTATATGCTTTTAATAATAACGATAAAATCATTTCTATAGGATCTTTTATAAAAAATATTTTTTATATTACAGAAGAGGAACAAGAAAACGTGGTATGTTATAAAACTTAACCATATTCTAATACGTCGCACCAATTAAAACACTTTTGTCCATTTTAAGGGCCTTTCATAGTATAACGTAACGCTTTTTTGACCCCCCTCCTACCCCCTCCTCGCGCGTAACAAAGAGTAAATTAAATACCCTTCCTTAAAAATGTTGCGCTACATTTTTTTTCGTCAAATGAAATGATGGACATTGCTAAGAATGCTCGAATGTCACAATATAAATATAATGTAGATAATTCTGCAATGTCATGCACATTTAAAAAGAGGCTTTTCTTATATATTTTTTTAACTTTTATTTTCTGTCTTCTACTTTATGTAACCAATGTATAAATCTCCTTGCAACTGTAGTAACAATTCGTAACAATATCTGATTCCTTCTCCTTAGAGCATTATGCACGGCATATGGACGGCCCATTATATAGGATATGGAGTGCGCGAGTGTTAAAATGCATATTTTTATAACTCAGTGCTAGGTTTATTATTATCTTTACGTAGTTATGTTTAGTAATACAGCCCAAGACGTCTTATGTAGCCAATTTGCAGTTCGAACCCCATATGAACCTGAGAATTATTTAAATGTATGCATACGAATTGGCACCGTTCCTGCAATGCTATGCGCTCCGCGGGATTTGAGAGTAGCTTTTCATTGTAATGCCCCATACTCAATGATAATGAGCGTGGCTCTTTACCTAGTAATTAACCGTAATTGATGAGTTATGATTGCTGCAGGCCCCATCATTAAGTAGCTGATCCATCTTCCTGCGCCGTCTGAAACGGATGTAAAGGAGTCCGCTTTGAAGCATGTGGAACATATTTGTATAAGTAAATGCGAATATTCACATTGTGTTTATTTATCGATTTGTTTATATTAATATTATTAACAGTTAAAACAATATTTTAAGTTATAAAAGTTATAAAAAGTTAGCTCCAGTGGTCTAGTATTGGTTTGTTCAATGAACAATCTACGTTTAAACAAATTCTTTATATGGGGTAGGAAAAAAGAATCAAGTGCGTCTTTCCAGTGGCGTTCTTCACATAAAATCAATTTATTTAAAAAAAAAATGTTTGTAGTCACATTTTTATAAATTAAACTATGCCTCTGTATTTTTATTTTTTCGATTTTTGTATTCAGACAATAAGATATTTACGTCTTAACTTTTGATAAAATTTATAAGAAAATACAGACTTTTTGAGGCTCTTAACTTTTAGACAGTAAAAATTGAGGTTATTAATTCCATAGAAGTCTAGATGTTAAGGAGATAAAACGGCACAATAATCATTTTCACAAATAATAAACTCACAACACTACAGCGTTTGTATGAAAAAATGACCGGGTTAAGTCCTCTTAAACCCAGCATTTTCCTTCCTACTAAGTGGTTTAATTTTTAACTGGATGACTATACCATCCGACGTATGTAGGTACGTTGGCTGGAACAGCGGAGAAGTAATTTCATATCATGCATCTACATTTTTTGATAAATTTGTGAGTCGGCTTACAAAATCCGTGACCTTAATTCTGAGGGATTATGGAATCGGTCAAATCGCCTGAAGACATATCTACTTTCCCTTTTTTGGACTGCCTCTATTTCAATAAAGGAGTCCTCGCACTTATATGAAAAGACGAATGTATATTTATGTGCCACCCAGTAGATATTTGTGAAGTAAATACGACTGATACTTCAAAAAAAAAAAAAATTAATAACCGAGCATTTTCCATTTTCGCTGCATTTAAGGGAGGGAGAAATTATAATCCGTAGGGAGAGGGGTTAAATGATAACATCTGGACGACGAGCGGCGCTCGTTAGAAAACTCAACTACGTGCCACATTCAATGCGAGAGTCAAATATATTTATTTTAACAATAATGGAATAAAAATAAAGTTGGAAATCATAGATTTTTTTTAAATCATAAATAATGTAATGACCATATTGTGCAACTTCCGTTTAGGAGTTTATTTAATTTATTATTTTTAGCTGCCTTACACTAAAATATGTTTTAATCAAACTTTAATAGCATCATCCTTAAGCAATCGCCTACAACATGCAAAAACAATAATTAAAATCGCTTAAGCCAATAAAAAAATCAGGAGAATTTTTTGATTTTTTGATTTAACTTGATGTAACTTATTGTAATTAAAATGGGACCATCCCCAAAAAAATCTTTATCATATGCACAAAAATAAATTATCGGTATCGTTTAAAAACATAATAAAATGTAACGAGCCCATTTCATCAGAAACCGAATTCCGCGAAAAGATTTATTTTTGGATAGCAGGCACAATGTTGTAAGTCGTTGTCTTTATGACTTTTTATAGTAAGGAATATTTGTTTTCGAGACTTTCGAGTTAAAATGAACAGAGTCGAATCAGGCATTTTGGGTGGTTCGTCAACTCGGCCACTATTATTTAATGAATTAATTAACCGCCCCGTCCAAAAGCCATTTCAGACAACCCACAGGGTTAAATGAAGGAAATAATTCTAATCTTTTACGTCTGCATTTAAAATATATCTACTTAAAATGGAAACAAAATGTTTTAGAAATTCGTAATATTTTATTTATGATATAATATAATATTGAATACATTTTATAAAATTAAAATACATAATGTATACCAAAATATACCAAATAATATACATAATCAAAAGTATACTAAGGTATTTAAACATAATCCTTTCCCTTAAACCTTTATAGCGTGTAATGATTTGTAGGGTGATGTAATCTGTTATTTAAACATGAATCTTTAGTAAACAATTTATAAACTAAAAGAAACAAAATTTTCAAAACACAAAATACAATAATTAATTGTGCATACGAAGATTTGACTAGAGGTACGCTAAGGAACATTTAGATCTATGCAATATAAATATATGCGTTCGCATTTCTTTTCTAGGAAACGTAAAGTTGAAAAAGACACATAAAATTTGGTAATATTTTATGCTAAAACGGACAGGTGAGAGTTAAAAATGCATTTTTATAAAACTAAGCGCTTTATTCAAACCATTATCCTGTACAGAAAATTTTATAATTATTTGCTAGAAGGCTTTATTTTCAAGAAATTAATAATACTTTTCACTTTCATCCTGTGTCAAAATGTGTTTTCCAACTAAAATTAAGAATATTCAAAACTTATTATTGTAAAATACCTTGAAGTAATACATTTCTATTACATATACCTTCATAATTCATATTTTCTTCTAAAATTAAGAACTGGACAGAATATATTTTGTCTTTGAAAATTGAATAGAGGTAGGTTGCTCGCAAACGATTCCCATCGCCTTCACTGCAAAAGAGTGAGAGAGCAAACCATCTAAAAACGATTCTTAAGCATAGCATTTAGGCACGTTAGTTATACGGAGTATTTTTTATCTTTCTTTCCTTCAAATTTTGTAAAAACACGATTGGTTTGACCACTCACAGTTTAACTCACCTTAACTTTGCATGGAAACATTTTATCTAAAATTTATATGGTGTTATAAATGTAAAGATTTTAAATAATATGTTTCAGAAGTCTGTGAAAAGGTAAAAATAGCCATACTTAATAATAGTACTTAATAAATAGTAATAATAATAACATTTTTATGAAAATGTTTTATTAGGAAAAAAATAAAAAATCTTCCGGACAACTACCGGATAGAAACACAATTTTAATATATTTCAATAAAGCTATTAAAAATTATTTTCTTTAAAAAGGTCTTTTGGTGTTTGGATGTGTATTTTTTGCATAAATAGTTAAAAATAATTTGAAATTTAAAAAAATAAAACCCGTTTATTCGTAATCTTTTGCATTTCATATTCATTCATAAATAGCTGTTTGTATTTAGATATACGATCGGGCTTCCCTTTATAGCCTCATAATTTTCGGTCAAAACGAGTAGACGGATAATGTAAATTGCACGGGCGAAAATATTACACGGGGAATTGGTTATGGTGGGGGCGGGCGGCCCATGGGATCACTGTCATATGGCTGGGCGGGTAGTTACGTCTGCGAATGAAATTAGTCCATCTTTTAATCTGCCCATCACTATGACTATGATTGATGTCCGAGTCCCGGGCGAAATGAGAATTTGAGATGTGCGACTGTCCCTAATGGAAATATTTTATCGTGCGCCGTTTAGGGTGGAAATTTTAGTCCATACATGAAGATTAACTGAAAATGATGTATATATTTAGTATCTGGTATAGATATTGTCCTATGCCATGACATATTTATCATATATATATAAGACCATTTCCGATAAAAGAAATCGAGTTAATTGGCCCTTCGATTACAAACATGATTTATTTTGACGTCATATCAAAATTCATCATAGTTTCCGAGAAAAAATATGTATAATTTTAACCGTCGAGCGCGAGCGAACAAACCAAAGAGCGAAATACAATTTACAGGAATTTACACGAGTGCGTTGATAACATTAATAAATTTGGAAATTAATTATTTTCGTTTTTTTTTATACAATTTCTTACACGTAAGAGGGAACTTGAACACCCCCTTAAGTCTGCAGGAATGGTCTTGTGACGACCTGTCTGTAATATTTTTTACAGAAAAAATACATTACATTTTACTTCACCTATATAGCGTGTACTGCTTTTCTAAGGTTATAAGGGTTCTAAGGGTATATATATTACTTATAATTTGACAGCTGAAGATCCATGTTTATAATAGACTATAAATATGGATCTTCAGCTGTAAAGTTATAAACTAAAAAGAATAAACTCTTCATAACAAAAAATATAATAATAAAATGTGGAACTGAAGATTTAACAAGAGGAACACTGTGGAACATTCAGATTAATACATGAGGGTTTATGTGTGTTTATTTATGCACATACTTTAAAGTATATATTATTTTCTGACGATCTTCAATCCACTTTGGCATTTAATTATCCGTTTTGCATGTGCAAATATACAAAATCTGTATTCTAGACCGCTAGTTATTTAGTTTCAAATAATCACTTGAATTAGATAAAGTTTTGTAAGCGAACCGCTTCGGTTATGCGATAAGTATATACTATACGGTGTAGGTACGTATGTAAGACAGTTGGTTATCTAGAAATCAGCCTTATTGTATCCATATCTACTATCTGCGTCGGCCCCTAGCTGCCAGGGCAGGCAGGTCTCGACCCCCCTCCCCCCCGTCCCGTGCCTGCCCTTCCTCCCATAATCCGCCCCACCCCCGCGATTCAAGATGGCGGCGGCGGAAGCGGCGCTGGCCGGAAATGACGCCGCGACGTCACCAGGATTACTAGGATCGTAGGCCTCGGCCTGTGGGAGCGTAGGCTCTGTAGATGTCCTATGTTGGGTTATAGCGTCGACGCTTCGATCGTTGTAATAAAATTGATTGTACATAAGAACGCCTGCCTACTTTATTTGAGGAGCGTTGTTCAAATGGAGATATTTCTACATTCATTTTTTTTTCTGAAATTTGCTTTTCTATTCTAATTTACGACATATTTTATGTAATTATACATCAAAAGCGGACGTTTCCGATACAAACTATACAAAACGGTATATTTTCAGGGTTTTTTCATACAATAATAACCTACCTTACTATGTTCATTGAAATATATTGTATTGATTTATATCTAATTTTACTTTTTTTATAACGTCAAAAATTCTGACTATGTGAATCACAAAATAATAATTATTGACAATACTTTTCGAACCCCAATTTTTTTTTTATTTCATCTTTAATGTTATTTCGAGAATATCAAAGCCTGCGTTTCTTTTACAACTCATCGAGTTGATGTTAACGATCGGGAAAAAACCCTATCGTGGAATGCAGACTGAAAATCCACCGCGGCTAGTTTTCCAACCCCTGAATTTACATAACGACAAAAGGTAACGATGCAAATGCGATAGAAAAGACGCGGAGGTAATTACGGGACGTTGGGAACGGAGCGGAGGCCAACGGAGTCCAATGGAGGCCAGCTAATAACGATCCATCCGTGTAGGAATTAGGACAGCGGTTGCTTCATTCCTACACCTCTTACACTTACACTGGAAAAAACATTTTAGGTAAACGTTTGGTACAGACCAATTATTGTTAAGCAATTTTTGGTGAGTTTTACCATATTTCTTGCTATGGCAGCAAGAGATGTAGTTAAAAATTATTTTGCTATGATTACAAAACAATATGGCGTCGTGGGTGAACAGCTGACGTAATAAAACGTTACCTGAAAATTTGGTAGTCGCAACCACATAATATTTTGTTGTTTTTACTTGTTATCATTGTATTTGTTGTGATTCAAATCAAAATGGCGGTCTGACTGAACAGCTGATACTGAAATTGACAGGTAGCTGTTATTGGTTGTAGAGATATATATATAAACATACCACTAATATAAAAAAAATACAAAAAACATAACAGCAACAGCGAATACAAGACATTCTAACTACAAAATGAGCGTAAATTGCAATGTGTTCGGTAGGTCGATGGGAAGTTTTTAAGGGGTGATAGAAGTGGTCATTTGGAACATAATATTAAAAAAAATTATCTTCAGGAAAAGTGTTTTTCTATAATTTTTCTATAATGTTGCAATAATATATTTATTTTGCATATTCGTGCAAATACTTATTGTAAAATCTAGTATTTTCTTCACAATATATTTTATTTTTTGAGTATGTATATTCTCTAAGACACACTGAATGTAACCCGTAGGGAATCAAATTGATTGAGTTGTAAAATAACAGACATACGAGAGAGTATATATATATATATATAGATATAATTGTATAATTGAGTTGTAAAGTTATTTGACTTATATTTGATGATTGTTTTTTAATAACGGCAAATCGCCTGAAAAGATAAATGACACAATCTTTGACAATAATGAAAAATTTTGAAAAGGTTTTTAATTATTTGATAAAGTGCTGGATAGCATAATATTTATAAAGGTTCTAAAGAGGTCCTGTACTTGACAATGCAGGATGTCGGTTTAAACCCAGCGCCGAGTTTTATAAAAATGCATTTTTAACTCTCACCTGTCCTCTTTAGTGCAAAATATTGTCAAATATTATGTAACCATCTAATTAGATGAAATAAGGAAAGGATGATATTTTAACAAAAATTATAAAAATAATAGATATGTGATACGATGAAGGATGATGGTGAAATAAGACGAGTTTATGAGTGATATATGTATGAAGTTGATAAAAATAAAAATAATGGATATGCAAAAGTGTAAAATTAAAGCACATGATTAGTGTGCGTATTATTTATTGTATAGATATAATTTACACTATTACATACCTATATAAATTGATATTATTTATAAATACACATTAAAGTTTTATTAATATTCATTATGTAAATATATTTTATTTTATTAAATTTAATAATAATATTATTGTAGCTAATTATTTAATTTTATTTTACTGTTTACTACAACATAGAATTTAGAGTTTAAAATATAATTCATCATGCAAATATTACTCTCAAACTTTTATAAAAACGTCCTAGGAACTGAATGTTTAATTCGTGTAATGACTGCTGGTTTCTTTCTCTAATAAAATAAAATAAAAAACCTATTCGTTTAATTTATATAATTTTATTGAGGAGATTATCTGCTAGAATAAAGCTACAGTATGTACCTACCCATAATAAAAATAAAACAACTCAAAATAAAACAATAGTTATTATAATTTAAACAAAACTGAATAAAAACATGTTTTTTTCTTAAACTGTTTACGACTAAGGAATGGTAAGGTAGGAAGAGAAACAGGATATACCTTATCTTTATACTTTATTTAAAGGCTTATCAATAATTGCTCATAAGTGACCAATCGTCACACTGCCTACAAACCAATAATTTTCACGTCATCTCTCTTCATAAGTGTGGGCGGAAATTACATAGCAAATCGCTGAGTGTGAATTATATATGAAAATTGGAGTCGGCAGTGTTCTTGCAATTTTTTCTAATAAAAGAAAGCTCTCGTTGCACTTTCCTGAATCTTTAATGATGAACAAGTGTTGATTTTCCTAAATAGGTTTTTAGGGTTCCGTAGCGAATTGTATAATTGTATTTTTTTCATTTCGCGCTTATGACAGCGTTAACACGCAATTGTCGAATATTGTCAACGCTTTTCTTTCACAGAGTAACAAGGTATCTTTTACAATTTCCATGTATATGTGTGTTAGTGTAATTCTAACAAGTAGTCGTTTCTGAATCGATGAATATGGTGTCATTATACAAGTATGTGTAACAGACATTTTTACAAATACACAGCGTAACGCGAATATAACCAGTTCCAGTGTAGTAGGTTTTTTTACGTTTACGGCGGGATTAAGGAAGACTCTCACCAGCCTGTTGATGTCTGTTGTTCCACATTAATTATGAGCAGGTCGGAGAGCATCGGAGGCAGTATGAGTTCAGCACACGCGATTCTAGGTGCGTGCGGCCGACGTTTCGAGTCGACCGCTCCGCGCTGCTCAGCACTTTCGCCACCTGTGGATGTCGCGTGCGCGGCGCGGGCGGCGCCTTTATCGCCGGACGTCACGTGACCCGCCGGCGGGCGGCGCGGCGCCTCTGACCCGGAAGCGCGCTTTTTTCGCGCGCCGCCACCGGACCATCCGGCGCGCTGGGCTTTTCGCGGGGCAAAACATTTCCACCGCCTGAAAACTCCTGAACTCCTCGGCTCTTCGAGCGTCTTCAGGACTGGAGGTCAAACGAGCTTACGCGAGTCGAGCGGGAGGTCAAATATTATCGTGTTTAAAAGCGCACGGACTAGTTTAAGGTATTTGTAATTTGTAATCTTTGTATCGTTCATAATAATTGTGAACCAACTTATTATTCGTTTATTTAATTATTAAAAATAAAACAAAAATTTACAAATTACGTAAAAGGATGATAATACACGCGTAAGCACGGAAGCTTAAAGAGAATTATAATATCACTAAAAAAACATTATTATAAACAAGCTTTTATTTAAGTGCTTGAATGCGTACACAAAATCTCGTGTCTGTGCTGTTGACCGTTGAGGATGCATTGTCATCGGAGCTGAGCCAACATGTCAAATTTCAACTTTGTAGAATAAGAGGAAGTGGTCTAATTCAACCTGCAAGATTTGACCTAAACCGACATACAAACATTTCAAGTTAAATAAAAGCTTGGAAAAATAGTCTCTCTTCTGTATGCACCAACTTTACCTGCGCGAGGGGTTTCATTGTCTGGAGAAATTACATCTAATATTCTTATCTTCACTCAGAAACCGTTTCTAAAATAACTTCTACCTACATAGGTATGTTTCCCAATACTTATCCTATCGCATTTGTTAGAAATGTTAGGTTATAATATTCTCGCAATAGGCAGAAACGCATCTGAAAAGATGGTGAGCAGTGTAATGTGCTAATTATAGACTATAAGTAATTTTATTTTTTATATTTGGTATATAAATTATACGTAACATAATTATTATTAGAATTATATGTTTATGATATGTTTATATAGATAATAATATGTATTGTATGTATGATGTTTTGTGTTTAAGATAATTTATTCTATGATCCTTGTTATTAGTACCGTCTCACGTTTGCAATCTTATTTCGGCCGCTCTTAGAAGAGGTTTTTTTCAACCTAATTAGATTGGCCATGTTACTTCAAAACAACAATAAATGACTGGTGTTATTATCTTTATGATAATAATTTAATATTTTTTAGTGTTATATATCATTTATTGTTGTGACTTTCTATTATGCCATTATGAATAAATAAATAAATGCTGTCATAATTGTTCTTATTGCAATTTATATTTTATCTTGACATTATTTGTGGTGTTTTGTACTATCTTCTCTTAATTTTGGCTTTAACAAAACATACACATAGAAAAAATTATAATTGAACAATGTGAATATCTAGGGGTACAGCCTCAATTTCTATCCTAAATTTCTATTCCTTATTTAATTTCTTCAATATAGTACTTAATATCCTAAGTTAGAGTATGTTTGCGCTAATCTCGGAGACCAAAACATGGATTTCAAGGTTTCCTTACTATTTATATTGATCGACAACCTCTACATATAAAGTTTCTTTTAGGGTATAGAAAAATGTATGTTGGTACGAAACCGGAACGAGCAGCCAATAAGGAAGAGTTAAAGACTAAAGAATGAACGTTAATATCGTATTCTTCACTTTCAAATATTTTAATGTATTCAATTAAAGTATTTTATTTACCGTAATTTATTCGAAAAAATATAATATTTTTACCTAGACAGTTTCGAATTATAAATTTCATATTTATTCTCATTTCAATGTGTGAGTCAGAAATAATATAATTTCCATTAACATGTGACGCTAGCCGAATGTATAGCGCTATAAAAATGCGATTAACCATTAATCTTAGGCTTTATTGCGTGTAAACACGAATGCGGGGTAGTTTTGTGAGTCTGCTCCAATGAAGAGTAGGGGGTTCAAAGATGAATACGTGGGGAGATGTGCGCTTGTATATATATATCATAATATGACAAATCTGCGACGGTTAGTTCACCCCGCTGCGATCAGTTTAGCTGGCAGCCAATCACAGGCGGCTGGGAACGCTCATGTGTTCCGATTGGTTCAATCTCGTCTAGAATATTTTATTTTTACAAGTATTATCAAAGCAAGCTATCACAGTAGTAACTCAATTAGTCATTTATTGTAGTAAACAATTTATGAAGTTACTCACATATTATTATTATTTGTTACCGAATAAATCATAAATTATTATTTATCAAATATTTTTCTATAATAGCATAAGAGCATAATATTCAAAGGTACATAATATACTGTCTCAGACTAATCGAACGAAGAAACGTGTTTTTCTGAAGTATTTGTCTTTTTAATGTCATTTGTTTAATATTGGTCTAGATTTATTTGAAAATGGGATATTGTTAATAAACATAAAAAACTGTGTAACTATCGTTGAAGACGTCGGGTAAATTTGGCTTTGTTTGTCAAATCTCAAAATAATTGTTTATGACGCAGATAAAAGCAATTCAAAAAAAGATATATATTTAAAAATTTAAAGAAATATATATTTTAAACATATAAGTATTTATATTTTGGTCACGGCGTATACATATATTTTAGTAAAAAATATTTTCGTAATAACTTTTTATGACAGACTGTTTAGAAGTTGGGACAGGCAGCAATATCTGTTACTCTAAGGGTTTTCACTATTTTGGTCCAGAACTCTAATTGAGACCTTCGAAATGTAAATATTAATGACTCTCTTTCTTTTGTTACAGGTAGGAATTTGTTCGCCCAAACATTTGGTAAAAAAATATTTTTGAAATTTCTCAAACTCTAAAATTTGAAAAATAAATTCATGAAAGGATAGATAGATACTTATCTCTGTAAGAGCTGATAATTAATATGGTTAATTGTCATTTACATATGTCAATTCCAAAATAATAGATTACGTTCGATTGTTTTCGGTTTGTATAAGCGTACTTTATTTTGTTTTTTGTTGTCATTTAATTGAATGTCGCCGCAACGATTATTAGAAAGAGCACATACACACAAATATACAATATGTAGCAATGATATAAAATCTTTTAAAATTACTATAAACTCTATTTAATAGCATTGCATGCGTATTTGTACAAATAAAATATTAATTAATGCTATTAGTAATTTTAGTTGAAAATATCAAACTAATCGTAGGAGAATCAAAATAAGGACTAAAAAAAACCTCACTTTATTTCCTGTACAATTAGTTTGATGTTTCTAACCTTTCATTCATCTAATGCTAGTACGGTAGTATTATTAAAACTAATAATAACTTATTGATTATTAAATTTTACTTGTATTTTTACAAAGTCAATTTTACTTGTATTAGGCAAGATAGGTAGGACATATGGAATAAGTTACCAAGTGCCAAAAATGTGAATGAATTTAAGAACATACCGGACAAGTTTATCAGAGACGATACAAGTGCAGATTTAGGCTTATCAGCATAACCTGCCTGCCTAAAACTAATAATAATAATAAAAGTAATACTTTTAATACTAAGTATTGTTATAAAATAGTTTTCAGTTGAGTCAAACTTGAGCATAAGTAGGTTAAGTCGGCGGCTTACCTCTAGTTTCGCCATCGCCCGAGCGAACTGTTTATGTTGCAGCGATTTACCGGTTTAATCGCAAACTAAGAAGATTATTACTTTTAAACGTTAAATGTTAAACGCACCAGGAATTCACATAAGCGTACGAATTAACGGTTTGAAGCTTGAAATATGAGTAAAATATCAGGTATCTATGAGTGCCTCCTTATGAATATCGCTCTATGTAACAAACCTCACAAACACTACTTTCAACATCATTTGTGCCTTCAATTTTAGGAAGTATGATAAAATTTTTACATCTAGGTCGTCAAAGTAATTGTGTATACCCTGGGTCGTAAATTTTTTTTATAAAAGAAACTAGGTGTTCAGAAATGATATCACATGAGAATTTATTTATTACCTTTTACTATATGTTGCGTTTATGCACTATTAGTATAAATAAATGTTTGAATATGCATCGGAGATTTGTATATAAAATATATAAAAAATGCGGCATGCTGTAACAAAAATCAAAAAAAAATATTATAAATAAAGCTAATAAAAAATTGTTCATACATTGTTAGAATCTGAATATATTTTTACTAGTATATGTCTCACTTTGCTTATTAGTTTGAAAGTGTCACTTTAAAATCAGTATTTTTTTTTGATAAAAAGTTTTTAGATTTTTTATTTTTTTGTCGACACAATTAAAATGCAGTTAGGTACGTTTAAAATATATCTTTTAGGAGGGTATATTCGCCAACAGCATACTTTAGATAAAAAACCATGTAAGTTCGTTTGAGTTTTATTTTTTTCAGTTCACTCTGGACGAGTTCTAGATAAAAAAAATATATTTAGCCTTTGAACCAATCATTTTTTGATGACCATAATTATAGCTATTTTGTCAGACCTTTGTCTTCTAATTCAGCAGCTAAATATGTGATACGTTTTTTTACTGAGTTTCGTTTAATCGTAAAATTATCAATCGCCCTATTCAAATTATGAGAAATTAGACGTAATAAAAAAATAAAACCATTAATTACTGACTCTCACGCGAGAATTAGTAGTAATAAGTAAAACATTTATGTAAAAAAGTAGTATAAAAACCCTCTTTCTTTATCATCTTATTGAGCGTAGGTTAGTTGGATAATTATATAGAAATGTACGGGCTTATTTATATATGTATAATCATTATTATTTATAATATTTTTAGAAATACTGGTTCACAGAAATGCGCTATCTATTTAAAGTAAAACACAACCAATCGTTATTATTTTAGCTTAAAAGTAGAATTTTTAAAATTTTAGCTTTAGATTTAATGGCTTAGTTAACACTGAAACTAATTGACAAACAATCTGGAGGGTTTTTGAAAAAAAATGCGTCTATTTTATCTATGTACGCATTTTGAATTTATTGGTTATACTAAAGTAAACAGCACTCGCAGATTATTACTATTAGAGGAAGATTATTACCGCTAAACTAAAGATATAGTAATAGGTGGTCAGGTTTGCAGCCTTTAACAAATTTTATCATAGTGAAATTCTTTTATCACAATCAAAAAACCTTTTCTAAAATTTTTTTATGGTTACCATACATTTCACATAAATAAACCTGACCGTGTCATTTTCGACCTCATATCTCTCAACCTATAATTTCACTTATCTTATTCAGTCGGCAGTAAATAGTTAAGTGCCTACGAATGACCTCAGTGATGTGAAATAAACCTTGCTACGATTTGGCGCGCCAGCATTTAAAACCCATTATTTTTGACCACATCCCAAAACGGATAAAAAAAATCCCCTAAAACCACTACCCGCTTCACCGTGTCTAACCCGACCATTAACCTTTTATTTTTACTGGATTATTTTTAAAATAATCACCAAAATTCTAGCAAAAAAAAAAATAATCCTGGGCGTTAAAGCTTTAAAATTTTAAGTCAATATAGTAATGTGACGTTGTATAACCATTCAAATTCAATATCCCTGTCGCGACCTTTATATCTCAAGTATGCAGTTTATCTCAAGTATGCAGTGTGAAGTTCTGGAAGAGTCTGCCGACTCGTCTACCAGTTCCTACTAGTGTAGACATTATATGTAGCAACATTTTACTTAATTTTAAAACACACTTTAACCTATTTTTAAAAATATTACATTGAACAAGAAGAATGAAGTGAAGAATATTAGTATAATTTTAGATCTTTTTTCCATTTCTTAATTCCTAAAGGTACCTTATTATATAATTGTACCAGCGCAACTTTAGTTTGCCTTTCTCCATAAACATTTTTAATTTCGGTATTCTTAAGTATTTCTGATGATTATTGACTTGTCGAGTATTTATGTAAAAAAGACTCTTTGGATTCTTTGGAGAAATAGTCCATAAATATTTTAAAATTAAACATTTGAGATACCGTGAATATTGTACCTCAATATTAATATAATGGAAATTTATTATAACTGAAAATATGAATGGAATTACCTCTCCTTCTTTCAGCTCTTGTTCGACCTCTCCAAGATTACTCTAAAATGGTTTCTTCGATTATGTTTTTTAATGCGAAAAATATTTATCTTTTGACCCGTGGTTCGGTTGAACTTAGCCGAAACAGAATGGAAATTGTCGACCGCTCTTTTGATCGGTGTGTTTTGGCTAGCATAAGAATCACAGTTTTTTTTTGTTATGCTTAAGTGCATTTTCAAGTAATACTTACTAAAACATTTGAATCTAGCGGTCCTCATTATTACCTAGACATTATTTTACATACATATTTAAGTACAGCCAAATAACAAATAAGTTACAAATTTGAACTACGTAAATCCTCTTATATTAATATCCGAATAAACGTTTACGATTTAGCATTCTACGAACGACATAAATTATGAAACGCGGACGATAATAAAAGCGTATTCTGTGGAAGCAAATGGATTTATTGGGGAAATTTTCCTCCCCGTAGCGTAGGTATTCGAACGGGGCTATAGCCGGCGCCGCGGCCGGTGATATCGTAACAAACTTTCCCCATACTTTCCTAATGACAGTTGCAGGGGAATTTATACATAAAACAGTTGAAATATAACTGTTGGGAAAACTTCGCGATCGTAATTGGTGCCGACAAAAAGTTCGTATAATTAGTTACACAGATTAATGCGACAACTACGGGTTTATGTTTTTCATGTTTTATTATTAATAAGAATTACCGGGTTTTGGTAACCATGCCGATTTTTATAAGAATTTAAATGGGTGACCGATTTATTAATTATAAATCGCCGATCAATGTAAGTTGGGTAAGTGTCTATATACAGTAATGTAAGTTGGGTAAGTGTAAAAATACAAAACTAGAAAAAAAAGAAATTAACCTAATGCCATAAATTCATAAAAATTTAAATGTACATATTAATAAACATTCTATTTTATTCACCTTATTAACTGAATGCAATTTGTTTTTGATTTCATAAAGATGCAAATTCAAGTTTTTTAAAATGCCTACATTATTCCGTTTTTTTATGGTTATCCTATAACGTCACAGAGTGTTTTTCTTTCTGCAGGCCGTAAGATGAAATAAAACGTTTTAAGACCACGCGCAAGAGAGAGAAGAACTGTTTCAGTGTGAAGCTTTCGGCGTTCCCCGAGGCGCTCGTTAAAACAAACCTTCAAAAACCTCCAAAATCCTCCAACCTTCAAAAATGCTCATAACTACACTATTTCATCGCTTGACTGAGAGCATACCTACTTTTCTAAAATATTAGCGGGATTTTTCATCCTTTGCGTGTAGTTTGATCCTAAAATATAATATTATAGGCGTTACAATGGTATCATGATTTGGCAGAAAACTGTAAGAAAAGTTCTTTTAAATATTTCTATATTTTTTTTAAAAGGGTCTTCGCGCTCAGAGCCTTGATATAACATGTTACATAAACTTGTGGCCGCGGTGTTCAGACTGCAGAACACATCACCTGGACTTGTGACTACTTGAAAGACGAACGCGACATACTCCCGAGGAACCTTGACGTAACGGTTAGACCAGTATAGTACAATAACTTTGTTTCTTCCCCCCCAAATTTTGCTGCATTTGAGACTGGGTAATCTTAGCAGAACCGGACGCCCCTCCGAGGAGTTTGCCGGCTCCGAGTAATTACCAAGTTCGCGTGGTGTGCGGTCTCTTCTTCGCCCGTGAAAACAGCACCATCTTTGTTTGCACTGTCGCTCTTTTCTTTTAAGGGAAACCGAGTTTCCACGGGGTAATCACCAGCAGTGTTCTGTCTTACAATCTTAAATAAGGAATAAATTGTAATCAAGAAATGTGAATTATTGTAAAATATAATAAATGATAGCTAAACATTGTTCCGGTAGACATAAAGATTTTGACCTTTTTAACTACCTGCAGCAACGGTTACTCTAAGTACTTTCCTCCGAACGAGAAACGTTCCGACCAATCAAAACCGAGTTTCAGTTCAGTTGCGAAGTTAGATATAGGCAGTAGAAGAAAGAGACTGCCGGCACCTGTCCTGAGCAGGGCCCGTGCGGGGGCACAGATAGGCACTGCGTCTCAGGCCACTCGGGGCACTAAGTCTCTCGGCCCCGGCGAAGTAGGAAGCGGGCGCATTACGGATCAGCTCATTGTCGGGCCCGATTCTCTATGGGCGCCTGGCACGCGAGCCCCCCCCCCCCCCCCCCCGCCGTCCCTTAGACGGAATGCACAGCGATTGGGCACAGGTCCCGATTGGGCAACGACTTTATTAAAATAAAACATTATTCAATAGGAATTCCACACTAATCAATTATCAGTTCAAAATTATTAAAATAAGATGTATCAAAACGATGACCATAATATAGAGAGTGATAAGTATTGAAAAAAATAAATAAATTGAAACAAAATACACCATGCAGTATTTTTATTTATTAAAAGTATAATATTACATCGCTTGTTATATAACTGTGTGGCATATACTTAAGTATTATTAAATATCTTAATTAAAGCGACAAACGACCGTTACTCCCGTACTAAACGAATCTGTACCAAGGGAGGCAATATTTGATGTTTGCTTAATGTGCCACTACCGTCATCTTATCGTTGTTATAATAATGCTAAAAACTATGTACATATAATGTAATATCAAGCAAACCAATAAATAATAATAACATCTACATTTTATATTTAAATTACACAAAAATAAAACCAATAATTATATAAAATTGAGTAAACCAAAGAATATAACAGAACCATTCAGAATTAGATATTTTTAACCGTACTTACTATCTATTGAAAAATAAGGTAGAAATATATCTTATTTGTCTTTTAATCGTATATACACAATATAGGAAATGAAAAAAAGTTTTAATTAAAAGACATAGTTTTTAAATAAAAGTGTCTTTTTTTAAACAATCCATAATTCTGTTATTATTATTTTTACATACAATATGCTGTTTTTGTAAGTATTATTCATATAATATGTAAGTATAGATTTTGATAAACTCATATTTTTATCAGTGTAAAACTATTCCATTTTATCAATTTCTTTCGTTTGTGTAATCAGTTTTAGGTGAACCAACATTTCCATTTCATTGGTTTCAATCAGTGGTTTTGTTATTGGCAAAATTACTGTAAATATTTGTCATTATGATTAAACTACTAAATTAATAATCTTATTAAATAAATAATCTTTTTATTGATGGACGATTGTTGTTATTTGAAGTGGGATTACCAAATAATAAAAAATATATGTAACCGCCGGAGAATCGGAAAGTTTTCCTTAGCCTTGTAGGCTTTCGATTGGTGTCGAATTCGTTATTTGGGTATATGGTTGAATATGACACATTTACATCTTGAAACTTTAATATTTGTCATCAGAAGTGTATATTATTACAATATATTTATTTACATAGAATATTTTACAACATAATTATATAAAAAAAATAAACTAAATAAAATATTTCCTCCAACACATCCGACATTGTGAGCGTAGCAAGGACACTGGCTGCATTATGCACTAATTCCAAACTGACTCGCTGAGCAAAGAATGAACCCCACCTCTTTCAAGAGTTGCCAAGTTTATCAACAAACCCTAGGGCATCAGATGACCATGGACCCAGTGTCTATAGCGAATGCAACAATGTTTAATGCAATTATTAGAGAATTATTGTAAAATAATATTGGTTATACAAACTATGTATTTACTACATAGCTTATGTTTACCGCCTTATAAAGCATTTATTCGAGAACTGCAAACATAGGCTTTCTCCTAGTTTCGCATGTTTTTTTATTGTTTTCATTTTTACTTTCGGCAACTCATGAAACCATTGCGTGCCATTGGCTCATAACTTTGGATTCCCGTAACATTTCAAGACCAAACTTTGGACTCCCGTAATGTTTTAAGACCAAATAGTGAACTTTGATTAATTGTCTATACCGTGAAAATAATCTATATGTTTGAAAAGGTAAAAAACATCCTCAAATGCGGAGGACGAACTGCAAAAATGGTTTTTTTCGTACAATTATTTCGGTCGAAAGCCACAAAGAAGTCTAAACTGACTGCTCGAACCGATCTTTAGTATTCATGCATTGTCGCTTACAACCATTGTTGTAAGAAAACGCAGTTTTTATTTATTTATAAAGACAGTTACATAAAAAACATTAATCAACAATTTAAGCCGACTACAGGTCTCTCCAATTTAACGGATATGTTTAAAAGAACGCGAGGATATTAACATCTCTATTTAACAATGTTGAATATAAGAAAGTGTTAACGCGTTTATGTGTAGAATGATGTATATATTTATTTATTGTACATAATTAATTTGACAAAAATAATAGAAATGTAATAGTAGAAATCACAGTTATAAATGAATTTTACAAATGCACCGGGAGCGATTAGCACTGCTACATTTTGTGCTCTGCCTTCTTTACTAGACTATGTCTGTACTAAGGAAGGCAGTGTGTTATTGTGCTACACTGAGAATGTCAAACCGTCAGAAATATGAAAATGTATATTTGTAAGAAAAAAAAAATGATATATGGTTTCTCTCTTCTTAATTTCAAGAGCATCCAAGCAATGTTTCTGTTAGCTGTTTTGAAAATTTGTCGCTAGAATTTTTTGAGATTTATCTTTAACAAATACAATGTTTACGCTTATTAAAATATTCTTGAGGTTTCTATTCAATTTTCCTCATTTCCGAGGTAACTATTCCAGTATTCAGTAAGCTGTCTGAGAAATTAATTATGTTCAGTTCAAATAGCTTGAGTAATGTCATGGTTTTATGCCAAATAGTTTTAAAAAACTATTTTTAAGTACACGCACAACCGGGTCAAATTAAATGCTATATACAACGATTTTTCAAAAGTTTTTAACCGTGTAGCCTACCTATATTATTAAAAAAGCTGTTGGACCTTGGTATACATGGTCTCTTAGGTATAATGGTAGTTCTCCTCAAATATAAGTAAGCGTCACCATGCCGTTGTGTTGGAGGGTTTCAATCCAACTATTTTGAAATTCTATCCGAGGTACGACAAGGATCTCATCTTGGGCCTCTCCTATTCAACACATATATAAATGACATTAATTGGTGTTTTTTGACATCAAATTACGACTCGTACGCCGATCACGTGAAAATTTAACACATAATAAAGAGTCAAAATGATTGTTGCGAACTACAAAATTACCTCAATCGATTGTCGGAATATTGCGTTCCTAAGTGCACCACAAATTATGCTATTAATTCAGTTATGAATCGTATCGGTAAAACATACCACAAACAATTTAACATGTTTGATTTATTTCATATTAGTAAAAAAAGTAAGATACGAAATCATAAATAAACTCACTCCATAATGGTCACTTCTGCATATACTATAACTCTTACAATCATATTTTAAACAATTAGACACTAAATTAAAACGCACACACAAACTCACGCCTCAGTATCTTAATTAGGAATTCCTTAGAATGTTACATTTTTTCCAAGATGTAATAGGGAAATACAATGTGTGTAGGATGTATATGGGGATGTAATTGGCTAATGTTTAACAAAAAAAATATTTTATTTTAATAATCGTATGTTTATCTGTAAGTTTTTCTTAGAGCCTAAAATATATTTTAGCTGCAGTTACCAAGAGCAAACACGAATTTTACACAAACTGACGAACTGTTACGGAGTGGGGATATTATTATACGAACTTTTGGCAGTGGGCCTTGGCGGATTTGAACAAGATTAGCGCAGAAGTATGGTTTACCAGAGTCGTCACGCCTTAGTTTTTACTGAGTAGTAAAGGACCGACTGCTTGTGAATAATATGTTATGTTCATTGTCACGATTATACTGTAGAGTATGTAGTTAATCCATACATTCTTATTCTAGGAATATTTATGTTTAACGACGGAGAATGTGAGTAATAGAAAATGGATTTACCGTCTTACCGTCGCATATATCACCAATGCCTTCTAGTCGGCGAAATATCGTGCCATCAAAGTTTTATTGCTGAATATTCTGCTTAATTAAAATGCGAATGTTTGCAACGCCATTAGGCAAAGAGCCAGTGGTATCTTAAAACTATTAGATACATTTTTTTAAACTTATGTAAATAAAATAGTAGTATGGGAAGTATATATACTACTATTATTTTAAAATAGTACTACTATTTTATTTTCGATCAATCAATGTCGGTTATCAAGTAGATAAATACCAACCTCCCCTTCCAGTTCAGTTCTATCTTTATCTATGAGATGTATTTATTTTTTTTATCTTTACCTTTATCCCTTACGACCCCGAAACCAAATCGCAATTCATTCCGGCCTCGAAAAATCTTAGGTTTCACATAAAAAGGTTAATTAGATAAAAAATCAAATATATGGGTTTGTATTCTAAATATAATCACTTAATTTTTGTTCTGCCTTAAATCGATAAAAAAAATCAAGAAATATTATCTAAAAAGTACGAGTGAAAATGAAGGGTGTGTGTGTGTTTTAATTCATACCTCATCACGCCATATATTTCTTTATTAGGCCAATACAATATAAAGGATGTGATATTTAATAAGGTTAATAATTTAAAAAATATTGAACAACATTTTGTAACTTTTTTTAATTTATTTCTAAAACAGGTACATTAAAAGTTACGTAGAACGTTTCATTTATCCAAAAAAAGGATTGATGCCTATTTTTTTTATTTAAAATATATTATAAATGCTACATTCATATCAAAAATGTCTTTAGTATGTATAAATAAGAAATAATCTAACCTTTCACTTGATCGTTTGTCACCTACAATCTATTTATTTAAATAAAGTTTTTATATAAAATTTTACTGTACCTATATGAATAATTTTATTTTAGAGTTTATCCTCGGCTTTATAACTCAGCTTATCGCTTGTTTCAAGGTAGACTATAGAAGATTGTAAAATTTAGGTACGGAGTAGAATTTTGATAATTTTATAAATTAATTAAAAACAATAGCAAAGAAAATGTAAATATTGTAGCTTATAGCGAGATAATATTAAAACAATCATAATTTTCTTTGGCGAATTAAATAACTAACTTCTCGAGAAATCTCTTCTCTTTGAAGATTACTTTTTTTATTCTGTTAATCAACATTGATGAAATTGTGTTTTTTTGCTTACTTTTTTTAACATTGATCCCTCTGCACTATTGGTCTAGGGCCCTGTCTAAATAAAATCACGAAAGTAATTTATTTATTTATTGTTTATTCGGAAAACCAACAGTATAATTTAAGAAGAAAGAATGGTACATACAGTTGTTTGTAAAATTAACTGATGACAGGTTTTCACAAAAGTACAGAGATACATGTAAAGATTAAAATTAAATTAAATTACACTCGCATTAGCACTCTAAATACATTTTAATTTTGAAACAATATTTTGAAATAATGGTATGTTTTAAAAATAGTCACAAAGAATACTATTTTATTATTATTATTATTTTTTATTTTAATATTAATTATGTATTTTCGTTTAGTGGGTATATATTAAAATTAAAGTATGTATAAATATATTATGTCATATTGATAAGCATAGGGGTATTGATGCCATTTTGGTCATTTACTCTATTAATTCCTACCTGGTCCTGTCAGTCAAACAAACATATTGAATTAAATTGAAACATGTATCAACGAACTAGGAATCATTGTACAGGGATTTTCGTCGGAATTAAATGTGAATGAAAAAATTCACCTAATTTGGATAACGGTAAACTAATTAAAATCGACTTGCAAGATTTGACCAAACAAACAAACGTTGAAAGTTAAATAAAAGTTTGTAATAATAAGTGTGTATAACAAATAAATAATTATTTAGTTAATACAAAACAAAATCATAAGAAATACATACGAGTAGATTAACCCTATGGGCTTACCAGGAACAGCGTAATCAAGAAATGGGTAAATATTTTACACACGGGTTAAGCGTATATAAGCCAAAGAAACACTTCCATACACAATATCCAAGGCCTGGTTACAAAACCTAGATAATATAATAAATAAAGTTATTTAAATTAAATTAGTTAGAAGCTCTTGGGCGAAACGGCGCAGACAGTTAATTTAACTTTCGAACGACTAACTGTCATATCTATTGTTTATTGTCTCTTTTGAATTATTTTAGCAAACCGTAATAAACTTCAAGCATTACGTAAAATTAAACGCAAATACCTTAACGTTTGCTTTTATTAGGACCAATTCAAAAACATCTTTGAACTAAACGTTTCAAAATAAATTTGAGCGCTTACCTTCGTCAATGATTTACACGAAATACATGTTTTTATTTTCGTTTTTAGGTTATGCTTTTAGCTAAAAAAATATTCTTATATTGACCGAGAACACATTATTTAATATTTTAGAGGAGAAATTCGCCTACGATGGTTTTTATCCGATGCAAAAATATGCATATTTAAAATGAAATAATCGATAGATAAAATTAAAATTAAATTTCCCTTTTTTCAATCTACCCTCACTTGCCTATAAGCTCAAACTAAAGTACACATTGATTACATGACATCGGCGCAAAAATATATTGAGCGAAAAACTTACTTTTTAATTTAGTATTGCATAGTAATAGACTTACCAATAAAAACTGATACGCCACACCTAAGAAATTCTTTGTTGGATAAAAAAAAATATATGTTTGAAATAGCCTTTGGAATAAGTTAAAAAGTAGTTTTATTTTACATAATCAACAAAACTGCTTGCCTAATACGGCTGCTTCTAGAGTGCGCTTAATTGTGTAGTTCGTACGAATCGCTTGTACGAATTTACTTTGCTATACTAACTTTGTCAAAATGTATTGTGAATCTAAATAAATAAATAAATTAAATACTAAGAAGGTATACAGTAAAAAATATTGGCAATAAGTTCTAGATTGAAATGAAAATCTTTATTTTTGTAGATTGAGACCTGCGCAAGCGCTTCGCACGAGTATAAATAATTGTTTAAAATATAAATCATTATTTCTCTTAGTACCAATTGCTTGATGAAGACCTCACGACTTTGTTAAGCTTTGGCAACACTGGAGTATTAGGCGGTCACTTACGACGGTATTTTTAATAATAATTATAATTACCTGGGTCACATACAATTATATTGGGCCAAGTATGCTAAATTTGCTCGTGTTAGTCAAGAGACATGCAGCTGTAAAAATGGGATTACTCTTGTGTGCGGATTCGAACCTTCACCGCTGGATCAATAGTCAAATGCCTTAATACCTAGATTACTTATTCCGATCTTAATAATGTTTGTATACTATTTTAGATTCCTCTAAAATTTCAATAATAAAACCAAATTATCTACTCTCGAGTGCCTACTTTTTAGTAGTTCCAAAAAAAATACTACCTTTTTCTTAAATCTTATAATGAAATGATTAATTGTTACGGCATTTGCTTAAATGCAGTTAAGAAAGTCTCACAGTAGAAGCTAATAACTGAACGTTGTACTTTCGATAATATTTGCCTATTTAAATACTGTGTAGAGATACCTTTATGTATCATGTCTCTAATAACACATTGAAATAGCTTTGCACTTGAAATTGAAGGTAGTTTTAGCACTGAAACTAGATAATTAGGCCATTTTGACCATTAACGCTTTCTGTAATATATACGTGACTCATAACACTTTTCGGTAAATCGAAGCAACATAATATAGAAAGTGACCGTTCTTATTTTTACCAAATAATATTTCTATTGTTTTGACCAAATATCACAAACTTAATACATAATTCGATTTCATTACAGGCACAAAACTCATAATCTTAATCATAACCAGACGGCCTGGTGGCTCAGTGGTATATGCGCCTGCTTTTAAATCCAGAGGTCTCGGGTTTAAATCCCCAGTGGGTCAAATCTGGTCAGGTCATTCAACGGCACCTTTTTTAACACTTTCGAGTTGAATTAAGTAACTCGTTCAGTCAAGTAACAAGACATACACAAAAAAAGACACTCTCATTCAGTTACAGTTACGACTTGCGAGATGTTCTTTGCCTGTAATGAACGGCCTCGCATCATGAAAACGACAATAAGGCAGTCGGAACATATTATCATTACAAGATAATATGATTACGTCAATGCACTATCAAAGTCAGTCTAAAAACTATAAGACATTTGAAGTCATACATTCAAATGTCAGTAAGACATTTGGGTCTATTTGAAGTCATAAAAACTATTACAATCTATAGAATGCTTCGATTTTTATGGTTTTCATTTACTTTGTCGTGTTCAATAATAATTTAATCTTACCAACAGAAATCCGGCTTTGTAGGTTAATCGTCTCCGAATTGTGTAGTAATTAGTTTTTTTCTTTGGTTTTCCGTCATAGCTGCCCTCACAAACGTTGGAGGTCTATAATTTTTTATTTCGTTTTATTTCGTCCATTTATAATTACGAATAGCAGTATACTGACAACAAACAGGATATGATAAAATTAGCGCTATTAAGTTGTAACACCAAAGCTTTAGCGTAACATATACATACAAATCACACACACTCACAATTACCACAAACATCACTCACAAATTACACATAACACATCAAAAAATTCTACTGTATACGACGTATATAATATTCATAATCTATGTATATTTTAAGAACACTATCACAATTTTTTTTATGCTAATGTTAATATTGTAAAATGTCCGAAATCCATAATTGGTTTTGTATACTAGTAATAAGTTTTTTTTGTAATGATAAAAATGAATACTGTTGGATTTTTCAATAAAGAATAAATAAATAAAATGAATAAATAGGTAACTCAAGTTAGTCACGAAAATTAAAATCTATTCAAAAAAAGTCATGTCTACGTGAGTTTAGCTAAAAATGGTTGTAAAAGTTTGATTCGCGACGCCTTCAGTGTGGCCGCGGCCCGTATGAGAGAAGTGATAATAAATAAGAACGCCGCGATTCCATTTCATTTTACGGTCCATAATCAAAGATACGTCTTAATAGTGAGCGCGGTCCTTTATATCTATACAAGCCTGCGCTTTGTATGACTAAAGCTTTTCTAATGTAAGTTTTTGTAATATCAGTTCTAAAGAATTTTGTACTGCAGTTGGAAAATAGATTTAGTAGGCGTTTGACTATCGATCTATAATAATATGTCGTGGGTTCAAATCCACTTATTATGTCATATCATGTTTAAAGTCTAATCACCATCATCTTACCTGACTCACAAGCAAATTTAGTTTAGTTACTTTGGGCCCAAAATAATTGTATATGTCTAAGGTCCTAGACCATTGCAGTTAATAAAAAAAAAATAAACAGGTCAGGGTTAAATTTCATCAAATAACAGCCGATATCTCAGTATGAATATCAAATTACAGTTTACTCAGAACGATGTGAGGTGCTATCTATTACATTTTTAATGATCGTTTTTAATGATATTAGCTTAAAAAGCTTTAATTTTGATCAATTGTATATACGTAGCAATATAATTAATTAATGTGTAACAAAGATATTTTCAAGAAAGTGACCTTTAACGTATTTATTTATTTATAAGGCTGCTTTCCTTTGGTCATTATACAAAAAAAAATCAAAGATTTACAAAACCCAAACATATTTATAACAACATTGATTGGCAGGACAGTGTGTGTTTTTTCGATCTGGTATGTATCCGCTGATTAGTTTATGCAGGGAAAAAATCTATTCTTTTTTACCAGTGAAGATCATTACACAAACTTCACCCTCACAAATTTTAAATTAATCATGCAAAATTTTATTTCTTAGTTAATATTTAATTTTTTTATATAAAAATAAGCTATATTTTAAATATGTGATCCGTGGATACAGGGTTAGGGCCGTGGTGTCAATTAGAGCACGCTTTAATCAATCCTACCGCGGCCCTGTAAACAACACATCTTGGCGAGCCAATAATAAATATTCGCGGCTATTTCTTGGCGGCGCCGGCGCCGCCCGGATGGCTCGACGACTCGTACTTTAACAATCCCATTTATTAAATAAATCATCTGATACAACAACACATGTCTTTACAGTACATTACACAACTTTAAAAATATTAAATTTACACAAAATTATACAATGACGATCAAGATTCTTTCTTGAAAAATATATCTGTAAAGACGACAGCTAACGGCGAGTGGAATGTCGAAAAGTCACACATTGTAGACACATTCATAAACACATACTCAAAATAGGTATTTCCGTCGAATTCTCGATGACGAAATTTAAAAGTATAAATACATACCTACCAAGAAAGTTAATATAAATAATATACTCTGAAAACTTTGGATGCTAAGGGTATTACTTTCGAAAATAATTTCACTGTCAATAGTATTTTCGTAATTCACTCAAACGAATAAAAAGCTCACGACCACGCTCATTTGTAAAGATTTTGGAATATACCCCTTTAGAATAGATACAGAGAACCGAGGTTTCATAAAAGACTGAATTTTACCTGAACATAGTGTGAACTGTTGTCTTGTGAACCTAATAAATATTAAACAATAATTGAAATAAATTATTAATAAAAATATTTTTAAAAGCAAGCTTTTATTTATTTGTGCTGTTGGTGTTGACAAGTTTTTTCTGGGTGTAGAATCTGCATTTTTGTTTGCGAAACGTTTTATTTTTATTTAAAGTATTACGCAAATTTGTAGGACGTCGGTAAGACAATATAGAGGGACAATCAAGTATATTTTTGCAATTGGGATCATTAGATATTACCTATAGAAGTCTTAAAATTTTCAAATATCAGTTTCAAATTTTATCAGTAAAGCATAACCACCGTTTCATAAATTTCAATTTTATTTTTTAGGTACCTTATCCATAAATTGATAAACACCTTCAAATACTCAAAAACAAATCCATCCTAGACTAACACACAGCCACCACGTGCACCTGCTCTCATTCCTAAATTTACAGAATGCCCTTCAGTATCATTTTACTTGTAACTTTATTATTATTATTCGTGATTAGCTTAAGCTACATGGTTGTATGCATTATCTGTGTATATTTCTAGGATTTTAGAATAAAATTATTAAAAGTGAAGTTATTATTATGATTAAAAATGTTAAAATAACTTTAATTCACCGAGTCGTCGAGTCTGTGTTCTTCTCTCGCGACCGTCCCAACCGAAGAGTGATGTCTTCATTAAGAGCCTTCGGAGCGCGGGAGGGGCAACCCCCCACCCCCCCTCTCTGAAGAGTTGTTGGATGTGGGAAAGTGCTGCAGGAGAGGGGGGGGGGGGGTTGTAAAGTTAAAATAAACCGCTCTGCTCCACAAAATACGGCGATGAGATGATTATTTATTGTTGGTGGTATCTGCCCACCGAGGCAATTATTATTGTGCCCACTTCGTATGGACATCACGAAGTGAGGCCATCTCGGAGGTGCATTGAGGTCCGCCTAAAGAGGGAATGTCAAATGAAGTTGTAACCTATATAACTATAGATACTTTTCGTCTGAATGAATTAGGAGATATCCTTATGCCAACAGTTCCGGAACAGCGACCAAAGTTTGTTTAATTACAAACTGACCCAATGTCATTGTAAAGATGTTTTTCCATAGAAAGTAAGAGGGGAGTGGCCTAAAATGATCCTTATAACTTCGTGATATTTTTATTAATTTCCCTAAACATATTTCAGCAAAGATTACTTAAGTATTTCGTTAAACAATACTTTTCGGGTCCGTGTAAAATGATTCCGATTTTAGGGTAAAGTTATCCCGGGTTCAATTTTCGTAGAACCCTTCTACAAACGTTACAGAAAATAATATCAGCACAATAATCGCAAGTGTATTATGTATCAGTCATCATCTCAGGTAAAGCATTCTTATCATCTATGAATCAAATTAAAGAGAGAACAAGAATGGATATGACATCCTGTAGCTATCATATAAAATCAACTGCTTCTTTACATAGTTTAGTAGTAGTAAATTATTTAACCAGAACTGATGTCTTACAGATAGGCTGTACAGGTATCATTAAATGCATGCCCAGACTACTCGCGACTGTGGTACCAACTTCTCATGGGTTGCTTCATTTCCTGTATCCAGTTATGTCAGCAGCACTTTTAATCCATTTACATAAAAAATTCAAAAACACTAGAAAAATAGCAAAAAAAAACATTTTTTTAATGCCAAATAACTTTTAAAAACTATCGCTCTATTTCTAAAACCTATCGCTATAAATCGGAAGATCTATATATATTATTTATTTATTAAGTTTATCCATCAAATTTACAATTCCTTTCCTTTTATGTACCAACCAAGCCCAAGGCTTATCTGCTGGAAACCAGGTGTGTAAAATACAGATATTATTAATTGTGAAGTATGTTCAGGTTAATACGCGAAGGAAAACCTTCGGATTTCTTTTTAAGAATATTGAGATTTGCAATGGTCTGTGCACATGCATGTACATACCATTGAATTAGGTAGACGCGGCCAAATCTACGTACTGCCATTTTCAGGCATCGGAACAGTATTGGTGATGATATACGGACACAACCAAATTGCCGAGTTTTCGACTGACGGCAATGTCATGATTTTGTCATATCCACTGTAGCTCGCTTACAGCGCTTCTGTGCCATTAACTGTATTATGCCATTGTATTATATTTTGTATTTATGATATTTATCCTATGATCCCCTTTGTATTAGTAACGTCTCGCGAACGTAATAATATTTAATTTTTTCTGCAACTTCCTTTTGGCTGCTCTTAGAACAGGTTTTTTAACCTAGTTAGAGTAGCCATGTTACTTCAGAGCAACAATAAATGACTGGTGTTTAATTTGTCTATATTATAATAATTTAATTCCTTGTTCAGTGTTATTATATCATTTATTGTTGTAATTTGTTATTGTACCATAATGAATAAATAAATAAATAAACTATTTTTATGTCGGAAACCTACGGTTAGTTTTAGGAGTGACAATTTAGTAAAAAATATAGATGAAATGGTTCCGACATTGAATGTTTGATCAGGCCTTTGCTCAGAATTCATAAAACTGGCACTTTCACAAAGCCAAAAAGGAAGGTAGAAAAATAGAAAGTGATATATTACCTATCACAACTAATATAAAGAAGCATTTATTGCATATCCTCCTCCCCTTTGGACGGTTCCCTCTCGCCTCTTCGACGAGAGGGGTCGCCCTCCCCCTCCCGCCCTCCCCCACGGCCGTCTTGGTCGATTCCTGCCCGATAAACATATCACAGTGCGCGTAACGTAGAGAGCCGCGCTCTCGCCGCCCGCGGCCTCGCATTGCCTTGCCAACCGTCGGGTAATTATTTAGTTGAATCAATAAAGATATATCATGCACACCCCGGCTGACAGCCCCGCGCAGCTTCGGAGCCGAGCGCCCCGCCGAACACGCCGATACGGCAATCGCGTATCCCTCACATATGTGGGTACACACTCGTACACTAGTACCTGCTCGTACAAAATAAACATATTTGAAAGCAATGCTTTCGCCTAGAAATTACCTTTTCATTTTATTTATTTATTAATTTGCATAAAAAATATACATTTAATTTTACAACACCTTTATAGCGTGTTCTAATGTGATGTAATACCAGTTGTGGAAACATAGTCCTTAGCCGACAATTCATAAACTAAAAAAGGAAAATTTTCATAAAAAAAAAAAAAAAAAATTTGCAACTTAAGGCACACTGCGGACACTCAGATTTATACAAATAGTTATACAGGCTTCATAAACATTGTGCGAGAGTAAGAGATTAAGTAATTTGAAGTGTGTATGTATGTGTGTGATTTGTGTGTAGGGTTTGTGTGTGTGTGTACATACAGGTTTTTATGAAAGGTTTTCCTAAATAGTTTCTATTTGCAACAAAAATTATAGATAAAATAAAACGCATCTAATATGCTTATAAAGGCACGTACACGTACGTATTGTGAGTTATACGAGTATGTTTAGTTACCATTTTGGATAACCTAACCTAACCTAACCTTACCCATCCATTACCATTTATTTATTTCATAGATGTAAAAAAACGGCGATACCTAAATCATATTCACATTGTATTTTTATATAAAAAAAGGCCAGTGGCGTGTACATACAAATTACCTAATTATACGACATAAAAAAACTATTTCTGTTTTAGATAAAGTATTTGTAGATATAGCAACTAACGTTTGGTACGCCTTACTCAACTCAGGTAAACATAAACAAACTGCTTTGTAAGCGTACAGTTTTGGGTTGCATTTTCACTACACTACCAAAAATTTAATTTCGAAGTTAGCCAAAAGATTACTTTGAAAATTTTCCGAAACATGAGTGTAACATGAGTGTTAGGAACTAAAATAAGTTGAGACTTTATTGTGATAGACTATTAATAATTTAAAACATTATTTCTAAGAAAACAAATATTTCAGTTTTAATGAGTCTATCGATAATGGAATTGTGATAGACTATTGTCCGAATGTTGCGGTTACGAATGCGTTTATCATAGTCATAACAGCAGGTAATGTTTACCTATATGGTATTGAGCCAAAATGGTAGTTGAAAATAGTTTTAACGCTTCATTTCACCATCTCTTCTGACTCTAGCACAACCAAATTTAGCTTATGTCCTAGGTCATACATAGCAATTCCCTTAAAAAAAACTGTTGTGAAAATAATTACCTACCCTAATAGGGTAGTTGTAGGCTAAATAAAATACCCTTATTGCATACGATGCAACTATCTTTGTAATATTTGTATCCCATAAAAAAAGCAATCTATATATATAAAAAAAACAAAAATATCGGGCTATATACCGTAAAAACAATGCTTCAAAGTTAGAATTTGTTTTTTTCGACATTTGATTTGAATAGATGTATTTATACATCATAATAATTTTATTGGTTTTTAAATCAACTCATAGACATTAGTATATCATTAATTAAATTAATGACGTTTGTTTTTAAAACATCAGTAGCTTTGAAAAAAATATAAAATAAGTATAATTAAACGAAATACTTTCACGCTCAGTTAGATAATTATATATTATATAATATAAACTTTGATTTACCGATATTGAAAAAATTATAAAATAAGTATAATTAAACGAAATACTTTCACGCTTAATTAAATAATTATATATTATATAATATGTATTCCAAGCTAACGAATAATTGGAGTAATTTAAATAAAATGTCACCAATCTGTGCACGAGGAGACACCTTTGACCACGCCCCTATAGAGTAGGGGTTGAGAGTGGAGGGAGATCGCCACTCTTGGGTGTTGCCATGGCAACATCCGATCAAAGTGGGGTTGATGTACCCAATCTTTGTAATCTCTACATAGAGACCGGCTAGAATGTGACTTGTCTGTGATATAGCTAGGTACGCTTAAGGTATCAGATTTTAGGGAGGTATCTGTAGAGTGGAAATTCAATTTGTCGAATGTTCTTTATAAAATTTGTGACGACGATTTGTATCACTTTAATCTTATTATTTATTAGCTTTAATAATTTATCGTCATTGTTTAGGTGAGGATTTATTTATTAAAGAGATTGGAAAATATATTCAAAATGTACAATGATTATTTCTCACACACACTCGCACATAAACCCTCAGGCTCAACATCACCCTCCATTGCACCTTTTAGTCTGACCTTATGAACACAACTTCGATACTAGATGGGGGTAAATGTGTGATAGTTTTTTGACTCGGACATGTCTATAGATTCGACAGTTTAGGTACTATCTAGAAGCTAGTGGGAAACAAGATCTTAAACGCATACCTGCGTACATATGAGTCAGAATCAGAAGCAGTAATCTGCAGTAAATGTGTTTTGTGGCAATTCAATAAAAATAATTTACATCTCAAATAAGGTAATATCATCAATATTTTTAATTCCTGGTGTTTTGAATGATGTTTTCGAAAATTGATATTTTTGTTCCCAACATGCTGCTGATGATATCACAATAAAACACAGAGGTGTAGGTCTTAATCGTAATTTAATTTCAGTAATGTAAGTTTTTCATATTAAAATAATTATATTTTTAAAAAACTTTGTTTTTCTCCGAAGTGCTTCGGGAACCGCGTGGGCACGAGGTCATTGCCCGATCTTGTAATTGGAAAATATTTTTCCGATATTTTTTGCTGATTAATGTTTGATTATTGATCTATATCAACCCTCTTAAAGGACATCAGTGAATATAAATACAATATGTATTAATGTGTTCAATTTGACATGAATTATGTGGCCGGATTACGCTAAAATATTTTTTTTTTTCGTTTATTATGACGGCCTCACAATCACTGTATATCCCAAATGCTGACATAATTAATGAAAAAGAATTATTTCAGCGCAAGCGCTGAATTTCAGATTGTTTACCGACCTCGTTAGGAAGCGTATGATTAGCACAATGTAAACGCTTCATAATTTGTAATCGCTCAGACAATGCATGCGCACATTTATAAGCTGCCGCTCCTAAGTAGGCAATTATGCGGTAAGTCGGCTGTTTGCATGTACCAATTCTACCGCATTCCTTTCACAAACTACCCCCGTGCAAAAATACCACCCGATCTAACGGCATGTCTTCGATTTTAGCTCGAAGGTTTTAAAAGATATTGAGACGATTAAAAAACAGAAAAAACACGTCAGTTTTTTTGATAAGTTTTATAGTTCATCATTGATCCAATTTTAACTAATCTGCGTTAATTATTCATTATGTTATCGAACAAGAATTAACTCTTTGCCTAGCTTGCTGCACTATTTATATATATAAATTTATTTAATATTAGATAGCATTAAACCCACTTACTTTCTCATAATATAACAAATGTATAAATCACCCTAACGTAAGATACTTTGTGTTTTACACTATAGTGTAATTATATAATATAAGGTTAATTTACTGTAAGTCATATAAATACATAAAGTCATATAAATACTTATAACAATTACATTTAGACTCTCCTATGTACATACGAAAGTATTTTAGAATAATAAACTGAAACTGACACTGAAATACACAGATGAAATATTTTATAATACAATGGGAACAATATAATTATCTTCAATAAGGGTTGATGGTTACTCAACTAGACTTTAATCTGTTCTAGAGTGGCCATCTTGTTGTTCCAGTAAATCAGTAAATAAATGTAAAGAGAATTATACATCTAATTCTATTCAGTAATGCTGTTAGAATTATTTTACTATTGTAAAATATAAAAGGTTTACGTGCGTAGGACAAAAAGTGGATACCTAATGCATAAATTATTTTAAACTCCTATTTTAGACTATAAATTTCTATTCTAGTAACATATGCTTATTTCTTATATCGTGGTGCACGTGGTGGTCTAGTTTTGACTACTGACCCAGCGGCCGCGGGTTTCAGCATTTAAATGAAAAGTTGTGTACACATTACAAAACTGTTTTATTAAGTCTACCAAACAATCTGTAGATACAGTTTGAAATGAAACGTTGCGTACACATTACAAGTCTGTTTTGTTAAGTCAATTAAACAATGAGTCACAAACAAACCTCGCGCTTCTCGCCTATTCCGTTGGTTGAGCCTAAAAACTTAAGTAGCGGTAACCAAATATTCTGTTAAGGTTACACGACTCGTTCGTTTGTGCAAACAAATAACTTATACGTTTGTGCAACAAAAAGTTTAACTGTCCGTTTAGCAAAAAGTTCGCAAAATACTGGGTGTTTATGAAGGACGATTAATTGACTTAATTATAATAAAATTTAGCTAAAATTGTTAATTATTATATTGAATCATTTATGTACTATATTAAAATGAAAAAAATGTAAAAAAATAAATATTATTAGCCCGTTTTATTGTGGTTGTTCGCGTATGCAAAACTCGCCCGCCATGTTGCACGCGTTCCTTATACTTACGCGCAGCCTGACCTTTTAAGTAGGTGCAAAGCATGCTTTCGCTAATCTCAAATCTAAAGGCTTATGACACGAAAGTGCATGGGCACCTAACCGGCCATTAGGAAAGTCATATATCACGGCGTATAATTTGCCCCGAGTGCCCAAGATTTCGCCTCCTGGAGGCTTATCTCTACGTCGTCGCCATAATTGACCTTAACTGTGCTCTCATAGACATAGTGATAGATTAATTGTAATCAGAATAGGTATGTTTTTTTTTCAATTATGTCATAATGTAATAGTAAATTGCCTATCATACGTACGCACTCGAACATAACTGGGCATTGCCCGTACGAAGGTAGGCTAATTTTAATTAAATAATTGTTTTAGTAAATTTAATTTCATTGTGATGAACTTTCTTTAAATAATTAAAGAAAATATAAACAAAAAATTGACAAAATAAAAATGATAATATAAATATGAACGTACAAGTAAAGATATTAAAAAATATATAGGATGCACCTATTTATAGTCACTAATGTCCTTATCTATATCGACAACTAAACCAGTCTTATGAAAAAAAATATATAATTTTAAAAAAAAATCATATTAAAACCTTTATATTAGTCTATCTACTTTAGCTCTTACCCTAGAGTAGTACGCGTATATTTAAAATTAATCATTTTTAAGGAGTTATAAGTTCTGGTAATTATATCAATTCCCCAACCCCTCGTATCTCCTAATCTCAACCTCGCTCCCGAATGTATTTTTCTACTTTATTAAGTTTGGAGGAATTGGCTTTATGTTTAATTGATTTTTTATTTTAATTTTATTTCTATACCAGCTGTTGTTTCCTAAATTAAATAAATTATATAAAAAACATTGTTTTTCTTTAAAGCACTTCGCGATCCGCGCAGGTTGCAAACGTGCGAAATTAAATTTTGAAAAAAAATACGCGTGCACGTGTTGCTGTAGACCATTTTGGTCAAATATATAAATATGCGATTTCGTAGGGTAATTCATTATTCATCCATTAGTTCATTTTTATTTTTTGAAACTGCAGGCGGTTTTCGTTCGTCTCGCCCCCTTTTAACCGCGCGACGTGCGCCCGTGTGTTTTTTATATTAGCTGCATAATGGAAAAGTTAAACGGGGTTATGCTGACAACACTGTGACTCACGTGATATACGCGGGGCAGAAGGGGGAGGGGGGGGATGTTTGGTGGGCAGAGGGAGCATTTGATGGGGGACCCGGGCGGGACGTAGGTAAATTTTCTTTCTGGGACAACTGAGGGTTGGTTTCATCGGAGATCACGAGTAAATTTGCGGGTTATGATAAAATATGTTTTTATTATATATTAGTAAAATAGTCAATAAAATATAAATTAATAAAATAGTCACGTGTACCTACCGTCGTTTCGAGTGTTTGGATCGGCTAACGTGTAAAGTCCTCTTTATTTTTCAACGTTAACCCTCTTCAATATTTTTTTTTAACTGTACAAGCGATCGGCTGACAATTCGTCGTTTATGTCTTCAAAGTCTTCGTTAATGGTCTTGTGACAACCAGTATAAGAAGAAATTGGACGTGACCTAAAATGAACGTGACAGCTGGGCACACCGATTTTAGCCGAATGAGCGTGTGGCATTAGACTCATTCGCCCTAGGAAATATTTTGGAAAAAAGATTTACTTACAAAATAAAACTGACACTGGCTCCCTAACCTACGAGAACTTCAACGCTACGAAGTGAAATTATGTGCATAGTTTAAAAGCCGAAAGATATTTTTGTTGCTTTTAATAATTAGTCAACCGCAGGGTTTGATACTAGTAGCTACCATTGTGGGTTCGTGGTGCGGTCTCAAAGTATCGCGTGGCCCCCCGCAAAGCTCTTGGGGGTAAATTGTATATTCTGTGAGATTTGAATAAAAATCTCCGCTTTGGAGACATATGAATTACTTTACATTTAAATATATAAGTATGTTAAATAGCGATACTCAAAAGTTAGTTCTTGTAGTGTCGGCATATAAGCTCCCAAACAAAAGGTGATATTTCCATTTTATTGTTTTTTTTCACAACTATCCTATATATATATATATAGCATTAGTGCTAAATATAAAAGACATTTGACAACTATATGAATTTCGTGGTTTAGCAAACCCTCAATTTTATTATTATTTTAGTTTGAAATTTCGAAATGTCACTGAAATTACACATTTTGAAGCAAATATTCAAAACGTAAAATACAAGGGATTTTAACTTCCGGTTGAATTATCGAATAATTTTGCTGAAATGAGTCAGAAATTACGCTTTTTGGTGCACCTGGAAGAAAAGTTATTATTTTTCGACTTGCGGAAATATCAAATTTAAAAGCAAACTGCTAATTTTGCATTGTGCCGAGTGCCCGAAGGGTCAAGACCGGTTGTACCGTTCCTACGTTCTTGACATATTTCGCGATTGTTGGAAAGGGGGGGGGGGGAATGAAAGAAAGAGACAAGATGCTCTAGGACTGTGGCGGCGTTTTCCGTCTCACCAAGTCAGAAGGCTTAGAACCACAGACTAGTTTCCAATTTTTTTCTTAATATTATTTTTATAATAAAAGTTGCCAACGCCATTTCGTTGCGGTTTAGCAAGACCAGGCTAGAACGAAAATAAGTCAAAGACCGCAATTATGTTTCCGTGTGATTTTTTTGCGGTAATTTCTATTGGGCCATTCTGAATCGCAAACATATACCTCAACTGCCACTCTTGCAATGTTCATACTAAGGAATTGCAAGACATGACAGTTGAGCGCAACGTTCGCGATTTGAAATGGATCAAGAGCAGCACAGCTATTGCCGTGCTGCTGTGGTGTGGTGGGAATGGGATTACGACGACGACGTTAATTGGCCTCAACCGGAGATATGCATAGAACGGTCTCCGCTCTTCGCTCATTGGGCGGCTGGTATCAGAAATGACCGCGAAAATCGTAAGCATATTTTCACGGAACGACGCCAAATTGCCATTTCACGACTGCCCGTGTTTGCTTTCTAATGTTTATTCACATTGGGAAAATAGCCCACAAATCAAACGTCAGGATGTATAAATGTCAATGGAAACACTTGTAGAACTTTCTATGCATCTAGGTGTTGGTTTTTGTAATAATTATTGCTGCTCTGGATAGTCTATTCTAATATAATACAGAAGTTCTGAATGAACGACTGACTCATCAACGCAGAGCCGAAACTACAAAAGATGAATCACGAGTCTTGGACTTTAGACTAGGACTCTAGGTAGGTAGGTGACTTAGGCACCCAATAAGAAAAAACATCTGAAGTTTTCGTTCCTAAGGGGTTGAAATAAGGGGTTAAAGTTTTTTATGAAGATACCTAAATCGTTCCTTAATAAAATAAAGATGTTTTAAGAATATTTACATATGAACCATAATATACTGTGGCCGTATTTATTAGGAAAGAGCTGTCTTCATCACCTTTCCGTTCTGAGCAATACAGACTCACCTTCAAGTCGTTTTGTGACATGCCGAATTCCTTCCCTAAGATATTCCTCGCTTCCTTGTACGGCATTTTCAGTGGCCTGCATGCCTTTCCATATTCCTTCATACGTTCATCAAGTTGTGAGATTAAAAATGCGGGACGTAGCTGTGAGACGTCAAGCAGGATCGAATTTATTAGTAACATCGATTTAGAAAGTATTAGATAAGCCCAGAAGCAGCGAAAATGTCCGAACCAATGCAATGCAATCTGTGTAATACCATTCGCCAATGCAGTATTGCTTTTTTGCCAGTCCAGGCGCGAAAGAGACCGATAGATACTCAGTGATACAAAACCCAAGTGGACAAAGCAGGACAAGTATTGTTGTTTTGATTTTGCGCATTATAAATGATACGCAGAGCTACACAGTTGACCAGCGACGATCTCCTTTCACATAGGACCACCGTCTCTTTTAGATTTGCTATGTATAATAAGTCCTAAGCCTTTAAGCTATGTATAATAAGTCCTAATAAGTCTTAAGCCTTTCTAAATCGATGGCTAGTAATCAATGTCGATATTTCTCAGTGTATTTAACAGTGAGTAACTCTTTTATCACCTATGTAAAGAGTTAACGAGACATTACTACCCTCGTGTTTTTGTTAGCTGAAAGCAGGTAGCATGTGGGTGATTATTTAGTAAGCATTAAACCTATATAAATCACCTGTTGCAGTTGAAGTCGGATTGAATCGGAAATTCACATTTCTGTCCGCGGGAGAAGTTGAGACGGATAACTTAATTAATATTTTGCACGCAACATTCGCTCTCCGACACGGAGATTGGTGATAACAGCAAATGTTTGCGCTTACTTTAGCCGGCTTCAAGTTCTGCGCTCGTACTGAATTGCATTATTTTGAAGTGACATTATTATTTGTTTTAAATTTCTGTTAACTTTAAATCGCCTGTATTATTTAATGGTTTGTTCCAATACAATGTGATTTAATGCGATGTCGAGAGTGATTATTGCAGTTACAAAATATTATTTAATAGTATAACAACAACGAACCCTGGTATTTAATTATCTAAAATACCAAAAGAAATCTCAAACATAGGCCTTTTACCTCTCTTTCCCTTTTCCTATTTTTAACTTTTTTATGTAAATAACTATATTTTTATTGCTATGGGTGTGCTGAAAATCAGTGCTTTATTCGTTTGCATGATGAGTAAGGAATCAGTATAACCCGCTTATTAAGACATAAAAAAGTCATCGTACAAAATTATAAAACTCTAAGTATGTACTTAATAAATAAATACAATGTTTGGTTTGATTTGAAATAAAATAAACAATTTATATTATTTTTGAAGTCAGTTTAATTGCACTAAAAAAATATGAACCAAAATATGTCTTCATAGAAACATACGTAAAATATAAATTACAATGTTTATTTAATAAAAATAAATAATTTTAATAAAATATACTTTTTTTTACTCATTCACTTAATCTAGCCCTGGTTATGTAAAGCGGTTACATTCCACCGGATAAATTGTACACGGATATCAGAAGGCTTAGATAAGGCATAATGCAGCTTCAGTATCGAAACTATCCTAACCCCTAATTCAAATTTTCCGATATCCACAAAATTGTATGTTCAGTAAGTTTCAGTAATGTATACGATAGTTCAATTTCTTCACACTGATAAAAAGGATTAGTCACACCCCTTATCTATACAGGATATTTTTAAATTTAGGGCACTCCTTTTAGGAGGTTGATCTATATTAATAACTAAACCAGTCTCAAAAAAATAAATCATAGTAAAGTAATTATATTATTAAAAAACTTTGTTTTTCTTCGAAGTCTTTGCGAACCGCGTGCTCGGGGGTCACTGACCGGTCTCGCGCCATGCGCTCAACCGCGCTCTCAAACATTAAAACCATTTCGATTTAAATTGAAGTCGTTTTTCTCGTAATTGAGAAATATTTTTTACCGATTAATGTTTGATTGTCGATATAGATCGACATCCTAAAAGGAGTGCCCTAAATTTAAAAACTGCCCGGTATATATTTGCTTAATTTTTGGTTCAAAAATAAAAATATTCGCCGTTTTCTCCTTTTCTGATAGTAGAGGAACGTCGTATAGACAGAAGAGTAACTTCGTATGCATGTAAAATTAATATTATATAATTGAATTGCTTATAGTACTCGTATATGTTATTAGTTCAACCGGAAATCGATATTAGCCCTCAAAAATCGTGTCGGTCTCGCGGACTGCTGTGATTAAGTTACGATTGTGAAAAGAAATCTACGGTTTTCGTAATCTAGAGTTTAGGAGCCTGCGACAGATCGATATTTAAAATGGTAGTATCGAATATTTTATACGCGCTTGCTCGTTCTATGATTCCTATCAAAGTGTAATAATATATCCAATTGTGGAAAATAACATATTGCCAATAGTGTCGAATGTTATTTATCCCATGGCGCTTTTTGTTTGGAACGTTCGCCATGCACGCAATCAGCGGGGCTAGTCTGGCTGCCAATCGTCAATTGAAAATCGAATGAACTATACGCGCCATCTCTTATCCCTCCGCAAGAAACGTCGCGGTCGGGTCGATTGAATATCGGTTGACATCGCAGACTACGCCCGCTGCCGCAATGCGTAGACGCTAAGCAAGTTTCTACAATTTTATCGTAGGCTGCGCTACGATTCTCGTACTCCTGTTTCATTAGCCAATTCGACCGCTTGGCGTATTAGGGCAACAGTGACAATATGATGCTAGTTCGTTCTATGAAACATATATGTTAAATTGGAGATGCCTATAGTCGGCTTAAGTTGTTATTTATCTATTTCTATGTAACTGTCATTATGTATAGCTGTAGGCATTTCTCATAAAAATAAAATAAAATATATAAATAAAAGACCCTACGGACACGTTCTTCGTTAGCACTGTGACCCTTATCATTTCTCAATACACACATTAAAACTCTTCTAAACAGCAGAATACATAAATCATCAGAAACATTCTTCGGGGCCTGTAGTCTGTAGTCTGTAGCTTATTACTTAAGGGGCATTTAGATAAAGGATGTCTCGGAAGTGGTGATGATTACAACACAGACCCTTTACCTAGTTCCTATCCTGTTTATTTTTTGTAAATTTATCCTGTGTACTGGATAAAAAAAAAAAATAATCTTGCGGTGTCTATATTTATATTTATATGGTTTTTTGAGCCATTTGTGTTCTTAGATTATTGAAAAAAAAAATCATTCCTGATTACTTTTTTTTTAAATGTGTTTCAAAAGTCCAAAATAAATTATTTTATGATTATCTGCATTGGGATCAGTGACAGATCAAGAAGAAGCGCGCAATGGTTGTGTGCACGGCTCTCTCTTCGCACCAGTGTCAGAATCTACCGTGGCGTGAATCGTAGAGTAGGACGCTGCGATACATGTCTTTCTTGGGCAAATTTCCAATTTGTATGCATGTGAGAGGGCTGAGAAAAGCGCCGTTGAATATTGTCAGCGGCGAAAAATAACCCGGTCGGATTTGACCTAGTGGGAGCTCTGGAGTTTAGAAGCGGGCGCTTGTACCACTGCACCACCAGGCCGGTTGTGACCTCGAAGCCGAAGGACGTATATATACGTCCGGGCGCCCGGGACAGCCCAGGTCCCCATCGGCCGAAGGACGTATATATACGTCCGCATTCCTTAAAGGATTTTTATTATTTTTGGTATTATTTCAGTATTATTTATTAGCTTGACGTTTTCACCATTGGAAATCACAACGAAACAATTTTGTTTTATTTTTTTTTCAATTCAATGCAGTGTCTACTACTATTTATACATTTGTATTGAAAATACATTAATGTACTACCGTTCCAATATATATAAAAAAAAAAATAACTTTTTCTTTTTTTTCGAAAACGTACATATTTTGGAAGACTTTTAAATTGTAATGTATAGTTATAAATATATGAAAATGTAAAAAAAAAGTGTAATATTTGACAAAATTTGTAAAAATAGTGAAAAATTGGGTGGTCAACAAGAAAAAATTGATATGGCAACTTTTTTTTTTTATTTAATTTACGAAATAAACATAATCAAAGTGATATTGTATAATAGAGAATTTTATGGTTAATCAGATGATACCAGATTTGTAAAGATTGAACAACTCATGCCTGCACTATGGATTTTATAGTAGATGAGTGATTTTTCAAGGTCATTAATTACAGTCTTAACGCCTTAAGGCGCCAAAATTTTTGGCGGGAAACTACGGAGTTTAAGGGACTAACTACGAAGTTTAACTACGGAGTTTTTACGGAGTTTAAGCCCATTACATTTGGTAATATTTCGTGAATTGCCAAGCTAATGCGTTTATCAGTGGAAATTCATTACCACACTCGATAAGGTCGACAATGAGCTATTTATTATACCCACTGAGCATGCTTGCGCAGTGCGCCCCAGAACATAGTGCGAAAAATGCTCGTCATGCGCACTGTCACCGTGACGTCAGCAAAATGGCGGTCCACCCCACGCACGCAGCGCGAAGCCAAATGGACGAGACGTCTAAATAGCCCGGGAGAATTGAAAATACGACCAATAAGCCGCCCAAGCCTCTCACTTTTCAAGGGTAGGAGAGAACCACCATAATTGAGATTGAACTGAATACCTAACGTACTAGGTACGTAATTAGGTTCGCTTGATGTACCATAAGTATGCCTTGGTTTTGACCGAATATAATATTGGGATACATATTGTCTTTAACTTTAGACACAATATGACGGCTTACTAGATGTATTATCTCACTCGGTCGACTTTTTTGTTGTGTTATACATTCTTCTATGGATATATGTGAACGCTTACAAGTACGACACAAAAATAATCACCCCGGTTGCTATGGCACCCGATAATCAGAAAAGGCTATAAAGGTCACGTGGTCGATACCTACTTTTATCGATATCTGTTTTAGGGTAGTTCTCACAAAATTTATCATCACCGGCCGCCTCTAACACCCATATCATTGGATTCATCAACATCAAGATTCTTCTTGTTCGTAAATCAACCCTCTCATCTATTAATTCAGTTGCTACAGTTAAGCAAATTGTCTTCAGCTGACTATGCCTTCTACCTTTTTAGCCTCTATTTATTATTAAAACTGGTTCCTCCGTATATATAGAATACGCTAAAAATGTCCTGTCATGATAAAACTAACTTGTGACAGGCTGTGATTGACAGAGTAGTTTTGTTTTAGAGTGTCAGTAAAAAATAATTGTAAAGCAGACACCATAAAAAAAAAATGAAAATGTTAAATGTCGTGATTAAGGGAATCACTTTTCCTTAATTTACTCGAGGTTGTGAGTACGTACCTACGAATATACGATTTATCTTTGGTTCTTCTCATCTCGCCACTTCGATTTATCTTTCACTCTAAATCAATTCGAAAATTTTTCGATTATGTTAGTAACTAAATCAAATATTCATTTAAAAATGCTTGGAAGAAACTAGATTTGACGAGCAAAGACGTAAAAAAGTGTTAAAGGCTTCTTAAATATTTTTTAATTACTTATATTATAGGAGGATGAAAGAAGAACAAAAAAAAATTGTTACAAAAATTTGATACTTACTTTTTAATTTATGTTTATCATAATAATATTAATAAACCCATATTCTAATTAAACCATATTATTATCAGTGTAAATATGCAAAAACTAAAATATTTTATTTGCATTTCTCATTTATTTTATTTTTTATGTTATCAGTTCTAGGTGAACCTACATTTCAATTCAATTATTTAAACAGTGGAATAATGTAATTGGCCACATTAATAACTATATATTTGCTGTTATATAAATTAAGTTACGCTGCATGTGTCCCTTAAATATATTAAATTATTATCGTCACGTGCCCTCTAGTGTGAAATATTGTCTAATACATTCAATTATACCATATTCATAATGTCGAATTTTAAATACCTATATTTTAATTATTACTTTTTTCTTTTCAGTTGTTATGCATAAGGACAAGGAGGATCTTGGTTTGCACTCCCACGAGACCAGTTTTAGGAGTAGAGAATTAGCGAATTTCGAGCATACCTTATTAGATGGGGACATGTTTTTACAGGTAAGCCATTTTCAATATTATATTACGTAATAAATACAAGGTATAACTACAATTACGTTTAAAAATAACGTTTACGTCCAGTAAGGGTGAGGGTAACAGATCTTTGGCAATGTTTGACCCTGGTAGGCTTTATGTCTCTTTCTTTCTCATAATACTCTACATACATGGAACTTTACTTTACTACCTGGTACTCTATACAAAATGTTGACTTTACAATTTATCCATTTTCAACATGGAACCTTCATTACAATTAACGAAGTAGAATTAGTATATACAGGACAAGTAGAAATATAGATTACCTAAGTTTTAGGAAATTTGTTTACCTTAAACATAACCAAACCAAACAAAAAAAAAAATAAAGGCAAATAGATGTAATACACGAATTATTTAATGACATCCCAAAAAAAACTCTAGTGCCAGTGAAGCCGAAAAGCCAGGCGCAAAGGCTGTTTCTAAACTCTATACGTATTGATTACATTTATATGGATTAATTGTAATTTTACCTATTTACTTTTTTACTATTTACTCGTGCTATTTAAAGTTATTTTTGTTATATTTGTTACATAAAATGTACCTAGGTACTTACAAGGTCAGATCAACATCGTAGGTATTTTGTAAAAATACATTGTAAAAAAAAGAGAAATTACTTCGATATCTATTATGCAAACAAGGAGCGTAAAGTTTGAGATGACAATAAAATTTTTAGGGTTATTTATTTTCCCTTTGAGTAAGAGAAATTTTATAATGCCATTTTTGAAAGTTCTGTAATAGCTTTCATATGAGTATGAAAAGAGGTTTGATTTTAGGTTAGATTATATTTTCAGAAGAAGGGAGCGGTAGCGACGGGTCGGTCGATCGGCATCGCACACAAAAGAATTCGCCTACGCCTACCTTCCATAAAAACATTTTTTTGGGCGCGAAAGCGAGACAGCCAACGCACAAAAGATGAAAAATAAAGCGACGAAAATTTACGACGCCCTGCAGGCCTAGTCTGGGCTGCCAGTCGACAATCGACTCGACGCTGGTGTCTTCCATTCGTAAGAAAAAAGGGATGGCACACACAGTTGAGTCGATTTTCGAATGTCGACCGTCAACCGGACTAACCCCGCAGGGCGTGTGCATAATATGAGGCGTATCGCCCTTTATTCAGCTGCTTAAATGGATTTATAGCGACAGTACGAAACACATTTGGCATGTTTTTCCCGGACGATTTTCACATGAAAGCCGAAAACGTGAAAAACGTCGCCGGCCGTGAATCATTTTAATGGGGCGGCCGCCTGCCTGCGGCGCTGCGTCAGGCACTTTTATATGTTTATGGGTGGCGATAAAAAAAAAATACAGTCGCAGTTGACGGAGGAAAGGACCCTAACCGAACGGAAAATTTCCACTTAGTCCGCGGACTAAAAACACACCCGAAATCCTCCAACAAATTCCAATGCGTAGATTCATTATTAAGGGTGAGGCTACACTATGAGAAAGCAACAAAAGAACGCGTAGCTAGTTATCTTAATTGGACAGAGAAAATTTACCATTGAACCGCATGCTGATATGCTAAAAACTCGATAACATCCATACATTTAAAACTCTATCATTTATATTGGACTCAAAAACACTAAAAAATGTGAATTATGCGTTAGCACAATCTTTTTGGTGCTACGGTATAGTTAAGTGGTGTGGATGTGCTGAAAAAATATATAGACCTTTTAAAAAAAGCACTAAATTCGAGTTATAAATATAAACCCATTTAGATACCCTACTGAGGCATTGTTTGAATAATATAGAATTTTGGACATTCGCTAATTATACACTAAAAACATAATCCTAATGTATAAGAAAAGATTACATGAAAGTGTAAGAACGCAACAAAGGGTACAAACCAGACAAGCAAATGATCTAAAATTCACAATTCACAACATTTGGCCAAAGACAGATCACATTTCTTGTTCCGAGAGCTTTTAACTCCCTGGACACAAAAGAATGCAGAGCTTTTAATGCCCTGAACATAAAGAATGCAGAAGGAAACCAATTTAAAAAAACTTTTGACAAAATAGCTGATTCTCATAGGCAGAGGTTATTATGAGTAATCTATTGTTTGCATAGATCACGATTAGATTATTAAAAAAAAAAAGAAATATAAAACACTAATAAGTAAGTTTAAGCAGTACTTTTAGTAAGTATTTTAGTATCTAAGATTAAAATGAATTAGTATATTCGTATGTAATATTTATTGCCTATATGAGTTTGTATGTTTTCGTAGTATGTATGTTTTTATACATTTGGTAAATTCAATGTATTTGTGATTATTATGACGCGAGAACTTTTTGACCCGGCAAGTAGTAGACAGAATGTCTTCCTTAGAACAGGCGATGGCCTCGTTAGGTAAGATATTTTGCATTATAATATTATTTTTATAAGATTTGGAAAAATAAATAAATGAGTTGAGAGACTTAAAATTTAGTAATTCGATCTTCAAAGACACACTCACATTCCATTTTTATTTGAGTTGAGTGTGAGGCTATTTTTTTTTAAGAACAACTTTGAACCATGAAATTGAAATCGCATCGTTTTATAAACAACATTTCTCGGTGTATCTCTGCATAAATTATAGCCACTCGCACTTCAAACTCTGCTCACTATGCAGTACAGTCCACCCACATAAATACGTACATTTATAAGCACTAATGATAGCTTCTTGCTTATTCCATCGTTTTCTGAAACTTACCTATATACTTTTCTAAAAGAGTGAGGGATAAAGATAGAAGGGACGACATATCTATTGCACTTGCATTATCATTAAATTAGCAGAGCGAATGAACCCAAGAAAGTTATATATAGATGTTAACCCCAATATAAATTACTAAATTAAAAAAAAAAATATGGTAATGGCAGCAAAAATATAATATTGGCAACCATAAAGTATGGTTGATATAGTGATTAATGTTAAACTTACCTGGCTGCAAGTACCATATTTCTCAATGTAAGTATCATGATTTTTGGTTTCCTTTAACATAATATCTAGCTATCGCTACAATATTTTTTGCAAACTGCAAATTTCACGATCAGCATACCACCATTTTGATTTTAATCACAGCAAAATAAAATGGTAACAAGTAAAAACAACAAAATATTATGGTTGCTGCTACCAAATTTTCAGGTAACGACGTTTTATTTCGTCAGCTGTTCACCCGCGACGCCATATTTATTTGTAATCATGTAATAATGTTTTTCTAAAATATTTTGAAACTACATCTCTTGCTGTCATAGCAAGAAACATGGTAAATCTAACCAAAAATTATTGAATGATACTGTTTGCTTACTGTTCGATTAGCAAATTTCTTGCTGCGGGTGCCATTTTCTAAACAACCAAACATTTTGCTAAAATATTTTTTCAATGTATAAAGTATGCCTTTTTTAAATTATTCTTTCGTATATTTTTTCAGGCTCTCAATGGCTTCCTGATGATACTCACCTGCGAAGGAGAAGTCTTCTTCGCGACACATAGCATAGAAAGTTACCTAGGATTTCATCAGGTTATTTTTTTTTTTTTACATAAATCGGTGAAAATCAACAGTATGTCTGGGTAGTGAAAACGTGCTAAATCTATGAGTTAGTCTATCGCTATACGTAAAACCTTAAAATTAAAAAATGTCACATTAGAAATAAATATTTTCTATCAGCATTTCGCGCCGAAATGTCTGGCGTTTACTTAGTAAGCATTTCAAATATGTATTTTTATACAGGTTAAGTGACTATTAAATTTAATAAATCTTCTTTTACATAAAACGGCCAACATTTATTCTCCGCTATATAAATATAATAACTTCTTAAAAACGACCATTTAATATCAAAACGACTATAGCATAATTTCGAAATAAAAAATCTATACGAAAAGACAATTGACAAGCTTTACCCACTTCTTGCTTATTTCCAACAACCAATTACCCACGTTTTTATTGTAGATCAATTAAACCAGATGTCCCAAATTTCATCATTATGAAAGTTAATTTATTTAGCTATTTTAGGAAAATTCAAAAGGTAACTTATGTCCTAAACGTTTATGGATTAAAAAATATCTTAGATAGTTAGATTTTACTTTTAGTGCTCGTACAGTTTTATCTTAGGATATTTTTTTTTGGAATAAGTTATGTTTAAATAATTTTCTAAATTAGTCATCGAAATAGCCTACTGATGAAACACACACGCACAGTCTACTACTATGCCTACTTATCAATTACTCACATTCACACACACACACACATTCACTTATAATAAGGTTCCACGCTCAAATTACTCTTCGGTTATGAGATTATTATTAATCTGTTCTTAATTACTTAATTATTTAATATGATGTTTTAGTGCTAAGATCATAATGACTGTTGGTGTCACTAACAAGACGAGATAAATTAACAGTGTGTGTATATAAGTTGGTGTACCTCGAATACTATGGTAGCTCGAATTGTTTTATTAATAAATGACCCGTAATAATAATAAGCTAATTTTGTAAATTGAGAATTCAGAGACCTTCCACGACGACTCTGCCTCAGGCCTATTAAGGAAATTAAAGTCCGGGAGCAAAGGAATTCCGTCGCTGCCAAACTATTTCTTAATTACACCCTGGGGGGGGGGGGGGGGGTTGGGATTACGAAGTCGGCTGGCGGAAGTGGGTAGGGGGTCGGTGGGTGCGAGGGGGAGGGGGTTGCTCGTGACCGGATGTTCCTGTGCCATGGCGCGTGCGCTCCTCATTATCCTGTCAACCAGAGGGATTTCGTCGCCGCGTCGGCGTCTGGTGTTTGCACACAAACTCTACATGCACTCTGACTATCACCTGAGGGAAATCGCCATTTTAAACTTTTATTTCAAATTACATTTTTATTACGTGTTGTTTTATTAATAAAAACATGTGGCCAGCCATTGTAAATTAGATGCTTTTACGAATACATTCTAGAAGTGGGCGTTAACGCGATAATCATATAACTGCATATGAGGTTACAAAATAGCCTAATACTTAAACGGCTTCAAAATAACTGCGTTATTTGTAGCTGAAAGCGTCACCGTGCTACATTGTCATGGTGTCACTTGTAACAAGATTTTCGTGTCATTGAACAAGCCTTCGCTTCGCTTCGAACTCGCTTTCGCCTTCGTTAAACTCGAAAATTGAATACTCGGGCTTGTTTTTTTTTTATGATTTTATTTCAGGAAACAACAGCTTACATAGAAGTAAAATTACAATTAATGAAACACAATTCGAAAAAGATTTCACACCCCTAAACCTTTGTTGCATTCTATTCTGTTGCATTCTGAATTCTGTTGCATTCTACATTCTGTTGCATTCTGTAAGAGATTAATTTTTCTTCTTTGAAATATGTAGTCTATTGTTTATTAGAAAACAACATAGTTAAACGTATGCATTAATTTTGAGTCGAAAAATGTAATAAATAAATTCAATTTATGTTCACTTTCCAGTCGGACATTGTGCATCAATCAGTATACGAGCTGGTGCATTCAGAAGATCGCGAGGAGTTACAGCGGCAACTGCTTTGGAACTCCTTCCTCCCTCCGGAGGCATCGGGACTGAGCCTCCCGGAAGCCCTCCGTCTTGAGAATGTGCAACTCCTGGAGAGGAGTTTTACAGTTCGGTTTCGTTGTCTGCTGGATAATACCTCGGGCTTCCTTGTAAGTTATATTATTTATGCAGGATATTTACATATATACAAATATATAAATAACGTGTACACATTTGGCAACTAATTGAAAAATAGTATCCTATAAAAAATGCATGTATGAACTGTGACAAAGTACTATTATTAAATTTCACTTTGTCGTGTTGACGGCACAAGTTAAATTGAACTGAAACTGATATAATAATTATGCATTATTAAAAAAAAATTGAGTGTAATTGAATTCAAAACCAAAAACATTATTAGGTTTAAATTAGGTCTACTTTAGTATGGGCATTGTTCAATTAGACAGAATTTAGGACAGAAAAGGAATAAAAAGAGACAACCGAATTAGGCCAGTAAAAGTAGACTTAATAAAAGGGATATTTTACTTTTATTCAGACCAGCGGTTTTTTTTTAACCAACCAAAAGCATGTCTAATTTTAAGCTATGTTTTTAGCTAACAAAAGATGTACTCTTTTTTTTTATTGGGTAAAAACACTGAATTGTTTAAGAAGAGAAATTGGCGCCTATTATGATTGTAACCCGATGTAAACAACCCATATGTATTTATTATTTTTGGTATATTTATTTGATTTAAATAAAATAAACAATAGTGAAGCATAATGTAAGTTTTATTTGTCTGACCCACTAGGTGGTCCTTTGAAATGCTCAGCAACACCTAAACAATATGTTATTTTAATACGAGGAACACAATATTAATAAGAACGTTGGTTTTAAAATACTTAAATCTGTTGCTAATCTTGTAATATTTTTTTGTGTTAAATCTACTGTGGCTAATATTTACATCATTTAAAAGGTGATGTGGAATTGGAGAATTAATCAAACAAGGCAGGAATGCGATAAGCAACTCATTGAGATTCAAATATGAATTTAGTGAAGTATTATTTATGTAAAAATTGCACACATAACGTGTTATTGTATTGTATCATTTATTTATTTTATTTTTATTTTATTTATTTATCTTTACACGCACTAATAATATTAACGTCTTATTTTCAGAGATTGGACATAAGGGGGAGAGTTAAAGTACTTCACGGACAGAATAGGAAAACAGAAGAACCACCTTTAGCATTATTTGCAATTTGTACACCTTTCGGACCACCCTCCTTATTAGAAATACCACAAAAGGAAATTATGTTTAAAAGCAAACATAAGTTGGACTTGGCATTAGTTTCAATGGATCAAAGGCAAGGATTGATTCTATTCCATTCAAATATGTAGTATTTATATCTCGTCTTTTGACCCTTCAGGTGACCCGTTTGCCTAGCGTTTTGTTTTATATTTAACGATATAGGTACCATGGTCAGTTATGCAATTACATTAGGATGTCCAATTGCAATGATAAAATTTAGGTGGCCAAAAATGTGTACGAACCTAATTATAATATCATTTCTCACCAATTGAAGATGTGTTAAAATGGGATGAGTGCAGCTTTATATGTAAATGGGTACGGGTGAGCGTTTTTAAAGTAATGTGAATAAATTTCTAAACATATAAAAAACCGTAAACTTGCCTTGAGTAGTTCAGGTGAATACTAAATAACGAAGTTTGGAATTAATTGAATCTATTTTACAAAGTTACCAACAGCGATTCCTAACACTAAACAATGCCTTTGTCGCAAAAGAGATTATCTTTACGGCGTAAAAGGCTGATACTAGTGACGCTTGGGCGCGATATTAGTGGCATTTTTTTTTATGAAAGTGACTCATAATTTTTCAGTAAATTATTAGCTTCAAACTTTAGGATTTAAGATCACTTAACGAGCTGTAACAATAATAATAAAAATAACATTACGTTCTTCACTTTTTCAGCTATCGCATGTGCGTTTTATTTGAAATGTATAACTTATTACAAAAATTTTACAAAATTTTCAGGGGGAAACTTTTGTTGGGATACTCTGATTCTGAGCTTGGTAACATGGGAGGTTACGATCTCGTTCACTATGACGACCTGGCGTATGTTGCAAGTGCACACCAAGAATGTAAGATTGAAGATCTATTTTCAATATTTCACAATGTATTCAGTAGGTTCCAAGGATATTCATTTATCGTTTTGTTACAGTATTGAAAACAGGAGCTTCCGGAATGATTGCGTACCGCTTCCAAACGAAGGACGGCCAGTGGCAATGGTTACAAACTTCTTCTCGACTAGTTTATAAAAATTCAAAACCAGACTTTGTCATTAGTACTCACCGACCATTAATGTAAGAGATTTTCAACTTTCTTTATGAGTATTTACGCACGTATTGGACACTACACAGTCTACAATAATCTATATTATTTTTAGGGAGGAAGAGGGTAGGGATCTACTAGGAAAGAGAACAATGGATTTCAAAGTGAGCTACCTCGATGCGGGTCTCACCAATTCCTACTTTACCGACGCCGATCAATTACTCACCTCACCCAGTTTAAGCACAGTGGCCTCATCACCTTCAGGCAACTCGACACCACAGAGGGTTAACAGACGCTATAAAACGCAACTAAGGGACTTCCTATCCACGTGTAGAACAAAACGTAAACTTTCGCAGAACTCTTCACCCGCTCAGTCTTCCGGCACTCCAGTCCCCGCTGTAACTCCGACGGGCAGCCTCAACAGCATGCCTGGAGTAGACTACATCGCAGCAGACGGCAGTGTCGCCGCGGTAGCTGTTGCAGCTGCATATTCTAATCTCAACAACATGTATGCTACGCCTTACAATCCTGCCGATAATGGCCTGTCCTACATGAGCCATTCGGCTAACTTCCAGCATAGTCTCTATCCCCCTGCTACCATAGACAATCGATTCTTAACCACAGATAATTTATTCCATCAATACAGGCCCTTGGGCCCCTACTATCCCGAGTACCACCACACGGCGACAACAACTCCGTACGTATCCAACGGCTTCCTCGACATGTCACCGAGACCGAACGCCTGTTCTCTACCAACATATGATACTGGAGGGTCGACCGCCCACCACGGTTATCCCATATCAGGAAAATCATCCGTAATGCAGGTCGACGATAAGTTATATTCATGTCAACAGCTTCTAGATCCCTCTTCACCTGGAAAATATTCGTACGGCGATGGATCAAGAGGCTATGTCGTAGCGAATGTAGCTGTATCATCGCCGTATGCTGTTAGTCCGGGGTCCGTATCGACGCATCCTTCAGATGCACTAGCACTAAGCGACATGTCACACAAGATTATTCATATAGAAGCAGGAAAACGAACGCCGTCAATTGGAGATAACGGCATGCCGAATTCTGAGGAGCAGTCACCGGTGAATATAAACGGTATGATCACACCAAAGGCGGAGGAATCTAAAGAGCAGATGATGATGAGGGAGAGTCCTCGTTCTCAACACGGCGCTATGCAGCACGTGCAGTACGGAGAACTGCCACGGCAGACGGTGCTCATGTGGGGTTCCACCCAGACGGGGCCAGGGTCAGGGCAGGACCGTTCGCCGCCGTGCCACGAGAACGGCTACAGCAATGGCAGCCCGGGCGCTCGCAAGTGGTCGCCCGCGCGGAGTCCCCTTGACCACAAGGCTTCGTACGCGCAGTCGTACGCCGCCTACCCTGACGGCGCCGGCGTCCCGCCTGAGGTATGCCCGCCACCACCATCGCACCAGTATTACAAATCTTTCTACCAGCACCATCACCCAGCACACGCACCCCAGTGAGTCGCTTTTGTCTCTTTTTTTTCTCTCTTACGCTCGTTTTCTTTCTCGATGGAAAGGTTCTATGAAAATAGCGTTTATTATTTAAAGTGATTTTGACGATTTGTATTAAATTTGTGCTTACGTACATATATTTCTTTAAAATAAGTCCATATTCACTTTTTCAGCACTTTTTTAGCACACAATCTTTCTCCTGCATGATATAATATTGTTTTTTTTTTGTTATTTCCTACTAGGATTTTGTGATTTCAGATGGTAGTCATTTTACGGAAAGTATGAATGAACATGTACATATATCAAAATATATCTATTACTTTTTTTAAACGATTCTAAAAAGGATCTTTGTATTTTAAAATGGTTCAAAACTGTAAATATTCGGAAATACCTAACTTTTTTCTTATAACCTAACTTTATTCAAATAATCAATTAAATATGTCAACTTTTGAGGATATATGCATGTCAGTCAACCATAAAAAAGGAGAAGTTCATAAGTTTCTTACGTTAGATAATAAAATTGATCATTACACAAATTTTCCTAATGTGATTTTTTATTCCTAGATATAAATATCAGGAAATCCAATTTTAGGCACTTATTCTTAAATTATACTGTTTTATTGCACTGCTCGTGCGGCTAAACCGATATTTAAATACGTTCGTCACAAACTTCAGCAATATACTGAAGGAGTTCCTTCTTTATTTTATTCCTTACGATATACTTATCGCCAGTGACGTCTTTTGTTACCATATTTCATTTTAGAAAATCATATAGGTGTGAAATTTCACACCTCCGTCCTTATTGAAAAACGGTCAGCTTATAGTTTTTCGACTATACAATTGGGTAAATTATTAAATAAATTTGACTGGGCTTCTTTTTCTTTAATCTATTGCTTTACATTAGACGATATACTGAGCTATGCTGATCTAAACAAATTCAACTAGAAAGAAATCAGATAACACCGTTTGTACTTACCTATCCTTACCTATGACAGTCTTAACAACAGTATTTGAAAAGAGATATTGCAGAAATTGAGACGCGGGAATGAGAAATATTTCACAGATTCCCCCCCCCCCCCCTTAGATTATCCATAAATGATTCGTCAAGTATTATCTTGAGCTTTTTGTTATTTTAGGTGTGACAACTGCAGATTACGTGTTTCGCTTTAAATATGTTTTGTTTTTTGTGTGATTTGTTTCAAAGATGCCTTCCTCTACAGCCCCTACGCGGACAGCGGCCACTCGCGCGCCAGGACCGCAGCCCTCTGCTGTCCATCTGCGAGGTGACGAACACCCTACTCAACCAATAACCAACCTCCACTCGTTCTCTAGCGTTTGGCTGACGCTATCCTGAGGTACTTAAGTGTAATTTACAATTTTCTCTATTCATAAAACTAAAAAGCGGTTTCGCGTCACTCTACTGGAGTGAGCAACGCATTCAGATCCAGTACAAACTAGTAAAAACCTGATAAGCCACATACTCAGGGATGAGGTGTGGTGAGAAGCGGGAGCGGTGTATATTTTTTCTCTCAATCGGGCAGAACGCAACTCGAAGAGAGATGCCGCTAATGTTAAGTAATTGTTCGCTAATCGTTAGCACTGCCTTCCGCCCACGAGCGGTTTCAACATGAAAGTTCATTCTTTTTTTTCTAGTATAATTAATTAAAAAACTTACCTCGCACCATATTTTCAACCACGTTCTCAAACATTAAAACGATTTCTATTAAATTTTGAATTCGTTTTCTACATTCTTCCAATATTTATTGGTAATTAATGTTTGATTGTTGATATAGATCAAAGGTGTCCAAACTACGGCCCGCGGGCCAAACCGGCGATTTTATCCGGCCCGCCAAGGATTTTGAAAAATTTCATTGCAAATTTCGTTAAAGCAATTTAAATTTAAATTTATTTCTATGTATGGCACTACCTATATGTGCGAACAAACTTTTTCCAGGATGAAGTATCTGAAATCTAAATATAGGGCAAATTTATCGGATGATCATTTGCAATCATTGCTAATAATTGGTGTTTCCGATTTGAATCCCAACTTTGAAGAAACTCTCCAGGAAAAAACCCAGTTCCACCATTCTCATTAAAAATTGCATGAAATAATTTTATAATAATATAATTTAGACATGTTTGTTTAGTATTGTTATATCTGTAATTTACTATAACAAATTTTTTATAGTGTATATATGTGGCAACAATAAAAAAATTAAATGCTGCTTTACTTGTAATAAGGTTTTTTAATTCACATATTTACAATGCTTGGCCCCCGCTAATGAATTTAAATACCAAACTGGCCCTCGCAGCAAAAAGTTTGGACGCCTCTGATATAGATCAACCCCCTTAAAAGCCATCAATGAATTTAAATACAACCTGTATAACATAAAATATAATGATTGCGTATTTATTATTGGAATTATAATCATGCACTGGTATTAAACATATATTTTTATCATTCTTACAGTTGCAGTCTGATGGATAGTACACGCCGGCACGAGACAGATCGCATACAAGATGTCTTACAAAAGATATCTTGTTTGTCTTTTGTAACAAACATTGATGTAAAATTTTATATTAAAATAATTAAAGTAATTTAATCTAAAGACGAGAAACTATTCCAATAGATCGCGTAAGTTTTATGTAAATTTGTTATTGTATAATTTTCATAATTTAAATATTTATACTTATGTACTTTAAATTATAATGTGTAAAGGATGTAATTTAATATAACTATTTTAAATAGGTAATAAAGTGTAATTTATATAGGTAAAAGAGTCACTTAGTTAATATGAAAATAGCTTTTACGGAAATGACATTCAATAGTTTGAAATTTAGTATTGAAAATGCTGTATTTGGTACTGATGAATTAGAACCGGAAAATATTTAACCCCCCCCCCCCCACTTATGTACACATGTGTTTTTCACAATATTTTCTTTTCTTGCTAGTTTTTCGATATGAAGAGATTTCTCCATATCGAAAAATGAAAGTTATATCCTAAATAACATCAACTATCTACATTCTTTTTCAACATTGACATCATGACAAACTAAGATGCAGGAATAAAATCGTTTTATTGCAAAAATGTACGGACCTGAAAACGTATTTTACCGCAGAAACTACTGAATTGCAGTTGAAAGCCGTAAAAAATTGTAAGTTTTACTGCAGTAATGTTTGCTGTAAAAATGGTTACTTAAAACCTACGTACTTAACACATGTCAAGTTCTTTAGAAAATATTGTGAAAATAGCTTTCCCCACCTAAATGATGTATCGACAATATCGCTGATGACTTCTCATAAAATTACGAATTCCCTCATATATTTTGAAATACGTATAAAATCAGTTTATTTGTTTTTTCTGTAAAATTTTAAATTATAGTGATGTCTCATTTCTGCATTTTTCTATATATTATATATGCTTAAAATTCTTATAAAAATTGGAATAAAAATTGTAAACCTTTTTTTAAAAGAAACGGCAACAAACATTGAAAAACGAAGATTGTTTGTGGACTTGTTTTATTATTTATATGCATAATTAATTTAAAAATACCAATAAAATATACGTCTCAATGTAAAATTTATACAAATATATATCATAAAAACCGTGTGTTTCGGAGATGATCACATATTCCGGCTTCAGGGAAGATTTCGACGCGTCTCTGGGTCTGTTCGAAATTTTACTTTACACGGAATGACGATCGTGAAAGCTTAATATCCAGACAAAAAAAGTGTTTCGTGTTTTCCGCGGGTATACCTAACATAATAATTATTCTTTTTGACATGCGAACATAATATTGGAGTGGGGGTAGTATGTTTTTTTTACGATTCGTTATGTTTCAATGGCCTTAATGTTACCCGAAAATTATTTTTATGCGAATGTGTTTATTTAAATTCTCTGATCAATAACGGATAGCTTAGTAGTTTGGCATTTGGATCGTTATCCCAAACAGCTTAGTTTATTTGTATTCATAAATAGAGACCAATGAGTGTCACGTGATACGCCGGTACGTAACCATATATATAAAATATATAAACTTTATACAAGTATTGGTAAACAGATGGGGAAAAAAAATATAACGCCAGATCAGTTGGCGATAGAAAACTGACTAGGGGAGAGTAGCAATGCCTATAACTTCGAAGGTGCTTATGAATATTGCGATCAGACTTATAAGTTTGCAACCCATCATTAGTTATGAGACCCCACGAGATTATTGACAGCCGTACTGATAACCTCTTAAAGGCTGCACGCGTTCGTAGTGATTTTTCCATACGATTTTGTAAAACTTGTTACTGGTAAGTAACATTTCATTACTGATATTCAATGTTTTCATATTATATTTAGTTACGAATTACTAAGATTTTTTATGTTTACATAATCTTAACTTTTAGATTATGTAAACATATTTTATAAACAATGCTTTAAGGATCGAAATAAATCATAATTGATAAATATCCGTTTCAATGCTGTCTGCTGTCAACTGTCACTTGACCAGCACTTGTCACTTGTTTATGCGGGTAGGAATAAGAAGCAAGCTTTTCCCCCATCTGTGTTCTAATACTTGTATGTATATAGATAAATGTATCCTATGTAATATTTTTTTATTTGAAAAATACGTAAGTATATTTCATAAATTGGCAAATTACAAAAATCTAAAATTTTAATTTTAGGTTTTTGAAATTTAAATAAAATTTTAATTTACATTAATTTTAACGCAACGATAGTAGTTACATTTTCCTGAAATGACATCCCTGTTGACATACATATTAAAAATCTGTTTTGTTTTCTCCTCGTATGGTAGTAGCGTTGGTAGTAGGTACCTATCTGTTACCTGCGGTGCTATGAGTCAGCAAATAGCGCGGCGAACACCTGTCAGGAAATATTGGCCGAAACATATAGTAGTTTTTTTTTGCACTTAACCACATTCAGCCTACTTTAATACACCGAGTACGACTATAATTTTATTTATTTAATATATGCTTATTTTGAGCATTTACTTAATATATGTTTATTTATTCTGTTTACCATTTTCAATTTTTTAACGTTTTTTAATTGAACTTAAATCAATAAACTACTTTCATTCTCGTGCAAAAAAAAATTAGTACACAATTGAAAATAGTCTAAAAGGAAAAAAATGAGAGACATCAAAATATTTATATTATTATGTCATACAGCTGTAAATTTGAACGGTCACCCTAGCCGTTTTACACTACATGTCAATTGTGACACTTTTATGTTTTTATGTGTGACACTTTTATGTGACACTTTTGTACGTAGGTACAACTGAATATCAGATTCATAGAAGCTAGTTTCAGTATCAAGTGGGTTTTATAAAAGGTAATTACATTCTGTACTATTTTTTTTACACATATGTAACATACACATTAGCCGGATTTAACATTTATTTACGACGGTAATATTATTATCTTGAATTAAAAAATAATATTTAATTAAATAAATCTCGTTAATTGCGGCTGAATCATCATTGGCTGTACATATCATTAAAAACTAAATAAAATAATAGATTACGTACGAGTGAGTGCCCGAAATCAGTGAATCAACCAGTGTCCCTGAATACATTATGTTATATTGTTGTAAGATATTTTATTACTATTTTTAAATTCTCTCTAAACATATCCTAACTAAACGAATTAAAAAACTATTCTAGTCGAATGAAAAAATGTAGTTTTGTTTAAATACCTACATATATGTATATATATTTATATATATGTATGAAATAAAAAATAAATGCCTTTTAGATTGTAAAAGTGAAAAGGACTTTTGTATTATATTACCAGAACGTCTATTAAAAATAAAAAATAAGTTATGACTAGTTTATAATTATTTACTTACTAAATTGCGCCACATTTCTAAATAGTGGATGCATGATATTTAAATGTAGAAATATCTAAATATTTCAATCTAGTGTCTCTTTTTATTTGCTTGCTTCGTTTTTTAAGCTGATGTCAGTAAATTTTTGTTGAAAAGATTACAAATAAAATGAAACATCTAACCTCTATAAATCGAAGTTTTTATCTGTACCTACCACACACTATTTAAAATAAAAGGCTCCTATCACCACTAATCATTAGAAAGGTGTAAACAAGTCATTGGCTTTTAGACCCGTATCTACAAATGTACGAAGTCACAGGAGAGTTAGAGAGCATAAGCCAAAAAAACGCAGTTTTCACAGGAAGACGTATAAATGCGTTGCCTACATTTTAATATTGAAAATAAGTTCACACGACAAAAGCAAAATGAGACTTGAAGGCCGACACGAACGATGAAGGGGTCGAACGCTGCCAACCCTGCCAACCCATGGCACTTGGTCTATCCGTGAGACCCTCAGAATCTTCCAAGAAACACTACTCGCAATGCTGATTCAACGTTGAGCTAATCAAACACGGTGACCTGGGTGATCCATTTGCGACCTTACTATCAAGTTTATTGAGCATAGTTCTAATTACAAATCACAATATTTTTCTAAATGCTACATTGCATGTACAGTAGGGTTGTCATACGTCCCGGTACACCGTGACATGTCACCGGCTTAGAGCCTCGGTCCCGTTTGACCCACCATGTGTCCCGGTAAACGAATAAACATGGTTTTATATTATAGCTAAAATTATGCGAATAATTCGTGCGACGACGGTAGATCACGTTGGCCGGCGGTGAAAGTGTGGGGTCAAGGGATGTACTGACATTTTACAAATATTTTTCCATATTTACAGTACGGAATGAAAGACTGAAATACCTCACTCAAGTGGTTAAACGTGCTATGGGGAGCGGTAGCCCCCCCCCCCCTCCTATAACTCCCCTATATTTCCACCTATATTGATATCAGTCCCGGTCGGAGCCAAACCGTTTATGGCAACCCTAATGTACAGTCCACCCCCGTACAACGCCTACAAGGCTAACCAATCTTTAATCCTAATCATAATAACTGATAACTGATATACTGATAACTGTAGATACCGTAATAACTTTTTTGTGTGTTTCAAAGAAGTACTATTTTACCTAGTTTAATAAGAAATATGAATGTTTGAATAAATACATACTTAGTTGTCTCTTTCTTTTGTTAGAAGAAGGAAAGAATTGGAAATTTAAATCAATTATTTAATAAAGCGGGTTTTTGGTTCAACATTGCATAACCTGCTGATACGAAGCGGACGCCACCATTATCGCAGCGTTCGTCAAACTATCCAAAGCGCATTTGAAGCATGTACGAGTATAAGCTAAAGTTTAAACTTTAAAGTAAACCAGACGTTGAGAATCGTTGATTATTTTATTACTTTTTAATGACACTTTCGTCAAATAAAATTTCACTTACTATATACCGAATAGTTAATACTAATACGTTTTAAATTTATTCTAATCTGGTCCATTACTAATAGGCTTCTTGATTTTTAATTAGATAAAATAAAATACTTTAATAACTTATGACTACTGAACATTCTGATCTTAAGAACTCTTAAAATCCACAAAAATGTACCTACTCAACACGTAAGTATACGTAGGCGTGAGACTTTTTTATTATTTAAAGTAATTGCTTTAACTTAGGTCATACAAATTTATTTTGGGCCCTACTCAACTAGACCAAATGAGCCTGTGCTAGAGTCAAGGGAGATGGTGGTAATGAAGTATTCAAAATTGTATTACATGTGCGGATTCGAACCCGTGACCTTTAGGCTAATAGACCTTAACCACTAGATTACCACAATTTATGAACATAATATGTCCACCCGTACGAAGCCGGGGCGGGTCACTAGTATGAATATGAAATTATTACATACAATGGTTAATGGTCAAAATCACATTTTTAAATCACGTTTCGCACTTGGAAACTCAAATAAAAAAAAAGAGAACTCTCTGACTCTATTTTACAATCGGCTTGGAAACCTTTTTTATTCTATTTTAAAGAAAAACAGTAGAAAATGTATATTCGAGAAAAATGGTTAACAACAGCTAATCGTATATTAAAACTTTAGGTACATTTCATCATTCGAATTTTCTGAAAAACTTTGCCCTGCGTGGTTTTCAATTAAAGCTTAAGATGAGACAAGGCATCTTTCAAATAACACATCTTATTCATGGTGCCTTCCTTTCCCAGAATTAAAGAATATTGATATTGTCATAAAAAGTATAGCTATTTTGCTCATCCTGAAAATATCAAATTAGCAGCTGTAACGGATCCTGAACTACACGGACGGACTACACTGAACGGATTAGAAACTTTATGGTATGTTAAAATTCCTACTATAGTGGTAATATAATGGTCCTTATAGAATATTTCACGTCCGAGACATAAATTTAAATTGAATTTATTTGATTGGGCTGGAAAGAAATTTGATCCACACATATTTAAAAACATTAAAGAAGAAAAAATTAAGATAATTGTGGATTCAGGAGTGTTAAATAACCTAACCTCACGTTGCGCGAAGGCAGTAATTGAACCTTACGTCGCAGTCTGTTATGAAAATTCTAGGAAGGTTTTATTCTCTCATAAATTCTTAAATTGAGTCTCGTAATATGTCTCTAAATTTGAAACAAAGAAACATTTGTGAAACAGGTGTAATAATGCAATGTATTTAAATATATACTTTAAACATATTGTAAAATTAAAATGTGCATTTTTATTGAAGTAAATAGTAGATAGACTTGCGGAACCTTGAGACTATAAAAAAATCTTGGAAGGTAATGCTGCAACATTTAAAAAATATTGAAATGAAAAATGTAAAAGAAATTTAGAAGATAATTTTATAACCTCTTAAACTGTGGTTATACTATTTGCAGAAAAAAAAGTTTTAAAAAACACGATTTGGTAGTAATCGGATGACCTGTTGTAATATATTATTGTAAGTACATTATATTTTATATTATATTGTAAGTACATTATACATATACAGTGAGTATATTATATTTGAATGGAAACGACCTAAAAATTTTATTACATTGTCTAATCTTCTGTTCTGATAAAAAAATACATGTTGCACTAAATATTAACATCAATACTAATTAAAAAAAAAGAAATATACATAAATAGATATAAAATAGAAAATATAGGTATGTGTGATGTATAAATGTGTCAATGATCTATGTAAAGAGTACCTAATTAATACTATTCAAAAGTAGTGTTAATAAAAATATTAAATCAAATTTATTTTACTACGCTACTTAATGCTACTAATGTCAATCAAACTCTTCGGTGCTACTGTTTCCTTTCTACTCTTCTATGAGATCCAGATGAAGATTTTTTTTTAAAACTATTACAGTACATTTTTTTAAGTAAACATTAGTCTGCATAAATAATATATACGTAAGGCTTTACTAATAGGTATACTTAAATTATGAGTATTGGCTGGTGCTAATTATTAATTTTCAGCCAGGTTTCGTTGCCTTATGCGGAATGACGTATAGAAAAATACAAATGTCAAAAATCGGTGTCCGTCCCGTCCTGTCGTTCTTTCACAGTATTGTTTGTTTTTATATTTTTTAATTTATTTGTTACGTTTATGTTGTAACGATCTCGCTCTATGCCTTTATACCGTGTTTAGCATGATGCGTATAACTATTGTTCATAAGTTGCGAGTTATATAAAATGGATTCAAGAAAGGATATTTATCAACTTTGGGTTCAGTATACTACGCAGGTTGCTATAATGTTTCGATAAAATGGTAAATGTATTTCGCAACCCAACCTTTGTTCACTGAATTGAATATTTTCAGAATGAGAAGAACTATTTTTGGCAATTTTTATCGGGATTTGTGCAAATATGGGAGAGCCAGCTAGATTTCAATTGGTCATCGCCTCCGCATTGGAAGGACGCCCGGCCGGATGCGGTTCCTTCGCTATCCAAGTTACCGGACGAACTTCTAGCCGCGATCGGAAAATTTCTATTCATAGCCCGGGAGGACTCGCTAAAGGTTTGTTGACTACTTATGCCGAGGTACGTCAAATGTACCAAAATATTTGAATTGTTTTCTAGGGCGGGTCTTGTAATTATTAGGACTATCACAGGTATGTTGGTATGAACTTTGACCACATATTAATAACAAGACACACCAACGCTCTAGGGAAAATCTATCAATTTCTTGTGATCATCCATCCAATTACTGCTTTGATGCCACGGTATCCGTTTTTTGTTTGTCCCATGTTCCCTTTGAAGGTGACTACAGCAACCTACCTTACATAATAATTAACTCCACTATTTACTTCCTGTATCCATCCAGTCCATCTTGTTTTGCAGCTACACTTTAAAGTTATTCATACCAAACCTACCTTATCGCCTTATTACCGTATTATCCTGGTATGTAATGTCATACTTACCTGAATTAAAATTTTAATTTTTGTTTCACTATATTTTACAATATCTTACCGAGCCGTACCTGTGCATTCAGTGGTTCTCTTGTACCTTTGTTCATAATAATTTGGGGAAATTGACTTCACAAATTCTATTTCTTGAATTTATGGATTAAATTGCAAAAGCAAAAAAACTACTTAAAATGTCAATAAACCCAGTGTTCAAACTGTCTTAGATAGGGTAATCGAACTGGAAAAGTCATTGAGGAAAGTGGTATAATGTCATAGACAAAATATTGATTGTAGACCGATGTATAAGAAAATGGTTAGAGACCTGAAAGTTAACATTTATTTTATTATTTACATATATGTTAACTTTCATCTACTTAATAGTCTTAAAATTTAACCTTTGCGCCTCCATTGCCGCATAATGGCCTCTAAGTTCTCACCAATCATTTTGATCTGTGTGATAACTTAGGCAAAAAACAATAAGTGTTACATATTTGTATATATATTTTTTTTTTTTTTTTTATTTTATATAAGTGTAATTTCAACCCCACGGGTGTTCAGTTTATTCCTATTGTTCCTAAAGGTATCCTTGGGAATATTAAAGATAGTGTTGTAAATTGTTTTGCGCCTGCCGATCTAATGTTACCCGGGTCTACATTTTATTTATATTTTTTCAGGATAATCCTATAACAGAAAATAAATTGCGCGAAGTGAGCTTGCTGTTTCGATGTCTTCTGGTTATTTCGAGAAATTTTGACAACATTCCATTTGTGGCCTCGTGTGACTATGTTAAGTTAGGGGTTTCAATCATTATAAAATATGTCAAAATTGTAAGTGTATAAATTTTATAATATTATTATCATTTTTTTTATATATCAATACACCGAATGCCAGTAAGGTATAGGTTAATATCACAATTGTTTAAAGCGAATGTTGCTAGATTTGTTTTTCATTAGCACACCCAGTAATGTTACACTTTATATGACAGGTATAATTACGTTACAAAAGGGGCAAGCTTCTTGCTGCAAGAAAATCTCTACCAGCTAATAGTGATCTTTCAGCTAAACCGCTGAATGCAGAGAACAATTTCAAATAAACTGTCGCCTCCTGCCCATCTTATAAACTTTACCAACGGCAGATTTGTTTTGCTTCTATGGGGATACTGTAATGGTGCAATGGTCTTATATTATTTAAAAAGCAGAATGGAGAATGGTTGTACCATTCCATCCCTTGTGGGTAAAGTAAAGAAAACTAAACATCATAAAGAAGAATTATTCTATTTTACTTAGTCTCTACGCAAAGGAAAATATCAATATGTACAGAATTTTTCTTTTGCAAATATTTAACCTTTCGACTTTTCAAATATTATTTATAATTTAGGGTTTTTATTTTAATAATAATAATTTAACATTTTATAATGTGTAATAAATAAATAGGGTATAATATAATCAAACATGTTTTTATCTTCTAGCTGTCCAAAAATGACGTACATGTGCTGAAAGGTGACTTAGTGAGAGTTGTAATCTTGTTTTGTCATTTTTTGGAGGCTCTGTACGATCCGTATTTGACATGGAGGAATTACCTCCTGAATAGGCTAGCGAACGTGTCGCAATTGCAATTTAGGCCATCTGTGCTTCACGTCGAAGTTGTTCCATTTGTTTACGGTTTGTGTTTGATATCATATTTTTTTTTGACTCTCTAGTTAGATACATTCCTTATACACATAGCATTGGGTAAAATTATATAGAGGTGGCTGAAAACTAGGAAAAAATCAAAATTACAAAAAAAAAAACACAGTTCTTTTAAGGCAAAAACAAACTTAAAATAAAAAATTAACTTCCTTTTGAGAATCGATCTGTAGTTATTTTTGTTGCCATTATAACAGTCAGATATTTATTGTAACAATAATATATTTTAACTAATGTTATTGAAAGTATTGAATTATTGAATACCCGTGTTATTGTTAGTGAAAATTTGACCCGCAGGTCAAATTTTGCTGTTGCTGAAATCTTTTTAGTGGGTTTTTTTTTTAAATAAATATTATGAAACCACGGCTGGTCATATCATTAGACTAACCTACAAGAAGTATTAGTGGAATTTAAAATAAAAAAAACGAAATAATGAATGAAAAAATGAGAGTGACCTGATGGGACAAGTTGTCAGATGTTCAAGAGTCAGATTTAAAAAATCAAAACAATGAAATGTTTATTAACACGTGAAAGCGAACTTTGTCTAAAACTGTTTACTATGTTTAATATCTAAAAAGATTTTAATTATTTCTAGATTTAAAATTGCAAATTGAGTGATGTCACAGGAAGGTTACACGAATATGACAACCTGTGACAAACATGGGGGTTAGGTTAGGTTAGGATGGGTCGAAAAACCATGGTATGACGTTGTTTATGGATGGTGTCTAACACATATTTTTAATATTCATTTCAGATTGTTTTGAGACTGAAATTATCAATAGTTGTCCGGAAGTCGGTGTCGAACTGCTTCATTCTCTGGGAGCGGCAATTTCTGGTGCTCAGGTTTGTGTTTTGTCCATTTGATGGACCAAGAGGCCTGCTAGTAGTTCTTCTAGTAAATAAAACAGCACTAACTTATGCTATTAACTCTACTTATCGGCTATTGACCCATACTTATTGTATTTAAATATTTGGGAATTCATAAAGCATGATATTCATTTTTGTGATTTAAATTAATTATGTAATTCTATTGCAGAGAATATTTGGAAGTACACAGAATATTGTAAAAGGTGCAAGCTAAAAAGAGGAGAATTCACAATTAATCGGTTTTGCTAATAATTTACATAAATCCTGGTCACATTCCGGAATTGTAAATTATCAATATTTTTGTGTTTGGTGTGCCTGCCTGAATAATCCTATGTATGATTAGGGCTGTACAAATTACGTAATTGTTTTCAAGGATATTGTAGAACAATTATAAAATAATAACTTCAACGGTATTTTCTAGTAAATGGTTGAAAATTTCTAAATACCACTTTTAATTCCTTGATTATTTCGGACAGCCTATATAAAATCCCTTTTTTTTTAAAAAGTGAGGTCTAATGAAAAGCTACTTATAGCCATGCCGGTAATAAACCTGAGATGTTAATGAAATGAATTTACTGTACCATATTTATTAGATCACGCTGTCCTACATTAGAGTGATACTGATTGTTAGGAAGTATGTTAAGGTTATGTACTGGTTTATTAACAAGAGAATACAAAGGACTGTTGGCATTGACTAATTAGTTTCCTTCCTAATTGGTTTTTGCCACTGATGTACTATTGAGTTTTAAAATATTTATATAAATATGATGACATATCTGTTGTAATGGGATGTATAATAATTTTGCAAACAATTTAATGGGAATATTTAAATAATTACCTGAATATGTATGTCTTGGGGTTGGAATCTTCTTATTGTGTATCTTTTGTAATAAATATTTACCACTGGTATAACAAAAGTTTGCATGACAATAGATGGTATGCCATGGTATAAGCGATTTCTCGGATTAAAATTAATGTTTATTCATTCCATTTACCCTGTAGTGCATAATAACCACTCATAAATCTATTCGGAGTCGCGTGGCGGGCGATACCTGTTTGCTGCCGCCCGCCATAAAACTAGAATGGCTTGAATCGCAAAAATGCCGTAAGCTACAATAGCATCAGCACTATTGCACTTCAGTGTACATAAAAAATATTGCAAACTCAAAGCAAATTTTAATTAAAACATTAACCTTAATCTGAGAATTAGGTGGCATTAATTTTTAGGTTTTACTGACAATTTCTATTCTTTACTGTTCATAAGTTATTAATTGGCAACATGGATCTTTGACATATTCCTACTATTCATAATTAACAGATTAAAATATTAACCCAATAAAATAATGTACCATATATATTTTATGAGGATTTGGCCTTGATTCATATTGGTTCGATGATATAAGCAGTACTTTTACGAGCGTCGTCATTGAACAATATTTAGTTTAATTTTAAAATTGATAAGAGCACGGTAAATATTTTAGTCGATATTCAAAAAAGAATGTTTGCTATACGGGTAGATAGCACAGGAATGTGGGCGGTTTTGTGCGTTATTTGTCTTCTTTACTTTTGTCTTCACTGAATAGATTTCGGAGCCAATCTTAAGAAGCAAGTAAAATTCTATTAATTCAAACGTTTATACATTCTGAAATACAATTTATGTATTTTTTTACTTTATTCACACATGCTGTAAGTTCTAGGTTTCATTTCTATTTCTTGCGTTATACGGAATATTTTGAATTTATTGAGCATCCTTTGATTAGGTGTCCTAAAACAAGCATAATATTATATATTTTTAAATTTTACACTTATTTTTTCATATTTTAAATATATTCGCGTTACTTAACTGTTGATAAAAGCTTTATTTTTTATTATAAATCTATAGGTTGCTGTAGGAGTGACCAGATAGTTGCTCGCAAGCGAGGAGTGAAATAGACACAGCATGCGAGTAGTGAAATAGATGACGTGCGTCTATCGAGTATTACAACAATATAAATATTAAGGGAAAGATGCGATGAAGGGAGGGACGCTAAAATTGCTTAAATTAAAATATTTATACCACAAAAAAACTCTTTAAATAACCGTAAAGACAAAAATCGTCCAATTCACAAAGCATATATATATAACATTACATTATTTATATATGATACACACCACACCACATTGATACCACATTTTTAATTATACACCGTAAAATGAATGATACTTAAAGAAATTAGATCATAATTATGGTAAATTTTAACATTCTTGGCTAATTACTAAAATTTCGATCAGAATGCCATTTTGTAAATATTTCCTTAATGCAAAAGGTTTTGGCATTTTAAGTGCACGAGAGGCATTGCATTCATGTTAAATAAAAAAAAACATACAATTTGCATTTTTTCTATGGTTCAACGGTGATATTGTATACTTAAACTGGTTAAATTTTCAGATTCTGGAAACAGCCGGCTGCTGTTTTTACAATGCTAGCGCAAAATAGTCTTATGTAAATTTATCGAAGATAGCAAAAAACCTTTTGCTCCTACCGACAAATATAAAAACATATTTCATTAATATATTATACATAAATATATAAAATAGTATAGTATATGTTAATATACGAGTATACAAACCAAAACACTTTACATTACAAAAAAAAAAATACATATTTAAAATATAAACTCTATCAATACTGTTAGTTTTGGCAATATTTTTGCTCAAATCCTCATAAATTATTATGGACTAATGTCCTCAGATCCATGAATCCTAATCTGTGTAAATGAATGAGGTATGGTTTCAGGGAATACTAACAAAAACAATTAGAAGACACAGCTCTTATTGTGTGAATAATAATCCTGCTTCTAGTCAAAATCGAGGGGTAAGTCTAAATGGTTTTCTTTTTAATATGTTTGGAATGTCCATTGCATTGCATTGTTTTATTGTTTTCCGTATTGACAAAGCACGAGAACAGTACTTCATGAACCTGTATTTATTTAGCGGCACGAGCATAACTTCTATGTATGTGTATTGTATGTGTATGTTTCAAACAGTTGAGAGATTTTAATTAAAAAATTACCTTGTTTATGAGGGGTCAATTATTAATCATTTATGAGTTGTTTTTTTTTCATATATGTTTAGGTCTGTAAAAGGTGTCATTGTAATTGTCTAAAGGTGTCCCACAGTAAACTTGACTGTACTGATTTCAGATCATATAAAATGATTTTAGGTTATGAAAATATAAATTACTCCCTCTGCCTTATCTTGATATTCTAGCATGATCTAGTTTACAATCTTGGTAAAGGTAATAGTTTTAGGGTGTTTAAAAATGAAGCTTTAAGGCTTTTAAATGTCTCCATACCATTAAACTTACACTTTAAAACTGAGTTATTGAGAATTTTAATAGAAAAACATTTAATATTTTTTTACATTACAATAGACCACATTTTTTTTTATAATTGCTATGACGTAGATCATATAAAATTAGTTTGGCCCTACTCAACTAAGCTAAATATGCAATAGAATTAAGAAACTCACATTGCTTCGAAAACAGAGAATGATATAATACATTTTTTTTTAATTACTAAAGATCTCAACTGTCAGTCAGATTTTGTATATTTTACATTTCTTTATATTATTAATATAAACTCTTATTTATTCTCTTTAGTAGCATGAGCATGTTTTTTGTATTCAAATCATTTGGTAGTTTTTCTGATGTATTAAGTATTTTTTTATTTATTTTATTGCTAAATTTTATTGATTGAAGATATTTTATAGTCTAATGGCCATTGTTCAAAGAATAATAACATATTTTAAATAGTTAATTATCAATTATGTTTTCATGTGCCAATCAGGAATTGTGAAATATAGTGATATATTTTTTTCAAATTAAATATATTCGATGTATTTATATATATATATATATATATATAATTATTATTTATATTAAAGTGTGATGCATAAGCAGTGATGTTTTATTTATGTGCTGGTAAGCCACATGTGAGCGGTGCTCTATTTTTGAGGAGGTGAAGAAAATAATTTTATTGTCACCATAAAAATGTCTGTGGGTACTACGCCTTAGTGGCGCTAATAATGTATTATGACAAAAATAATAACACTTTATGATTAGATTTTATCAAGCCTTTTTTGTTATTACCGTAATCATAAAACTAATACATCTACATCGTCATGTCTTTTATCTACGCTTGTGAAACATCTCATAAACTACAATAATTTTGTTAGTTTATGATCCTATCAACAGTATCTGCGAAATGTATATCTTTAACAAAAATATTTACTTACCTACTTCATAAATCATTCTACAAAGAGTTTGTTTTTTTTTTATTAACATTACCTTTGTGCTTAGGTTAGGTCCTAAATAGTAAATATTTTTAACCTAAACCCTCTGTTGTTATCTTTCGGGCGTAAAATACTATAATGATAGAAGATCGATATTAGCATGTAATTTCCGTCTAGGGAAGTATTACAGTCTGCCGGCGAAAAACACCCTTCACAGCTTTTTTGTTTTCAGGGTTCAAGCAATGGTGACCTGTAGTTATCGTTGTGAAAAACGTGATTGTGGGATCATTTTGACATCCTTCCACCTTTGCACCACATTTATCTGTTGTAGATCTACCTAGATGAATATAGATTGTTGCAGCAGCTCTTTTAAACAACAACAAAAAAAATTAGTAAATAATGAACTAATAACCTCTAAGTTGGCTCATTAATAGAACGTGGATTATCGCCGCAACATATGTAATGTATTTTTAAATAATTGTAATGACCTAGGTAAAATATTTTTGAAGCCCTACTAAACTAAACCCAATTTGCTTGTGCTAGAGAGAAGATGGTGGTAATGAAGCGTTAAAAATTATATGACTTGTGCGTTTTCAAACCCACTACCGCTGTGTCAATAGTCAAATACCCTGATAACTGGACCACCACGATCTGTTCATATATACTGCAAACTTTTGACCGGGCTTGTGTATAGGGTTCACCCATTATCTTTTAGTAAGTAGTATTAGTAATAGTAGAAACTAATATTTATTAATAACTGGTATTCATTAAAATGAAATTATTATAATAAAAATCTTTAGCAATATATTTTTTTTTAAATATAATAATTTCATTTAAGTTATACAATATGTAACTCTTTCAAATGTGTGAGTTTTTATATTATAATGCAGTTCATTTTCTCCTTGCTTTAGAGTTAAATTTGTGACGATTTCCTTTTTGGCGATGTACGCCACGCCACACATTCAATACAATAGCTATTTCTGTCAAATAAATCTGCATGTTTTCGGTTTTCAATTTGTTAACTGATAACTTTTTTAAATGGTAATTTTAATTTAGGACTAACGCAATGCCGTTTAATGAGTAATGCATTTTATATGTTTAATTAGTCTTAATAATTTTATATTTACCAAATTTACCATCTTGGTATTATATATTTCCAGCACAATGCCCTCCGTGCGGTCTGTCCCGCCACAGTCAACGTCGTACTTAAAATTATATCAACGGTAAAAGTAGACAGAAATTTAAGAGAAACGGCATTGCAATGTTTCACAATTATGATACACGTGCTATACAAGTTTTCACCCGATCAGGTATGATATTGCTTATACTATTCTGTAATTTGCTCAAATTGTATATTTGTCTGTCTGTTCGACTTATAAACCGTAAAAGGTATTTGATTGGAAATTTGAAAATATTTTGAAGGCCTCTAAACCAACGGAGGATCATCTGTTGAAAGTAAATTTGGCCCTAAAATATTGGAAAGAAATGAGTAGGTATTAGTTGGGTATAGTATTTTCTTTTGTCTTCAAAAATGTACTCGCTGATCGTGTCATAAATGTCAAAATATTTTCTACAGGTTAAAATTCTAGATGACGGTGTTTGAAATGGTAAACTGTAATTTTGGTGGAAATTCCCCCTTCCTACCCTTCTCTCTCACATTTATTACACTGTTAACATTTTGAAAAATATTTAGCCGACTGTTATAAAAAGCAACAAAAAACAAAAAGTTTGTGAAGAGTATCTTGCCATCCATGGCCTTACATAAAAATCTATCAAATCATTCCTAATTCCTAGTCTTTAAAAGACTCAGCGCCGATGATGAGATATCTTGTCATTGATGTATATGCCAGTTGCCGTGTGCGCTTAAAAACGTCATCGGCTTACTGCATTTCTATTAATCAGTCAATATAATATTAAATATAAAAAATAAACATTTTCATAGTTTTTTATATATTATCCCCACGTGGGATGTTTCGTTCGGTTAACAAACTTCGCCAATCGGGCGGCAACATGTGGTCTGCGCGTTATACTTACAGAGCGGAATATGTTAAGCTTTGCAAAATATACACACATACATGTAAACTGTTAACTAATAATACCCATGGCGCTACAATGATGCGTAACATACATCAATTCTTATTTTGCTATGATTCATTCTAATGCTGTGTAGCAGCCAAACCGTACACCCACAATAATTGCGTCACTTACGAAATGCTTAGCGCCTTTTGACATGTTTGCTTTTAAACTAGTTTTACTAAATTTTTATAGGGACTAGAGGTTATTTTTGTAGATAGCTAAATAAACTATTTTAATAACATATTGATCATTTTCTATTATAATTTAATTTCAGAGGCAAATTGAACTGTCAATGATTCTTCAAATGTACAGAGATAGTCTCAAAGACTTTTATGTCTCGCCAAACACATATGAAATCGAGCCCCATACTAGGATAAGGAGACTCACAATCACTAGTGATATAAGCAGAGATGAATCGTCGGATGAAGCGAATCAAGATGCTAGTGATAAATTGTTAAATATTAATGTTAAAGATAATGTTACAATTAAGAAGACCAAGAGTATTAAATCGATCAACGAAGACTTGAGTGACGCTATACGCGCACTCGTATATACTGTAAGGAAGCTACTTGATAACTCCGATTCTAATCTGTGTGCAATATCGCAAACTTTAGTTGACCTTAACTTCATACAGAGTTTAATGTCCATTCCTGAAGAATGTGGGGTACGTATTGCATTATTTACCAAACTAAAGTAACCAACCTGAAATGTATACATTTGTTGCAGTATGGATAAAATCATACATTTTGCAGATGTAAACAAATCGATTAGTATTATTATATGTATTAAAATTAGTAGATTTAAACAATTAGTTAGATATTCAAGTTACTTTTACGTGAAATTATGATTACTATGCATATATCTGTGCCTATGTCACTAGACAGAACACGTATAGAAATTATCCTAAATATTTTAAATCCCTATTGGAAAAGTGACTTATAATTACTTTACGAGAAATTAGCATTTGAGATCTGCTGAGGAATTGAAATGAAACGGCTATATTGTGTATAAATATGTTGACAAATAAAAGGCATATAAATAAAAAAAAAATCACAAGGTAGACAGCATTTTATGAATAAAGTTATAAAAATCGCACATAATAAATATGAAATAAAATAATCATGTAGGTTTGTTCCATTCGTGTGATTTATGTGTTTTTATTTCTTCATTCTTAGAAACATCACTAGTGCTTATTTTTTTTAGAGTAAAAGACTATATATTGAGCCGATAGGTGTGGAATGTGTAAAAACCCTATCAAAATTAGTGCAATATTCGAAAGTTGCCAAGGATAAAATACAGCAAAATGGTGGGCTTGACCAAATTGTTGGATCCATATTGAATATACAACAGCCAACTCGAGAAATCCTTCAGGAGTTCCTCCTGCTGGCGAAGAATGGAAATCAACCGTCCGACATGGACGTCCCGCTGGGGAATGCTGAAGTTGTAGTTTCATTGATCAGAGACCTCGGAACAGTGTCGGATGAAGATCAAATATGGCTTGCGCTGGAAATTTCTAATCTCTGCACGTACAATTTGCCAAGGTTTGTAGTTTCCATTAACTTATAGAATGTTCTCAACCAGTCGAACGCTGCTGTTGCTGTCAAAATTGTGCTCAAATATGGCAGGGCATTAGCTAAATGTGCATTTTTTGCACATTTCGATGCAAGTTTATTGTAGGTGTTACTGAATTGCATAGCCTATTAAAATTGGTAAATCATGGTTCTATTATAGCATAAAGATTTTAAAAAATAAATACAGCCAAATATTTGTATTTTCAAAATCTAAAGTGATGACTTTTTTGTTATATAATCTTCTTGGTTATTTAGAGAATTAACATTTTGTTTATTGTATATTGTTATTATTAGTTTTAGGTAGGCAGCTTATGTTGATAAGCCTAAATCTGCACTTGTATCATCTCTGATAAACTGAAAATATGAATGAATTAATTGTATGAATTGAAAAATATTCTGTAATGTTTTTATGAATTTCCAGGTTTCTCATTGCAGTAATGATAAGGCTATTTTCAAGTTGCATTGGTATAGATGATGTTTCCTTTCGATAATTCTTATCTAAATACTTCAAAAAGTGAATAAACATTCATAAGACGCGTTCAAAGCCGGCAGCTGTCACATAGTGTAAACAATACGAGCTGATACTGCGGTTTCTTTTTTTTATATAAAAAAACCAAACGGTAGTTATTAAACAAATCCTATTTTTACTTTCTGAACTCCATAGGTAAGAAAGTTTTGATATCAGACAAAAGTGGCCTCTTAATTTTTCAACGGATGTTTACTTTTTGAGGTCACCTAAATTCATTCAGAATATTTTGAAATGACATCTGTATGTATGTCTAGGAACACTATAGAATCTAAACGCAGTAATGAAATTAATCTAAATTTTTTATTTAGATTTGTATATACCTTCTCAAGAAGCCAGATACAAATGAATGAGCTCTAATCAGGAGTTGATCAGTGCCAGAAATGTTGGGAAAGAGGGTAGAACCTTAAATTGTTGGATATTATAGTTATGCATGAAAGAAATGTATGCAATTTAGAATACTGCGCTAAGAAGAGTAACCTGTCTACTTTTTATATTTTTTTTATTGAATCTGTAATAATGTTTTTAGTAAATACGTCGCCTGCAAGGAAGGAGTAATAATGGCAATATGCAAGGTGTTAACAACCAATGGAGACTCTCTGATGAAGTGTGTAAACATGCTGATAAATCTTTTAGATGAACTAGCCTGCATATCAATTAAACCTAAGGAATTGAAACAGGTATACAATCTTAGAATGTATCGATTGATACCATTGCATCTTTACTATTCACTTAAAACGACGTAATAATAAATTTCAATGGTAATTATTGCATATTTAAAAGTGATTTTTAATAAATTTGTAAGTTAATCTTTCTTGCATAAATTTACACGATAATAAGTGTTTTTTGATACTGGCTTAAAAATAACCTTATCACTTAATCACAGTACACTTTCTAAACTTCACGAGGAGCTATGGGAATCGTGAAGAAGATTTAATCACTTCAAGTCAATCCACTTGATAAGGTTAAAGATTAAATAGGTTACATTGATTAATTATGTTCATCAATCATGCAACGACGATAAATCTAATTAAATATTGTTGATGTCCGAAATCAATAGTAATAAAGACTTTAGTTGACACTGATAAATATGTTATAAAAGGGCGAGCCTATCACCGCAAGACAATCTTTATCAGCTCACCCATAAAGATTGTGTAATATATATTGATTTTGTGTCCGCGAAGGAAACAAAAACAATGCCTATTCATTATAGTTACATTTACACATCCAATGTTTGAAATTTTAGAGATTTGATTAAAAATGTTATTTATTGGGTTCATATTTAATTCTACTATTATTTGAGCAAAATATCAACGAAACAATAAATCTAACAATGAAATATAAAAATTAAAATAATTTGTAAATTAAAATAAAAAAGGATTAAAGGAAAAAGGAAATAAAAGCGAAACACTTATAATAAATGCCTATTTTATGCTGCGATTTCAAACTCTTCAACTAATGACTTAATTTTTATTTACTCAAAATACTAATAATCAAATTCACAAATTACCCCCACTACCGTTCGTCCCGCACCGGTGTGGCAGCAAAAATGTATTAGCTGACTGGTCGGCCCGCACCGATGGGCCAGCAAGATACATACAATTTATTATTTTTTCTTTAATGCTGGTAGGATTGGTCTTAGCTTTTACCAACACCATAAATATCTCCATTAAATTCTACGCCCATTTTTAAAAAGTAAATCAGGTTTGCTGTATTGAAACGTCAAGAAAAAAAATGCCAAACGTCTTACAATAGTACTGTTCACTTTTTTGGTTTTATATTTTTAAAAAAATATATTACAGCTCCAGTAACATCCGCCTTAGATATCTATGGGTACTTTTTTTTTTAAATTTTCTATTTATGGTAAAAAATACATATTACTTATAGATAGTTTTATATGATATCTAGGAACATAAGTAAACATTAAAAAACGGGTGTTGTCACTTTATATTTTCTTTTGAGTAACAAAAATAAAATATTTTTCAATTTTGTCATTTTTTTTATATACGTTATTTAGAGTTAATAATGAAACTGTATTCTAGAGAATTTCATAAGCTATTCAAAATAGTGCAGGTTATTAAGATAACATACATAGTTTTTATAATATAAGTGTTTTACTAACCGCCCCTAATTAGGCCATTTTTTGTTAATCTCATATTTCATGTTCAAAAGTGAAGTTACATATTATTCCTAATAATATGAAAATTAAAAGTAAAAAAAAAATTAAATATATGGCCTAATTAGTTTTTTAGTACTATGTACCTCTTTTAAAAAATATTATTGTTGTACACAATAGTGCCTACCTAATATTTTATAAACTCAGGTGAATAAAATATATATTTTTTTTTAATCTTGTAGATTTTTCTTTTACTGAGGCCGGAGGTGAAGATATCCTGCAAGATGCATCTGCTGCACGCCCTCGGCCACATAACACGTTCCAGCATCAGCCAGCCGAGGGCTTACCTCGACATTTACCGGGAATCTGATGGAATCGCTGTGCCCAACATTGGAAAATGGACGAACATTGCGAACGGCTTCGCTTTACATTGCTGGTTACGAATGAACCGCATTCCCGAACACGAGAAGTCATCCAATCGGAGACGACAACTGTTCATGTAAGAACTATACCGTAATTATTTGCAGCCACTTCATGCTGCTATTTCAGATTAAAGTTATAGGGTTCTAATTGAGACACCTCCGTGCTCATTTAAATACATTGGGTCCCAATTTACAATTACCCTAATGTCGACCTGATTTTGGACAATATTCTGATCATGAGATATTGGCACTTCGCAATGTACGAGTATTTGTATACATCCTAGAAATCACTTGATTAACTCTTATAGGTAGGATTTCGCACCAAAAGTGTTTGAGAACGGATTAATTTCTAAGGAATATCACTCATCTACTATAAAATCCATAGTGCAGGCATGAGTCGTTCAATCTTTACAAATCTGGTATTATCTGATTCACCATCAAATTCTCTATTATAAAATATCACTTTGATTTTTTTATTACATAAATTAAAAAAAAAATAAAAGTGCTTCTATCGATATTTTTCTGTTTTTCTGTTAAAAGTGCTTCTATTGAATTTTTCACTATTTTGACAAATTTTGTCAAATATTACAATTTTTTTTTACATTTCAAATATACGAGGTGTGTTCAAAAAGTAAGGTGACTTTTCAAATTTCGCGGGCTACGTCCGTTCGATCTTCGTTTTTTTTTGTTATGTTGGTACACTTGTTTTTAACATCTTTGAAAAGTTTCAAGAGTATAGCATAAACCCGAGAGTATAGCAAGGTTTCAAGAGTATAGCAAGGCCGAGAAGACACCAATGACGAACCTCGAAAAAGCACGCCAAGTTCAGTCAAATGTCAAGGTGTTGCTCACTGTTTGTTTGATTATCATGGCGTAGTGTATCAGGAGTTCTTACCACAAGGTCATACAGTTAATAGGGAGTATTACCTAGAGGTTATACGTCGTTTGCGTGAAGCGATACGAACAAAACGAATTGTGGAAAAATCAGTCATGGTTATTGCACCACGATAATGCGCCAGCTCACATGTGATTGCTTGTTCGTATTTTTGGCCAAGAACAACACCGTAATCATGACCGCACACCACCGCACTCACCGGATTTAGCCCTCTGTGACTTTTTCCTGTTCCGGAAACTCAAGAAACCCATGAAAGAATGGCGTTAAGCAACAATTGAGGACATAAAGACCGCATTTCTGGATGAGCTGAAGGCTTTACCAAAAAGTGTTTATCAGAAGTGCTTTGAGGATTGGAAAAAGCGTTGGCACAAGTGTATTGTATCTGAGGGGGGTTACTTTGAAGGGACAAAATAAATAATGATGAATAAATAAATATTTTTTGATAAAAATAAAAAGTCACCTTACCTTTTGAACACACAGCGTACTTTATAACTTCCAAAAAATATAGTTGTCGAAAAAAAAAAATAAGTTAAATAACAAAAATACGGCGCAGCGGATGGCTTGTTTAAGTGCGTCAGTTTATTTTCAATATAAATTGACTTGAATAAAATCTGAGGTAGTGATTGGCTCGTTGCGAATCCAATGGTGCAAACGTCAAATTAATTAATTATTCTGTTATGTTGGCAGAAATGATCAAATGAAGTTTCTCGCTCGAATGTATATATGCGTCCCCATGCGCATGCAAGTTTTGGGCCGCCGGCCGGGCGAACATATGTATACGTCCGTATGCCGATAAGAGTTAATAATTAAGCAGGGAAATAAACTGGGCAACTCGGTCGTTAGTGCAAACAACAACAATCAAACGATTATGATTATTACAGTGACAGAAACTGAAACAGGCAATAGTAATAACATATTTTCCAGAGTAACGACTTATTATCTGTGCTTTCTACCTCTCTTTTTTGATCCCATTATAGCGTTTCGAAATGAATTCACAAAACACGAACTTTGAATTTAAATATATCTATTATATATTTATTGCTCTTTTATTACAAATCCATTGCTAGTGTCTAATTTTTCATCGTGGTTATTTTTCTAGAAGCATGATTAGCAACTTAGGACCCTATTTTTTACTTAAGGCCCTAGGACCCTAACAATATTTTTTTCTGTACAGATTATTTACACAATCGGGACAAGGCCTGGAAGCGTTTATTGATCAATCGGGAGCTCTTATTGTGGCCGTTTCAACCAGAAAAGAATACCTTATGGCTACAGTAACGGCTGTTAACTTCGACGACATGAAATGGCACTGCGTTTCGATCTGTTTAACACCAGCGCGACGAGCTTTTGCGCACAATCAAGTGAATGTCTTCGTCGATGGCACGCAGAGGCTGGGAGTCAGTATGAAGTTTGCCATGCCTACAGAGGTACAAAACTACTTGAATAAACAACATCAAAATGTCTATCATTACCCAGTAAGAAAGGAAATAACTCTAATAAATTCTGTCCACTTCGGGATCCGAACCAACATATGATGCTGAATGCATGAAACAATGCTGGCACTATTAGTCCATATACTAAAACTAAGTTTGTTTTTATTGTATCTTTCATTGTGGATGATTTTTTATTATGTGTCCCTTACTTAGATGGCGTAGCTTCATGTATCACTCTATCCTGAAAGGTTTAGATAATTGTATATTACGTTAAAGTGATAATTTTGTTGGTAAATTTAATAAAAAGATTCAAGAAAATGCCTTTATAAAAGTGATATTTCATATTTGTCATATTTTACAATTTTTTATAAAGGTTTCTTAATTATTTTTTTTTCTTACCGTGTCTCATGTTACACCTTGCCTCCATTTTTAGTATGTGGGAAAACAATGACACACTTCATGACACAAAACTAACTACAATGAGAAACATTTCCAATAAATGATTTTAAACTTTCACGATCGCAACATATAGTTCTCTGATTAAAAATCCTCCAAAAAACATTAATTTAATTTAATATGTTCTAGAGAAACATACAGTGTAACTTATTTTAAACAGTAAATACATTTTATAAATTTGGCCAATTACATTAATCCACTGTTTAACAATATAATTGAGATGTTGGTTCACCTAAAACTGATTACATAAAAAAAGAAAATTATGAGAATCGTACAGAAAATAAAATAAAATAGTTACGTTTTTGCATATTTACACTTAAAATAAAAATATATATATAAATAAAAAAAAATGTATTAATTACATTGATAAGGTGTTATTCTTTACATCCATACTTTGCAAAAAAAATGTTAAAGAAGGTTCAACAGCTTCCTTTGGCCACAAAGCTTCCTATGGGATACAAAAATGTAACTAATAAAGAACATCTGACACATTAGAAGCTAACATCACTGGAAAAACGAAGAGAGCGAGGCAACTTTAAAATTGTTTAGGGATTCTATAATTGTTCAGAGCTTAGAGACATTTCTACCTTCCACACTAATACCCATCTACGTGGGCATGAGCTAAAACTTTCCAAAAGTGTCTTCAAAACTAATCCAAAAAAGAACTTTTTGTCTTACCGTCTGGTTGATTTGTGGAATGAAATACGTACTGTTTTTACCTCCAATTCAATTAATAAGTTCAAAAACTGTTTAGATGAGGACTTATTCAAAAGAGCACAATAATAATTATTATTATTATTATTATATAAATCAATGTCAATAATTCCACATGGAACGTTAGACGACTAAGAGCTTGTAGGCCTTATCATTTTAAATTTTAATATTCATTTGAAAGGTCTTCTAAAATAAGTAATGGTCACTTACTTTAATGTAACTTGTTTATTCTAGGCATACAGATATTGCGTGATTGGTTCGCCTATTACACATGTCACCGGAGTGAGCTCCAACGTGTCAGAAAGTGACAAGGTAGACACCGGAAAGGGAATGCTTCCAAGCATTTTGGAAAATGTTTTTCATCCGTTTTCCGGCGTGCAACTTCAGGTAACATTTACATCATTTACTAACTTTATTATAAACTGTATATTGTTCTTCGTGTTTCGATATATCTAAATCAGAAAAAATGTGGGGAAATCCTGCTAAAAATACATATTATTTCCAGATACCACAGTACTTTTCACTACGCTCCAACGCTACGCCGGGAGTCCGCAATTTACCCCTCGGTGCTCAGAATACGGTTTGCGGCCCGCAAGCGGCACTCAAGGGTCACATAGCACACGTGTCCTTGTTCTCTGAGACCTTCACTGCGGCCATCGCCAAATGGCTGTACGAAGCTGGGCCCGAATGCCATGCGCTCCTCACCACCGAAGACAGTATCACTTCACAGGAGATGTTTAGCCGTCTGGTGTTTTGCTACAGCGCTTTGGCGGTCTGGGATGGCACCTGTCTCGATTTGTCGCAGCAAAACAATTTCAGTGCGCTTTGCTCGGCGATGAAAATTCAAACTTATAATATCAAGGTATGAGTAGTTCTCTTTATTATTAATTCTATTCCTAATAGAGGTTATACATAATTAACACGGTTTCAACTTTATAAGCGTCTGTATAGAACAAAAGCGGTGCCATTGTGGTATTCGTAATTCCACTCTCAAAAGATCATCTTATAAAACTGAAATGTAGCTACTACCAATATTAACTCTCTACTAACTGCGATTTCATTGCTAACCTATGAACATTTTTAGGATACAATTAATGGCGTTGGTGGAATACAAGTACTGTTCCCTCTTCTTGAATTGGCCATGAACGATTCGGAGTTCCTGATGGACACATTCGAACCGCCAACCAGTCCTTCTCCAGATACAGCGCAGTTGACCGATTGGGAACTATTGCCATCAAATGCACACACAGGTAATGAATGTGATTCTTTCAATAGGAATTTGAGGAACTGTATTACATACACCTGAACAAACAAATCGAGAATTAATTAATGCATATCAGTTGGTTATCAAGTATTTCATTATTGTTCCACAAAGGCAAATTACCTACCTAGTTCATAAATTTTAGAATAGGTGAATATTTTCATCTATTCTAAAATTCCATTACTTTTATTAAAACTATGATTCACTATTTAGAAAACGATTTTACTTTTCTTGAAAAATAAAATATCTATTTATTTTTAAATTTCTCTATATATGCCTAACTAAAAAATTCAAATAATTTTTTTTTGTACTAAAGCAATGTTAAACTGACCATGAATTTTGATTTTTAAACTTTTTTTTTTCGTATTCAAGCATTTTTTTTTTATAATTTATATAAGTTTCTAAGTTCATCCATTTCAGTTCACATAAAAACAGTTCACATAAAAACATCAGAGTCCCTTTGAATCAGAATCATATAAATTTTCATCGTCACCCAAATCATCCATAATTATAAATGGCACAAAATTCAAATAAAAAGTATAAAGTAAAACGTTAAAACATTGGCAGCCAAAGGCGTCTATTTTTTTTTATTATATTTTTTTTTTTATTTATATTATTTCAAAATATTAAAAAAAAAAACAAAATATTTAGAGTGCTAGTGCGAGTGTAATTTAATTTAATTTTAATCTTTACATGTATCTCTGTACTTTTGTACTTATCCCTGTACTGTCATCAGTTAATTTTACAAACAACTGTATGTACCATTCTTTTTTTTCATATATTGGTGGTTTTCCGAACGATAGATAGATAGATAAATAAAATAAGTGAAACTAAAATAAAAACCCTGACAAAGTCAAGCACGATAATTTAGCTGTGTCAAACGAGCATCGCTACGAGTACACTATAAAGATTTGTCAAAGTGAGCACGATAGTCACTCGTGGCCATGCACCAGTGACAGATCATACGCGAATTACACTCGCTTGACTGGTTGGATGTGTTAATTTTGCATCTGCTTATAGGAAGATGCTCCATAATTTACGTTTTATTTACGATTATGTTATTCAACGCAATGTCATCTATGGTGGGTTATCCTCTCGTTGCTTTCCAGTTTAATCCCTACTACAAGATCCTTACTGAGTATGACAGTTTGCACTCTTGGATAGATCATGTCATATTATTCTTTTACATTTAAATACTACTATGCACTACCCACATTATATGTTATTAATATCCACAGTACAAGGTTTACATATGGGTTGTTATAGTCTATAAAAGAAACAAAAATAATTACTGAGCTTATTTTCCTCACAGAACGCAAGCTGGACTCCAATCCTGTATCAATGTTCCTCACTTTGATCAAAAATATGATGTTAGGTAACAACCTGAATCAAGAAGAGCTAATGAAAGACCACGGTGTGGTTATATTGGGTTCCCTTCTATTGCAGGTAAAATATTTACTTGAGACTCTTTTACAACTTCTTATTTCTACCCATAAATGTTCTACAAAATTACAAATCCTTCACAAAGATTAGCGCCTTTTCTCTCAAAGAACCATCTGTCTTAACTGAAAACCTACTATTGCAAAAATTGACCTTTAGAAATAAAAAAAATATATTAATTTGTACCAAGGTACACATTAATATATTTTTTTTAGAAAATATTTTTTTTATTATTTTTTATTGAAAATGCGGAAAACGTGAGGTTTGACATCACACAACGAAGTGTGAAGTGAAGTTTTTTTTTCAAAATTAAAAGAACTAGATTCAATGATGAACTAGGTTAATTATAGTTTATTTATTTATTCAAAATTTTTAAAACTAATCAATTTTCAGTGCAATCCGACATCAATTGACGTCAATGTGCTAATTGCCATGCAGTTGCTTGTGGAAATTGCAAGAGACTCTTCCGATAATTCACTTCTGGAAGCGCTTTACCAGAATTTGGTACTCAATTTTGAAATTTGGTCTAGTACACCATTCCACATCAGGATCGGGCATATACAATATATAACAACTCTAATCAAAGAGGATCGGAAGTACTTTCGAAAGCAGTACGGCGTTCAGTATTTTCTCGATGTCATCAGGCAGTACAACGCCAATAGCGGCACGCTGTCAAACGAAGATGCCAAGACGATCCGACTCGCTTTGCTCTCAATAATAAAATATTTTATCGGCAAGGACGTAAGTATCAAAGAGGTTTATTCATTGCTTGGATTCTTGTTATCAGTTAAAGATGAAGTACTGCTATTGGATGCACTCGAAGTTCTAACGATCTACATGGATAGTAAGTCGTGCAAGGATCAGATATATTTACTCATGCACGAACCAAATACTGCCGAGACTCTATTGGGTCTGTTATCAGAGGACAATTTCAGTTCGGACCTGAAGCTTACGTTAATTCGGGTAAGTGAATGTCGTTTATATATCAATAATCAATATTATATAGGTGTATTTTTATTCACTATTGGCCACAAAACCTCTAAATGAAATTTTAATCAGCAAAAAATATTGGAAAAACGTTTCCCAATTATGACAAAAATCAATTTAAAATTGAATTAATCCTATCAAAAGTTCATATCGCGAGGCGAGCGCAAAATTATTAATAGCAACGATTTTCCATTAACGACGGAGCATGCATCCATTAACGATGGAGGTCACCATTTGAACAATATCATCTAAAGTACCTAATGGAACAAAATTCAAAGGTGTAAATAAAAATAATAAAAAAAAGCATCCGTATCTAATTTAGAAGAAAAAAATATAGCTATATCAAATAAGTTCATTGCTACCCATAGTACATACCCATTAGTAATAAATTTTTGTAAAATACTTTTATTTTCAGTTTTTGTCAGTCCTGTTAAGTACGGATCATATCAGCTTTCATAATAAGCTCTTTGTCCGTTTACAATCTGGTAATGTTTCCTTGTATGTGGGTCTTGTTGGATCTTTGAAGGGACAATACTTATCACCGGAGCTTGCCTGTTCATTATTTGATCTCATGTGTATTGGGGGTAAGAATTTTGTGGTTTTTCATTTTTTTTAAATTTTAATGATTAAGTGTAGGAAACCAAAATGATTCCTTTTATTTATCTATAGACATCTAGGAACATGCAGGAAATTTATACCGGGGTTTCTAGGGGTTTTCAGAATGGGATGATTTACTATTGGTTGACATTGATGCTTGTGACGTCAGAGTAAATCTATAAGCTCGTACACGATGCGAGAAAGTGCACTAGCACCTATGTGGAGTTCCACAGTAGTTACTTACTCGAACCTTATGTAGTTTGGACTTAACCGCTAGAGAGCACTTGTAATTTTATTTCTAGATGAACATTACGATAAAATCATTTTTTTAAAGTAAATTGCATTCTGTTTTATTTCCAAATTTTCAATCCTCTCATTTCAATACAAACGAATGCTGATGTTTACACATCTTAACTGAGTCCCCCGTCACTAGTGTGTATAAAAAAAAAATACTTGTAATGGTAATATTTAAAGTGGTGGCATATATACCTGAAATTATGAAAGGTATAGACTAAATATTGATTATTTTCATCTCAATTCAGATTTGACTGTCATTGGGAATGTTTGAGTGAATTAAAAGTGTTTTGGCGGTAAATTATTCGAGCTTTCTTTACAAATGTCAATATAATATTAAATATAAATATTTTCTTAATTTTGTACCCTATTATTTGTTAATAATAAAAAAAATGGATTGCAACCCCGTATGCGATGTTTGCAATTTCGTAGGATACTCCGTTCACCAAACGACCTTCGCAGAACGTCGGCATTGCTGTCTGCATCCACGCGTTTTTCGTTCGGAGCAGAATGTGTTAAGCAATTAAAAAAAGAGACCTATTGTAAAGGTTTATTGTGTACTATTTGGATAGCCTATTTTATGAGCTACAAAGATTTGAAATTGACAAGAAATATCAAATTTTTAATTGGCATTGCTCGTAGATTCTTTCCATAAATAAGTATAAACAGAAAATTGACCATTGATATATTATTTCTTATTTTCAGAGACAGCCGGTGGTTATGCTGGAGTCCTCGCAATGCTTCATTTATTGAGTTTGGCAGAGATTGATGTTAAACTCGGCTTGGCCAGGAAAATGCTTTCTGCTACCTTCATCAATTCCCAGTGTCCTATTTTAATAGCTAAATATGTAAGTAGAAACATAAACATCTACATATACCTACATATATAAAAAAGGAATGTGTGTGTGTGCTGAACTACTTGGCCGATTAGTCTACTTTTTTTTGAAATGTTCGTAATAGCTTAGAGATAGTTTTTAGGGAAAGAAAAATTAGAAACGTTGTTCGGAAAATTCGGGATAGTGTATTCTATAAGCTACGGCCACTAGGTAACGAAGATAACAACTTCGGTTACTAGCGTGTGAGATGGACAGACGATAATAAGTTAAGTTCGTTCAGAATGTCAATTTTTCAACTAGAAATGACCGTTATTTTCATTTATTGTATTTTTGTTGTTAACTATTAGGATGTTTTCTTATTGAAGTGGTTAAAAAAAATCCGATACTGTATTTTAACTTTTTAACTGATTCTCGTTATAATCAAATTATTTCTTTATCTTTGATAGCCAAAACTAGCTATTGGCAGTTAGCGTATTTTGCCTGTAAAATATTTTTATTTGTTCAAAACACTGTATTAACGAGTATAAAACGATAAAGTACATTATAGGATTTTAACTATAACTGGTATTGGCTGCAGTAAAAGGCACTAAATATTAATTATCTGATTCTTAACTGCATTATTAGTTTAAAAAATACGAGTTTGTCACTTATCGGGTTTTCCTTATAAGGGGACGATATTTACTGTTAGTTTTTGTTATTTAGGTATTAATGTTTTAATAAAAGTTTTGTTGTATAATTTGGGTGAAAGAAAACTAAAATGCCATTACCCAAAACTTGTTTTACTTTAGGGAACAGAATGCTAGTTGGAACTAAGTCCTCGTGTTACAATCCTGTGTAAGTTTACATGTTTGCGGTAGTAAACGGAAATGGATGTAGAATAAATTAATATTGTTTAATTAAAGGTTGGGTGGCAGGAGTGCATAGTGCAATTGCTGATTAAAAACCCCATAAGCTCAGCGGGAGACATCGTCGAGGAAGCAATCGAATTGACCTGGTTTGACGATGACAGAAATGAAGCACCCGCTTCGCATCATTTGCAGTTGCCTTCGTTGAGCGAGGCGGCAACTGCTATTGAGAATGAAATTAAGGGTGCGTCTACATTTTTTTTTTTTTTTTAGCTCTCACAAAACTTTCGGGGTTGTCATTCATCGTAAAACCATACACCATATGGTTTTACACATATGGTACGGACGGGAACTGATGTACTATTTCGTTCGGTTTTTCGGTCTGAGTTAGTAATGGTAGGTAGTCTTACGACCAACCTCCGTATTTAATGCCTTTACATATGACTTCAAAATCGCGGAAATCATGTCATGTTCGATGTCAGTCATGATGGTGGGAAACTTAAGGGTTCCAAATCCTGTCTTCCTGGTTATTATTTGGCTGTTTGGAGATTTCGATCTCTATGTACAATTTGTGAAAAATAGTATTTGTCCGTCGTCAATACTTGGTTTGATCAAATCTTACCCAGTGATTTCAACCACCATTTTACCAATTTTGAAATGTCTTTATTTTTGACATCCCCGATGTGTTCCATGATCCGGGTGTGAATGCTTTTTTTTCTTGAGGATGGGATATGTTATCAACGACGAAACTTCGGAATGAAATAGTCTTGTACAAACTGTATGTAAATTACGATAAATATATGTTTTATAATAATGCACTATAGTTATAAACAGCCTGTATACGGAAGGATGAAATGATTAGTTTGTATTAATTGTGCAAAAGTGAATCTTGAATCCATTTGAGTGGTCTAAAAAATATAAAATGTATGTATGTATGTATACTTATATGTAAAATGTATCTGGTGGTAATTTTATGACTATTATTATTCTAAAATGGCTATTTTGATTTACTGTAAATGTATATAATATACAAAAACTGTGATAAAAAGATGATTTCTTAAGTACATTTATATAATTATACATACATATAATAATATAAATACCTTGGTAATATTTATGTACTTTATGAAAGAGCAAACATTGAGCCTGGTTGATTGAGCAGCAAAATGTGTCAAACTCAGCTGAAACAGAATTGATTGCATTGATCACTTTCCTAAACGATCTTTATTAGAGGCCATCAGACCTAGGTATTAACAAGCGTATTTTATATATTGTCGTAGTCTAATTGTTAGGGTATTGACTATTGACCCAGAGGTCACAGGTTCGAATCCGTTCATTATAATTATACCATTTTTAATGCTTCATCACCACCATCGGCACAAGACAAATTAGCTTATTGAGAAGGTACCAAAGTAATTGTATATACTTGGTCATAGCAATTATTATAGGAAATATGTATGTAAGATATATATATATAATAATAACCATGTTCCCTTAGACCAGTGGTCCGCAACCTTTTCTCACCTACGACACACCAAAATTCTTCCTAAAAACCCGCGGCACACCAAAAGTGCAAATGCGTTTAAAGCGCACGGACATGAGTATTCAACGATGCGCATAAGGGTTATTTTGCTTTGTTTATGACTAATTTGGTGCAGTCATGGTGTGTACAAAGCAAACAATTCACAACAATTCAACAATTTTCAACAATTGGCACAAGGCGCTGGAGAAACATTGAAAAATTATATAATAATTATTTTATAATACTAAAATATCAAAATACTATGAATTTTACCGCAGCATACCTTTATCTTGCTCACGGCACACCAGCGTGCCACCGCACACCGGTTGCGGAGCACTGCCTTAGACATTCTTGCTTATTGTGAATTTTTGGCATGGATAAAATTTTTTTTTGTAGATTTGGCAGACTCTGTGACTGGAGCTGTGGTTGGCAACTTTCACCAAGCCGCTGGCAATATCACGATGGCAGTTGCAAATGTTACCTCCTTAGTGGCTTCCTTGGATTTGCCTGATCTGCATAATCTAACGCCGTGGGGCCAGGTGAGTGATATTTAGAATATTTTTTTTTATTTGTTTACGAATTTATTATTTATTCTTGCTTTATTTCATTCACTTTTTTTTGTCTTGTTTCTGTTTATATTTTCGTCCACCTGGCATTTTCATCCTTCATTTTGTTATTATGCCATTTTTAAAGGGTTGGTCTGTGACTAATTGTAAATATATAATTTCCAAAGAGTTTGGAATTCTTGTTTGTTTGTCTCTCACATTGAGATGTGTGGTTTTATTTTAATATTGAGCTTGCATGATCGTTTCTGAACAGCTATAATTTCGTCACCAACATATATCTGTTTAAAAGTGCAAGACCGATGGGCCAATGACGAAAATGAGAAATGAAATTTGCAAAATGCTTCTGTACAACGTTGCGGTGACGAACAACATTGTCTCTTGATAACGGTAACATGCACACTATTTTTAAATCTCTTTATATTTTCAGAATTCTTTAGACTCAACATCTCTGACTGAAAATGAAAATGATTCAATGCAACGGTCTTCCATTACGAGCAGCACTGATGAAATGTCTGACAAATCTACGGTATACAAATTGTGTTACAATTTCTTTGTGTAATTTATAAACGATATTATTAGTTTTCCTGTACATTAGTTCATTTTTAGCCAACCTCAAAAAAGGACGAGGTTCTCAATTCGATATTGTAACAACCAAGGGTTTCCTACCTTGTCGACGCTTTCGTAATCTCAATGTCTTTAAGCTGTAGTCTTATTTCGTGGGGGCTGTGACTCAGCAGCGAGAGGTGACAATAATACCGCGCTACTCTTCAAGACCACCGCCTTGCGATCTTCCAACACTTGAACGTCTCTTGGTGCACATCGGAACAGAACAGGATAAGGTCTATTTAAATGAAAACACGGTAAATATCAAATTTGTTGGGGACCCGACGGTGAAGTCCCAAAAACGTTCAAAACAACGGACAAATAATTCACAGTGTTATTAAACATTATACACCCTGGAATCTGAATTACAGAAAGGCACTATTAGACTTTATTGCGAATATTCTGCAACTTCCAAGTAATAAATTATATATAAAAATCGACGAGATAACAGGACAATGCTCCAACCCGACATTTTCTCTTTTTTCCTACTCCATACTAATTTTATTTTTTAGTTCTTTTACATCCAAACATTATTTTCTTTATTTCAAAAGGCTTCGAACTTTCTTAATAGCTTCCAAATCCGTTTCGATTATCTGGAAAACCATCACAAGCTTCTTATATATAGCCTAACGAATTTAATAAGGAAACAATTTAAATTAATGAAATTAAAATCAATTCAAATAAACTTTTATCGATTAGTTGTGGCATTTCCTTACAATATGTATGTAAATCTATCTAATATGTAATACTATGTAATCTAATATGTACTTCGATATGTGGCTTAAGTGATGTCAAATATCTTTTTGGCATACTTTTATAGACTGCATATATTTTTAATACTATCATTTATTCTGTATGAAAATCAGATCAAAAAAAGTTCAGTGGTTCGTATAGCGATGGCCAAAATAAAAAAGAAATATTTTTTTTGAATTAGAACGTAGCTAAAATAAAAGTGTATGATCTCCACTCCATAAAAATATGGACCACAACAAAATTATTCAAGTTCTTTATTGTGCTTCCAATACGAACCATAATTTGCAAAATATGTTTACATTAAATGCACATAAACGGAAATATTTGTTTGATTCAATTAAAAAGTATATTTGCTCCTTTCTTTGTCTTCCTAGATAAAAGAGTTGATTTAACTAAGCTTTGTAATAATTTCATTAGCTTTAAAATACATAAGTGTTTTTTTCAATTTTCAGCTCTCGGAATCGCTTGTGACCTCAGAGGTCAAAAAGCAGCTGGATGAATTGGAAGCTTCCGAAAACTGCGTCAATAGAGAGGACAATCTCTGTTTTCTCGTCGCCAATATTCTTTTCACCGTTTTATGGAAAGGAGTCGAAGGATCGGACAGGAATGCTTGGAAGGTATTGAACTTCCATATCTACCTCCATTCAATATACAAGTATCCCAGGAAGTAGTGATAATCAAAAGCAGGGAGGTAGAGGACCTCAGGACCCATCTGAAACACCCTCCCTCATGTATGTTCGGCGATATTTGATAGTTTCTGAGTTATTAAAAAAAAAATCATAACTATCAACAAAAAAAGGCTGACATACATGGAAGACACATTGTTTTGTGTTACAACCGTCTCACTGGCTCCAGTTTCAAAACATGGGGCGATTAGCGAGCTTTTACTGATTAGCTTTGCACTGATACTTCCTCTTGCTCGCTAATCGCGCTCGCGTTCTAAGACTAGAGCCACTGATTCAATTCTAACACATTTGAATAAATCCAATTTATGATAGTCAATTTGTACATTCTACCATTGCTTTTTAAGATAGTTTATATATTTTTCACTCAGGAGCAGAATTAAAATAAAATAAAAAACAAAGTTTGTTTTTGTTCGTGGAACAATACCCTGAACATGATTTTGAATTTCGGGCACATTTATGAAAGAAAAATTTTATAGGATTATATTATTTCATAGTATTTAGAGAAGGTTGTGCCCAATTTAACTCACTTTTCCCATCGATGTTTACACTTCAACCTTAACCGCTAACACTTCATCCAAGTTGGAGTTCAAGAATTCTCTTTTGTACTATTTATTTCTTTTACTTGTTGCAGGAACGCGGTCAGGTTATTGCATCAATAAATTTACTGGCGCTGAATAATGAACTTTACTGTTCACATTTACAATTAAGGTATGTTGACATAGTGTGCATGTAATTTTTATCAGACTGGATAAAATATATTTTTACTTTGTAGTTTTTTTTAATTACCTTGTATTGATTTTTTATCGTAGAGCTAATGATATTGTATACTTTTGAATTGACATTCCACTGACATTTATTCCATCATCATAATCACGATGATAATTAACATATATTAGATGTCTTTAACATACAAGGTCTCCCAAGACTATTCCCGAAGACTTAAGGGAGTGTTTATGTTCCCTATTACGTGTAAGAAATTGTATAAAGAAATGTGGAAATAATTCATGGGCGAATTTATTATTTTATCAAAGCGCTCGTGTAGTTTTTCTTTTTGTATTTCGTTCTTTCGTTTGTTCGTTCGCACTCGACCAAGGTCGGTCAATGACCCGGATGGTCTTGCGAGCTGACGAACTTATGACAAAACGATTTAATATTATCATGCAAATTTTTTTTTTTTTTTTTATCTCAAACTATATCAAAACAAATCATGTTTAAAATCGCAAGGCCAATTAGCTGGATATATTATCGGGAACGGTCTTGGCACACGGTGCGAAGACCGTGGTATATTAGATATTATATATCAATTGATTGCTCCATTTTTATGTTGGAGCTGTAGAGAGGTAATGTCATTTACGGAAAAGAACCTTGAACTCACTGTAGTGGCCTCTAGCTGTTAAGGGATTCCCTAATCATCTCGAGTAGCTCGGATATGATAATAACACAAAATAGTTTGTAATAAATGTTGTCGTAATAATAAATTATTTTTATTTAATTTATAGGTTGCGTTTGTTGGAGCTCAGTGTACAAGCAGCGTTGAATGATTTATCTGAGTTGGGAATGCGCTCAGCAGCCGCACATGAGAATGCATTTCATTTAATAAGATTGGTTTATGATTTGGTCGTTCTGGACCAGAATGAGGATGAATCGAAGAAATGTTCTACAAAGCTGCTCGATGGTGTTTTATCCCTTTTAGGTTAGACCCTTAATTTATCAATTATATATTAGAATAACTACTCATGTCAACTATCCAGCTTTTATAAAACTAAGCACGGGTCTGTATTAGTGTTTTGGTTTTTACGTTATGTAAATGGATTCTAACACATGATGCATGATACATTAAAAAGCAGAAAGAGAAAGAAAGAATCACAAAGTTATTACAGGATGTACCTACCTGTAATAACTTTTACTAATGTGAATTAGTAAATTAAATTCAATTTATATTATACATATAAAAATATGCAATATATATAGCTCAGATAGTATAGAAAAAAAAATTGAATATGTGTTCTTTACCTGTATTTAATTTATTTTACTCGTAACTTTTTAAGCCTCTCGTTTCTGATTGAAGAGGCATTTTTAAATGTCCTCTGTAAATATATTTTTTTGTACGACACTTATCTAATAATTGCAACTTTTACCACATCTGGCCTGTTTTTAAACAGTTTCTTTTTCTTGTATCATTGTATAGATGTAATCCAGAATACTAGGCTAGTCCGCTCTATTTATGGTTTCTTTAAGGAGAGAGCAAAAGTGTGACAGTTGTAATTGTGGCTTTATAATTGGCCCAACATATATTTATTTATTTTATCCTCATTTTGTTTTTTTTCAAATAAATATTTTTGGCAACAAGAGCTTTATTAGAGAAATGCCAACTCTTATTAATATGATAATGTCTGTAGATGCTCTCCAAGTCTTCACGGAGTGCGCGCCGTCTTCCTCTTCTTCCGGAACAGCTGCTGAAATGGTTTATCGGAGGGTCCGAATGCGCCGTGTTGGCGCAGGCGTTCTCTGTGCGTGGTCTTGTGCACGACCAAACGGTTTGTATCATATAATTTAATATACTTCTTAAAAATTTGTACGATCCTGTCGTATACAATTATTTTGCACCATGGTGATGTATTTTAGAACAATGCATTTTAAATAAAAAAACTCAATTCCAATGCTATTTTAGGATTTAATGTACTAAAATTGATCTAGAGGGGTTACCTAACTAAATTTATTCCTGTTTAAGGCATACTACTAAACCTAAAAAGCTTAAGTATACATGGTAAAGCAGTTAATTTACATCTTTTTGAATGTCATTAAAAATGTATCCAAAATTGTGTGGCCGGGAGGCAGATCTCACTTCATTTGTAGAGAATAGGATCATGTTATTATAAAACATATAATTTTTACGATTTCACATACCGTACGTACAAACATGATAGAGTTAATAGTAATAACTTCAAGAAGTTCTGACACACAAACCTAATAATGTGAAACATAATTAACCTTGTAAATATATAAATTATACGAAATTCTCTATTTATAACATCTCCCGCGCTTTGTATAGGCTCGTGGTCAACTCCGAAGCGCCGTTTACCCCAGTCCCTCGCTGCGCCTGCTGCCGCCAGACTGCATGCCCTCGTTAGGAGCTCACCATCCCCAGTCAATTCGGCCATACCTGATGTTATTCAGTCTGCGACTGCTCAACTAGAGCTTCCACATCTGTCCTACGTTGTTAGCGCGGCTTTGCAGTATGCGGTCTCCGGTAAGTTATCTTGTATATAAAGGATTTATTCAAGAGAAATAATTTTTAAACATTTTATTTCTTATTCGCATCCTAAAATGTGAAACCCCTTTTGAATAAATATGTCAAAATTATCTTTGTTTTAAAAAGAATTGCTATATCCTCAGTCATATACAATTATTTTGGGCCTTACTCAACTAGGCCAAATGTGCCCGTGCTAGAGTCAGAGGAGATGGTGGTTATAAAGCGTTAAAAATGTTATGACCATGTGCGGATGACCGAGACCTTTGGTTTTATTCAGAAAATTCTTTGTAATACGCTACTATAAATTTCATTTAGTAAGCTAAATAAAGTAGTTTTAATAAAGGCATTTAGTAGTTTCAATAAAGGGCCTCTTCCCAAAAGCGCTCATCTTTGTCTTGCGCGTGGTCTTAATCATTCTATCTCATCTAATGGCTTGTAGTAAGAATCGTTGGTGTCGTTATAGGATAATCTTAAAAAAACAGAATCAATGAACTTTAAAAAGCTCTGTACCTTATTTTCTCGATTCTTGTGTTCAGTTAATATGTCTAAAGTTTTGATAAAATATATTGACTTTTCGAGATTCTAACTTTTAGACAAGTTAGAAATTTCACTTTTTAATTCTATATATAGATGAACTTTTTCTCATGCACATTCTTTTATGGGGTCATTCTATACTATAAACTAATCAACTTTTGTTCTAAAAGTTTTTTTTTAATATGTCAAAAAAAGTAAGTAAAAAACAGCAGAGAACAAAATCCTATTAGCATTTAAACGCACTCCTCCTGACTGGGAGTGTCTGTGAGGTTTTGATGTTCGTGCGGCGTTTGGTCTGGTTTGCTCACAGCGAGACGCACCAGATGTTTTTTACAAAAAAAAGTCATAACTCTAAATCATTTGTAGCAAAATACCCGTTCCACCTGGAGCCGAAACAGCTTGTATATGATAAAATTTGACCGGGTTAGGTTAAAACACTTCAAAATTCTTTCAATTTGTTGCAGACGGTAACATTGAACAATACTCATTTTTGATGCCCGTTATGAAGGCCCTCCTGGAGAAACTGTACACTCCGTTCAACTTATCCGAAGAGCTGCCGGATTTGCCGAGGATGGACGTCGGTCCATCGTTCTACGTCGGCTTCCAGGTTTACTGCATGAGCGAACAGTGGCGGAAATTTATAGATAAAAGGGTGAGTTTTTTTTAAATCTTTTATTTATTTTTCACATTTTTATAGCTTTTATTCTTAAAATGTACGTATAAAATTATTTTACTTCAGTTTATGAATACGGCTGTATAATATATAGGGATGTTTTTTTTAGAGGCGTGGTTTTCAATCTGGCACTACTTTTTTCGTAGTTGGTGTTTTTGACAGCTGTCACTTGATTTATGCTCAGTTTGGTTTGCCATTTCATAATGAATAGACTTACTCCTGAACAACGTTTGCAAATAGTGCAAATTTAGAAAAAATCACTCTAAAATAAAGTAAAAATCGCGTCGTGGGCCTGTGGCGTGGCCTCCAAGATCGTGCGATTTAACACCGCTGGACTATTTTTTGTGGGGTTATGTGAAGTCGCTTGTCTACGCAGATAAGCCGGACACGATTAACGCCTTGGAAGAGAATATTCGGCGCGTTATTGCTGACATACGGCCCAACTTGCTGCAAAAAGTGGTTGAAAATTGGGCCTCTCGGCTGGAATTTGTTCGAGTCAGCCGCGGCGGCCACTTACCCGAAATCATTTTTAAAACATAATGGCAAACCCTTATCTTTATAATAAAACTAAATTCTTAGCCATAACATCAAATTATATGCATTTTATCTCTTCTTGAAAATCACGCCTCTAAAATCATCATCCTATATATGGGATAATTAAGAGTACCGACATAAAATGATTATTTATAAAAAAAGGACATTTTAATCTGAACTTACAATAATGTAAATGCAAGTGAATAATTTAATACTCTCTTGCACAAATAAAGTATTAGTTCTACAAATATGTCCTATCGATATTGTATATAATGTTGAATAATTTGCTATATTTTTGTAGTGATTTTTACGAAAACTTACATTGTTCAAATACATACTTGTAAAAAAAAATAGTTTTTGCATTTACTTACAATAATTATTTATTTAAATGACAAAACATCATTATTTTTACTGTAATAAAGACATTTGTTAGGCAGTGTTAACGACAAGAAAAATATTGCTGATTTTATACATCTATAATAATTTGATGGTAAACTATTCTTCATTTTTGTATTCGGCAAGAACTTGCATTATATTTTTAATTTGCGACATTCACAGTATAAATATGCAATTAAATGGATATTATTTTTTTTTAAATAATAATAATAAAACTTACAACCTAAAATTAAATAAACATAAGTTAATTTCCACATAATTTACTACTAACGTCTCTTAAATATATTTTTAAGGAAAACAATTTAAGTGGAAAAAATTGACTTTATCAAAAACCGTTTTAATTATCTATGCATGTCTGACTAAACCTGAAATATCTAGGTCATTGGTCAAATACTTTAACCACTACACCATCGCAATCATTTGAATAATTTAAATTTATCTGATTTTCTTAGTTAAACCCAAAAAAAAGTTTATTATTTAGTAGAGGTACTGTTGTATATAGTAGATGAGGTGAAATTGATGTTCAACAACTCGCAGCCTGCATTTAAAAACGGCTCTGGAACAATGGAATGAATCAACCACTGCCCTACAAAGCGCATTCCATTCGCGAATTGTCCCGGAAAGGAAGGAATCGAACCCAATGTTTCCGTTTACTCACAGTCAAAATTTGATGAACGAAGGTGAATTTTCACATGGTGATCATTTAAATAAGCAATTCCTAAATGGCTACATAGAACTAGTTAAGAATAAAATCAATATCCACTTTATAAAATATTTGTTATAGAATTTTATAGACCTGATTTTTTTTGTATAATTCATTTTCCATTTTATCCTATTTTAAATAACCGCTAAATTAATAAATTGATCCTTTATAACTGCGTTTATTTCATTAGCAGTTATTCTCAATGCTCAATACATGAGCATACATGAGCAATAGATACATGAGCATGGCACTTTGATGAGATGCTGCGAGCAAACCAGTCATTTTCTGGGATATTATGTATTTAGTATGGATAAAATATGTCTAAATTAAGAATAGTTATAGAACGAAAGGTGTTCAGTTTGAAGTCTATAAAACTCTATAAAAAGATGTGCATAAAAAAATGTCACTTGTATAAGCCAGAAGGATCCCCATTCGTTGTCATTAAAAATTCAAGACTGCTAGCATTTCTAAACCCCGTTTTGTGTGAACATTTACCTTTTCAAAATTCTTCACCGAATAAAATTTGTTATAAAATGCAATTTTTAATTGTCCTTAAACTAAATATAAATTACTGATATGGTGGTAAAATTTTTCTTTTAAATTAAATATATCTAAATAACCTACTAAGACCGGTGATTTCTTAACCTCGAATGAAAAATATTGGATGCGGAAGTTTGAGTGCTATGGCTGAAGGGTACTTCTTTAGATTTCTTTATATTAGGAATATGATCATCCCCTCCCGAAATTTTAGCTCCGAAATCTAATACTTCGTTGAAATAATTCGGCGATAGTACAAGATCACTGCCAGGAACTACCTTTGATGACAGCGATGATGTTGTCGTGGGAGAAAATGATAGATCTGGTACTGTTCCTGCATAATAACTATGCGATATTGATTTTGTCATGGTGACATCTGTGGCTGGTTCATTGTCCTTTTTAATGGGATAGTTTAGCTTATGTACATTTCCAGCGACGACTGGATTATTTTGACTCTGGGACATTTCGTATGGTATTTCTGGAGACGTCCATCTGAGACCCTCTTCTGGCTCAATTCTTTTGTTTGCCGTAAAGGCATCGTTTAAATTCTGTGGGCTGAATGCCATATTGCTGCCCTTGTAGTTGCCGTAAGGTGACGTGTCAACCGAATCTAAGCTGAATATATTCCTGACTGGTGCTTGAGCGGACGGCATGAAGTTGGAATCCGGAAAGCCCATGTCTCGGTCACTGTTTGGTTCGTAGATTTTCCTCGGTGGAGGTTCTGCATATTGCCCTCCCACAATTGTGTCCGGGATGCTAAAGCTCGGCCTTTCCGCTTGTGGTTGCTTCCATCGGGGCTTTGTCACCTTCACTACGCGTACAGGGTTTGGTTGTTTACGCTTTGCAGGTCTTTTCTTCTTCTTCACAATATACACCTCATCGTCTTGCTCTGGATTTGTTGGTTTGCTTTCTGCGAAAGTAGATAAAGGATCTTCGAATCCATTGTACCCTGGATGGTCTACTGATGCATGATATGATGAAGATGCACCGTAAAAGTCGGAATTGAAATCTGAAACATCACTGTGACTGGCAGATGGAGAAGCATAGTTATTGTTGTTTTGTTGGAATGATGGAGATCCGTAGCTTGTGGATGTCGTTCTGAATCTATTTGGTGATGAATGGGATTCCGAACCATCATACGAAGAAAATGATGAGCCATAATGATTTCCTCCTCCATTATCAAAACTATCACCGAATGACTCCGGTGGCCCATACAATGACTTGGGGGGTTCACCAAAGGATTGCTTTGGGGGTCCATAATTACTGTCCACATCAAACACGGGTGGTTCTCCTTGATTATAGCTAGATGGCGGACCGTATTGCGATGAGGAATATTTAGGGGGTCCATATTTTGTTTTTTGCTGTCCTCGAATCTTTTTAGGGCCGTATTTGCTTTTCGGAGGGCCGTAGTTCACCTTAGGAGGTCCGTACGAAGGCTTTGGGGATCCATATGAGGGTTTCGGTGAGCCATAACTCGATTTAGGCGGCCCGTATGAGGATTTGGGTGGGCCATATGAGGATTTTGGTGGACCGAATTGTTGTTTCGGAGGGCCATAACTGGACTTTGCTGGTCTGTATGATTTGGTTCTAGTTGGTGGCCCGTAAGCTGGTTTAGGCCTTCTCTTGGGTGGCCCATAACTGTCCATGGGTGGGCCATATGAGTCATCTGACTGCCCATAGCTGAACGAACTTGGATGTTCTCGTTTATTTCTTGACAGTTGAGCTTTAGTTGTATCTTTTTCGGATGTCGTTGCTGATAATGTTTGGCATGTTATCTGAAACAATGGAAATTTGTTTTAAATCACAACTTCAATATTTTTTTGACTTTTGGATTTTTGTAGTATAAAGGCATGTAGGCACCTTAACTGATCGAACTCAGAGGACTAAATTATGAGCAAAATTAAGTAGCAACACTATCGGTGTACTGATAGCGTGGGTGTACTTAAATTTGGTGTACCGCAAGGCAGTGTACTTGGACCGCTACTATTTTTGTTATATTTAAATAATCTTTTTCTAGTTTATTTCTCCTCTTGTTCGTGTGCATCCGTAGTAAATGTAAAAACTTACTTAGGTCTGCTTGTTGACAATAATTTAAATCTGAAGAAACATATCCAGTATATTTCTACAAAAGTCTGGCAGCTTCTTAATTCTTTCAAATCCCTAAGAAATATTTTATGAAAAAAAAATTATAAAAACGGTCTATTATGCATTAATAATTAGCTTAGTATAATGTCATATGGATTAATTGGACGGAGAAGCGCTCCTCTCTCTACATTAAATTCGCCTATAGGAAATTTAATTTTCCTGGAGCTTAGGCTACATAATAAATCAAATAATAATAATAATATTAATCTTCAAAGAAAATCCAGTGCAAAATCATTTAATGAAAAGACACTCATTGACTGGTTAATTGATCTCGGTAGAAGTGATACTGAGACTGGTTAATTATATTCCTGAATAATATAATTAGTGTATCTATTCTATATATATCTATTGTATATATTATATTCGCCGATGTATACTTATATAAATATAGATACGATGATTGAATATTAAGCTTTCGTCATTCGACGTCAGAATATTATAAATCATAGTTTTCATTTCATTCTCTGATAATGTAACATCGCGTAAGTTAGCACTTAGCACCTTCGGGTCGTGATGTATCTTACCGTACTTATCGCTTATTATCGTACTTTCTACTTTGTTCGAAATCGTAGATAGTGAGTGAAAATCGTCGATGCCCGTACATACGATTCCATCCACTATACATATAGTATATGCGCATGCATCTCAGTGATTAGCGATGCGGTGTAGCGGCAGTCAGTAATCGGCGCCTTACTATGCGTAATGACTATAACTGTTACTGATCTGACACTTTTATATAATTACAAATGATATTGGACACTGAACTAAGACTTGTCACTATTGTTTATTATCTATGAAACCACCTGTTAGGCGCAAGACGCAGTCGACAATATAAAAATGAATACTCCAAAGAATACAAGGTCAAAACACACCAAACGATGTTGATAGGACTTCCAAAACCTGTAATACCAATTTTCAGTTTGATTGTACGCGTATCTTAGAATTCCAAGATGTCAGATCCAAGATGGCGGCGGATCCAATATGGTGGCCGAATTTAAAAAAGAACTACGTGCATATTCGCATTTTCCCGTCTCCTACTCCCCTGGTGCCAATTTTTAGTTTGTTTTTTTTTTGCATGGGCTGAAAGAATTGCACCATTTATCTCCTGATTTCAAAAATGGCTGCACGAGCTTGACTTGACATTTAACCTACGAAATGCCTACAATTATTATCATGTTTTTATATACACTTTTTTTACTTTTTTATAAACAGACTGACTATAAATATATGCGGATGTTTTTTTTATATTTTACATTTTTTGACTATTTTAAACTTGATTTATTTGATTATTCTATCGTTATAATCGTGACAGAATAATGGAATTTCAAGATGTCCAAGCCAAAAGTGGTTTTTTGTATTTATTTATTTATCCATTTTAGCGCATTACAGTAGAGTTTCCATATATTTATGATATTTAGCATATAGGTAGTTTAGGAAAGAATATATATACAAATATGTGTGTATTAGTATCACTTCTAAGCACTTGCCCGTGACGATACCAAATGACTTCTTTTTTTTTTAAAGAAGTTATATTGATACTTTTTATGATACAAAATGAATCTTTCTCGAAAAAGTCACACTCGAATAGAAACTTCGCATTTAAAAATACTTCACTCTTATACGCTAGACTACGTCACGCTACGTCACGCTCGAGTCGCCAGAAGCACTCGCATTTAATTACTTTCCTTTGGAATTACACGCTCACGTGGACAAAAAGTGTAATTATTTACGATTTATCTAAGCGTTTCTCATCTGTTCGATTGGCTGTGGTACCGTCATCTCAGATTCCTCAGCGGAAATCTTGATCGGCACTCTGAAATGTCGCTGCCAAATAAAAGGGTTAATTCTACGAGAAAGAAAGCTTTGTTTCAGAGATCCCAATATCGATCATATTTGAGGGTTAAAAGGGGGATTTGAGGTCATATACGAGCCAAGACAAGAATCCAGAATAAATATATGTTAAGCATTAATATGTAACCTTCATTCTGAGCAGACGAACATTTATGTAGAATATTAACCTTGACCAGTTCTCCACCAGGGCACATCTCAGTAATAAGCCGAGGTTGAATCAAATGAAAACCGCATTTAGATAGAGGAATTTTTACTTTCTTTTCGGTATATTATTGGCAATGAACTATCACTATTGACGTCAACATTCATCGTGGTTTCGGAGAAATAAATAAATAAAATTTACCCGTTAATAATTTATAATAAATCGTTTGTTTCGCTTTAATAAAATTAATAAATTTGAGGTTAAATTATTTCGGCTTTTTTTTTACATAATTTTTACTCTTAACAGGGAACATAAACATCCGCTTAAGCCTTCGGGATTGGTCTCGGTATACCCTGCATACTTTGGTAGACCTACTAAATAAAATCGACATTTCCTTCATACGTAGTTTCCTTTATCTAGCGTATCTCAAGTAGATTAGCAAGCAAGTTGGCGTTTTTCTACCCTCCATTCAAAAGATTTTTTTAAATTCGGGTTAATGTGACGCTATCGTGTTCGCAGACAAACAAACGAGTCAAAATGGATTCGGGTGACCTCAAAACATACAAATCCATCGTTTTGTTTGATAATAATAATACCTTTGGTTTTCGGGAAGTAAAAGCTAAACAGAATGTTTAGACTGCCAATTTCAATAGCTAAAATGATGTCGAAGGTACATAGTTGTACCGACGACTCATCAGTCCGTTATTTTGAACGGTCGATTTATAGCGATGTACTTGTAGGCATGCGCAGTGGCGCCACGGCTATTATCTCCGTTATATCTCATCATAACCTCAAAACAGTAATCGCAGAACTCGTTCGGCGACGCGTGATGAGTTGCAGGTCAATCAGGTGCCTTATCTTGTGGCGAAATATATATATACATATTTTTAACGGAAACAAACTGAATACAACGCCGTTATCCCGAGATCGTAGCTTAAAGCGTCGAGAAAAATACGATCTATGGAATATGACCTAAGTTAAGGATTAACTTTACACACACATAAAATACAAGAAAACATACAAACATGAAACACTATTATCGTATCCCACCCAAACGATAATATTAATTCGGAGTGCAAATGGATTTGACAGTGTAAATGAAAATGTCAACCTATTATTTAATACTGCCAAAAACATACATCATTCGTGACAACACCTTACTAACAGACATGTGCAGACGCTGTCATAATAGCCCAGAGACCATTAAACACATGCACTAAAAGTACCGACATGACCAGGTAACCACTATAATACATCAGTACTTAGCCTATAAATATAACCTCATCGGTGAGAAAACCGCTTACTTGAAATATAAACCGGCAATACTTCTAGAAAACAATTATTATAATCTATACCTGGACAGAACCATTATAAACTGTACATTACAGTACCGAACACTCGCAATTTAACAACCATTCATACTGAAATAAATTGTTAAAACAACATTTTTAATACAAGCTTTTAAATACATATACAAAATGTGTCTATGCTGTTGACCGTTGAGTAGTTCCTTCATCTGGAGCCAATCCTGAGCGTATAAACCAGGTCATGATAACCATAAAAATGCATTGTCACCGCAACTGAAACAACATGTCAAATTTCAACTCCTAGGATAAGAGGAAATGGTCCTAATTCAGCTCTCAAGCTTTGACCTAAACCGACTAACAAACATCGCAAGCTAAATAAATGTTTGTAAAAATAGCAAAATATACAAACTTATAAAAAAGAAATAAAAACCTAGTGGCGAGTCAAGTTGTACAGGAGTTATAACTCAGAATCTGCATACTAGCTCGAAAACACTTAACATTCATCCCCTCACATACAACTACAGAAAGTTGTCATTACTAAACAACCGTAGAATAGTGAGAAAGTTTATGTCGGCTTAATAATATCATTTTTTTTATCATCATTTCCAACCTCTCTACTCTTGGCCTAGGTCCTCGTAGTGGGCTATTTGCTCATTGAAATAGAGGATAAAAATAGCATAGAATAATTTATAACTAGTGGTCGAAATTCGACCGTGATTCATTAAACTTTTAAGTTGTATTTTTTCTTATAAGATGTATTTTGTTGACGTTCTTATACCTCTATAGGTAATGAGGTTAAAATACCGCTATTATTATTGCATATCATTTCGTTAGCTGCGAGCGTGCAAAAATACGTCATTAGTGTGTTGTTAACCTAACCTATGAAATTTACAATTTAATGTTAGTAACAGTTGAAAAAAACTCATTTACATTCGTTTTTTTTTCATATAAAAGTATAAGATTGCATTAATAATTATTTTTGCCTTGACATTGACAGCTCGAAACTCATTGTGTCAATCTGTCAGTAGTACGAACGTTTTATTTTAATGTACTATGCCAAATCTCACACTCCTCCGTGCGTGCAATATGCTTAAAAAGGGGTACAAAGTTTTCTCTACGCATATTGATATATAGATAATAATAGTTGGCGCATATTATGAAATTAGAATAGGTAGAATTGGATAGACAGTCAAGGTTACAAATATAGAGGACGCGTATCAGAATAAGAGAGAATTCCATTACGCTTGATAGTCGCCAAGCATCCTTTGTTTCAATCAGTGCAAATGACCCGCTCAAATTGAATTCGCTCCGAGAAAGCAGCCGTGGTATAGCAGCATCGACCACATTACCGTAATACACGCGGAGAAGATATCACAGCCGACGTACCTACTATATTTGATGACATCCATTCCATTACCGTCGAATTACTTTTCTGATGACGTCTTTTACAAAAGCCAATATCATAAAAACGTATAGCGAGAGAAAGTCCTTGGATGTATTTTTTTATTAAATCATTAAACGATTATAATTATTGTAAACCCTTTTTATAGATACGTTACAAAAAGATTTATAATCAGCGATTTAAAATGGCGGCGTGAAATATGTTTTTAGGACGTTATACAACCTCGAATAACGAACCTGGGAGTTAAATTCAAAAATACCGCGAAATAACTTTGTAACAAATTTAAAGAATCTTATAATAAATAGCTAAACCCCCTGTGATATCTATATAATTTGATTATATTTGAATATTGTTAGGAAATACATAACATATACAAATAGGATGTTAAATCAGCATTACTATACAAGTGAGTTTAATGCGTGAAAGTGTGGAACTAAGGTCTACATCTCATATACCATAAAACTAAATTTTAAATAATTGTTTTTTTTTTAAATTTAAAACTGATGTTTTTTAATAATGTTGGAATCTTTTATTTAGCTTGCAAGGTTTGTATATCGTTTTAGGTCAAATTTTGCAAGCTAAATTATAACCACTTCATCTTATCCTACGGACATGTTAGTTCAGATCCGATGACAATGTGTTTTTGTGGTAAGCATGACCTGATTCTACATCCAGGAATGACTTAAGACGAATGAATTCCTCAATGGTTAACAGCACAGATTTTTGTCTAGTTTTTTTTACCAATTTTTGTAATTTTTAGGAATGCAAACAAACAAACATTAATTTTTATATATATGCTGGATTTATCAAGTTTAGATTTATTATTGCGAAGTTCACGTTATATTTTATATATTTTTACGATATAATGAATAACTAGCGTTCACCACTTACAAATGTAACGATAAACGCATCGAACGTTTTTAGCACGGTATACGGTTTCATTCCAATTGTACTTTACAATTTTACTCAAAGTCACTCTACTGCGCGTAAAGAAGTTTCACTTAAATGAATAAATAAATGTATTCGTTCAGTTGGTCAGTCGCATTCAAGGTCGTATTGAGCGCTATTTACCGCGACCGCAATGCGAAGAAAGTCTTACATACAAATAAATACGATTTTGCTGCTCGTTAACATCAAAGCAATCGACCGGAACCGTTAAAAGCGGGTACTACTGAGATAAGCGTGATCTTCTATCTTAAGGAGGTGACCAAAAGTAATGCATAATTGAGACACTTTTTTTGCAAGATTCACAAAAATACATTTAATGTTTACCTAGTGGCGTTTAAAACAATATAAAAAACTAAACTTTAACATGGGATTTCTCTTTCCCTTTTCTCTCCTTTCCCCTCTCTTCATCTCTCCTGCATTTCTTAGGTTAAAAACTAATTTTATACTCACTTGGTAGAAATATTTAATTGATTTTATTTTATAAGTGGGTACCATTATTATTATTATTACCATTTATTATTGTAAACCGCCTGTATATGTTTTTTCTTGTTACGTAACTGTTTTATTTCCCAAATAAAGATAAATAAATAAGATATACATAAGGTAAAGTTTAAATTCAATGTTTTTCTTATGCAAAATAAGTTATCAGCAAGATCAGAGTTAACGTGTTTTCTGCGAATTAAGTACCTATTTTATATCTATAAATTATGATAATTTTATAAAATAATAATTTCATAGATATCATAGCTTAAATGTTCATAAGAATTTCTACTTTTGGAAACATACGGTGAAGATTTTCGTTCTATCCAGATCGTAGAACTTTTTACAGACAGATCAAATCTAAGATTAATTACGCTAAGAATTTCTATTTATTTAGAGAGATGAGCATGTAATATATTTTACTTAACATACAATTTCTTCATATAAAAATAACACTAAGTTCATGCACTGTAGGGATAGAGTACTATCCCTCACACATACACACCCACAAACATATCACCTCATTATTTACACTCTATGCATATCAACCTACTTACACCGCGCACAGTTTTGATAAACTTTCTGTTTTATTATTGAATATTTAGTATTCGTGATTGTGATTCTATAAATATGAACTTTCTTATTTTATTTTGTTTTAATTGTTTATTTTCTCACTTTTATTCTTAGTCACAACGGTCACTTCATGTTTTGTTTTAAGTTTGTAACTTTTAATCGGCCTTGGGGTTGATATTATAATATTTTTGTTTGTATCGCTGTTAGTCTGCGAACTAATAAATAAATAAGATTTGACATATTCATGTGAGCTTTAGATGAATTGATTTCATAAATATTCGTATCTGCCTGGACGTGGTCCGATGAGGCACTTTCGTTGTGCGTCTCCTGCGAAGCCTAGCTGCGAGACCGGCTGCTGTGGGTAATCTTTTAGTACCCAGTAGCTGAACTAATAGAAATAATTATATACGGAGAATTCATTATTCTGTGACCGCATGGCAGCGGTGCATTATTGCTTCCTCGAGTTGCATTGTCGCGATAGACAATTCGCGCAAAGCAAATTCCGTAAATTTACAATACAACAAAGCGCACTATCGAAATGATCAAAAAGGGCCACAGTGACTGTGCGGCCATCTTATTTTTACTTTTACGTGATAATTGTCTCTTAGCTGCCTTATTCAACCGGTCTTAAATAATTCTGTCTCATCTAAACGCGCGTAGAAAGAGAAACGCTGCGACGTTATAAAATAATCTTGAAAAATGAAATCAAATATATTTTTTAAAAAATCAGTGTAATTTGCATCTTTATAAAAACAAGTACACCTCCATAGATTATTTTAATATTTACACCTAAACTTTTGATCAAATATATGGAAAATACAGACTTTTGGAGGCTTATATACAACTTATATACAAAGTACAAATTAAACTTTTATTCACCATTATTCTTCTTCAATATCTAAAAATAAGACAGTCGCACTACAACTTCTAATTCGTTATGCCTAATGGGTTAAAATATATTTTATAAATACAGGTATGTATTAAACTGTTTTACTTGGGTTGGAAAACTTGAAATTAATTATAGAATATTTCATAGGAAATAAAATTAAAATGATATAAATGTCTCACAGACTTGAGATGTACTTAGTTTAACTAAATGTAGGCCTGCATTTTATGAAAAATCAACTTTCACTTATACTATTTCGATACGATTCATGCATTCATGAATAATTAAAAATAATTAAAAAAAAAACAAAAACTGTGAAAAATGAAAGAGTCGTGATAAATTTAAGAATATTTACAAAAAAATTATCTTTCTTTCAGTAATGATTTGTCGATAACCGAAATCACATTTCCATAACAAGACGTTAGAAAACCTTACCTAAAGGTAACCTAATTTTTAGTATGCAATTTATTTTTTGTAGAAAATAAATATTTTCTAAAATAAACAAATTTATTTATTCATCGCTGTATGTGTACAGTCGAGGGCGCCCGGAACTTTACCTCGATCCTTTAGAGTTGAAGTGAAACGCGTAAAAAGAGATAGAAAATACTTGCATCGTTTCGTCTTCGTAATGAAATTGGGAGCTCGTCGACTCCTCACGTTGTCGATGGAGTCGGTCTCTTGCCTTTCATAGTAAAGCTTCAGTTGCCCTCGACTGTACTAAAGCTTAATCTTACATAAATCTAAAATATATATAATTATTTATAAAATACTCACCAAAATTACACAAAGCGCACACAGCCGTCGGACGATCATCTTAGCACTAGCCGTTGAAATGCAATCGAATAAAACACTTCTCAATTCGAGGGTTGTTTTGTTGTGTTCATCTAAATATGATAAAATCGGTTCAAAATATCGGTTAAAACACAGTCGGCGGACCGCGAGCCGCGAGTCGTGCGTCGCGACTGAGCAGCGCGCGCGCAGGCCTTCGAACGGCACGTAAATGATCTGGCGCGCTCATCTGCAGGCGAAATCGCTAAATCGCGGCGTCCGACAAAGTGCACGTCGATTCGGGTCCTACTCACTACGTGTGACTTTAAAACTAACAATCAAGACGTTGCCTACGAAGATATATATTGTTACGAACGCAGTGTAGTATACAAAATTGGCTGGAACATATACAGCACCGCTTTATTAAGCAAATTAATTATCGCGAACACGTTCAGTATGAGAACTACGAGGACTCATTATCTCATCACAATTTACTGAGCCTAGAGTACCGAAGGGTAATCAATGAAATGATCTAATTGCACAACGTGCTATATAACCCAAATAAACTGCTCCTATTTCATAAGTTTGTTCTTAAGGGTTTCACGAAATAAAGAATTATTCTTTGTTCCTAAGGGCAATACGAATTACGCAATGAATTCAGTAATAAACCGTATTGATAAAACATAACCACAATTTTAGCGATATTGACATTTTTTCATTTGCATAAAGGCGACGTTAACTCAACATAAGAGAAAATCTTTTTGGACATAAATAATATTAGTTTTAGTATTCTTATCACCACCACATATATATACACTAGTCATATATTTACATACACATTAACACTCTCTTACATTCCACACTTTAATATACTCTCAGATGACAACACTCACACTATTATCACATATAAATATTGATGCTAGTTCGCTTTGTTAAACATATATGTTTAATTAGAGATGTCTATTGTCGGCTTAGCTGTTGATTAATGTATTTTTATGTAACTGTCTTTTATGAATAGCTGTAAGTATTTCTAAGAATTAAATAAATAAATAAAACAATACCTTTCTTTCATCTCTCTATCTATTGAATATTATTACACGTTTTTTCAACCCAATAGCATTTTATTGCGAAGGTAAAAGGTAAGTAGGTACAAGTTTCGGATCTCACGTGATTACTTACTCACTTGAGCAAAAGTGCCTGCGCCTGCGACTAAAGCAAATTATTTGCTGCAGATCCCATACCGTAGAATTAGTCACGGGTATTTACCTTGAACGTACACCAATAATCGACGTTTTTAATAGATATCTATTAGGTTTTAAACGGAATTCTAAAATTTTCACTCATTTTCCAGCCGCGGCTAAACAACCTGCTCAGTGATTACTCGGTGACCCGGGTCGTTCAATTGCTGCGGCAACCCGTTCTTTACGAACGGGTCGTTCACGAACGACCCAACGACCCGTTAGGTCGTTGGGTCGTCGACCGAGTAGGTCTTATAACGTGGGTCGCGTTACCGTTTGACTAAACAGAGCTAGAATCTACATCAAACTTTATCGCAAAAAAACCTACAAAGGTGGGTCTAAATTGTTTCAGTGATAAGTTTAGCATTTTAAACACTTTTTGGAGACTGAAGACGTCTAGTTTAGAATTTACAAGCAGATTTGTGAGTCGTAGTAAAGAACGCTTATTAAATAGTTTTAAAATTGTATAACTTTTTTCTGAAACAGTCTAGACCATTCTTTTACGATAAAATTTCATGTATTTCTAGCTTCGAAGTTTGGTTAAATATTAACGGACGGGTCATTCTATAATAAAACAATTATTTTATAGGAATTGGATTAAAAAAAAATACTACTAACTAGCTATTCTAAAATGTTTTTGTACGCTTCAATAGAATGACACTTTACGGCGTACGCTCTCAGGGCTCCATATACTTTTATGGAGTTACGCAAACCCTATGAAATCCAAACGCCGAATCGATGTGCACTTTATCCGTGTTGGAGTTATTTCGCATAGATGCGTCGCGTCGATTCGCATCGCGCTCGACTCGACACCTTTCTCCGCGCGTCGAAAACTCGCGTCGCGATCACGAACGGCTCATTAGCGACCGCCGACAAATATGTTGCCACAAATCACTTTACTGAGCGAAAAAAATAAAATAAAAAACTAACGAAATAGCCACCGGACCCGAACGCTCGTTGCCGCCAAACGCCCCGGCGATAGTGACCCCTCTCCGGAGGGTGGGTCCGCTTTTATACGTCGTTGCTGGGAAGTGTGGGGTGACGGTGGGGACATCGACTGTCTTGCTGTGTGAAGAACACTTCCTATCTGAACTGATTTTATCACCGTTGCATATTTTAATTAATCAAACTGCAGCACGCACTCTTCTTATAAACCCTTCTGCTTCCTGTATTTTCACTGGGTTCTTAGTATTGTTTAAAAGCTATTTTAAGTCCCCGCTGTCCACAAACACACAAAGATAAAGACTGCGAAAAGAAAAACAATTTTTGACAAAATGGCTAATTCTCCAAGACAGGTTATTATGAGAAATCTAGTGGCATAAATATATAGTTATAGTATATTAATGCTTAAGTTTAAGTAGTTCTTTTAGTAAGTATTTGAGTATCTAAGATTAATATGTATTAGTCGTAATTTCTGTTTTTTCTTAGACTTTCTTCTTCTTAAGGACAGGACTTCTTATTTTTAACTTCTGGCATTTAATTATTACCTGGACAATTTTATATATTAAAAAAAATAACTATAACTACAAATTACCTGTACTTATCTAAAACATTTTTGCCATACGATAAATAAATATTAGTATATGACAGTGTATATTCAAATATATTTCATGTATTTATGATTATTATGTATTTGTATTTTTTCCTTTTTTTTCGACGCGGCAATTAGACTTATAGGTAATACACAGAATGTATTCCTTAGAACAGTCGATAGAGCGATATTTGGCATTATAATGTTATTTTTTATAAGATTTGCAAAATAAATAAAAAAAATTAAATATGGTACACCAGTAAGAATTTGCTTTCTCTTTGTATATATCACTGTTAAAATACGATACCGTTTAACAGTCAAATGGAATCACTATGTTACTGGACTACAATACTATGGGGTCAAGACGCCCATGGGTCGGGTTGTCTAAGACTATGTATGAGGCATAGTATGAGACTATGTATGTATGTGTTTATAATTCATTTTTATTATTTTTCATAATCTTTTGCGTTGGTCTTTTATACTCACAATGAATAATATAATAAATAACCTTTCTTAGAACAGATAACTCTTACCTGGTTAGAAAGGTAACAGAAACGGTAACATCACCGGTACCTAGGTACTCGATTTTCTACATTTTTTATAATTTACTAAGGGATATTTGTATTCTATTTTAATATTTCTTTATTTATGTTACCGATACCTTATTTAGTTTACTAAAAACTTTTGCCCTAATCATCTAAACTAAATTTCTTGTGCTAGAGTTTGGGGAGATGGTGGTAACCGAGCGTTAAAAATGGTATGATTATAATGCGCGGATTCGAACCCGTGACCGCTGTTGACGAAAGAAGAGGGGAAGAACATGGACGCCCTGGCAATAGTGATAACTTTTCTCCTAGCTCTTACGATGATACTTGTGCATATTTTTTGTTGCAACGAAGAATGCTCGAACGTAATCTGAGGTGAATGACACAGAAAGTAGATTTGCATGAATGCTAGAAAAGCGAAGATCGAGCAAATAGCCTATGCTAATTCCGCCTCAATCTCTCCTCCGGCCTGAAAGACGCGAGCATTGTGCAAACCCCCCCCCCCCCCACATCTGACAGGTCATCATGCCTGATTGACAGATATGAAACATTATTCTCCTAAAGTAATTTTCCAAGAAACTAAGATTGTGGTTACTGCAATTGGTGAAGGAAGCAGCGGGATTTTTGGCTGGTAATATTTTATTTAAAATCATAGAATGAAAACATAATAAAAATAACTCATTTATTGCACATTTTACCCGTCTAAAAGTATACTTACACTAGTTATATTTGCACGTTAACAATATATCAGTATCATGTCAATGTAAGTTTTTGTTTATTTATTTCATTTCTACAAATTATAATGACGGTTACTTAAAACCAGTAACCATAAAACGTTCCAATAGCCGCGCTGTCATATGTTTGAAATTTGAATATGATCGCGCCAAGGACGGGGATAGGAGGTTCTTATACATGAATGTATAGAACAGTGGTTCCTAACCTTTATAATGCTGCTACCCCTGTAACCTGTTAGGAAATCAAATTTTACCCCAATTTTAAAATGCTATAAAAACGCTCAATGCAAGCGAATTCTAATGTTTATTTATTACAAAGTTGTCATTGCCCAGCAGTTACTCAGAAAACTGGATACATTGTGGCTACACAAAAACACACAATATTACGATATTACGATATTTTAACTATGAATCAATAATAATAATCAGTGTGAGGGTTGAAATTGTTTTGCGTTTACAAGTTTTTTTGTGTTAGGTGTCACTTAAAGCACATCTCATGTCATGTTCCACATTGGGACGGTTTCTGGTCTTTGTTTTTAATGAAACTAAAGTTGAAAAACCACTCTCGCATCTGTGAGTGGTGGCAGAAGGCACTATCATTTTTAAAGCTCTGTTAGCTATAACAGGATATTCGGCGCCTGCTTTAATCCAAAACCTGCTGAGATCATACATTTGAAATTCTACTTTGAAAGTACTATTCTCGCGCAGTCCAAGGAATTCTACCTTGGCCGCTACATCTTCGTCTTTAATAATGTCATCATCAGTAGAAAATGGTCTTAATATCCAAGAGTTGGACTGACGATTATCTAAATCCGGAAAGTATTGCTTCAGTGACTCTATTACTGCAGATAAATGTTGATCCACGGCATTTCCAAATGTGATTTTGTTTTCTTCGGTATTAACCAATTGCTCACAGAGTAGTGTAAACATCGACACATCGCCAGCTTGCACTCTACGTTGGTAAAGTTCTAATTTACCTATAAAACTAGCAACTTTATCCTGCGCTGTCAAAATATTTGTCATATTCCCTTGCAAAGAAATATTCAGATTGTTGATTTCACTGAAGAAATCAGCAAGATAGATTCGCCAGCTTTTCGACGAATGTTTTGTCTTTTATGTTTGACAGATACTCTTTTTCTTTCTGTGTTTCCTCTTTTTCGTGACCCGGGATTCAGTCTTCGGTTAACAAATTGTTCTCTGTTACCCCTGAAGTATAGCGTGTTTACCCCCCGGGGGGTAATTACCCCCAGGTTAGGAACCACTGGTATAGAAGCTAAACGAGGTTTATTTTTTGCAAAATAACTATTTGTCAATTCCTCGCCGAACTGCTGAAAATATGTGCTTTTATGTAAATGTCTTTTCAGCGGTTCAGTCAAGTTTATACTGGGGTTCTATCCCAGAGGTCTCTGGTTCGAACCCCAGCGTGGTTAACCAGGCACTCTGAATAGAATAACAGCTCGTATATCTGTCACTCGTAGACGTCGAAAGGTGCGTGTATGAAACATTATTGCTTGCTCGCTCCAACGCGACTGCATATTTTGCGGTCAAACACCGCAACGCCTTGGCGCCACCAGTTGCAAAAATTTCTTCGTCTTCTTGAGCGCCTCGCAAATCCCCAGCAGTCCCCTCATCGAGCTGAACATATTTATTGCTAGTATTGTTGTGTTTGCTTTTTGCAGACTTTGCCTTTCGACGTGATGAACGACCGAAAAAAAGCTCGACGAGGTTATCGTCAACAGTTTGTGGCGAATTTTAAATATTTTTATTATTTGCAATAACATATTTTTGAGCTAGCCTCCCGCTGATATTAGCAGATTATGGTTTTTAACCGACGAAAAAAGTAGGATGTTCTCAATTCTATTTGTGTTTTTTTTAAATGTATGGTTACTCATTACTCTGATATGGCCTGAGCGATTCCAAATATTTTTTTCATATTGTTTCTCAGGGGCGGTCCCATCCTAGATGGGACCATTGCATATGCCGTCGGTCGGCGCATTGCATATGGCCTTGTTTTGCACCGATTTTAATCTTTTGGTGATTCGGACCTTTTTAGTGTTTACTAATAATAAGAAGTTTGTTTATTTTAGATTTATTTTAAATCGGTTTTTTAGGATTTTTTTTCTTCCATGTTCGGGGGAGGGAATAAAAATCGATCCTTCTAAAGAAATTACGAATAGTTAGAGGGAAAAAAATAATTGAAAATAAACCTAATCTTTTTCCTAAAAAACTGTATTAATAGACCACTCCGCCCGATGCACACATGTCAGCTTGACAAGCTAAGAGCTAATTTATTCTAACTGTCACTTATTAACTATCTTTCGACGAAGAGTAGATGCTGCACTTTACTTGATGACTTAAGAGTGCCATTTCGTGTGACTAAAACGCTTAATCGTCACGTCACGTCACGTCGCGTCGTCGAACTAATCACGGGCGAAACGAACGCAATATTGAGTGCACCTAACTTTAAAAACCTTATAAATGCACGTTTTTAATATAAATCTAGGATATTTTACACTGATGGTAAAACAACATTCTTAATTAGGGGTTTACCCTGCTTACACCCTCTTCCATTTTTCTGTTGTTGCTTAGAAAAATATTTTATCATTTATAGTCATTTATTTATATTCATTTTTTAGAAATGTTCATTTCCTGTCTACAATACAGTGATTTATTAATCAAAATACATTTCAACTAAAATGTAGATGGCCAAATTTAGTTAAATAGGTACTTAATTTCTAATCGGATTTTAAAAAGTAGTGTTACCACTTCGTATCTTGTTTATATTTATGTATAGGGTACATTTTAGTGTTATTATGAGAGCGTATAATATATATATCTCTCTCTGAGTAAGAGACAAATTTCTATTTAGTATAATTTGTGTATTATCTTTCTTATTCACGTGGTGTCCTTTTTTTTATTCTGAATATTGATAAGGCTTTTTTTACTTTAGTGTCTTTAATGTTTAGTGATTAATGTTATGTATTTCAATATTTTTTAGAGTACCGTTTAAAAATAAATACATAAATAAAAGGGTCAAATCGATGTAACTCTGTTTCGATCTAAGCGAATACTAGAAACGATTGACACGAGTCCTCTCACTTTTCCCTGGCCAGTTTATCGTGCATTTTTCTCTGCGGTTTTTAATAAAATAAGCATAAAAATAAAGAAAACCCTCTTTAAACGCATGACTCTTTTAAACAAGTGACTTTTTTAAAATGAAATTAAAAATTGCTCAACCCCGGAACAAGAACAGTTAAAAATCATTTTTTTTTAAACTAAAAACGTTGCCCGAGGAAACTTTTATTAATGAACAAACTATTGTTACACATACTTAAGGTTCATAGATTCGGCTAAGATATTGTCTTCTCTGCTGGTGTATTTATCTTACTATCAAATTTAATAATTATTGTGTAAAATAACAAATAATAAGATCTAATAAAATCTTAGGTCCCACGATAATAACTTAGTATATTAGCATATTGCAAAGACCACAATACCGTCACTTAGAGGCACGGTAAAATTTAAGTTAAATATTTTTATATAATCCTTTATAAAGAATTATAATAATTATAAAAATATATACGAATTAAAATGGCATACTTTTGAGCGTGCGCTGGAATAGTGTCTATTCATCAATTCTACATATTTACTGTGCGTTTAATAATTACTCAATTTGTTAATTTTGAGAATATTATATTTAAATATGTGCATATTTCACGATTGCTACAAAATGTTACTCAGACCTGATTTTAACTGATTTGTCACTACTTCACAATATATACTAATCGCATGATTGAATTCGTCTCATGAAAGCAATCGGATAAAATTTTCAATTAATTTTCATGAGAAAATCCCCCGAGACAATCGCCATTTAATTTCGTTTCCATTGTGGAAATTGCCGTCGAGCGTCGCTGACGGAAAGCTGATAATTCCTGTTCTTCTTGCAGTAAAACCGTCGCCCTGATCGCGCAATCATCTCATTGTGCGCCGGCGCCGCCTTCAGTGCAATTAAGTCGTTTGTTGTCAACTAAAAGTCAAGTTCTTTGTACTGGAGTCGAGTCGCACTTGACGCTGTGCTGTTTGTCTGCGATAAATAACATGTTCGCGTGCGCTAATTGTTATCGTCACTAAATTCTCACTTTTCCTTTTAGTTTCTATACATACATTCATGTATAAGAAGCATGAAGCACGTGTATTCATGTAGGGCCCAAAATAATTGTATATGACCTAGGTCATAGCAATTATTTAAAAAAAAAAAAACTATATCCGTCCTTTGGTCGTCCGTCTGTAGCATCTTTCAACTAGAAAACTGCAAATGCGAAAAGGTTAAATTTTTGTGTGTGTAAATGCTCTTAAAATACAACCGTTTAGATCCCATCAAAGGCTGGCCGGATAAAATAGATATATAATATAAAATAAAAAAATACTAGTACTAATATTAACAAGCCTGATAACCTCCTGATAGCCTGTTACGATAACTTATTTTAAAAATTTGGAGTGATAATAAAACACACTTCAACCAAAAATCTACAATAATCTACGAGAAAATAAAATTTATACTAAAACTAAAAATATTTTTTAGATACTAATAGTAAAATTCTGAAATGTCTTTAAACAGTTTCGCTGATTGTTAGGTTTTTATCAACTGTCCATCTTATTATTAAAACAGAACAATAGCAATAAGTACAATTGGCATAGTTTATGTCCACGTATTGTTTTGATGTTATGCAGCCCGCACTGCACCGATGCAATGCATTATTGTTGGTTAGTTTGATTGCTTTACGCCCCAAAGCGCACGGTTGTTAGTACGAGAACATAGCCCAGTAATTAGCGCTAATGGTTGCTTGCGAACATCTTCGTTTCTTATGTGTGCCTAGTTTTTAAGTAAAAACACAAATATTCACAATCCTGTTCACACTTCTGTCTAGTGATAGAATATCATCCGACCATCATTTCACCGGCCTACCCTGTACAGGAAAACACAGCATTGAGATTTTTTAGCTAGGTGCTAAACGCCTGTCCTAAGATGGACCATCTATCTGTTTCCATTAAAAAATGTGTCTCAATGCGAAGTATACGGAGCGAAAATGCAGGGTTACTAAGAAACTAAGAGTTAATTTACAAAAGATATTACATAAAATAATAGTTAATGTGAAGAAAAGAACCGAGAAAGGAAAGAACATAAAAGGAGATAAGCTTATCCTAATAAAAAGTACAGAGTAATATAGTGGAATATAATGTATGTAGTAATATAGTGTGTTTTAAAAGTTTAGTATGATAGAAATAGAATTTATGAAGTCGCGCTGTCGAAATGACAGAGAGAGAGAGAGAGAGATAAAGATAATTATTTATTTATCGTATGGCAAAGATGTACAATGTTGTTTTAGCTAGTTACAGGTAATTTTTAGTTAAGTTCTTATCAAAGTGATATTAAAATGTCAGAAGTTAAAGGTAAATATTAAAATATTAAACATGATAGTCTGAAAAGTCTAAGAAAAACAGAAATTGCGACTATAGGCTTATGTCCAGAGAATATATTTAATCAATAGCATTTGGTGTAAGATTGTGTTAATCTTGTGCAGGTCCTTTAAAGCCTCGAAATGGGCAATCACTGATGGCCACGGGAAAAGTAAGGACATGCTTTTTTAATGGAAGATTTCAGAAAGCCCCAAATGCGATTGTGGATACGATAATCAAACCGTTCAATATATATCATCAGTGATGTAAAGATATATACATTGACATACAAGTATCTTACACACATATAAGTACTTCAAAATGTCACTTGTTAGGTCTCTAAGGCCATTGGTTGCTAATACGATTTCTAAATTTACTTTCCTTATCATTACTAACATAAATGTCACTGTTTTATATGGTGTCTGTAAATTGCTTTTTTTCAGAAACTGACAGAATGTGAACACATTGAATCAATCAGCTGATCATGTTTCCGTTACGGCAGTTCGAATTGCCAATTTAGTATGATTTTATTACTCGATCGGATCCTCGCCCGTTGCTGAATCTGATTATGCGATTCGCTAAACGCAATCTGCTGAGTTTTCTAATCGCGTTAACAAACGACTTCGACGCACGCCATTATTCGCTGCAGTGTGTTGTTTGATGATCCGTGTTTCTTTACAATCGTGAATCTATCCCTGGTCAATAAATATTTTCATTCTATACCGAAACCTATATGGCAATCTAGAAATTGTTTTCTGCAAATGATTACGTTTTACCGATATTTATTTCTTTATATAAATAAGTTTAGTTTGTAAAAACTAAGTATGGTTCATGTTAATACTCGTTAGGGTTGTCATACGTCCGTATTTTCTACGGACGGTTTGTATTTTACAAGGCGTGGAGAGAAATGTCCCTAATTCGAAAGCTTCGTAAAACGAAGTCGTACTTCGTCCGTACATTTTTCACTTATAAGTAAGTATAAGGACGAAATATGAAACCATTAAAGACCTTTCCTTAAAAGAGTACGTACTATTTTCAGAAAAATGCGACTGATTTCAGCTTTCAGCCAGTGGTGCCTAATGTATCGATTGCCAAGTTTTTTTTGAAGTTATACTTCTTTGCGCCCGTTGTACTCATTGGGATGGGATGTTGGTCGAGAAACCGCGTCACGCGTTAGGAGTAAAATCCGCAGAGTACGTTTGACACGTTCTCTACTATAGATACCCCAAGAGTCTCGGTGGGTCAGTGGTTAACGCACTCGTCTCCCACGCTTAGAGTCCCTGGTTCGATCCCCGGCTGGGATTTTTTTTTTCACAGATTATACGAAAGTATACGAATATACGACCTTAATAATGATAATGTATAGGTGTATAGTATAATAATGAAGTGACTTATAATAATATATCGAAGAGAAATATATTGAATAAAAGAGGATTTTTTTTTTGTGTGTGAGTGGGTGTGTGCGAATGGCCAAAGAAGTATAACTTCCACTATCTGGTCCGACGGAGACCCAATTTTTTGTGGTAGTAACAGCAATGTTAAAAATCAATTGTGGCTACTTTATGACAATTTTTACTTTATTAAAGATAAATATTGTTTTTAAGCAAGTTATTGTAAAATTCTTATTTTGTTAAAATACAGTTTTATGTTATATCTGTAATTTTTGAATGTGTTATTACTGATTTACCCTACCCACTTTTTGTACTAAAAGTTGTTGACATCAAATTATTATATAGAATTTATACAGGTCTATACAACTTATTTTCTCTAAAAGTAGCCAAAAACTGCATAATTACAACGAAAGTTTTAAAAATATCCAGGGGAGGACCCCAGACCGTACGGTATGGCGACCCTAGTACTCACAGATGTAACACAACCTAACACTGAAGTGTAATCTTTTAGGGGTAATTTAATCTATTTTTAAGAACAGGTATTTTTTTTATCAGTAACACAATTAATCTGTTAATCGACATTAGTTTAAAAAACAATAATTTCCTATCAATGGTTGTTTGATTTTTAGAATATGGACGTTAACATTTTCATTATACGAAAATTCAGATTTATTTTACAATTAAAAACGTAGAAATTCTAGTACTATTCGTGGAGGCATTAAAATGATTTTCGCTTCAAAATTTATAAAATTCAAGTTTTATAAAAAGTATAAGTCATTTTGGTATGGTTGGTAGTTAGTTAGCAGCGTGGTAACGCGGTTACACATTACACCGAAAATCTTTATATTTGCCCGAGAAAGAGATTATAATTTATTAATTTGTAAGTAGTTAAGGTATGTGATTGTTTTTAGATAAGTTTTATTAAGTTTCGGAACTAGTATTGGGCGATTAGTTACTTTGCATTCGTTAGTTTTAAAAAATTGAAGTCATTGATACCCGAAAACCCAACGACCTAGTTTCTTTTTGATTCCCGACTGACCCCTCTCCGGAGATAGCTAGTATATACACATTTGGCCAAATTAGCTAAAAAGTATTTAAGAATTGTGTCCACCAGTGTTCCTTCCATCGGAGAGGACATTTTCAAAGATGGGTCAAATAATAACAGGGAGAAACCGCCTTACAAAAAAAAATATGTTTTGCTTTGTTTGATGATTTGAGTTTTCATTTATATTAATATATTCCTTCCTATGTATGCTTTAGTAGTCTCTTTCTCTGTAGGTACTGTTAGTCTATAGTCTATGTTTAAAAAAAAAACGAATAATAGAGAATCGAAGTAACATCGCTAATTGCTAGTTCGATGGAATGGAATACGAATGAATGTTAAGGCCGAAATGATTATTATATATTTTACAGTTTACAGCTGATAAACCTTTATGTGTGTTATGCTTTGTTTGTTTTTTTTTTTGTTGAAACGGAATACAGCTTAATCGAATTGGACTGGTATTTGGCTTAAATACATTGTTTAATATTTTCCGGATATATACGAGTACTCTAACAATGAGAATTGAGATATCTTAGTATGCGTCAGAAACGCTGATTTCAATGTGAAAACCTCTCGATCCCGAAGCGGAAGTAAGTAGCTTACAATGTCTGCTCGCCTGAGCGCGAAACCGCATGCGACAGCGCCTTCGGCTTCTTTATTCTGTGCCTTCGGTCGCGTAGTGTGCATTGCCATCTGTCGGCCGATGCGTTTGAACGATACACTTTCACTCGTTGCATCGATAAGACTGGACGAACGAAATAATAAGGGTAGCAGCAATTATAGTTATATTTTAATTTATTTATTACAAATAGGAATCAGCATTTCAGCTTAACACAAGATGTCTGTAGGTAGGTACTACAATTTAGTTTCTACTGTCTCACGGATTTTCTCCGGTGCGGTAGGTACTAAATAAATTGTTTAGCTATAAGCACTCGATGGACAATAAATTAATTTTGTATTTTAAAATGATAATTTTAATTAATTATTTTAATGAAATAATTGTTATAACCTAGGTCACAACCATTACTATGGGCCCTACTCAACTAGGGCCTAATTGTGCCTGGGTCAGGGAAGATGGTGGTAATGAAGCGTTAACAATTGTATGAGCATGTGCGAATTCGAACTCGCGACCTTTGGGCCAATACGCTCACTCCACGCACACTAAACATTGTTTTAGTTTGATTTTTTAATTTGTTTTTTTCAACCAAATTTATATTTAGTACATTTTTTTTGGCCATGTAAATGTAGTATTAGGGGATTATCTTATTGTATCGCTGTTTTGTACTTTCATAAATAAATAAATAAATTGTCCAATGCCCTAACCACTAGACTACCACGATCTCTACAATCGAATACACTCGATTGATATCTCGTAACCTTAACCGATCAATGACCTGCTCATCGCGAGCGGATTGATCAGCAGGCGACGAGCTGATCGTTCAATTTGATTGACGATCAGCTTGTTCAAATTCAAGGTTTTTATTAAATAAAATAAAGTTCGGCAATCATCATTTTTACATAATTACAACATCTTACCGCATCATCCCACCCGCGCCGTCACGAGATGATGTCGAAAGCGCACGGGAACACTTTTCTTATCCCGTTAACGTTTGACAGCTGCCGGTAAACAGGAAATTTGAACGCTGAACGGAATACAAAATATTACGTACTAATACTGCAGACGATTTTATTAAAGTTTAAACTAAATTCTAATGTTACATAAATAGACAGTGTGAATAAATTACGAATTTTAAATCAGATTATAAATTTACACAGACTATTTAATGAGTATAAATTATTTATACTACAATATTTAAGTAATTGTTTTTAGGTTATTACATTATTATTATTATGGCTAATTGCAATATATTTTATGTGAATTTATTACTTATTTAATCGTATCAAATGTTTACATTTTTTTTTATTGTAAAATTATCATCTTTTTCGATAACATCGCTTTAAAAATATATGTTCAAATACTGTAGCGGATTTGATTAACTGTGTTTTTTGATCAATAGAGATAGAAAAACGGCACAGATCATTGATCAAATTCAAATATTTTATTTCCGTTTATACAAAAAGTATGTAGGAATGACATTATAATATTAAATAGAGTGTAACAATTTATGACAAGCAAACGCAGACACGCGGGCCTTAAATTTCTGTCATTCCCAGCTACTTTGTTAGTAGTTTGATCCACACAGTTTTACCCGATATGAGTTATCTGCCACTAAGATCAGAGTGGCTGTAATAAGCCCACAAAGATTGGTTCATTTACTGCGGGGCAATTTAAATGATATTTTTTTACATTTAGAAGACGTCTTAAATCAAGAAAGAAAGAAAATGTTTATTGAAAAATGTAAAACAAAAATAAGTGTTAGGTACATAAGTTCAATCTCATTTTCCAATAAAAGCAGTGTGCTCAGCGGCCCCTCCTTGCTGATTTTCAGCACGTCCCGTTTTATTACATTATAATATATAATTTATACTTAACGTAAAACATATTATTTTTATTTACAGTGAATTGTAATCCTTACATGCTCTTATGTAAAATATACAAAACAAAATACAAAATGTATGACCAGCATAGAAAACTATATAAAACGTGATTCGGTGTCATTGCAACCGATTATTAACATTTTCAAAGCTTTATTTAAAAATAAAAGTTTACCGATTTATTTATACACTAATTTGACCGTATCATTATTTATATTCGTATGTATTGCTTTATGGTTTACAAGTTATCTTTTTTTTTGTTGCAGATCCTACCGCTCCACAAAGCGTACGAACAGGAGACGAAAACCTTAATCTGTGAGCCTTTGAACACCTACTGGGCGGAGTGCTACGAGGCCTGCAAAGTAGCTGCTGCTGCGAGGGCCAGGTCTCAGAGATCTGCAGATGCTCACTTCCAGGTATTATGCTCTGTACGCAAGTTGGTCCATCCTGTAAGCTGTTCTCAGATAATAAGTGATCTTACTTAAAAAAACCCAGATTTTGAAATTTGGATGCATTTCATTCATTTTCGTATTTGCAACCATAAGATCCTCTACGGCAATTTATTTGACTGTGATATTCCACCGTATATCATTTATTTAAATATTTAGTTATAAGAATATTATTTATCTCTAATTAATTCGATATATAATAATTTTTATTTTTCGACTGCGCCCTCTAGGCTAAAATCCTCGTGGCTGCGCGCGCGCGGCAATCCGAAGACCTCGCGCGTTACGGCGGCGAGCACGCCACGCGGCGATCGAGGCAACTCGCCGCGACCAGCGAGTGGCAGGCCAAGAGGGAGTTCTTCTTCGGCCCGCGGGGGGCGTGGTGCGCGAGGTGAGTCTGCCTTTTAAAAATGCCTACTTATAACATTTAAAACCATTCCCGCAGTTTTTTTTGTTGGGAAAAATATGAAATATACATCCACGGCTATAGGTTCGTTCCTGAAAAATTTCAACGGAACAATGGAATGCTTGCTCCTGCAGGGCTAGTCTGGTTGACGATCAACACTCGGAAATCGACTTATCTTATGATCGTCCGCGTCGTTAACGAGCGAAGGAATCCAGAGTCGAGTCGATTGTCGACTGAAAGCCTAAACTAGGCAATAATTTCATAAGGGTGTAACTACCAAAAAACCGTTTTATTTTTAGATAAATACACGTGTTTACTTCCATTTTTCAGTTTTATCTAATCTATTGAATTGACTGTTTACACGTGGCCTAATAGTCTAAAAATTGTTACATCGTTACGACTCTTATCATCAAAGATGAAAAGACGTGCATAAGATACATATTTCTAAATTCTAAACCCTCTCGTTGTGTCTTAAATACAGACATAAACATAAAGACTTACCTTTGGATGTGTCATCAGCTGGTTGTACTTCATCATTAGTATATGTTTAGACGTGTTCTCACTTTTTGAAGCTTTTCATCGCTAAAGTCGATTTTTGGTTCGGCTCTAACGGTCGTTGACTTTGCGGTGGATGTGCACATGGCCTATTGACTTGCAGCTCCATGTTCAAACCGTGAGAATCATTATACGGTTACGCAGATTCGATAGCAAATCTCAGTTTCCTGAAGGCAGCCCAGCTCAGAAGAGATGACGTCCATTTCTGGGTTACAGGAAAAATGGTGTTTCTGGAGCATACTGGATGTAGCGGTAATCGTTTTCATCTCAGGAGACAGATCCATAGTTTAACTTCCAACATTTTGGGATTATTTCGACCACGATAGAATTTTCCTTTAATTACACCTAACCGTACGCGTGGTCATCAACAAATCACGCTTTTGGTAATGCCTGTGTTCTTGGTTATATTTCATACTTGGTCTTTTTAAGTAAATGCTGACTGCATTTATGATTGCATATAAAAATATTCTGAGCCTTGAATTGGATTGGAGGGCAACCAGAAGGCTGCTAAACTCAGGCCAGAATTTTGAGGGCCCACTGGGGATTTGAACCCGGGTCGTCTGCACCACCAGGCCTTACGGCAGTAATAATGGCCTAACTATAATGTGCAGATTCTTACTACCACGACCGCATAATTTTATCATTACTCAACTCAGTTGAAAATTCTAAGAATCGCACTGTTGCGCAGGCGACTTCATCCGGGATCGTTACATCGGAAGCGGGCGCTTAAGCCGTTCCGTCACTACGCCGGTGTGTCAAGGATGCGCAGTCTATAAATAGAGGTCGGGTGTGAAGATGCCTCTCAGTCTCGGAAGGTACTTGCTCATCTGTGAATGCGCCTCGCGTTGTGAAATCGCATTTTTTTTACTAAAACAGCTCTTGTTTTCCGTTTTATGTCGCGTTTTGTGCTTCGATGCCTCCTAGTGGACAGTCCTGTTACGAAACTCGTTTGTTTTTTGTAATGAACTGCGCTACTAAAACCTGTTTGCGATTAAAGTGATTGTTTAAAAATCGAGAGTTTCCGCGATCGTATATCATACGTGCGTTGCGTTACTTTTTGTGTGTTTTCTCTGTTTTTACAATCTGTTATTTGTGTATGTTTTATTTACATAAATACACTAACTTTTTCGTTTTGACCTTAAACTAAGTTTCCTATAGTGTATGCTTAAATACAAAAGATGAAGGCAATTTAATTACGTTTATCTTAAATCCAGTTTTCCAGCGTCGGATAAACCTTTACATGTTATTAGCGATTTGAGTGATTCAACTTTCTAAGCTTTTTTAGTGCGTGTTACAAAACATGTTTAAACTAAACAAAATAAAAAAAAACCGCCCTTCCAGCCATATTTTTTTTAGCAATAGAAACGGATAAAAAAAATAAACGTTTTCGTCCAAATTCGATCAACCTGCGTTGTTACTTCGTCGTCCACCAGAAGATAATCTATCAGTATCAAACGGTATACAGGAGTCCTAAAATTAATAACCCAAACGAAACCAAGCGATAGAGGAGGTTATTTACAATCAAAGTGTTTTTTTTATTTTATGGCGCGTTTTATGTATTAGGTTAGAGGGTTGTAGAGGAAACTCAGTTGAATTAGACACACTTCAAGATAAGGTGAAGAAATATTGCAAATTTTATAACATCGACCCTGTGGCGAATCGGACAAACCTATTATATAAAGTTATTTTTATGATAAATTCCTTCTCCGAGTTTTTGTGTAAGCGTAATAGATACAAGATGGATGCATACGAAGATCCTTTCAAACTGTGTTACCTGAATTGTTGCGTCCACTCTCCCCAGAAGAGTAAAACCAAAAAGTGGACTTTCCTCAAAAACACAATCTTCTTATTAAGCGTCTTTGGAATCAAATGCAAATAAAATATCAAGTGTTTAGAAAAACAAATTCCACGGAGATGACTATCTTCAAAAACTCATATATTAACCTTCAGGGCTGTGGATTCAGCTTATTTACTAAGGTAAGATATGACTTTTCAAAGTTTGCTGTTGCTTAAATGTTTTCATAATTATTAAGTGATTATTTTGCATAAGTATTTTAGTATTATTTTTAAAATATATTATAATTTTGTAATACTTGGTCTTCAATTTCTTATAAGGCACCATAAAATATTTCTTTCTTTATTTTTGACTGAATTTTATTAAATAGTCGGGAAATCATATATTTCAGTTGGCGCAAATTTTACATTTGGACATACTTCTAAAATATGCTTTATGCCAAACTAGATTTTTTCAAGTGTCATCTGAAAATAGTTAGTTGCATGCAATTCTATAATATTCCATAGTTGACGGACCGGTAAAACTTTCAAATCTTTTTTTCCTCCCAAGTACTCAAGTATTCACTTTGGTAACATGACCACGCCCTGCTTCTTATATAAGGTTTAGAGCAGATTACACCGTCCCTACTTAAGGTATCAGCTTGAAGTCAGTTATCAACTATTTCTCCATAGCATAATGCACCGCTTGTCAATCTGTGCCGAACGCCTTATAAACAAGCCTCGCCATTTATGGTCCATATGAACTCATTATGCGTCGCCGAGTGCACATGCGCCATTGTGCACAATGTATGCGCATAATTCTGCATCTCGCGACATGTTGAGCGTTGAATTTGGATAAGAAATATGTCACTATAGCGTTGGGTAAATATTTGGTGGTTCAAATTGTAATCATCGCGTATAGACACGGCATCGACCTAATTGTTCAAAGTCTACAGCCGATTTGTAGTAGAGTTGAGTCGTTCGTGAATCAACTCGTAAGAACGTAAAGAATGGGTTACCACACCAATTGAACGACCCGGGTCACCGAGTAATCACTGAACGGGTCGTTTAACCGCGGGTCGCTGCCAGCGCTCGATTTAGAGGTTATGAATATGACAGTTGACTCACAACTCTCCCGTGCAGCATTGTAGTTACCATGAGTTTCTTCTTTAGTTGACACTTGACACTGACAGTTCAGCAAGACCTTTCATTGCACCCGGGTTAATTTGAACGAACGGGTATCACGACCCGAGTCAACACCATGTCGGATTAGGATTGACCCGGACCGCGAAAATACGGTGAACGACTCAACGCTACCTACTTCGGTAAAAACTTCATAAGTTCGAGGTTGTTGTATATGCAGGAAATAAAACCAATAATTTCTTTTGCGAATTGCACGTTATAGAGAGTCGCTTTTATTTTGTACACTCGGTTGCAACAATACACTATTAAATATTACAATATAAGACTTAAAATTATCTACAAAACTAGTTTAGGCGTATAAGCGGTATGCGTATATTTACACTTGGGATGATAAGAGCTAGGTTGTCGAGTAAAGCATATTTCATTAGGTTATCGAAGGGTTGCATCGTAGGTGCTAACGTTCAGCGCACGAGTATTTTCGGAAACCCAGAAAACTTCATATCTCTAGTGATACAATAGATAAAATGAAGATAATTTCGGATCTGCCGTCTAATGGGAGATAATTGGCGATGTACTATGCAATTCCTTCGAACCATTGCTTATATGCTTACATAAAATATTAAGATGAACAAATCTTCAATCGCTACATTAACTGGGATTTTTTTTTCCAATTTTTTGTAATTGATGAAACTTTACGCTTTGACTAATATAATTGTGAAATACGTCGTCGTTTATGAACATTAAAAATATTTGGTAGAAGTATAAACCAATTAAGATTTGGATATCTGTATAGCAAAGTTTGTAAAGCGCTGTTTGGAGATTTTAAAACGGTATTTTTGAATAGAGAAAATTTGTCATTACGATGCTGTCAGAGTGTCAGCTTAGCCGATGATTCCTGGGTAGGCGCCCGGTAGAACTCCGGGGTATGCGCCCGGGTAGGCTGCGGGGATACCTAACGGCCTGGCAAGTCCCAGCGGGTGGCCGAGTCCCAGCGGGCTGACGAGGCCGCCGTGCGCGGGAACTACGGCCTTCGCGACGACCGCCGGCTCGCGGCGCACGACGGCGTTGAACCCGTTGACCGGGTCGGCGGTGTAGTCAACGATGCGCCGGTTACCGTCGGGCTCCACCAGGGAGTACTGGCCCTGGACGACGTCTCCGGTGCGCGTTTCCGACTGACCCTTGTTGTCACCGGTGAGGGCATCCTGTCAATCCAAATTAAATATTAATTGTTTCTCATTGCTCGTCGAAAATGATATTTGGGTTCTTACGCGAATGACTATAACAGCCCTTTTGAGATGTTAGGGCCGTAGTAAATAATGCAAAGATGGAGTTAATGTGAAGTAGTGATCTTTATACATTTTTTTATTTTTTTAGTGGCGGTTTATAGCCAATAACTTGGACTAATAACTAAATTACATATTAAATTCCATTGTAATAAAACCGCGGAAGATCCACCTGGCACTGCAAAGATGTTGGTCGGATCATTATGGTCGATGAAACTCTCTCGACTCTAATCGGGGTACTGCTTATATAACTGTCAAGGCACGGTGGAGGGACGACTTGTCCGCCGTGAACAATGCCCCAGGCTTCCGGCCCGGTGCATAAAATATTGTTGTCTAAAGTTTTGATAAAATGTGTGGAATATACAGACTTTTCGAGGCTTTTAACTTACATATTACGAAATTAAGTAATAACGAGTCTGGGTGTATCTGCTACCATTGTTATCAGACGGCTGATAGAAACTAAATAAAATAAGCAGTTACTTACCTGGATGGCATACGAGTAGCTGTATTGAGGGTTGGGGTCGTATTCCTCCGCGACTGCTACCTTGGCCACCGCCGGCGCGGCCACCAGTCCATGTCCGTAGCCGAGCGGCCTGGCCACACCGAGTCCGCCGTAGCCCAGTGGCCCGGCCACGCCTACGGCTCCGTAGCCCAGGGGCCCCGCGAGGCCCGAGGCCACTACGGCGGGCCCGCCGATGAGACCGGCGTGGCCCATGGCGGCCATGGTGGCGACGACGCTTAATACCAGCTGCGTTATAACGGAACAGGACATTAAAAATATGCTATAATCCTACTTCAAACGGGGAGTCAGTTTGGAGGTGGTGCGTTGTTAGAAATATCCTTGAACAGACCATGTTCAGTAGCGCTGTTGGTGATGAATCAGTTTATTAAAATTTCGAAAGACTTTAGTTTAAATATTTTTTTGATAATTTACTGCGGACGTGCTACCGCTATCGGATCAAACTTAAAAAGTTGGTAAGCAAGCGATTTGATGCATAAGAATATCAAATTTAGTTTCACAAAAAAATACACAAATTTGTTACTACGCACATTATAGAGCTAAAAAATAATTGTAAATAAGACGTTTTATCTCCTCTCTCCTCTCTTCTAAATTCGCACTTAGTGGCATGTCAGAAACTTCACCGTGTCCATCTAACTAGGTGCTGAAGACCTGTCCTAAGATGGACTCTCTATCTGTTTCCAATAAAAATGTACCTGAGTGTAAAGTATACGGAGCAGAAAGGGCAGTAATCTAAGGTTCCTAATATTTTTTTGTTTTATAAACATATACTATATTAAAATTGCTATGATAACTAGTTACAGCATAATATTTTGATCATTTTGCTAGTTAAATGAATGTTTAATATTTTTTTTTGAAAAATATAATAAAAAGAATAACTTATAGCCGTTTGAATCCATGCATATTTATTTTTAATAAATATGTTTTAGCGGCCTATTTTCAACATACAGTACAGTGTTGATTGTTTAAATTAACGACTTTTATTCTAAACGCTATTTTGATTTGTTCGTATTTATATTTTATTGCACAATATTAAAAAAAAAACCCTATTCATTTATCACATATTATAGGCAATTATAAAATAAATTTATATTACGATGACGTTTAAGTATGTAATTTTGTAAAATTTAGGAATTATATATTGTATGTAAACTGTTACTAATCTTATTTAATGCTTATATAGTATGGCAGGTACTTTATATATACAATTATTTATTTATTAATATCTACAAAATATTTTTTACAATTTAGGGAAATTAATTATTAATAAGTAGACCATCTTTAAAAAAAAATACATAATAATACACAATAATTTAACAAATTATAAAAATTTGGTGGCAACTGGCTAAGAATATAAAGGATATTGGAATTATCTTTGCATACTAATCATACAATGTAAATAATTCTAAATTGTACCTAATAAAAATATTTTAAGAGTATAATCTTTTTAAAGTATAAGTGAATAATAATGACTCATATAAAATTACTATACAAGTATTTTAAACTTCAAATATATACCTACATAATAAAGTAAATATTTATATTTATTATTTTTATTTAATAAATATTATTTTATTATTATTTTATTTCGTATTGCAACGTGAAATAGTTTAGGACAAAAAAAAATATTTTCAGACGGATTTTTTTTTAATTTAGTAGGTTAATTAATAAAATATATAAATATATAAAGAAAAAAAATGTAAAATATTGAATTTTAGCTACTCACTTGGAAAGCCATGTCTGTTAGTGCGGATGCTGTGACTGAGTGCACAATGCGATATTGTCCCTCTGTGGCCATTCTGCGGTTTATATATCGAAGCGATCGGGGCGGCGGCGACACCGCCTTGCCCTCGGGGCGAATGTGCCACTGGCCCTGGTTATACGCGGGAGTAGGGTGCGCGGAAAAAAACTGACTATTATTTATACAATAAGCTTAGCATATGATTAGAAGCTAGTAGGCCCTAGGTGCAGTTTTAACGGGGTCTTCGGCGCGCGACTACTTATACCTGCGCCACTTCGGGCCACTTTTAAAGGCTTCGGGCCACGTGCTATTTTTAAAGGCTCCAGTTTGGAAGCTAGACCCTGCCTTTTATTTATGAGATGAAGGTAACCTCTACAAATAATTATCCCTCCTCTTTACCCCTCCTTTTTACTTCCTTAGGGGAGGGGGGAGTATTTCTAAAATCTTTTTTTAGTGGAGGTGTCATAAGAAGAATTTACCTTTAAAATTTTAAGGCGATGACGAATCAGTCAGTCAGGACTGGTTATTTTATACATATGTAGATTAATGATTTTTATTTAAAAGCACGAATTAAACATAAGCGATTGGCTTCGGTATTTGGAAAATTATCATCTCTGTAAAAATATTAAAAGTTTCTTAACACTTAATAGATACAAACCATCGCACCCAAAATGATATTTTAGCTATAGTATAGGACTAGGGGGAAAACTATAGGTGGATGTTAAAATACAATAGGACGCGGTACACGGAGAATTAGTAACACCCCATATCCATTATGATCGAACATAACATGACATACTTCTTAAGTATGTATTTTAAGTACGCGTGCCATCTGTCTATTTTAAAATCGTTAGATTTACACTAGTATCTTAACTTAGTATCTTAGCTATCTAAACTTTAATCTTAAATTACTCGCTGTATATTCAAAAAATAATGGATATATAACATTGCTTAATTTGTAATAAAGAAATAAAATTAAGGCGTTTCTTCGGCACGTCCTGTACTCCACATATGCACGTGCTGTGTCGTTATGCTGTTATCAGTCAATTGTCATTGCATGCACTTCACCGCCCGCCCCGCGCCTGCCGCCGCCCCTGCGACGGTAAAAAAGAATACGGGTTTGTTGGTGCTTTCAGTTATGTGATGCAATCGCGCCTAGCTATGTACTCTTTGCCTACAAGGAGACGAGAGAAGCTTGCGAACGAAATAATTGGGTCAAACTTTATAAAGATATAATTTTAACAGGCCCTTCGAGAAATGTTGTACTGCGCCTTCCCCGAGCGGACTTTTTAAAAATATTTTTTTTTAAAAATCTAACATTAGTTTCATAATATTAGTGCTAAAACACTAATATGCACTGAAATATGCACTGAAATAAATTGAAAGCAGTATTTTGTGTAATGTGATACTTCGAACGCTACGATTAATTATGTTTTTTTTTTTTAATGATAAAAAGGAGAGGAAAGTAAGTAAAATATTACACAGTCAACTAGACTGCTTACACCTGTTAGGTGGAATATCCATCAGAGCTCCATCTCCTCACACTCGAAACCAAGAACTTTTGATGTTTCTAAGTGCAACACAAATTATGATATTCAGTTTTGAATCGTATTAGTAAAACGTACTCACAATACTTTATTTATCTAATGATTTTATTATGTACCATTTTAATAATTGTCTGTTTAGCTCTAAACTTCAGTGACTTCAAAAATCATAATTTAGCCAAACAAGCAGTTATTTTAGAGGCCTATGTATACAGTTTCAGACTATGTATTGTGTTTTGATAAGAAGTTGTTTTAAATTATTCTTACAAAATTAAAACACGTAAAAAGTGTGCATTATTTTACCGCAATCTATGTTTCTGCAAAGGTGAAATATTCATCATTGTCGAGAACTACCCAACCATCCGTAATTATCTAACGTCATACATACATTGTAATCTATTTATTAATTAATACGTGAAGGGAAAACTTCGTACCCCTTTTTAAGCATATTACGCGCACGGAGATGTGTGAGATTTGGCATGATTAAAGTTTATACGGAGAAGTGCAGAAAGCTAAAATTTTATAAAATAAAACGTTCATACTACTGATTGATGATTAACAAAATGAGTTTCGAACTGTGGATTTTGTGTAATTCATAATATTTATTTTTCGATAGTCTGTCAATGTCAATTCAAAACAATTAATAAAAACAACAAAAAATAAAAAACAATTAATGTCAAGAAAAAGTCATTATTAATGCCATCTTATACTTCTATGATTGTCAAGTCTAATTTTTACATAAAAATATAAATACAAATATAAGCTGTAATTGTGTTAAAATATACATATATATATTTTATTCTTCAATCTTGTTTATTTATTTTTAAATGGTACTCTATTATTGAATTGAATTACAAAACATGTTAACAATTATTTTTTAGACACCAAAGTAAAAAATACCTTATCAATATTCAAATAAAAAAATTCACCATACGCATATTTTATGTTTAATGAAGACAATGGAAGATAAAATACAGATTATAATAAATAGAAGCAATATAAATTATATATATAAAATATATATTATGTACATATTAATATAGATATACTCGTATGTCAATATGTAGGAATCTACTTGAATAGGTTCTTCGCATGAAGTATGGTGTCACATATTAGCGAACAGCGTTCACTTTTAGTCGATTATTTGTTCATTATTCATAGATAATCGAAACCTGTTCATAGGAAAAATCTGCAGATTAAGTTTTTTGAGGTTAAGATAAAACCTTGTCGATAAGTCGAGATAATTAAAGTGGTGCATAATCGGGCGGTTAATTATCAATCCGGGTGGCGTTTATCGAACGTAAGCTATATCGGCCGACACACACGCGCGCGAGTCGTTTTAATCGCAAACACGCAAGGTTTGCGATTAAAACACTTAAAACATTCATGTAGCGTTGGTTTTGTCTTTGTTCAATATTCAGAGAACACAGGCAGTGAGCAGTTCGGTAACGCAGTGTTGAAGGTAGGTAAATGCGTTTTTAAATTGTGCTTACTTTACGTTTTTATTATATATTTTTCGATTACAATAAAAATAAGCAAGGATCTGTTGTTTAAATACTGTCAACAGTTCCTTTCGATAATTTTCACTAATATTATAATATAATCTTCTTGTTATAATGTTATAAGAAGAAATAGGTTTAGGAATAATAAGCATAATACGAATATGTTTCTAGAATTTACTTTTTTTTTACGTATCGCCAATATGCAAATCTTTATAGTAAGAAAAGGTTTACCTTAGAACTAATTAGGCGAACGAAACATTTTACCGTGCCAAATACAAACATACATTATACATAACTAGTTCTAACCAGCATTCTCTTTCAAAAGTAAAACAAGTTTTGTGTAAAGGGACTTTACTTTTCTAGCGCCCAAATTGTACAACATAAAACAAGATAAAAACTACAGGAATAATAGTATCTTTGAAAGCAACAATTCTAGAAAAAAAAATACAACATGGTCCCTTCAACTGGGGAAGAATAACTTATACTCGTATACCCAAATATATAAAAGACTGAAAAAAGAAATTTATGTAGTTATTGTTTTTGATTATTTATTTATTAGTATTTTATACAATACAATTTATATATTTACGATATAACGAAATTGTGTGTTACTTAACGCGTAAGTTTATGCATAAAAAACAATGGTACTATAGAAAAATCTACCTTAGGACGGGCATTGCTTAGTAAGGTAGAACTTTGCATAATATACTCGTATGTAATTTATATTTAAAATTTTATGTCAATATATAAAATGACATTATGTTTCAGTTTTAGAAAAAAAGAACAGAGAGTGATAGTGAAATATGCGAAAATTATAATTAAACAAATAAATATTATGTGTCAAGTATTGTAAAGGTGGCAGTGCGATAGATGCATTTTTTTCGACCGTTTCTTTCAGCATTCGAACCGCGGGAGCGCAGGAACAAACGCTAGCAAGCGACCCGGCGTCAAGCGCTGAAGTGCTCGGCGCCGGCAAGGTTAGGTTAGGTTTCGTTCGGGTTGTCGATGAAGTCCGCGTCGTCACATCAGCAGGTCTTTTTCTCACTGCTCAAAGCTTATTGTTAAATTTAATCAGGGCTAAACGTCGGTGTGGTGACCTTTTTTATCTCAAACTATACTTACATTTACGTGCAGAACCTCAAACATGAAGTTCACATCTTCTGGAAGAGTCTGCCGACTCGTCTACCAGATACTCAATAGTATAGATAATATATCTAGTAACATTTTACTTAATTTTTAAAAATTACACACCTTAAAATAGTGTTCTAAATATAACCGTGCACTAGAAAAATGAAGTAAAGAATATTAGTATGTTTTTAGCTCTTTTTTACATTTCACTATTTTGAGTATTTATGTGAAAAAGAATTCTTCACGTGAGAAATACTCCATAAATATTTTAAAATTAAACATTTGGGATACCGTGAATATGACGTTTGTCCTAAAGGGCGCGGGTGTAGTCGACTTGCAAACATGGCTCGCGCTTTTTGCCTAGTCCTCCATTTTGTTTCTCTACCGAAGCGCTTACAAAGCAGATTGTTTTTGTGTACTGGAGTTCAGTCAGGCGTACCAAACGTTGGTTGAGCCTACTAAAAAAAATAGCCTGTTAAGACTACTAGACTCATTCGTTTGTGCGTACAAATAACTTAACCAGAATCGAACTGTAGGCGCATATATCTACAGGACAGGTTGCGTCGCCTCACGCGGTTCGGCCCTCCATAAAATCCCAGCCGGTATAGGCTGAGTGATGCAAGCGCGGAAAACGTCGCGAGTCGAGAACCGGGGCCACCTATTTAGCGGACGCCTTTCACCGGCCAAACGGGCCGCTCCTCGCCGCCCGCCCTGCACCTCGCCGCCCACCTTGCTCCTCGCCGCCCGCCCTGCTCACTCGCCGCAGACGGCTTGCTCCAATGTTTAAAAATATATTGTGTCTAATGAATATTGCGCAGCGATATTGATACTAACCTGCCTGATTATCATTTAAAGCTTGGACAGGACGGAGACTGCAGACGATAGTCTAGTTAAGGGTGCAGGAAACACAATATAGTAGTGTCAATCAGTTGTACGAATTTACAGTTTCATTATTCTTTGTATTCTTATTCTTTGTAAAATCATTATAATTTTTGATGACTTTATGACTCTTTTAGATCGCCAGTTCGATGGGTGCCTTATGTGAACCTGTAAATATTATAAACGCTTGCGCATACGCAGTAACTACAAAGTATTGTGTTATTCACAGCGCAATCGATTTGCGACTATCTCTTTCATACAACGAAACGTTTTCTGTCGTATTGAAACTATTCTGTACCAGCTACCATTCATAAATTCATCCAACGCGTTTCTTCGTCACGTGGTCAATAAATGTGCTTCACTGATCTAACGTTTCTTATAACCAATCTTATTTTTTTTTTATATTTGGCATATTAATTCTGTGCAGGAGGGAATGGACACAAGTCAAAATTGACAGTATCAAAGATAGAAAAAACATTTGTTTAAGCGGCACATTTTAAATTTAGATTACATAGCGTTTTAAACCAAATATGTTTTCCAAAAATAAAGCATTTGGCTTAGGAAATACTTGACGCACGTGCGCATGTAAAATAATACATAAGATCCTTAAAATAAATGATTTCAATTCACGTAATTTAGAATTATGTATTTTCTCCGCGCTTAAAAAAAATGTTAAGAAATGGTGCCAATCAATGGTGGTCAGACGTACTCGTATGTGCTCTCTCCTGGACAAAACCTGGTTGTGTTCATAATGAATATCGTGTTCATAAATAATATTTTCACATTAAATAGAGCTGTAACTTATGTGCTTTGACACGATTTTGGGGAGTTACATGTGCCTGATAAAATTCAGTTTGGTCTATACGAATACCGATGATAATACATATATAAAATATACTTTATTTTCGTGTTATTTTTCTCTTTATGTAATTCCAATTTAAATTCGGCATCAGTTAAAGCAGAAAATACAAGCATTTTACAGGCTTTTTTGGTTAATCAAGCAAAACCCATAAATGGAAAAGTATCTTTTAGGAGAGAAAATGTATTGCAACAATTAAAAAAGGTAGTATGAAAAACATGTAAAAATAAATACGTTTTATTTTATTTGTAAAATGGGAAAAAATAATAATAATAAAATACTTCTTTGAAAAGGTTTGGAACTTTTCTTCATATTATAATTAAGAAGGTATTAAAAAAATAAATAAAAGAACGCACCTATTTTTATAAGAGCCATTATTAATCAATTATCAAGAAGATCTTGACGAGCGGTCAAACGCTATTGAACTTCCATAATTTGTTTTTTACAACATACATTTTAAACCATTCCCTTTTGATATACCTATTAATATATTTAATGAATAGCGGCCTCTGTTTTTTATAAAATTATATGATTTACTAGCGAATAAGTAATCTCGGATTAATGATGTATTGCAACAATAAAAAAAGGTAGTATGAAAAACATGTAAAAATAAATACGTTTTATTTTATTTGTAAAATGGGAAAAAATAATAATAATAAAATACTTCTTTGAAAAGGTTTGGAACTTTTCTTCATATTATAATTAAGAAGGTATTAAAAAAATAAATAAAAGAACGCACCTATTTTTATAAGAGCCATTATTAATCAGATTATCAAGAAGATCTTGACGAGCGGTCAAACGCTATTGAACTTCCATAATTTGTTTTTTACAACATACATTTTAAACCATTCCCTTTTGATATACCTATTAATATATTTAATGAATAGCGACCTCTGTTTTTTATAAAATTATATGATTTACTAGCGAATAAGTAATCTCGGATTAATGATGTATTGCAACAATAAAAAAAGGTAGTATGAAAAACATGTAAAAATAAATACGTTTTATTTTATTTGTAAAATGGGAAAAAATAATAATAATAAAATACTTCTGTGAAAAGGTTTGGAACTTTTCTTCATATTATAATTAATAAGGTATTAAAAAAATAAATAAAAGAACGCACCTATTTTTATGAGCCATTATTAATCAGATTATCAAGAAGATCTTGACGAGCGGTCAAACGCTATTGAACTTCCATAATTTGTTTATTACAACATACATTTTAAACCTTTCCCTTTTGATATACCTATTAATATATTTAATGAATAGCGGCCTCTGTTTTTTATAAAATTATATGATTTACTAGCGAATAAGTAATCTCGGATTAATGATGTATTGCAACAATAAAAAAAGGTAGTATGAAAAACATGTAAAAATAAATACGTTTTATTTTATTTGTAAAATGGGAAAAAATAATAATAATAAAATACTTCTTTGAAAAGGTTTGGAACTTTTCTTCATATTATAATTAAGAAGGTATTAAAAAAATAAATAAAAGAACGCACCTATTTTTATAAGAGCCATTATTAATCAGATTATCAAGAAGATCTTGACGAGCGGTCAAACGCTATTGAACTTCCATAATTTGTTTTTTACAACATACATTTTAAACCTTTCCCTTTTGATATACCTATTAATATATTTAATGAGTAGCGGCCTCTGTTTTTTATAAAATTATATGATTTACTCTCGAATAAGTAATCTCGGATTAATGTTCGGTTAAGAGAATGTAATACCTTTGCAGCGTTAATGATTCGCGATGTCACGTCCGCTCAACTGTGTCAAAGAAGATTAAATTCGAATATTGTGTTCGTATATTCGATTGATCACACTGTGAGTTTAAATACACTCAGTTTATTGATTTAATAAGTATAAACTCATATCAATAATGCTATTTCTGTATTCTATTGTGATTAGGTAGTTACAGAACAATGTGCGACTTTAAGAACTCTAACCTATTTTATTTAAGCCCTAACCTAAGTTGCACTATTTTTTTCCGGTGCATATACGATAATAAGAATATATATGTAAAGATGATGTTTATGTAAAACAAACAACATTTGTTTATTGTAGGCATGTAAAAGCAGTTCAAAATATCATATGAACATATGTACATATTTTTTTTATGTCTAATTACTTTGTCTATTTGATGTGTAGTATTCACAACAACATACTTTTTAGCGTTATCTTTACTATGCTAGATGATCTCTAAATTATATGGAAAACACACTGCTAATACAATTATTTGTAACGCAATACCCTTTATGTAACGTTTGTTTTTTAAATTTCTGCCGAAAATGGCAATCAATGAAATGCCTTAGTCGTATTCTATTAATACCTTCTGGTAAATATTAAATTTTCGTCGAAGGGAAATTCTCAATGGCTACTAAGTTGACTTTGCATTTGATTATATTATTAGTATTATATTTATTATATGAGTCGTATAGATTCAAAAATAGAAATCTGCAGTAAATGTGTTTTGTGGCAATTTAATAAAAATATTTTATATTTAGAATAAGGTAATATTAATATTTTTTAATTCCTGTTGTTTCTGAATGCTATTTTTGACACTGAGTCTTGTAAGTTTCTGTTGCTGATGATGTCGCAAAAACACAGAGGCGTAGGTCTTAAATAAATTTAACATCTGTAACATAAGTAATACTAACATGGCTGCAGATTGCTTGGTTTGATTTCAACCTAATATTTTAAACACGTTTTATAGGCTCAGATTGCTGTCTTAGGTTATTATTTCAAGCTTCAATTTGTGGTAAAGATAAAGAAGTATAAAAATCGATACAAACCCTTATAATGATAATTTTAGGAGTTGTGGCTTGTGATTCTATACGTCTCTCATATAGCATATTTTATTGTGTGGCGTAGTATTAATACTATGTATTACCACCTCATAAATTAGGTGTCGGTAAAACCATTAATAAAATAAATTGCGGCTTCCCCAGTGTCCGATTAGCATCGTGAATAACAACTACTTCGCCAATACTGTTACCATTATCAAAGCAAATGCTCGTTGGGTATCAATCAACCTGCCCTACCAAACCTAAATATAAATTATAAGATTTTAAAAAATAATCTAGTAGATATTTTATATACAAGGTTGTCCCGAAGACTTAAAATAATTCATCCCAAAATTTATAATTTTTAATAAAGCGCTGGTGTAAATTGCCATTGACTCGATCAATATCTTGTAGCCTTGACTCAACGACCTACGCGTTGCGAGTGGATAACCAGCTGGGTTATTATGGTACTTTTATACATGGTTACTATCCGTTTAAATTAATATCGCGTGTAGTAAGGATAAGGTGAGGATAGAAGTAGAGTTCAGATCAGGGTCACCAAGTAGTTTATTGAGTTTCACACACTTATCCTAACCAATTTATGATCAGTAGGAATGTAAATAGAAATTAATAAATTACCAGTAATAGCTTCGACTCGATACAAAGTAAAGACTTGTATGTGTTAGTTTGACTACCTAGGAAGGTTAAGTTATGCCTAGTCCGGGAGTGCAGTGAGTAAAGACTGAAGACTGAAAGTCTTCGATTATCAAAACTAAACCGCTAGAAAGGAATTTATAATTCCTCTCAGGATGGTCTAATTTAACGTCACGGCGTGTGAAATGCAACTTAGCATTTTCTCAAACAAAGCAAATGCTTGTGACTGTCAAGAAAGAATTTGCAAAATAATTAAGTCTAGTTACCTTTGACTTCAATAGAAAACTTCCAGTAAAACTGGGCGTGAGACTGTACTATATCTAACGATTTTACAGATGTAAAATGTGTTTATGTTACCAACTCGTGGCAGCGGCATAACACTGTTATAATGACAACGACAAAGCAGCCGAGTGTTCGAGTCTTCAGCCGACAGCGCGAGATAAGCGCCGTTGAATAATCTCAGCTGCGAAAGGTCATATCCGATTCGACCCACCCAAAGGAATTATGTGGAAAATATTTTTAAAAAACGTGTCTTTCGGCAAATTTATACATTAATTTCCGATTCTCGTTAGTTTTCTGTGTTCATGCGGCACAACGAAAGCGTTACTTGTTTAATAGTATCAAGTGCGCCGTCCGCTCCAATACTACTTTACTTTCGTTTTTGCCCAACGGCTCCTCTTCTACGCATCACCAATCAGTTGCCCAGGTTTGGATTAAAGGCATTTATGAGTGTGCCTTCTGGATTATTTTTAACAATAATATTTTGCATCCGTTCAGCTAGCAGGCGTGTATTGATTATCAGTATCTATTTAGTATGTCCCATCTGCCCTGAAGCATTAAGAAGACGCATCCCGATCATTTCTCCATAGAAGCTTTATAGTGTGGAAAATAATACAGGATATCGTTTTATCTCATAATTATCTGGGCTTCAATAGAATTAAAAAGTTAAATTTCTATATTGTTTACAAGCTTAAAGACTCGATTTTTTGTATTGTTCCATAAATTTTATCATAACTTCAGACGTAAAAAAGTTATTGACTGACAAGAATCGTTTTTTTTTTTTTTAAAAATGTAAATTCAACTAGGTTTTTTAAAAATGCATTATGTCTGCTTTTTCAAGATTATCCTATAACGTCACAGAGAGTTTCACTTTCTACACTCAGTTAGATGAGCTAGAACCACGCGCGATAAAGATGCCAAGATTCCGCTGGCACTCGATACTACAATTTTTTAATATTATTTTACTCATATAGCAGAAATGAATAATAATTATTATCTATCCATCGACCGCCCATTCTTCCCAGGACCTTAACTTTCTATACAGAGCTTTTTTTTTATCATTTTTGCCATTAATTATTATATATGGCAAATAATTTAAATTGATTGCCTTTCCTATTTTCTACCGTTAAATCAGAAGAATAAAAATGAACAGATTCTGCGACAAAGTATAAAAATCTCCGTATCTGCAAACCAGCAGTGGTAAAGAAGAACAGTAAGAGACAATTTTAACTGGTGATCACGGAGATGGCTATATTGTCCTGAACGCAGAAGGTTCTTATATTCTCATCTCTGCAGCGGTGTGGTAAGTTGCAGCGCTTTCCATCTTCCCACTTCACGATACTATAGCACGATTGGATCATTTCCATTTCTAAAGTAGGTTCCCATATCAGGTAACCAAATTATACTTTTCTGTTAATGTCGAGTACTTCAGATGCCTTGACACCAGAATACTCTAATCTCGTTGTCGCTTCGTCTTGTTGAATTTCCAATAAAATATAACAATTTGAGCATATCCACGTGTATGCACTACATTAAGTTTAGGGAAATAAACCTAAGATGAAATATTATTATACTATATATTATATTAGAACGCTGATTTTAGACCATATGTAGAGTCGCTCCTTAACTTTTCCTTAAAAAGGTCCAGTTTTAATTCAAAAATAGGTGTTTATTTCTTTAAGGTCACCGTTCACTTAACCCGTCAATCAGAACAATCTTGGCTTGCGTGACAAATCTTAAAAATGGCAGACATTTCGAGGAAAACTCGTCCATTATTCAGTTGTCAGTATAGTGTGTTCTTTTTTTTCTTACACTTCCTTCGGTTTGCACTACGATATTATAATATTTTTTTTATTAAAACTTTTTATGTGGATAAATTGTATGTGCTTAATTAATTATTATAAACTGATAATAATGCCATTCCCGTACAACTTTTGTGTTAATGGAAATAAATTTTCTTGTATCCTATTTAGCTGTTTAATTTGAAGGTTTACTATAGGGCAGAATGCTAATGTCCAAGTAAATTGAAGAGTAAGAATTCGAATGCCTTGAAGGCACTTTCAGTTAGGACAGTTTACTTGAGAAACTACTGGTATAATAGGTTCCGCTAATAAAGTCTCGCGTTTTTTTTTTAATGTTATAATTGTTATGTCGGTGTTATGGCGCGGCGCTCAATCGAATAATAGCATATATTAAAGAGGTCGATTTGAATTCAGCGTCCGTCCTACTCGATCGATCCGGTAAATTTCTTTCCTGTTGGCTCATAATTTCACTATATAAAGTGCTCCGCCAATCGGCATCGCGCTAGTTTGTTAAGCCGCCATTTTGTTGAAGCAGTGCCCTCTCTGTTCGCTCAAGCTATTTTGGAATCTGCTGCTTTTGGAATACCACCGATATGGATATCACGGTAAGTTCTCGTTTCTGAATAAGATCTTAGTTTATTTATTTGTGATATCTAAATTTCCTTTGTGTATTTACGATATCCTAAGATAGCTTATTTACAATATCTTATGTTCTATTTTTAAAACAAAGTCTTCTCTTATATGTATTTTCTTTAGACATTTCTCACGGTGACCCTAATGGCGATAGGCAGCACTCGCAGTCTGGTCGTCCCTTCTGGCTATCCCGGCGTCGTGGCGACGGGATATGACCCGGCACCCCAGTACGCCTTCGCCTACGATATCCACGACACCCAAACCGGAGATCAGAAAAGCCAAGCCGAGACCAGGAACGGAGACGTGGTCCAAGGTTCTTACAGCCTCGTTGAGCCGGATGGCACAATCCGGACGGTGATCTACACCGCTGATCCCGTTAATGGTTTCAATGCCATTGTTCAGAGAGGCCCTGCGGTCCATCCTGGATCTATCCATGGATAAATGTTTACAAAATTTATAGATTTTGCCAACACTGGGTATCAAATAGTCATTATAATACAACCAATTATTTACTTTTTCACGCCATATTAGTTAGATTATAATGTGAAAGTCGAATCGATATATATATATATATATATATATAAGCATTTCTCCTACCAAACAAGGATAAATTATAAAGTCCATTTTTAGAATGATATACAGCTATGTTTGGGTTGTGTAATTATGTTTTATTATGGACAATAATTGCCACCGTTTGATTTAAAATTTCATTAACTGATTTGAAGCAACTGACCGAAGAATTGATTTAATCTATAATTTAACTATGTATTTTTGATGAAGTCTTATTTTTTTATCTTCGATTTCGCACAAAAAAAAAATAAAAAAAAAACTTGTTCAATTTAATATAAAGGGTAGATTTTCAGAAGCAAGGTTTGCGCTTTGTGGGTAATAATAATCCTATTAAATTTAAATGGATATTACATTTAAGTCTGAAGCGATTTTAAGATTCTGAATATTTGACATTTGAATTTGGTAAAACAAATTACTTCCAAGATGTTTTTCATTGTAAAAATATTTACCAGCCCAAATTTTGAACCAGTGAGTATATATGTATGAACTTTGTAAACCTTTGCTATATACCTTTCTTTGGATATAAGAAGAAGATCGATGTATAGCTTTTATGATAAGAGTACTCATTATAGATTCAGGGCTTCACCATTCTATTAAGTTTTTTTTCATGAAAAAAATGTGTAAATTTTGGGGACCAAAACGGGACACTATAAAGAAATCCCTTATCCCCCCCCCCTCCCCCCATCATATGTTGATTCATGGCTGGTGGGCGTTGTTATAGTGAAACCCTTATGTTATTATTTAGCAAATGATAGGTATTTTATGACTGTTTAGTAATAATTATAACCAAAAATAATTTTAACATATTTATAGTATACTTACCTAAAATAGGATAATATGTAAATAATTTGTATGCATAAATAAAATGTGTGTTGTAAACCTTATATTTTTTCAGAATAAATTGTGATAAACGTTACTCTGAGATTTTATTTAATCCTTATTTATCTTTTATTACCAGATAACTGTTTTGTGTACTTAAGCAAAAATATATATATGTATAAATTTCGGAATATAGGATTAGAAAATATAATTTGAAATGTAACGCGTAACCTAATAAATTTGACAACTTAAAAAATAAAAGATAATAAAAGAATTAGAAATAAAAGTGTTTGTATATTTAAAAAATCCAAAGCATTCCTTAGGTCAACAAAGGAACGGCACCGGTCTGAAACAACAGATTCCTGTTTTTTTTTAATTAACTATAAACAGCTATAAGATAAAATAGTTACAGGAATATCATTTTAAAAATAATACTATCAAAGTTTGCCTTGGATAGCTATCTCTAATTTGGTGAAAATGTTCAATGTTGTGGTTATTAAAGATTCCGATAAATAAATGATATTACCAACATTAAAACGGATCTTGTTGTATTTATTAATATAAATTTAACGAAATTCACACATTTACACTGTGGTATTATAATACGAAGAAAAAAGTGTATATATTTTTAGTTAGTTAATCTAAGAGTGGATTCCTCTTTTTTACTTGTTTTTAACTTGACAATAATATCAATAACAAATTCACCTAAATACTACATAAATATTTTTTCTTTTTCTAAAAACCGCCTAATTTAATGAGTTATTGCATTGTTTGTTTACGATTTTACTTTCTATGCGAGATTGAATGTAAAATTAGTCGTTTTTATATTTTATATTTAATATTTTACATTTTGTTGAGAAACATGTAACTGTTCTATTTGCGATTTCAGCAACATCACTTTAATATTCATAATTCAGATATTCTCTTAGGTTAATGTATTCCTATTGATTTACATAGTATTACTTATAAGTGTACTTAAGAATTCATACAAAGATTTACTCAACTTATGATACGAAGGCGTTTAATAATTGGTTCCAAATTGTATTAGTGAAATAATATAATTAATTATGAGTATTGCTACTTTATCTTAAATTACATTAAAATGGTTGTTACATTAAATTGCTATAACATAATATTTAATTTTATATATCGGTAGTAGTACAAACACAACTTTATATACGATACGATATATTAAAAACAACAAATAATAAATAATTAAAATGATTATGCGAATTAAAGAAATATGATAATATTATTATACATTTGGATAGGTGACCAAAACTCGCTTAAATCGTCTGTAACCCAATGGCATAATTCAAATATGTTGCATGTATGAAATGTAGTGTAGTGAGTGTGAAATGCGTTTGATATTACAGCAATGTAGGTTTAGGTAAAGTTCGAATATACCTCACCTCGAATATAATTTACCTCCTTATTATTTTATTTTTACGTATTCTGAAGTAGAATTCGAAAAGAAAACCATTAATGCCGCGGCATTTTCTAAAGCTAATTCTATTACAAGCTACATATTTTCATACAAATTATTTCTGATGTGTGTAACCTTCTGAGTTTATTATTCTAATTCAATACTGATCTTCCCTATAATACATTTTATCAACTCGGCCAGAGTTTTGTGATATTTCACATGAATGTCGCACGTGTCCATTTTAACCCCAGACCAAAAGATAGAGGTTACACTTTTATATGTTATGTTTGTTTATATTTTTGTGCCGTTGCCTGCAGCTCTCCAAAGCGTCAACCTAATGCTCAATTCCGATTGTTTTATAAATAAAATTGAATTTTAGCGGAATTTTAATCGTATTATATCTACCTTTCTTACAGCGAAACGTTTGTACATAATATAATCTTAGAATAACATAATCGAACTAGGACTCACATGTTAGTAATTCAATTTAAACAAAACACAATAAATCAGTGGAGGTGGTGTAAGGTGTCTTATGTGAATGTAAACATATTATTAGGTAGATTTGGAAATTAAGTTATCTTGAACTTCATATTAATAACCCGAATATGACTTCAGTCTCATTTTGGACGTTTGTCCTTTTTTTAAAAAAATCTATTTAAGTTTTTGATCAGGTTTTTTTTACGCCCGTAACATGAACACTTGTCATCATAAATTAATTACGGAGTTAATATATTTTGACCTAATATAACCCTTGACAGACGCACAGTGTGCATGCACTCGTATGCGCTGAAGTTTCGCAACGGCGTCGCCTAAGCAAAGCGCTCTCGCCAGTAGGTTAATGCGTGCGCCGCGGCCGCCTTCTCGAACCCGATCGCGACGGCTCAAGGCGATCGCGACGCGCGGCCTGCATATGAGTAGGTGCACGCGCATGCGTGATCGAGCTACGTAGCGACCGACATGACATGATCCTCTTACAGCAAAAACTCGATTCAATTGAGATTTTATTAAAATTAACGCTTCCGGGAACTCTCAACTGTAAATAGAATCGCATTACCCCTCTCTCGTTTTATTTCGGCACGACCTTCTAAAAAAAAAAATTTTTTCGTAAAATTGCTTACCTTGAATTCATAAATAAATGATGAAATTTTTCACACACACATACTTCCTTAATACTCCTAGACTCGCCCTATTCATAGGTCAAAGATTTACTTATTCATAAATTGACTATATACTTTTCACTCTATAATAAGGTCTGCTATATTTATGTGTAAACTGTAATTTTATCCCAGAATAAGTATCGCCCTGTATTCCTTATTAATGATCTGAACACCAAAAGTTCCACTTCACGGGCGTAGTAAATTCAGCAACGATCATGCCGTTTTGTTCTCACCACACCGCCCGCGCCTGTGAGAAAACGGCCCGAGACATGTATCCTGTCATTTATTAAATATATCATTATGTTTATCGTACAGAGTGGTCCGATCGATATCCTGGCATCGATGTGCAATCATCGATCTTTCTATATAAGTTATATTAGTTACATTTTGAGCATTGTAAGGACACGTCAGAAGGCCAAGGGCACACGAATAGTAACTATAGAATAAAGACTTTAGCGTTACAAATATAAAATAACCTAAAAAAAACGATTTCAAAATAAATCTAAAACCGAAAAAAATAAGTTATAATACAATAAAGTGCCTATTATTATTAAAAGCAATAAAAAAAGAAGAAACACCAAAAAGTTTAAGTCGGCGCAGAAACACATCTTCACCGAGCGTAAGTCCAATGAGCAATGATGTTAGTCTAGTTGGTAGGGCGTCTGATTATTGACACAAATCTTCTACACAGAACTTTACACAGAACTATTGACACAGATCTTGACACAGAACTCTAGCATAAGCGAATTTAGTTATGCTCCTTTACACATGTGAATACTCATCTCAGATCTTATTGCTAGGAAAATCTTTTGTAACACCAAACTTCTAAGTGAAAAGCTTATAAGCATGCAAAACTAACTGATAATATGTTTCTATAAGATTTATTTTCCTTTCTGTTTCCTCGATTGAATAAATTATTATTAAAATAAAAATAATACCTAGATTTCTGATAAAACTTTTTTTCTCCTATTTTTTTTTTTACTAACTTGTTATTAATATCATTGCCACTGCAGTCTAACGCCCGCAAGCTAAAAGGGAATTTTACACGAGCGCTTTGATAAAATTAATAAATTTGGGCACGAATTATTTTCTCATTTTTAATACAATTTCTTACACGTAATAGGGAAAATAAACATCCCTTTAAGTCTTCGGGAATGGTCATGGATCACCTGTGTAAGCCCAGATAATACGATATTCACTTTGTATGGAAAAATGACCGGGTTGAGTTCACTTAAAAGGACAGTCGCAAATATTTCGGTATGCCATTTTAAACACTCTGCTAAAACGCCTTGGCTTCATAGCTAGGAGCGAATAATATGGCGTCTGTCGCGTAACGATTTAATTCGCGAACGGTAAATGTTGTCTCGTTATGGTCGAGGAATTGCCAGAATCACGCAGTGCCCGTGTGCTGTGGCAGGGCTGTCGCAGATTTATTTATTTAAACCAGTTTTAAGAAACAAATGTTGGGCCCTCGTCTAATTTCATTTCAGTCATTTTTGAATACTTTCGAACCTTGGCTATTGATGCGTATTATTTCACGACGTATCATATCAGCGACACATTTACTTAAAAGTAAACTTTCAGGTCTTTCATGAAATTCGCTAACTTTATATAGATGATTTCTTACGTTATAATAAGCGTTCGCCGTTAGTACATTACTTATATAAAAGTCTGACAGTATATTGACATTTGGAAAATTCGAATGCTTTTTAATATTTTTACAGATTGAAAATTTTCAAACTTATATAGCCAGAATTTTCAAAGAAAAAAGTTTTTCAGTAATACCTATAACTATTTTAGTATGTTTTTATTTTTTCGTGCGACCGGTTTAGTTGACGATATAAATCTAAAAGACATCAGTGAATATAAATACAACCTGTATATAAAAAAAACAGTTTATTGTTTACATTCTAAATGACTTGTTTGACAATAGTTATAATAAATGTAATATAATTACTTCTTATTTTCATGTAAATCTCTCATATTAATATTTAGAATATTTAGCTACGAAGACCCGTTGATCCAGACTTACGGAATAATCCATTGAAAGGACACAGCGCACATTAAAATGTGACCACCTGGATATTTAAGATTTCTGGTGAATTCCATTGCCAGCCCTAAAAGTCCGCCCAACGCGACACATAGAATGCACCAATTCGAAGAGCGCGTGCGTGACTCTCGCGTTATCCTTTTCTCGCGCGCCGCGTGAAATAGAGAAGCCTATATTATTTACCACCTTTTTCCCAATAGTGCATTCCGCGTAGTCTATGAGCCACTGATAATATTCAAAAAATTTCCCGAGCCCAGTTGTTTTGCTAAAAATTACCCTAAAACCCAACATCTTTAGTGGTACATGCATCCAGACCTATATTACACTCGTGTGTAGACCAGACATAATTCGCTATTAGAAAGATTTAAATAATAAAAATGTTACAGTCAATTCGCAAATTATTAACTTGTTGGACTATGTAACAGGTAGGTAGAGTGCGGTACAAATTTCTTTTTCCAATGTGCTCCAATTTTGTTACACGTTACAATTTTAAAACAATATTTCTCTAATTTCTCGCAGACGGACATTATATTTACCACTAAACACGCAGTAATATGTTATACAGAGTGTCCCAAACCTTTCCTTAAACTTTTCTGTGTTCCCTATTATAAGTAAGAAATTATATAAAAAAAATGCGAAAGTAGTTCACCCCCAAGATAACATTTTATTTACGAGATGGTAAAACTACCAGTGTTTTCAGTCGGCGAGTGAATTACGACGCGGGACCTTATACCGACGGGGGATTATAAGTTTATCTATTTATATCCCTTTCTTGTCGACACGATAACTGCCTTAATTTTACATTAATCATATTTAAATTGATACATACAATTTAAGGGCACAAAATCTCAGTCAAATTCGTTAATGGGCAAAATCAGACCAGCTGGGCGGGAATGGAGGGATTTTCGAAAAAGTGAAATTTTACTATAACTTTCTAAGTATATAAGACACCGAACTAATTTAAATTTTATGTTATTCCTTGGATAAATAATTGTAGTTTGCCTATCCTCTATTTGATCCGGTAAAATCTACCTCCGCTTCCGGCGTACCCAAAGGGCGTTTTCCCTTCATATTATGGTCGAATGTTAAACAGTAATTCACCCGTGTCTTAATTACCACAGTGATTGATTAATGGCAGGTTGTATTGGCCTGTAGAGAATTTACGGTTGTACCTGTAAATTCTTGGCTACTGAAAATCAAACTATGAATTTCATCTCGCTGGCTCTTTGCCTGTTAAATTTGCGCCTAGTTCAGATTACCTGGCGGTTTGACGACTTCGCGTTTATTACATACGAATTCGGTGGGTTTCTGATCGATATGGCCGATGTTTGAAACGTTGGATCGAATGTTAGAATTTATTTATGCTCGACGTCAGGTTCGATTCACGCATCATTTAAAGAATCCCTTTACTGATCTTCCTCATCATTACTATATCATCTATCATTACCTCTTCCTTACCACATAATAGTGATTTTCCTGGTATCTTCTTTTGGACCAGTTTTTCTTTTTACGAAACATTCCTGCGGACGGCGTCAATGAAGCCTTCGTCGCTAGACGTCTCGTGTCTGTGGCACTCGTAATGGGGGCATTTCCGCCTTCATCTTTAGTCACAGTCCTATTTTAAAATTCACTTCTGGAAACCCTTTCACTTGTATATGCATAACTGTAAGTTGCTCGACGCCCTTTAGCGCTCTAACCTTGAAAGTACTTTTTTGCATTTAAAAAATAATATACGGCCTAAAAACTTTTCTTGTTTTATGCGTTTGCATTTACATCCTTTTCGCCCTAACTCGAGCATAACTCTAAATAAAATACATCATTCGCTAACACAAGCCATGGTTAGGCTAGGTTAGGTTAGGTTAAGCTAGGTTAGGTTAGGCTAGGTTAGGATAGGTTAGGTTAGGTTAGGTTACTAAAGGTGTACCAATATCGGAATCTGTTAAAACGTTTACAATTCAACCTGAATTACACATTTTTGCGGACTTACCCTAAAACAAATTATTTATCTTATAGAAATAATTTCATTAACAAAGCTATGACGAATATAAATATTTTGCGTTTTTGAAAACAATCGTTTGTCTTTTAGATAACGATCCATTATCTAAAATTAAAGCGTAATAAAACAATACACTTTAATATATTTTTCATTTATTATTTTATTCTAAGATATATCATTCAATATTTTACTTAAATAATATATTTATTTTAGGGTTCAACGAACAATATTTTTTTCTTTATTTATTTCAAATACAAACAGCGTCATAATAAATGTTACAAACACAAAAAATTACCATCACTAAGGCCAATTAAAAGTAATTACATAAAAATAAGGTATATATGACCGAAGGAGTTGTAAGTAAGGCAATTAGAGGAAAGGAAAATCTATTATACAATAATAGTAAAACGAAATTGGATGGAAGTACGTGTATGAGTGTGTGTTATAAAGTGTGCAAGTTTGCAAATATTATTAAATAAACGCCGTTGCTGACGGCATTGAATTTGTTCTGGTATTCACGTGGTAATTTAGAAGAAAAAGAGAAATAAAGGAATGGAATTTAATTTCTAAACCAATAATACGACATTGCTTAGTTAGTTTAAAACTTAATCCAAAAAAATATAGGTTCTTAATTTTTTAGAAAATAATTATTGTTTCGTTATGTAACTTAAGAATCGTTGAAGTTAACTTGATTTTTTTTAAAGCCTTATTTACATATTTTTCCTAAATTGAATATTTCAATATACGGTAAAGTTTAAACAATATGAAAATGCGCGAGAGTAAAATAAGTGATGGCAGATTACAGAGCAGTGAAGTTACATACGTATGCAATTCGGTTTTAATTGACGCGCATTGCAATTAAAGTGAAAAACGTAGGCGAGCTGGTAGATCTAGCGTCCAACGTCTGGATGTGTGGAGAGGCGCGGGCGGAGGCTGCGTCTTTGCAGGTTTATAAGCGCGAGATGAGCGGCGGCACGTCACAGCGCTCCCAGCCTCCAGACGCGAGACACGCCCGACTCTGCTTCCTGAAAGACAATCCCAACTGAAGAAAACCGCATCATGATCGCTAAGGTTCGTACCAAATCCCGAATGTAAGACCTGTTATTTAAACCTTTGATTAGGTGTTTTCATAGTCCTTATATTATTATTTTTTTTCTAATATGGCTGCACTGCAATTTTCTCATACTTCCAAACAGTCGGCGAAATTTAACGTGAGAATTGACTCAATTATGCTTTACAAATATTACGGCTAGCGTATGGTGCAATAGATATCGCACTGTCCGCAATGGACTTGTGATCCGAGGTTCAATTCCTGGTGCGTTACTCTTTTATTTCTCACGCTTACTTTACAATATATACATAGCAGCTTACATATATGATAATATTATATTGGCAATCAAATTGTTTCAGATACAAATTAAAAGTATCTTGTTCTTTATTTATTGACATAAGTATTTTAAACATATACCTAATGTAGGTTTAAACATACGCGCTAAGCAAGATACAATTTCATAATACTATAAATGTATAAGTTTATTATATATTATAACATGAAAATAGAGAGACTCTTGAAGAAATTTATAAGATAAAATTTAACTGTTTGAAATACATAATATTTATCATGTTTCCTTCATTCAATCTTAGTTCTTTACTTGTCGTTTATTGTTTTCAGTGCATATAACTTTTGAGTTCAAATTTGCAATTAAATATCCTAGTCCCTGTTAAAAATCAGTCAAAATCTTTCGAGAGAAATGCTATCCCATGCTATGCATAACGTGAGCTATCAGCACGGCTTATAGAATGTTAGCAGTAATTTAGAGTGTTTTCAGTGTAGTTGTATCATTCGTGCCTGATTTCTAGCGTAATCTATCATGATCAGTAACTTCTATACTCTACCGAAGGTGTTAATGGTGACGCTGTCGGCGAGCTTATGTGTGGCGGCTCCGGGCATCATCGACGTCGGCCACGGCTCGCCAGGCCTCAGCTACGCAACCCTGGCCGCGTCCCCGATACAGACCCAGGTGGTCCACTCCGCTCCGCTCATCCAGAAGACGATCGTCGCGCAGCCTCAGATAATCTCCGCGCCGCAGTGGGGCGCCGCGCCGTGGGCCGCCGCACCACAATGGGGCCACGGACCCATCATCCAGAAGCAAATCATCGCCGAACCAGAGGTCATCGATCCCAACCCTCAGTACAGCTTCGCTTACGGAGTGTCCGATCCTCACACCGGCGACTCGAAAAACGCACAGGAGACGCTCGTCAACGGAGTCGTGCACGGCAGCTACAGTCTCGTGGAACCCGACGGCCACGTCAGGAAAGTGACCTACACATCCGATAAGGTCAACGGATTCAATGCCGTCGTCGAAAGGACCGGTGGTGCGCCTGTTGCTAAAATAGCGGTGGCGGCTCCCGCTATCGCGCTAGGACACGGGCACCCTTGGTAATAAGAACACCAATCGAGTCATTTGATTTCTTTTTCTTTTCTGGTTCTTACTAAAATTCTATAATTTCTCCTGTAAAGACTTCACCATCACCGCTGACATCAGTTTTTATTCGTTATTGTTTTTTTTCAAAATCATCGGTTATCACTTCTATTACTTCTTCATCATTATTTTCAACCAGAATAACGAATTCGAGTTTTACTATTACGCTGACTGCGGTACCATCATTTCGAACCGTGATTTTCCATTCATCTCAAGCCATTCTAGTTTTTTTTTTACTTTAAATGTAGCCTATTTTTAAGCGAAGTTGATTTCGATGCGACTGGGCGTGTTACCGGATGATCTTTATTTATTTATCTATGTACCTGTGTAAATGTTCATATTAGTCACGTGTTAGTGTTTATTAGTTATGTTAAATTGTGCCGATGTGTGCTGTGCATGTCGTATAATTAATATTAATACTCAACAAAAACGCAACAAAAGATAAAATGTTTTATTTGATACCTGTTTTAAATCCTGTTCATCTTATTTCCATTCCCCGTGCGCCCTCATACTCTTTGAGTGTTATTAGAAATTCTAGGGGCTTGATGGTTGTCAAGTCACATTTCTTTGAGTAAAGTCACATTCTCCCTAGAATGAGTGTCTGGTTGCTAAGTTTTAGTAGTTGATACTAATATTTTTGTACATTATAAGCGCCTTTGTAGCTGCCCATCATTAGGATCTTAGGCACCGTATAATGAAGGGTTTCATAGAATAAATGGTTCCATAAATAAGGAGGGTTCCATATAATAAAGGATTCCGTATAATGAAAGTTCCGATACGAGTAATATAAAATGTCGGTCCAATTGTAGTTTTCTTTTCGAATCAAAAAAGTAAGCCCAGAATTACTTTCCCAATTTCCGTAACATAAAATAAATCGATTAGGGTATAGCTTCCTTTTCAAGTAATAAGCCGAGCCCTGCTAGTGGCCATATAAGGCACGGGATTCTAGCGCAGAAGGCACCCAGTGCCGTCGGTGTCCTAAGCACGAGTTAGAGATCGGAAGCGAAGCAATCCATCCTGAAAAACAAACTTAGCTTAACACGCGGCATTCAGAGATTCATTCATGACAGTATTGACCAAGTACTTTTGAGAGGACAATGATTAGAGGCCCTTGCAGGCAGAGGAATAATGTGACACCCTATACTAGTAAAATTGAATATTTCATGATTCTTGGCTAAAATAGTCAAATTTAGGTACCTTTATGGTGAGATTTGGTTATCTGCCTGTGCGTGTCTTCTTAAGGCGAAGCCAAAATCTGAATATTAATTTCGATTCATTTAGACACTTTTTTTTTATGACTTTTTTCTTTTTTCTATATTTTTTCTGGTATATATTTAAATATCTTGATCTTATTTCTTCAACATAGTAAAGGCAGATCTTTAAAATTCAATTCTATTTTTAAGAAATTTAATAAATGATAAACTGTTAATAGTTATTTTTTTAGATGAATTGCTAAAAGACAAACACACATTAATGCAAAAAAAAAACATTAAAGCCTTAGGAAAATAGCAATTGAAAGGCAAACGAAGCGTCTAACTAAAACATAGAAATTATTCTCAACAAACTTTTGAATATATCACTTGATTACATTAATTTTATACACTTAAGTACGAAAAACCTTATCAATATTTAAATAACACCACATGCATATAAAAGATAAAACACAGATTATACTAAATAATAATAATATATATTATATACTATATAATAATACATACACTAAAAATATGGATATTTTATTATTATATATTATGTAATATAATTATATAATCATATAATATATATTATATTATATAATAATACACACACAAATATATATATATATATATATACATATATAAATATAATGTATGATTTTTATTATCTCGGAAGCAATTCAAAAATATGCCTTTTGAATTGACTAAGGCTGTCATGGAAAATGTCAATGCGATTTAAGATATTTATTATAAAAACGACAGATCGGAGCTCTTAAATAATGCGACGTCGTATTAAATGATTTTTTTTCCTTAAACACGTTATTTCTACTTTATAATTAATTAAAGCCTAAAATGATTATATTTATGACTGGTCAATTTTAGGCTTTTCGATTAAGGCTGGATATCTCGCGTAAATGCTACAATTGTTGCATGTGACTGAACCATTTCAGATCATACGAATTCACTGGTACCATGGTAATTTGTCCCTTTTAAGAACTTAGTGGCAATTGTACTCAGGCTTAATAAATAACCCATATATATTTATATAAATATGAAAATATATGGTTTTGTAAATTTTTATTTTTTTTCTTTAACTTTGCATTTTGATAGTTTGTTAATTTTTACTTTTTACTTTTTGTTGCTATCTATTTTATTGCTTTTGCATTTTATTATATTGTTTTTTTGTTTGTCCTTTTCTCATTGATGTAACCCTATTGAAACTTTTATACTGTAATAAAATGTTATTTTTTTTTTCACCCACAGAAAAGGCACCGTCTTTGTGGGGTAATGTAAAGGTGTTTTGTAAAAAATAATAATAAAGTTTTAAAAAAAAAAAAAAAAAAAAAATATGTTGACCCGTTGAAAGTCACGCGTTTTGCAAACAGCTTCGTCTCGTCCGCCGTTGCGCTTTTCTCGCTTTCCGGCCGCACCTTGACCGCCCTGACCTCATTCAGCGAGTTTTTCAACATTTTCCGCGCGTTTCGACCGCTCCTAAAACATTCTAGCGACATGTGCGCTTGATTGGGCCAATTATTTACCGATATCAATGGACTACATTTTCATATAAAAGTATATATTATACAATAACATGAATCTACATGTATTTATTTATTTTTGTATTCAATTAAATTACATTTTTGTATGTACTATAAAAGCTGTTTTAAATAATTTGGAGTAGAGATTTTTTTTATTTACTCGAAGATATTCCTAATTACAATTGCTAATAATTAATTAGGTTGCTTAACAAAAAAAAAAATGCCCAGCATAGAAAATCCAAAAGATCTGATCCAGGAAAAATAAGTCTTTTAGCTCAAAATATAAGCTTAAAATAAATATAAGTTTTTTGAACGACGTGCTTGCATTGTTCATTTTCCAATTTTTATTTTAATATTCGATAATAAAAACTTGCGTGAAGTAAAAAAATATGTTGACTGTTTTGCTTTAAATGCTTCCAATTTACCTTGAGCGATTGCAATTAGTGTGGTAAGCGTGTGACTAGAATGCAATTATGTTTCTTTCGTATCATTGCGTCTCAGCAACATTTAATTTTATAAATACATTTAATGTAGGCATATGTTATTAATATTCAATTAAATGTTAAACGATCTTGTTACGGATAGTATTTTTTATTTATTTAATTTTTTCACGTTTATATTTTTGCTTAGTTATTCTCTGAGAGTTTTAGGTGCGTAATATTATGAGATTTAGATATTTTAATTTTTGTTTGGTCTGTTTTTAAATTACTAATGTTTAGATTTGACTTCTAATTAATTTTCCCCAAAAGTAGGTTTCCATTAATGATTTTCTTATTACTTTTTTTTTCATAACCGTATTTTAATATAATAAAATGATCTTTTGGCCAAAATAATAAAATCGTCATATCAATTTTAAAGAGGTTTTAGTAACATTTAATATTTTATTGGGAGTTTATAGAAGATTCGTTTATTTATATATACGGAACACCGTACGGAGAGGGCACAGCACACTCTTGTTGGTCGTACTTCAATACGCCAAGGGTTCCGTACTAAATCAAATTGAAACAGTGTATTTATTACTTTTTTTTCAAGAGGCAATATGTCATTTTTATAATAAGAAATTATTAGCAAATTTTTTAGTTTTATTGTATAATCGCGACGCTAAAAAGTTAAAATGCCTCTGAGGAAAATGCTATCTTTAATTTTGGTATAAGTTAGTTATTATGAATATTTTATTTGAAATATTTTTAAATACCACTAATGTAATAAAGGTGCCCGCATTCTCGTCGACTCCACTACGACATGCACATGCGACGTATTTGTCGTCACAGAATTGACTTGTCTTCCGTGCAAACCGCGGATTGATTTTAATATTATATCGAATTGTATTCATTGTGTGTTCGCCTATTTTGCAATTTGAATTGACGATTGTCTTTGGATCTTTGCCAGCGGGTAATTTAGGTAAAGGTCCTGCGGACTTTCCTCACACCCAGGGTGACCACTTTTCAAGTGCGAACGCTCGCAATGGCGGCGCGCGCGCGTCTGGCAATTTCGTCAGCGCAGCTAAAGATGAATAACAATGGCGGACGGAGAGTGCGGTATATAAGAAGGGGATGCCGCTTCGAGATTATCAGTAGCACTCATCTGCCAAGACATTCCAGACAAGTATCAGCAGAAATGGGTGTCAGCTTCGTAAGTACTGTTTTTTTTTTTTTTTGTTAATTTATCAAATTGTTTTTGTTTTGGTTTATAAACGCGGTCATGATACAACGTTGAACTTACGTATCAATACCTACAGTTGTCTAAAAAGCGCCGACTTGTTTATTCTATTTATTTATTTACATTGACAACATTTTAAGGCCTTATGGTACAGCTATACCTAATGTAATTACAACGCGTTTTATATCACTGTAACCTCTTTTCGTTATAAATACATAAAATATTACTTTAAAAATATAAATAATAATGCTATTTTACCTAACACAATGAAATTTGCAAAAGTCAAAATAAATGTAAATAATACAAATCATAATTTTAAGTATTATTCTTTCTCTTTCTATCTCTTTATAAATTAATAATACAGCTAAGCGATAATTATTTTTCACACAAATGACGATACAAATAAATAAATGTTATCAAAGAGAAAATCATCTTGCGATTGTATAATTGTTCGTTATTAAAATCCGTGTTTTTTTTCTAAATAGAACTCGAGTAAAGTCGTAAGTTGACGCTATAAACCCGTAAATTATATATATATATTTTTTTTATTACTATTTTAAGGAAACTTACATCATAACACATTTGCAAGAGTTTTCACTATTACTACTACATATGGTTAAAAAAAAACACTGAATATCAAGTACGCGATATTTTATTAGCGCAGTTACATAGGCCCTCAAAAATGTATTTGTTAAATTGGAGACAAAAGTCGGCAAAGTCGGCAAAAGTCGGTATAGTCGGCTAAAGTTGTTAATTATGTATTTCTGTGTAACTGTCATTATGTATAGCTGTAAACATTTTTCATACAAATAAAATAAATAAATAAAATAAAATATAAACTGCTGTACCTATGTTCTGTGGCAGGTTCTCAAAACTCACCACTATAGGTTTAGGATGAATACTTTATTTTCTGCATTATTAGTGTTTCGGTTTAATTTTACCCATCAATTTCAGTACATTTTTATGGCGGCCTCGTTGGCAGTGGTCACCAGCGCACCCGCAGAAGTGCCTGTGGTGGCGACAGCTCCCTTCGCGAGGGTTGAACTGGACGACGCCTACCCGCAATACCAATACGCCTACAGCGTCAACGACGCCATAACAGGCGACAACAAAGCGCAGGAGGAAACGAGAGATGGTGACGTGGTGCGCGGATCCTACAGCCTCGTCGAACCCGACGGCGCGCAGAGAACCGTCTCGTACTACGCCGATCCCTTCAGCGGATTCAACGCCGTCGTATCCAGGAATCCCGCCGCTGTTGCCGTCGAACCCGCTCGATTCGTGGAAAGTGCAAGATTCGTAGAACCCGCGAGGTTCGTAGACCCCGCGAGGTTCGTAGAACCCGCGCCCGTCGTCGAGGCGGCCAGATACGCCGTGCCAGCAGCTCGATTGGCTGTCGGCCCCGCTAGGTTAGTGGCACCAGCGCCGGCCGTGGCCGTCGCGACGGCGAGACTATCTGTCGCACCAGCCATCGCTCCGGCAAGGTTAGCTGTCGCTCCGGCGAGGTTAGCTGTCGCTCCGGCGAGGTTAGCTGTCGCCCCGGCGAGGTTAGCAGTCGCTCCGGCCAGGTATGCAGTCGCGACAGCTCCTGGAATATCCCCCGCGAAGCTCGTGGTTTCTCCGGCATTTGCTCCGGCGAGACTGCAGACTATCCCCGCGTACATTTAGACTGACCCATTTGACCTAACCTAGTGTTGCGTTGAACCAAACTGCTACTGCTGATGCTGCTGCTGCTTTTTTGTCCCGCATATTATATCGATCTTACACTGCTGACAACCGCACTAATGTCATTTACCATTCTCGTTGAGGTTATTCTGCTTTCTGTTGGTCGTACCAGCGCATGACCTTTTCCGTCTGTACTGGGTATTGACTTGTCAATGCTGTCGCTACTTCTGCAAATGATGACAAAAAAATGCATAACCCTCGCTACGTCTTTTAGTATCGAAGATGCTCGCAATTAGCACGGTCAGCGCGCTATTCTGCACCATAAGGTAAAATTAATAATACTAGGTTGCCACAAGTATACTGCAATCAATCATTATTATTGCCATGTCAGCGGTTGGTGTTGAAAGTAACCTCAGCTCTATCCTATTCTGAGCAATCGATTTCTAAAAACTTAATTTTATTAATCGTTCCTATTTGGACCACCATCGGATCTATTTTTAATTCTCGCTGAAAATATTTTATTGAGGCACCGAATAAATTGTTCGTATAATGCCCCCCCCCACCCACCCATTTTAGCGTATTTTCTGTCAATGATTCCAGCTTCAGTTTTAGTTTATATGACTTACAGTTAATTAACCTTATATTATATAAATACACTATAGGGTAAAACACAAAGTATCTTACGTTATGTCACTTATATATTTATTACATTATGAGAAAGTAAGTGGGTTTAATGTTATCTAATATTAAATAAATTTATATAAATAGTGCAGCAAGCTAGACAAAGAGTTAATTCTTGATCGATAACATAGTAAATAATTAACGCAGATCAGTTAAAATTGGATTAATGAACTATGAAAAACAATGGTTTTCGATTTTCGCCTTCAAGCGATCCAAGCCATCTAAAGGTTTCTTTTTTTACTCACCTAAATCTCAACGAGTGTATGGTAATGTTAATTCATTCTAATTATACAAATGTCTATCTTTTAAAATAGATTTATAATACAATTATGGTTCAACCGACATGCTTATGTGATGGAAATAAACTATAATAATGTTTTATATATAATAATCTTTTTTTTTGTTATACTTATGTTATACATATCTTTGTGGTTTATTTTGAATAGTAATAAACGTAAAATTTTGCACCCCAGTGTATTATTGATATCATTGATAGTTAACAGGATATTTATCTTGTTAAAACCCACTCCGTAATCCCACCTTTTAGGTTGGATTTATTATATTAACAAATAATAAATCGTTTATATGATTTTAGCCCTTAAATAAATAAAGCCTTTATAAAATCTAAAACTACTGACGTTGTCCATCTGACGTTGAAAGTTACGTGTAATATATCCATCGCTTGTAGACCGGGTATGGAAATTGCTCGTCGCTACGGCGACCGCATCTATTTTCGTCTAAAAATAAAATAAAAAAAAAATAAAAATAAAATAAATACGTAGTGGTTGAGGAGTGGTGCACCACCAAACATGTGGATTTTTTTGACGATTTTCCAATGTTATCCCTTAACTGCGCCTTTCCAGTACAACGACTGGTATGGTCGCCCAATGGTCGAAATTCGGCCGTAATTCATTAATGTTTAAGTTTGAGTCTTATTAAGTTTCTTATACAACTATAATGAGGTTAGTATACCTCTATAATCATTGCACATATATTTTTTAATTTTGCGTGTGTTTGCCTTAATTCTCCGTCACACCTATGATTATTACAAAATTTAATTTTTAAACACAATTACTGCTTGTATTTGTATTTATTTCATTGTCAGTTTTCATTTTTTCGTGTAAAAATGTGATTTTACATTCATAGAAGTAACTATAAAATGGAATTAATAATTAATACTTGATATTAACTACACTGACATTGACAGATAAATGAAAATAGAACATTTGAAATCACACAAAATTCACAGCTCGAAACTTATTCAGTCGTTCTTTCAGTAGTATGTTTTATTTATTAAATTTAATTTATTTGTAACACATATTATAGATAGATTTCAGCTTGCTGCGCTCCTTCTCCATATAAACGTCAACTATGCCAAATCTCGTCCGTGCGCGCAATATGCTTAGAAAGGGGTACAAAGTTTTCTCTTCGCGTACTCGTATATAGATTTGTACTTCTTGGAGGTAGATTTTTGAAATTGATTTTCAGCTTTTGATATATAAATTAAAAAAAAAAACACTTTTATTTATCGCTTCGCGTTCGATAACGCAGAATACGATTTTCCCGAAAAATAGTGCATATTGTAAACAAAATAATAGTGTAGTTCTTATAGCAAAACCACATTTTGAAATGTTATTCCTTTTTTAGAGATGAAAAGGATCCAAAAGATGAAAGCTACGGCTAAGGATTTTAGGTTGACATTAGCATGATCAAAAACAGTGTGTTACGATGTCTTGCTTGAATAATATTTAGGCATAGGGTGTGTGACGTCCGTAGCCCGCAGGTCTACAAACTCGTGGAGTAAGTTTAAATAGCTATCTCTTAACGTCCTCACTGCATCGATTGAAGCGCCTAGCAATCATGTTGACGCCTTGCCTTTTTCATTCAATCGTCATCCACGTCTTTTCCGTCTTCAATCAGGATATGTTCAAGATAAGATAAGATATGTCCCCACGTTTACCAATTTACCTATTTCATTAAAAAAAAACTATTGTATCAGAAACTCGATATACTTCTCTGGGCAAAACTTATTTTAAAAGTGTAAAAACAATACATTTCTTGTTTTAGATTTACAAGTATTACTAATTTTCTGCGTCACATTCACAACGCGAACAAACGTTTTGGTAAATAATTCGAGAGCCTTCGGAAAAATTAAATGCCTCGTTTAATAATATTGTATTTATTGTTCATTTATTTTATTTATTTAATAATATTATAAATACTTTTAAACAAATTATATATTTATGTAAAAGTTTGTTATACTGGTTCTCGCAGTTTTTATATTTATTATTTTTTTTACAGATTATAATCTCAAACATTCATGTTAAAATAAAATACATTGTTGATTTCTGTTTTTTTTATGGTAGTAAATAAAAAATAATTGAAATATATACTTTTTATATATAAATACAAACAACAATATCAAATGTGTGTATATGCGTCTAATTATGCGTTTGTTTGTAAATCTGTTTTAAATAATTTGCGTAAATTCATTTAGCGTTGGATTAAAATTTCTGTTTTAAATTCGATTATTCGAAATTATTCTTTTTTTTTAATTTATTCACTACAAAGACACTTATAAAAAATTAAATTATTAAAATAATTATTATTAATTATTTAATTATTAAATTTTTAAATATTTATTATATCGCTAGTAATATTTATTTATTTATTTATTTAGCTATTTGGAATATCTGCATTGCTGAGGTAAAAAAAATAAACAACTACATATAATTGTACATAAAGAATAAGACAAGCATATAAGAATACATATCTTGTTTCTTCTCTATTATAAAACATATTTTTTAATACAAAGTTAACGGAACTGCACTTAACGGCGCCTCTCCGACAACACAAACCGTACGATCAATAAAAGGTTTCCCAAGTACTTAAAATCAATATTGTACTTCATAAAGATGTATCTCTCTAAACATTTAGATCTTTACATTTACAGTGATTTATTCCAAGTTTACACCGTAACCTACTTATCTTGAAACACCAGTGGTATAAACATTTTCATTAGTCTATCAACTACACAATAAATACAATTACAGGGTAAGACGTGTGAAAGCAGAAATTATCAGATTTTTTTAGTGATCACTCATCAATCAAGATAATATACAGAACGTTAATATGTAGTGAACTGGGTTAGGTCGTGAGATAGTGTTTTTGTTGTAGACAACAATAAAAAATGTAAAAAATAAAAGTATTATATAAACAAATATATTTTGTCGTATTAAAATAGAATAATAATGATGTTTGTCGATAAAAAAATATGTCGTGGTTCCTCACACTATGGTAATACATTATTCAGAGAGTGTATTTGTTCCACATATTAATGGACGGACGCCTTGTGAGGCATTTCTCACAATTGCGCAACTCTCAGTTTTGTTAGAACTACATTTTTAAATAATTATTATAAATAAATAAATAATTGTTGTAATGAGAATTGGAATCATATCTCTGAGCATGCTTTTTGATAAAAAAAAATCCCCCGCTACCCCCCCCCCCCCTCAGGGCAGAGGCGTCACGGGTACTGGCAGCGCAAAACATTTTTAGGATGCGTCGAAGGCAATTTATTGATGAATACCTACAGTATATTCATAGAGTTGAAATTTGATTTGTTGGGTCAGTTCCGATGACAATGTATTTTTATGGCAAGCATACAGGAATGGCTCCAGACGAAGGAACTCCTCAACGGTCAACAGACACCAAATTTTGTATACGCATTCAAGCACTTAAAAATGTATTTTTATTTATTTATTTTTATGACTTTCGATAACATTACATTTTAATAATCTTCTATTGGTATTGTAATGGTTCCTTTGGAGTGCAAGAGACCGTAGTTAATAATGCAGTGAACTTAATTGTTGATATATCTAGCACTATAAATTACGTTACATATATGACTCGAATATTGACTCCATAAGTGTTGACGTGGAAAATTCTTCGGCCATAATAAAAAAGTGTTGACGTGGAAAAGTGTTGACGTGGAAAAGCGTTGACGTGGGAAAAAAAAGTATCTTATCCGAAAAATTCTTCGGCCATAATACTAAATTTACATTTGTTATAATTATTTACAATAATATTACTTGTTCTAAAACTTAATACTATTGACTGCTCGCGATTACCGGCGGGTGAAGGACCAGAACCATTGAAATCGGTTTCCCCTAAAAGGGAAGAGGGACGATGCAAACAAAAGTGGTGCTGTTTCTATGGGCGAAGAAGACACGCGCTTCCGGCAAGCCCAGCCCCGCTAAGACGGTCCATTTTGTCACCCAGCTCTTAAAAGAAGCAAAATTTGTCGGGGATGATACAAAGTCGGTGAACCAATCGAGTCTGGTCATCGCGTCAAGGCTGTCCAAAAGTATGTTCCGTTCGTCGGTCAAGTAGTCGTATGTATAGCTGTAGCTGTGTGCTCATACAAATAAATAAATAAATAAATAATTGTATGTTTAACGTTCTTTTTTCCGCCGTCCGCAGTTTCCAGCCGGGCCGCCACTGGCGCCTGTCGCCGCACGAGAACCGCAGCCGCATGAGGCCCAAGCTGGAGCCGTGGTGGGGGGCGGGCGGCGCGGGGGGGGCGCCGCACGCGGCCGCGGCGCGCGCGCGCGACAACCTCGGCCGCGCGGCCGCGGGCCAGCCCGGCGCCGCCGTGCGCCGCTTCGGCGCCTGCGTCGCGCGCGCGCTGCGGCCCCTCGGCGCCGCGGCCGACGACGTCTCCGAAGAGGAGTTGCGCGTCTCGGCCGAGCCGGAGTGAGTGTGCTATTTATTTATTAAAAATAATTATTAACAGCGAAATAGAATATGATTACAATTAAAGTTTCTTATTTTGTTATTTTTAAATTATTTATTATATCGCTAGTAATATGTAGGTTTATATACACGCACTAAACACACATCCAGATACATCACACACGCGCGCAAACATGTCCATGCCACAAATGGCACCACAATCACTCCACGCACAGTATACATTATTTAAGATTTGATTTAAAATTTTAATGTTTTCAACCATATTCATGTTTGGTACATTTTTTTGGCCATGTAAATGTAGTATTAGAGAATTATCTTCCTGTATCGCTGTTTTGTACTTTCATAAATAAATAAATAAATATTATACATAACATATGGCCAACAAGTATAATTCCCATATTAACAGATTGTTATCGTGTAATATGGTATTTAATGATTTGAGAAATATAAGATGGTTTATAGTTCTAAACAATATCACAGCAGCCTTAATAAATTGGTTTCGGTTAGGTTAAGTATCTTGAATTCTATTAAGCACGGCATTCTGTGCCTTCATTCTTGAGTTACATTTAGGTAAGTTAAACAGGTAAGGAGTGCACGAGAGACGAGGGTGGGTGCACACAAAAAGAGATTTCGCCCAATAAGAATGGAGAATCAACTTTTGAGTGCACTATAGTATTTCACTATTTATGAGGGTGGGGGGACGGACGGACTTGCTGTGGTCCTTTGCGCTTTGACCTGCTTCCGTTTCGTTTGGGGAATAGTGATAATAATCAAATGTATGGAAAACATACAAAATGGACTATATAAAAAGGACTATATCATCCAAAAAACAAAAAAAAATATTGTTTTTATCTTTATTTGGGAAATAAACAGTTATGTAACAAAGAAATCATATACAGGCGGTACACATTAATAAAATAATAAAAACAGAGAAAACAATGGTACAAAATAAAACCAATTAAATATTTCCACTGAGTAAAATTAGTGTTTAATTTAGAGAAATTTAATTTAGAGAGGAAAGAGAAATGACATGTTAAAGTAATTCCTGACAGTAATTCCTACATACATTATGTATTCATGGAAAATAAATAAATTGAAATTTTGGTTTTTGATAAGGTTTTAGAACGCCACTAGATTAACATTAAACATATAACAATTTTCACATATTTTATATTTAAGGTTGAACGCATTCTATAAATGGGTTGATTTGCCCATAATTGATTCTACGACGACATGGGATGTCTAACAAATCGTTTTTTCTTGTCACAATAATATCACTCGTCACCTCTGGAAATCTTTTTTTAGAGCAAAAATTAATTTCTGTATTTTCTATAAAAAAAATATAAAAGTTCATAGAAATTTGCATTTATAAACATTAAAAAATGAATTAAAGAAACTTATTTTGTCCTAAAACCAATTCTCATTTTATTGAATAATGTAATTTTTCAATTTTCAGACCGCTGTCTAAAGGCACGGGCAAAGAAAAACTAGTTATATCTCAAGAATGTGAGCTGATAACTCTAATGTCAAAAATAAAAGGCAGATTAGATATCACCACGAGTCATCTGCACTTCAAAGACCTTAGTCCAGCAAAAGAAGAAGTCGACCGGCGTAATTTCACTGTAGGTGAACTTTACTTCAATTTTTATATTTTAGATTCGGTAGTCCGGGTCTCCGGGAGTAGATGTTCAATGTTTGGTGGAAGAGGGACTTTTGAAGAGATTATAAAATGGCTACCGGCTGTCTTGGAGGATTCTTTTTTGGATACACGGGAGTGCTGCATTTAATTATTTCCAAGCCAAAGTCATAAAGAATTTAGCCTTCAATTTGGTTATTTGATGGAGTTAAGTTACATCGGATTTCATCGTTACCGCTGTAGGATTTATCATTTTTTTCAAAAGGCCGCTAACCGAACGGCTTCTCCAAGTCTTAGTCGAATCCACACCATATGCGAGACCCATCGTTGTCACCGAAAGTATTAAAGGTGAAAGGTGAAATTAAAAATTATTAAATTAACTAATTTTTATTCTCTTAAACATCGACTAAGTTACAGCATCATCCAACTCATTCTTGAAAAGAGGTTTTTTTTCAATTAGGTATACAAATTAATAATTAAAAAAGGTGTTATTCGGAATTATTATTCTAAATTGTATTTTAAAATTGTTATTATTTTATTTATTTTGGGGTTGCCTATTTTTTAAAGATAGTTCTAGGAGAGTTTTTTTTTTTGTTAAAAAAAATATCTTTTTTTTTTGTTTCTTGGCAATAATTGTTTTGCAACTAGTTTTGCAATAAGGGTTTTTTGTAGTTTTTTTTTTAACAATTGCCTATAACCATTACAAAGTTACTTGCACCATGGAGCCTTCCATTTTTTAATAATGCGTTTCACACCATTGATGTTATGCTGCACTTCTTTTAGTGTCCACTCACACATCTACGGCAGATACATTTGAGGCGTTACAATCTTCGTCGCAGCGCTCTGGAATTGTTTATGGTGGACCATACCAATTACTTCCTAAATTTCACTACCAAGGTATGAAAATAAACCTTCGTGAATATATTTTTCCCGTCTAATGTTTGACTCGCTTTGTTGTTCATTTAACTTACATTATATTACAGACTAGGAACAAAGTATTCACCAGAATACTCAGCCTCCAACCGCCGAACATTCTCTACGGCAGCGGCAGGTCACCATCGGAACTACTGAAGTCATCCGGTCTTACTCAGAAATGGGTCAATAGGGAAATCACGAACTTTGATTATCTGATGCAGCTGAACACCATTGCGGGTCGCACATACAATGACCTCTCCCAGTACCCTGTGTTTCCGTGGATTCTAGCAGATTATCATAGCGAGTTTCTCGATTTGGAGAGGGCGGAAACATTCCGCGATCTGTCCAAACCCATCGGAGTCGTGAACCCCAAGAACGAAGCCGAAGTCAGAGCGAAGTATGAGAACTTTGAGGATCCATCCGGTGTGATTTCGAAATTCCACTACGGCACTCACTATTCCAACTCCGCTGGCGTTCTGCATTTCCTACTGAGGATAGAACCTTTTACCACTCTTCATATTGAGCTGCAAAGCGGAAGATTCGACATTGCCGATCGGCAATTTCATTCCATCGCTCAAACCTGGAAGCTACTCATGGACAATCCCAACGATGTAAAGGAATTAACACCAGAGTTTTTCTACTTTCCGGAATTCCTTCAAAATTGTAACAGGTAAGTTTATAATTTTTTTCTTAATTGAAGCCACACATATTTGAACAACTTTACGTAAAAGGTCATGTGGACACTGCTAGTTTTCCTAATAATATAAAATAAATAAAATGAAATGAGACAAACATATTGTTATTGAGACTGTGAAATCTAATTCATATTCATTGTTCACAGGTTAGATTTAGGAGTCCTCCAAGGCACCAACCAGCGCATAGACGATGTCATCCTGCCCCCGTGGGCCGGGGAAAGTGCGGAGAACTTTGTCCACCTTCACAGACAGGCATTGGAAAGTGATTTTGTTTCCGCCAACCTTCACAGTTGGATTGATTTGGTGTTTGGATACAAGCAAAAAGGACCCAAAGCTGTTGAGGCACTCAATGTATTTTACTATTGCAGGTGAATTTTATAGATTCATTTTTATGTAATAATATTCCTACAGCAAACTGAATGATTCATTGAACAACATTGCTTACACCGTTTTACTAAGGCCTGCCGCGGTAGTTTAATAACTTTTTAACCCTTTCAGTTATGAAGGTGCAGTGGACCTCGATGCAATCACCGACGACTCTGAGCGAGTAGCCCTCGAGGGGATGATTGACAACTTTGGCCAGACGCCGGCCCAGTTGGTCCGCTCACCGCATCCGGTTCGTTTGGGCAGGAATGCCGCTTCTGCTCGTGCACTACGCCTCGCAGCCAGGACGGCTGATCTATTGTCTCATTTGCAGTTTGCACGGGTTCGTCTTAACGTTATTTTTTAAATCTCATGCTGTATCACATTCTACGTAAAATTCAATAATCATATGTGTTTATTGAATGTGAATTGTACAGGTTTTACATTTCGCTTGTGAAATATAATAAGAATTTATTGAGTTTAAAATTTAAGTACTAAGCAGCGCCCGTACTAAAGTAGGCTTGAGATTTAATTGCCTGAAATGCTATTTTCAAATACCTTTATTTGTAAAATTTTTTTGGCCTTTGACAAAAAAAAAATACATTTATCTATTTATATTTTTGGTGACAGGTGACACTGATACCGGCAACGAGGCCTGACGACCCGGCCAAGTGGCTGGGCGGTCCGGCTAGGGCCAAACTAGCCCTGCTTGGGGGTCCACGGCCTAGGGCCGTCGTGGCCGTGACCAAGGCCAGACAACTCCTGCAACTCGCCTGGCAGCCAAATGCAGACATTCCACTTGATGTGCCACCCGAGTATTTACTCCCTGAAAGGTACGTTTCAATAAATTGATCCCTAGAAAGTAAACTAAGTGAAATTAGGTTGAGTGAAATGTATGTATTTTGTTAATCAGGAAGAAGAGTCAAGTGGGTGTGGAGAGTAATCATACGAGCGTGATTGACAGCCGGGCGTTGGCCATAACTTCTGACGGCAAAGTCCTGTATACGGGTGGACACTGGGACTGTTCTCTTCGAGGATATTCTATATCCAGCAAGGTCAAGCTGCTTTTTACTGTTACTAAACATTTTGGTTAGTATACCTTCATTTTATACATATAGGTGGTTATATTCGAATGCAATGTTTTTCGTTATCAAAAATAATGCAACAGAAACATTACAATGTTCCATTTTATCATAAGTATTTAGATTATGTTTCTTTCTTAGATTATAATTATGTGATTATTCTACACTTCAAACTGAACAGCTTTAAGAGTTCTCTAAATTTTGACTTATTTTTTTCATACAAAATAAATAATATCCTAGAAAACATTTGGTTTACTCGCGGTGTTTTGTCCAAGCGTCATGCTCCTGTTTCTGTCTCAATCCGTGGCGCATTGAGCAGGTCATGAGAGCGGTCATGAAACTTCTATATACTGTTATGTAGATTTATACGATTGAGCACAATAATCATTATACTTTTCATACATAAAACTTACATTTAGTAAAAAATGTTCAGCATAGTTCAACCAGTTATAACAGAATATACTTATATGTACCTTGAAATACAGCAGGAATCATAATTTGAATAATTATTTATAACAATTATATAATCGAGATTAAACTTGGATGGGATTTGACGGGAATTGATTTATTGAACCGTTATCAATGAAATTTTCAATGCCTAAGAGCCATTGTGAGAATCACGGATTTATACGCAAATTTATACGATGACCACCATTCATGTCTTTTTTACCTGCACTTAATGACACATATTCTTTCCAGACACTGTAACGTGCTTGGCTCTCGACTCATGCTCCGAACGATGGTTGGTATCGGGCTCTGCAGATGGCACCTGTTGGGTATGGGAGTTGAGCAGTGCTCTATCAGCAGGTGGCAGTAGCTCTACCAACAGCCTGTCTCCGTTGGCCAGGCGGCGCTTGCACGGACACGATGCACCTCTCACATGCGTAGCCATCATGGCCGAGTTAGATTTTGTTGCCTCTGGGTCTAAGGTATTGTTAATTTATTATTTATTTAAATTATAAATAATCGGTTCATTTTTATGTTTATTTGGTGAATTGCAATACTAACCAGTATGTTTTTAATAAGTTATACACAATAATACTAGGTAATGTCAATTGCTTCCCATAAGGATTATAGGGTATAAAATTTATTAATCTAAATATTTATTTTTCCTTAGGATGGAACTGTTAATTTATACACATTAAAGAAGGGGGAATACGTTCATACTTTGCATCCACAGGGCTGTATTGGAACTGAAATACATATCACATTCCTAGTCGTAACCCCCGAAGGTCATATTGGATTCATTGCAAAGGATGAGGTCAGTTAATTTTGATTGATAATTAATAAAAATATTAAAGGCGTCCTGAAACGATTCCCGATAAAAAAATCCAGCTTATTGGCCCTGCGATTTAAAATATGATTTGTAAAAGATGTCTATTTAATTATGATGTGTTCGTTAATGTATAAATTCTTCAAATGTCAATTTACATTTTTTTTAAGAATTGCTATGATCTAGGTCAGGGGTGAGCAACCTTTTTAATCAACGGGCCAATTTAAATTTTAAAATTTTTTGGCGGGCCGCACATAAAGTAACACTTATTAATAATTTACAAAACTCGTATTGCATTCGCGTTCGTATTGCAAGTTGGCGGGCCGCATAAACATGTTTAACGGGCCGCGAGCGGCCCGAGGGCCGCGTGTGGATTATCACTGATCTAGGTCATATAAAATTACTTTAAGCCTTATTCAACTAAGTCAAATGTGCTTGTGCTATACTCAGAGGAGATGGTAATAATGAAGTGTCAAAAATGTTATTACATTTACTTTGACTAGGCAGTTAATTTGTTTTCAAGTACACCCTATCAAAACAGTCAGACTGTTAATTTAATTGTTCATAATTCAGAAGTGATTCAAGTTTAATTTGTGTGTTCAGACATTCCATACGGTGCATGTATGGGGAGTGAACGGCTCGTGGAGGGGCTCTCGACGAACTGCTGGCAGAGTCACCGCTTTGGCTGCAGCACCAGGACATCTCCTCGTTGCAGACGATGCTGGAGACTTAACTATATCATCAACCCACGGGTATAAATTTGTCTTTTATTTTCAAAATACATTGCGCTAGATTTTTTTATGCTGCACAGTCTTTGAATGCTTTTCTGAAATTACTATATTTGAAAAAACTATAAAAATCTACTTTAAACACCGTTTTTACTGCTTCGTCTACACTGTGTGATGATCAAGGTGAGAATCTTCCCTCTATCCTGTTGACTTAGATATGTGTCAAATCTATCAGTCGTGGCACAGCTGCGAGGATTACCGCGTCAGAATTTTGGATTATATACATTTTAGAATACCTATGAGTTTTGCGATAAAATTTTATTCAAAATACTTTCGAGGAATGGTTTTACAGATTTATATAATAAAAGAGATGAATTATCTAATTTTATTATGCTGATAAACTTAAAACATGGTGGATTCACTGTCGTGGTTAGGCGCAATACAAAAAAATATATTTTCTAAGACATTCTGATGCAAAAAACATTTGTATAATACTTTCCGTGCTATAATTATGTAATATATTAAGGTATGTAATTACATTGTAACGGACCGACTGAGTCTGGCCCGTAGGATAATACTAATAACTTGTGAGTTTGTTATAAGGTTTATTACTTGATCTACTCACTACATAAATACTCCGATATACAATATAATGCTATGACTCCATTATTTGCGGACACGGACCGGCGTCAGACTAGAGTAGGTATCGACGGCGCGCGAACTCAGGTGTAAAAGGCTCTGCACTAGCGGGCGACCTCCGATCTTATAGACTGCCCATTTGCGTCGGAGGGGAAACCCTCTACCTCAGCCCTGGCGCATTCGGTCAGGGTCACTCTCGGTCGACGACTTTGTACCTGTGGTGTGATGTCGTCGTCAGCGGAAACCTGGTGCAGTCGTCATGTGGACTCGTGACCCTACAACATATACCCTATTTTTCTTGCAAAAATACAACATAGCAAGTAATACAAGCAAGTAAGCAATTTGATACTGGTTTTGAGAAAATTTATGGTGTTGCAAGTCTCAAAACCTGATATATCCAGTATTAAATTTAATTAAATCTATGGTCACTTGTCAACGGCGTTAACACTTTAACAGGACCACGTACTCAAGATAGGGCATCATTCAGGTTAATCTTAGGTTATAATGACAAATAAATTTTTTATCAAATAGTCCGTTATTTAAGAAAATAAAAACGTTTTCTGAAAATTGGCTGTAATGGTATACGGTAATTTTGGTGTAAAATAAATATGTTTGTATTGACAACGATTGCAGGTTGAAGCCGGTGTACGACGTGCCTCTCCATGTGCCCATCGAGCATTTGCTGGTGATGCCGAACACCACTCACATTCTGGCCGCGCTCAGGGATGGGCAGGTCGCAATCATACATTTAAGTTTGGATTCTGAACAATTCTAAACTCAGTAAAATTACCGATACAGTAGTCGTAGATGGTCAATTACGAAAAGAATATTTCTTATGATTATGAAACATTTTATATTATTCGGCTAGAGTTTTTTATTCTCCAAAAGTTTCAAATATGTATTTTTTCCATTAAACTTGTAAAACAGTATCGTCATGTAGGTTGACGTAATAAAAAATATTTATCAAATTTCATGGTTATTGTAAAAATTACAAATAACCAAATTATAAATAACGAGCTTTGTTTTTTTGTTTACCTTATAATTGCTAATTTTTGATTTTGATAAATGATTGACGATTTTTGATTTATTGACGACAAAGTATCACTGACCTTTATTAATATAATAGTATCATAAACCTTAATTGAATGCTAAGTTTCATTGACCTACCTGGATATGTAATAATATAAGTACGGATAATTGATACCGACTTTATTGATTCCTGATTAAATAGTGGTTTTTAGATAGCTCAACCTCGTGACATTAGTAGGCGCCGAAAAAATGCTTCCGAAATTTAGATGGCGCTATTTTTTGTCAACGAAATATTAATCATATTTTGTTAATAATATTTCGGCGGCAGTTAGGTTAGACGCATAGTAGCATAAAATATGTTTACATTTTATAAAAGCTAATTTTGCCTAGTCACAGGTGACAACAGTAAATAATTTGCATTTATTTAATATTGCTATCTATCATTAATATTATGAAACTGTATTTTTTCCAATAAGAGACTTGGTGCAACATCTGCATCGTGTTTTAGTTACTAAAGAGTGGTTTCCAAATTCGTCTTAGGAGTTGAGCAATCTAGAAGCAACTATATAAATAATGGTAATACTAACTTTCCTTTATTTACTTACCACTATCAATGACTGAGTAAGACACTTTTTAACTTTGGAGTCGTTAAAAGGTTTATATTTTTTAATTATTACCCAAATTAGGAATAATATGCAAGGTATCAAATTTATTCCCAAGTAATTTATATTCACTTTTTTTTTAAAACTCCAAACTAATACTATATGAATACTCTTATAAAATGTAATGGTTTAAATGAGTCTTATAGAATCAAAAGCAGCAATCTGCAGTATTTTGTGGTAATTTAATAAAAACAATTATCAATAATGCTTAATTCCTGTAGTTTTTTAATACTGTTTTTGAAACTGCGTCTTGCAAATTGCTGTTTTTGTTTATACCCAAACATAATTCAAAATCAGTATTATAAGCAATTCTTACTTGGCTGCAGATTGCTGGTTTTGATTCCTACTTAATATTTAAAATGATCAAATTGCTGTTTTAAATTATTATTTCTGGTAAAGACAAAGAAGTTTTAAAATCTATCATACAAAACCTTATAACGATAATATTGGCAGATTGCTGCCTTTGATTCTATACGACTCAAATGTGAATATCCCATTATTATTCGATAATAAGGAAAAATTGTTAAAGGATGTACTTAAGTTTATAAAAATGTAATTTTTTAGTAAGAGTCATTTACTAACTAATAAAAACGACTTAGTGATTGTTTTTAAGCAATAGAAAGTCTATAGTGGTTGTTTTTAGAATTTAAGGAACAGTTTTAAGGCAGTCATAAGGACATTGTTGAATTAAATAGACTTTTAGTACCTAAATAATATTTAGATGTAGAATATTGAATTTCGATAATTATTATTATTACTCTCACTTATTCACATTACTTACTTAAATATTCCCACGCGATTTTTTTATTCATGTCTGAACCATTTACAAACTCTGTTATTTAATTTTTACCGTTAAAGTTTGACAGAAAATTATTTGTTATGAATAACGCTCATTAAAATTGTTTTTTTTTTTGTGAAGCTATAGTTTTCTTCAAGTGACGTTTTTAACATAAATTGGGTATTGTATGCTCCAAATGGGCATATAATATATTCAAAAATACTTTTTTAACTTAAAACATAAACTAGAGCCCGACTAACCTAGTGAGTCTAATGACTTTATATTGACGAGCGTAATAAATAAATTTTACCAAATTTTAACAATGAAGAAAATTAAATGCTGCGATTTGAGGAGCTCTGAGCGAAAATGGTTACCTATTTTAAATAAAGACTACAGATTTGCAATCTCGTGAGCAACATATATTCTATTGTTGTTGCTCGCTACAGCAGAACAATATTTCCCTTAATATTTTCTTCAAAGAATTTCCCCAAAAAATTATAGAGATACATTCTGCTTTATTTTTGTAATAAATGTGAATAGTTTTACCTTATTTTTTAAGATGTGTATTAACTAGTGAATTGCTTAAGCATATCCCAAAGAAAACTTAACTATTTTTTGCTTATTTTTACACATTTATTTTTAATGTGTTGCATAATTATTACCCTATGATAGTAAAAATGTGAAGATATTACATTTTTTGTTAAAAATATTAAGTCTTTCAACGATTTTAATCGAATTTTTACAAATAGGATTTTTTTATTACCATTATGACATTTTTCACCTAATAGTTTTTGTATACCTCATAATACCTATTTATCTCAAGAGTTTTACTAGGGGCAACGTAACCACATCATCTATGAGACTGTGAATTGACACTTTTGTATTTTTTTTACTTTTCAGAAACTGATTTTAATAATTTTATAATTGTGCTTGTCCTGTGGTATTTTATATTTATAAGCCAAGGGGTGGTTTTTTGTTTCAAACGTTTACATTTTCCGTCTTTCCAATTTACTCAGTTATAAATTTAAGTTTTGTGATCAAATAATGCGAACGCAATTTGTTTGAGAAAAAAAAACTAGTGTATTGGTTTTTTTAAATCCACTATTATGAACAAAGGCATGCACCAATTAACTTCGTCATCATTTGTTATCTCCTCTTGACAAGTAAACCGTCATATTTTGAAATGTTAAATCTTTTTTTCTTTGGGGAAAAGCATAGACTGAATATTAACTAACACACAAGAAAATTTGCTACCTACCTGCGGGATCTTAGCTATAATTTATACATTCTTTGTAATCTAATCTGAAGTAGTCTACTAGACTACTAAGCTAAACACATTAATTAACAACCCCTAAAGACATTAATTATTAGTCGGGTGTTATTTTCTATCATTTGATTTTCATTGGACATATTTAATTATGGCTCAATTAAAGCCAAACCAATACGGATGACATACAAATGTGTCGTAAAAAAATATAAATCCATAAGTTATTTTTTTGTTCCCTATAGCCGGGAAATAAGGGGTCAAATCAGTGATTTTTAGGGACTTTGGAATATTAAAATACATAAATAAAATTTTAACAGTGAGTGTATTTTTATATGGTTTTGAGCATACCAGAATTGTTTCAAATTCACACCATAATTCAACTTCATTTATTAGTATAGAGTAAGCTTTGATTTGTTATTAAGTTGTCTAGTGTGATTTGAATCTCCATATCTATTTTAAATTTGAAAATCTAAACTTTTTAATTCTATTGAATTTTAAGATGTTTAAAAAAAATATATAAAATTAATAATAATAATAATTTAAAATAAACTTTCGGTTTTAATTGTATATTAAATTACATTTTTTAAATACCACTGATAGCATGAATTGCAATGTTACTATCCATTCTTTATGATTCGGCAATTAAGAACTAATAAAATTTTCTGTTCTCATAAAATATGTAACTATGAAACTGGTCCAATGTTCTAAACGGCCTAAATTCTTAAAAAAAATATAAAGTCTAATTCTAAATTCTTAAGAAAAAAAATATAAAGTCAAATTTTACATTCCAATATTCTTTGACACATAATTTAATTTTTAATTCGGCAATAAATACATGAACGTAATTATTTGTACTTAATTAAATATAGTTTTTAAGACTACTGTTAATAATAATACTTTAGATATAGGATGTTACTAATTTAATATTTTAGGTGTAATTTATTTGAAAACTATTTTCATCGTAAAATCAAAAATATGGAACCGTTGTGAACATTATAAGGAAATTTTGATCAGTTGGTCTTTTGACTGGGGAATGGAGTTAAGTTTTTTTATATATATATAAATAATTCTTGGGAATGTACCAATATTGATCTGTCAGTAAAAATAACCATAAAAGTGTATGTTGGTATTCAGCGATAGAAGTACCGATGGTGATCCTATTATTGATATTTTGCAATATCGTCTCTTACGCCGATAATTTTTGCTTAGCCTAAGTAAATTTTTGTCTTTCCAAGCGACAGCTTCACTATACGATGGATTTGTGCGTTTATAAATATATATGTTAGCAAGGAGATTTGTTTGTTCTTTAAACTAAGGTAGTGTAGAGAATAACAGATGGGAGGATTTAGATTATTTTCTGGATCCAGGGCATTCCAAATTAGTTGCTTAAATTTACAATTCATACGAAACTTGCTATAAATAATAAACACATTACCAATGTTTACTTACCACATTTTTTTTGCATCAAAGTCCACTCTGTTATATTATATCGTTATATTTTTCTCAAGCACTGCTTACCTAAGTATATTTCATAAATATATAAATTACTTTACACAGCATATACTGTCTAAATTAGGTTGAGACTATCTGGTACAGCGCTTCTCACAAGCTAGCACAATAGATACATCGTGCTATGCCTTTCGTAGTTACATACAGTACGTTACTTATCTAGTCTATCTAATCTAATAAATTGTATTAGAATGAACCATCATTGTGGATCGTTACTTAATACTTATTTTAAAGGGTTAATTTTGTCGTATAAAGCGCTGAACAATAAAGGCGAAATGTGATTGTGTCACTTTAAAGGTTCATAAAGTAACATCAATAAAAACAGTTATTTTTTTAATAAAATATTAAAATAAATTCTATTTGAGCATTGAGAAATTATGTGTTTAGATTTGTGATGAGCAACTTTTAATTCATGTACCTATGTATGTATGTATGTGTGTTTAAACCTATGTACTTTGTCCTACATTGTTTTTTTTTATTTACGGAAGCGAATGGGATAAAGTGGAATGTAGAAACAGGCATTCGCGGAATTGGGATTGAGTAGTCATTGCTGGTGTCCTATGTAGCCTTTAATCTTTTTGGTAGAATCAATTACAATAAAATTTTTAGTTTAGTTTTTAAAATATTTTTTCTAACTATATATAGCAAAATACCTTTCCAATATATTTTTCAAAAATATGTGATTCTGAATTTACAGTAAAGTATTAAATATTGAAATGTTATGTAATCAATTATTGTAGATATAGTTTTGTGATCTTATCACATTAATTATTTAAATTTAATAAATTTGTTTTTTTTTTCTTATATATTTGTTTTATATACCTACTTATAATTATATTGTATACATATTGAAATCTCCATTGTTATTTTAATAAATTTTATCATACTAATGCTGTTTCATTTATACAATCACTAAAATAAAATGTATCTGTATGGTTTTAACCAATCACAACCGAGATGAGTTGTATATATCCATCAGTGTGTCGTATCTTAACTTGTCGGGCTTAGCCGATTTTATGTGATCTTCTCCGGGGATTAGAATAATTTGTCTTATAGGTAGGGTTCTGGTTACAATTAATTTGAGAAATTTTCATGTTTCGGTGCGATTAAAAAAATAGATGTAACATTTGAACTGCATAGTAATTGTTGGCAAACCATAAGTCAAAATTGAAGCATCAAGGTAAACGGTCGAATGAATGAACACACTAGGCACTGATTGTTGCGCGTCGAAGGCGTCATCAAAGCTACCAACCCGAGGTGAATCCCAAGGTTGTACACCTATTTTAGTACCTATTTAATAAGTTTATATAATGCAAAAAACCAACAATTTTGAAGACTATCATTTAAGAATAGCTAACAGGAGCACATAAAGCTACAGAAACGCAATTAGAAACTCGACGAGAGAAGATTGATGAATGTAGTATTTTAGCTGAATACAAATTATCAGGAGTACATAATTAATGAGGAGGCTTTAAGTTAAATATAATTAATTATTTAAGATGAAAAAACAACAACTTTGAAGACTATCGTTAGAACTAGCTACCAGGAGCACAAAAAGTGATGGAAACGCCATGTAAAATCAGAATTACATAAGACTTAAAAGGTCAGCAAATCATTTTGAACTTTTGTGGCAAATGATTAATTTAATTTATTTAATCATTTGTATACTTATAGGTTAAAGCTACTTTTTACCTAAATACAAATTATCGGGATTACACACCAGGATTATCGGGATACAAATTATATAATATGAAATTACATCAATCCGTAAACCTCGTATTTATTGTATATTACTACAAAAAATTTAAGTTGGTAGGTATTTTAAAAATTATGAGTTGAAAAATTTTAATAGATGTCATACCAAGATATAATTTTAACATGATTCGCTATGTAAATTCGAATTTTCCTAAGAAATTATCATAAAAGCGGGTTGTTGAGTGTTTTGAAACACATACATTATATTTGTATTTAATACTGTAATGATACTGTTAAATTTGACAATAACAATTTGGCGCACTTGATAAACGTATTTGATTGATTATTTTGTGGATGACTCAAACCTATTAATTTCACTCTTTTTTGTTTTATCAATTATTTGCAGTGGATTATGTTTGTCCACTCAACACCAAAGTTTTTACATTCTTGATGTTGTTTTTGGGGGATATGAATTAATTTAAAATATGTGAAAAATGAAAAAAAAAACATTGTTAAGAATGTCTTATTTATTTGAATACTTAATATCTAATACTAATAATTAATACAAAACCTAATAAAGTAATCAGATCTTCTAATGATTAATATTTAATTTATTAGAATACTGTTGTTGGTTTACAACTATAAATACATTTACTAATATCTAAATATATGTCAGCTGGGGTTGAGGTGGTAAATTTAAAGTTTTAACTTGATATTCTCCGATTAGTAGTATTACAATTATTATTTCTACAGAAATTAGTGAATTTATTGAGAAAAAATCAATCTGGAGTAGTAACTTTCGAGCATGGTTACCAACTTAAAACTGTGATTCGCGTGAAACCGGCGACTGACATTCACAGCCCTTCACATACAATATTAACGATCTTTTAAAACTTATAGATACGGCATGTCATACAAATCGTCCTTGTCAAAACCCGACACATAGGTTTCCCCCGCCGTTCCGCGCTCCGCAACACTCCGCCATGCATGTCTCGAGATACGCGAGGAGCGTACTCGACGCAAAGTGGTGTACTTGGGCGTGGTGCGTTTTTCACTCTAAGTTGCCCTATATGTTTTAAAAGATCGTTGTAAAATATACTCTACTCTGATATGTAACATGTTTTTCATATTAGTGCTTTTAATTTCTGCATCATTTGCATAAATTTAATTTAAAATCTTTTTGAAATGATCTGTGGTATTGTCTCATTTTTGTTATTATTATTTTTATCTTCTTCCAAGGCTCTCATTGCCATCGTGCAAAGTCCGCCGACCATTGTTAAACCTGCAAATACAGTAAGTGGCACTCCGTCACCAAACTCCACCTGTGAAATAATAGAAATTAAAGCAACATGCTTTAATCTGACAGATTGATAAGCACCATTTGACTGTGCAGTTAAAACATATGATTGCATCGAGCCTATTTACAATTCTGGCTACATTCTATTTTGTAACTGTTAAACACTGTTAGACATTTTTGTAATTTAAGGTACTGGCAATTGTCAACAATATCTATGCTTTCAAAGTTACCATTGATATATTAATGTATCATTTGGAAATAATATTGAATATAGGTAAAAATATTTTTTTACAAATAATATATACTATATTTTTTTTCCTTAAATCCATATAGGAGTCACATAATTCAAAAAAAAGTTTCCCTAAAAAGAACTAATCTCAAAACTTTAATAATCATAAAAAGATACTAGGGCTTAAAAAAATGATGACACTAAGATCTAAGAATATAACACGTGGTATCATCATGTATCATCAACTAAGACAATGGTTCTCGAAGTGGGCGTCGAAAGCATTATTTTTTATAGAATTGCTGTTTTATTTATTTATTCATATGGACTACACCTAAGACTTTGGTCATTTAAAATTATTTAATATGATGGTTGTGGTCGGCAATTGAAGGAAGGGGAGGAGATACACCTGGCACGGAATCAATTTGATACCCTTCATCGCCAGTCATGATCCAGGACCGGACGAGCTCAGTTACAAACTGAGGGGACACCTACCAGCAACATTTAAATCTCCAGAGCGGCCAGAACTTCTATTTTATATCAGTATATTCTAATTTTATTTTGGTGGTTGATACTTATGTATAATATTAGTTCATAAAAATGATAGAATAATCTATGCTTAATGATGATGCACTTTCCTTATATGCTATAAATATGTGCTTCCGTAATAAAGATTCCATATTATTAGACAGCTATACGTAAAAAAGACTGGGATTGATTAACTATTTCAAAATGTTTTGCTACAGAATAATGAAATTGAAATGATTTTTAAATAAAACATAGGATAAGAGTACATATTCTTACCGTTGCTCCGAGGAGAGGAGCTGTCAAGAAAATAATCCTCGCGAAAACAGTGGCCCCAAATACTGCCCTCTTTTTGTGCTGAGGTGGAAACAGTTCCGCACTACAAGTGGTTAGGACACACAGGCAAGCGCTGATGCCAATCTTGTTTAGCATTTGTACCAACATCAACTCGAGCAGATAGTGACTTCCATCAGCTGTTGAATAGAAATGCAGGGATTTATTCTTATACTCTATTGTGACGCCCCTTAATTATGTTACTTTAGATTGAATCTGTCATAGTTCTAATGACAGCGTCTAAACTCCAGCGTGGTTTAATTTAAAGCCAGATGTCTAAAGTAGCAGTTTTATATTAATAAACCTATGTTATGGTATATGTATTTTTACACATTCTTCTCGTTTTCCCTTTTTTGGAACGTTACTTTTTTAATAATGCACTTGTTTTTTTCATTTAAAATATGTTTTATTTTGTAGCAGCGCTACATATTTGGACTGCGGCTGGTAACTTCGTTTTGGCCGGCGACGTGCGATCGCCGCCAGGCGCATCTGATTGGTCGGCATCTGCGCAGGCGCGCATTGGAACGGCGCACGGCGATCCGCCAGCGACGCATGCAGTCAGTCGAAACATTGTCTTTAACTCTACAACTTTACTATCGTTGAAGTGTCTCCCATTAGGGATTCATGTAATGTAAAAATTGCCGCGTGTGGAATAAAAGGATCTAGCGTACCAGAGAAGACATCAAACCTGGACCTAGAACTTCTTTTTTTTCAGAACTATTTCATGATATTTATGTGCACCTTTTCAGGATGTTTACATCTTACAGGAGATTTACATCTTTAATATGCTGTATTTATTATAGCAGCATAATATTAAATAAATGTGTCTATGTAACCTCTTCCATATCACAGTTCCAGAGACCATTTAAAATTAATAAATTAGGGCATAAAATATTTCGCATTTTTTTTTATACAATTTCTTACACGTAATAGCGAATATAAACACCCCTTTATGTCTTCGGGAATGGTCTTGGAACAACCTATATATAAAAAAACAGTTTCCGAAAAAAAAATAGTAAACTTCACCTGATAATATTATCTAACTAACTTATTAAAACTACCTTACCTTTCTCTCTCATAACCCAAATGAGGCACGCCGGCATCGCTGTGATGACTGAGAACAAACCGACGGCCCGCCATTTTTGTTTATTGTATAAAATCATCATGAGCCCGATCAGTCCTCCGACCAGTTCGCACAAACCTACAAATGTATTTTTTTAAATTGAAAATATCAATAAAACCACATACTTCAAAAGGTCATCTGCGAAAAGGGTGGTGGTGAGCGTGATGAGGGTGGTATTAAGATACGTAGATATGATCTTATATTGCGTGTATGTGAGCATGTGGTGTTCACATTGATTGGACATGGAAATAAATGTAGTATGTGTGTCATTGTATATTTTGATCCATCATCCCTTATCTTGAATTGATGTCTCTGTATATGGTGAACCCTTTGTGGGAGAATTCAGACAAAGCAACCGTTTTTGGTGATGCTCTTTTCTAGGTGACGGATCGCTGTTCTTTGGTCGGCCACAGAAGTGACGGGTTCGGCGGAAAAATGGTTTTTATATCATTTTTTTTTAATGTGAGGTGATACTAGCACTGCTACTTTTTGATACGATGACATACTACTAGCTGACTCCCATTCCATTCAGATTGCAGCGTTTGTTTGAGGTAGCACTCATTTTGTTGTTCGTGCGCACAGTGGCGTAGCAACACCTTTTGAGGTCTGGGGCGGGAATATTCCTTGCCCCCCCCCCCTTCCCCATGAATGTTTTCCCATATACTGTATATATGTAGTCCCCCACACAGTATACAAATGTATAAAAGCATAGCTTGAAGGACTAATGGAATGGAAGGAAACGATTTATTGTTGATCATTTTTTGAATCATAAAATATTATATTTAATTTAAAAATCATAGATGTTATATCTAAAATATAACATCTCAATCACTTCAAAATTCATAAATAGAATTTAGATTTATTTTATTAAAAGTTTATGATAATAAAACTACTTAAATTATATTGCAACTTTTTACACCTATGTCGGACTTGCCCACACTAATTTTACATAGTTTGTTAGTACGAATACTAGTAAAATAATGATACTTTATGTTACTTTATGTTATGTTTTATGTTACTTTATGTTTATTAATTATTAAATTACCTTCTTCCCCTTCCCCGCGAACCCATATTCTTATTATTTTGAAACATACACATTCTGAAATTATTTTTTTACATGAATAATGACTTTCAAACTGGAAAGGGAGGAAAGGGTAAGGGAGGAAAAGTAATTATCACTACCGGTTTATTTTTCATGTTAGTGGCTCTGTTTCTATGTGGCAACATCTTACCAGCTATGGCCGTGTTCGCATAGAGATATTCTCGTCCGAAGCTCCTTATATTTAAAAGCGTCCCATAATAGCACGTGTACATCAATGCCCAAGCGGTATAAAGCGGTATCACGATTTGAAGTGAACCATCCAGTGATACCAAATTTGACCAACCAGCGTTGTCAGCTAAAGTTTTGTCTCTGGAAAAAAATTGTTTTTAAACATATTTTTTTTTGAAGAATAGTTACTACCTACTTATTCATAATGGCATTTATTATTAAGAGTATAAATAGAAAGCGTCCCTTCATTAAGGGGTTATAAGATAATCTAATCAAGAATTAATAATTGGATTAATAATCAAATTTAATAAAAATGTGATCAATAAATATTGGCAAGTAAGAAGAAGAATGAATTAATATTTTTCATACTATAAACATAGTAGGTATAATTACATTATACAGGTTGTTTCGTTCGTAGTAAGGCAGATACAACTTAATCTAGGCAAGAACCTAGATTAAGTTTCAGTAACAACGACTTTTTTAAAACATTTATTTCACAATTAAGGAACAGAAAATATGTATTAAAAAATAAACCTCACCCAATCGCAGAAACAGCCTGCGCCTTTAGTAGGTCAGTTAGATTGGGCGGGACTTCGGTCTTCCTGTTATTCGCCTTAATCCCCTGCTCTATTATTGATTCCGCCTTCCTAACATTCCCCTTTGCTAGGTGCCAACGCGGCGAGTCCGGAATCCACCTGAGAAAAGTTAGCTTAGTTCAAAACCAAACAAATTTAAATTCCACAACACAATAAAACAATATTTTTTTTTACTTCGGATTTGAGGAAAAAAAAAGTTCACTTTACATAAGAGAGGTTAGGAAAAAATTCAATTAATTTCTTAACATAAGCGGCCTCATTCCAAAAAAGCTCTTGTGCGTGATGCGAAATCGTTCTAATTGATCCTAAAAAAATGAATAACCTTTGTGACGTGACAACAACTTGAAAAACATAGTCAATGTATTTAAAAAAAATAATTGAATTTGCATCTTTATGAAATTAACTATGCATTTGTAATAAGGTTCTTGTATACAAGTAATAAGAATATTTACGTCTAAAGTCTTGATAAAATGAATGGAAAAAGGCTTTTTGAGGATCCTAACTAAACAATGTAAAAATTTACCCTTTTTATTCTATATAAGCCCAGTATTATTTCTATTCTATATCTACAAAAAAAGTGACAAAACTACGTTTGTCAAAAACATATTTTTTTGTGATGTTGCACATAGAAGTTGGCCAAGCGGGTAGAGCTCACCACCACAACACGATGATGACGATGGTCGGAAAGCTGATCCCGTAGTAGACCTGCGTCCAGTTCTCGGCGAAGTAGCCCACGACTGGCAGCAGGATGACTCCGATGGACCAGAACTGCTCGAAGCTGCCGCAGACGATTGTTTTGTAGCGCCCGCCGGTTATGTCTGAAACTGAATGTTGCGAATTAGAGCAGTGCCGTCTCATTACTCGGCTGCTCTTATTATATGCTCTGTCAGGTATTATCTGACATGCGTGAATTACAACCTAGAGTATTATTTTTTAATTTTTCTAGCCTTGAAGTGGCTACTATAAATATATTCAATAAAGCTCCGAGTGTCTTTGACTGAACATATTTGGAAAACTAAAAGGTTACATCAGAGGATTCTATAAGAAAAAATGGGCCCGGAATTTCTATTTATTTTATAATCATTTACCGTAAGTTCATTATTATGTTTGATAACATTAGCTTAAATAAAAAAATCTTTATTTAATATAATATATTTTTTTTTTTTTTATATATATATCTTTTTTTTATTTAATAAGGTTGGTTTAAACCAACCTTAAAATGCGCACGCTTGCAGGACAATAATTATGCCTATGTGATTAAATTGTTCGAATTATGACTGCTTCTTATAGCAGCGCTCGTTTATTGTTTCCTATTTATTTGTTAGCTAGCTAGTATAGTAGTATACTGGTATATAGGTAATTACACTCATATAACGCGTAATAAAAGGGCAAAAAATAATCAGAATGCTTCATTATTATTACCAGTTTAAAAGCTTTAAACTTCTTTTGCTACAAGGTAATAAATAAATATGCATACTTGGTACATAAAATTTACAACAAACCACATTGCGACGTAAAGTGTCAGTGTTGTGCAACATAATGCAACTCTATACCTACCTACCACAAAATTTATAAAGTTTGTCGATTTTAAGAGAGGACATTGAGCTTATGATGGGATGGTAAAAAAGGGATAAGATAAAGCCAATTGTTTGACAGATTAGTGACGGGTGTTATACGAGTGTTTATACATAATCGTGCCTTTTAATTCGCTATTGTTATCGCTAGTGTATGCTTTGCGCAAATAATACCCATAATAAAAAAACTGTCGGCGGTAGATTTTTATCAGATAACATTTGGCTGTTATGTTTTATGTGAAAATGCTGTAATACGTATGGCATCTGGTTGCAAACAAGAATGACTGTGACACCCTATCAACACCTTCTATACATTGTTTAGTAGTAGTAAATTATTTAACCAGAACCTGACGTCTTACAGATAGCTGCGGTACGAACTTTTGCTTTATTTCCTACGTCCACACGTTACCCATCTTCTCCCACAGTCACGGGGGTTTTCTTAGAGGATAACTCTATCTACCCATTTCACATACGGGATGTTCCAAGATCATAATAGAAGACTTTAGAGGGTGTTTATGTTGCCTATTACGTGTAAGAAATTGTTTAAAAAAATGCGAAGATAATTCATGCCTAAATTTATTAATTATATCAAAGCGCTCGTGTAAATTGCATTTTTTCTCGCAGACGCTCGACCGCTGGTGAAGTTTACAAATTTTTAACTCTGATGATGAGGTCGATGAGGATGATGAGATCGCGCAGAGCACAAAATACGATTGGCAGCTCACCTGTGTTGCGTTTATAACACTTGCTTTGTATGACAATCTGTATTTTTTTTTTTTAAATCATGTAACGGGGGTGATAATTATTACTTTTCTAACCTTTTGAAAACGCACACGTGTGAACTGAATGTTACTTTTGCGAGGCTTGCTACGATGCATAAAATGTTGTTAATAATAATAATAATGAGATACGTAAGATGTGGTGCTATTGACTTGATGTCGTGGTGAGAGAGAGCTGAAGACTGAAGATGCCGGTTATCTACTTCGGCCAAGAAAACTTATTGTGAAAAAGGAATTTCTAGCGTGTCGCACCGCTTGCCGCTCATGAGTCAAACGTTGTGAGAACTCAAACTATGCGCTTTCCACACAATGGTCTTCTGAAATCTGAAATGTGAGAAGTAGCAGGCTGTCTTCGTCTCGTCATTGCTTAAATTTCTACGAAAATTTACGATGTGAGAATTGTCTATTAGACGATTTCACGCGGAATTTGTGCTGGCATATACTGGAATATCGGTACAGACAGTTGAATTTGTAGTTTTACTATTATTTTTCACCACCATTCGGGAACTATTCGCGAACCATTCGCGAAATTCATAAATGTTAAGTAAAAAAAAACTTACATACAATGGCGCCAGGAGTATAGGCGATTGCAGTGCAGGCCGCAGCCGCTGCCCTCAGGCTAGCGTGCAGCCAAAACCATGGCGAAAGACCAGCTCCGATTCCGCACCAAGTCTGGGTGATGAGGCCGACCAGCATCATGTTACGAGGGTTGTAGCTGAAACGAGAATACCATCATCATTTCTGAATAATTTATGTTCTCACTATTTAGGATATAACCCATACCTCTCTCTACAGAGGAAACAAACCATTTAACATAAGTAAATGATGTGCACAATATATTAATTACATACTTTTTGTGTAAACGATAAAATATTATCTATAATAAATATTAGATACGTAAAAATGGGTCTCTAAATTAACTATACTGACCTGGGGGGTAATTCTTGAAAGAAATCCAAAAATTTAGTATGCCAAGTCAAACGTTTTTATTGTGGTTTTGATTGAAAACCGAACGAAATCGACAAAAACCGATCTAAAAACACTCGGTTTGGCGTACTAAATTTTTGGATTGCTTTCAAAAGCTTTCGAAAGTTTGTTTTACTAGCCATGCAACAGTCGAAGAGTGAAGGAAAGAACTAACTGCCGCGAGCACTAAGGTATTTTCAGCATCATTAAGAGCTACAGGCAGTTCCCCAAGAATTCCAATTCCAAATCTTTTTTATTAATATTTAATTTTTAATCATTTCAAAGTTGGCAAAGTTTTTTTACATAAAATTTCCTAAACATTGCCAGTGAGAATCTGATATTTTGGAGGTAGTCATGTGTAAAAGATATCAAGGAAATGTGAACTACAGATATACTTACAATTTTAGGAGTTCGTTGACTACTATCCCTCCGATCAGGACTCCGAGCAGGTGAAAGCATTGAGTGATGGCCACCAGGATGGTTTTCGAGCAAACTAAATCAAACTGAAAATTATTAATGGCTAAGAAATTTCAAGTATAGCTCGCTGAAACGAAACATAATATTTATTTATACAATCCTTGCCAGTGAGTGTGTCATCAAACAAGTCTCTACTTTCAGATGGTATTTTACAGTGGTTAATTAGTAAAGGCATAAACGGGTCGGAAAAATGATTGGTAGTGTCCTAATATAAAAAAAATATTAGAGTAAGTAAATATAAGTCTTTATTTAAATTTAATTTTCTTTATTCTATTTCTTTTATACCATATCATTCAAAATGCGAACATATATTTCAAAATATGTACTTTTATACCATATTATGTACATTATATTATTACATCCATAATCATTGTTATAAATAGAACGATTTTTATGAAAAACTTTTATAAAAAACCTGTGTGTGTGTGTGTAATGGGTGTACACATACCCATGCATACACAGGTTCAAATTATTCAATCTCATTTATCTTTTGCTCTCGTAAAATATTTATGAATCTTGTATAATTATTTTGTATGTTTCTATAACTGATTACATTATCTTATATAGAACATCAGTACACGCTAGAAAGGTGGTGTAAAATTAATGTATTGTTTATGTAAAAAATAATAAATATGTAAATAAATAAAATCTACCATGTAAATCATAGACATTTAAGTTTGTAAGAACTTAGGCTGAATGTTGTTGTCCTGTCAATTTTTACTAACTTTTTTCAGGTTCTATTGCTGTATTAAATATTCCAATGATAAATATGATTAACAAAGGTTAATTTAGTTATAGGATTAATCAAAAATAAATAAACTTTTACGGCGGTTTTGTCATATACGAGCATAACGTATGTAATCATTCAGTCGTATGCATTTAGTTCTGCACTCCAATAGCAATCATTGCAATAGTTAGTACCAACCTGCGTAACTACAGACGTCTGAGACGGAATAGAATAATGGAATTCCTCGCACGGCACAACAGCACCAGCTCCTGGGGTCTGATTCTGCCAAGCCTGCTCAGCATTTTCGTAAACGTAGCAGTAGTTGTTCTCGAAGGTCCCGTCGGCTGCTATCTTCGGCGGATGACTGGCGTTCAGCCAGGCGCTTGCGTTAGCCTCGTCGACGAAGTCGGGAACGGCGCACCACAATTCCTCATACCTTGAATTCGTCGTATGACAACCACAAGCGCGGTTTTGTTAATTGTTTAATTTTTAATTGTTTTAACATTATTATTATAACTGTGTGTTTTCCCATAAGAAAATAAATAAATAAGTCGCCTTATGATATTCTTTTTTTGACTGCTTTTCTTTATCTTGCGCGTCCGAAAAAGAGAATCGATGCATTTCTAAAAACTTTGTTGAATTTGAATCGTTATGAAATCAAAAATATTTCTTTATTTTTTTTCTCGTTTCCTGTATTCTGTCAAAAAGATATTTACGTCTAAACTTTCGATAAAATGATTGGAAAAATGCAAACTTTTCACAACTCTTAACTTTTAAATCGGTACAAGCCTAGATAAATAGGATATAAAACGATATTCACAATTTTTTTTTTTATATTATATCTACAAATAAGAAACCACACAGCCTTGTATGGAGAAAGGGTCGGATTGAGTCCTCTTAAAGTGTGTCTTGAAGAAATTATTAAAAAAAAATCCAAAGAAACTGTAATAGGACTGGAAAAATATATTCCCTTTAAAAGTATCTCAAAAAGTAGGAACGGTAAAACAGTAAATTTGAAAGTTCTAAAAAGCAAGTAGAAATGTTGGACTACAAAATAAGTAAAAACAAAGAGTAAATTTAAAAATACAACTGCTTATTATCAATCCCGGATCTACGTTTTATTCGAACCGGGGCAAAAATTTGACAGCGTTTGAGATTCATGATTAAAAAACTCACAAAACAATTTTATTTTATGAGCGGGAAAATAAAAACCATAATAAAAACTATAACTTTTCTTTATGACATTAATATTGAATACAACCATTGTATCGATAACGCATAAGCCAGGATGTATCTAGTAGATCTTCAATCCTTAGGTCCTAGAAAATTTTACTCTAGACTAGCCGCCGACCGAATCTTTTTAAGCAACCCCAACCAACCAACCAACGAATAGCCATCATTTATTTTCTTAGAAACATATAAAATTAACAAAATAAATTAACAGTAACAAAATAAAATTAAAAACATTGAAGAATTACAAAAATGGTACAAATGGAAAAACGCAATACAGATAAAATAATAATTAATTAAAATAATTATATATTAAACAATAATAACATATAATAAGTGAGAAGATTATCAGTGAGCGAGGGGGAAGGGATATTACCAGAACCGTCACCACACTTTTTCCATGAATTTTGCGCACCCTTTAATTACCCTCTTCCCCCCCCCCCTAGATCCCTAGATCCGGGGCTGCTTCTTATACCTACTACTAAATGTTTCTTGTTTTATCCTGCGTTTGCAACGAATGCAAAATGTTCACGTCGTATCGTATGTGAAATCAAACAAAATAACTACCTCGGAACCGGTGCCGTGAAGATAACGCAAGCCATAAACCAGGCAGCCGGTATCTTCATGAGGTATATAATCATGGCCGCCCTCAGTTGCCACCATCCGAACTGCCCGATCAGCTCCCCGCACACATCCTTCGAATGGGTCTTGTCCTCGTTGTCGGCCACCATTGTGTCCGTCTCCCGGTCTCCCCTGCGCTCCTGCCTGCTGTATCTCGATGGGTGTACTCCGACCCTGGGGACTCTTTGCCCGTCACCGCCCCCTCCGAGCAGTGGTTCCTGGTAACAATAAAACAAGACATGTGTATTTTGTTGGTATAAATCGACTACTAATCCAATGACTCTCCTGAAGCACAGAATCCTGAAGTCATTACGTAAGAAAAAACGGTTAAACTTTATGACGACGTTAAGTCATAATGAAGCGTAATGCGCGGATCTGGTATGGCTGTAAATATTTGTCACTTACAAAATATTAGGTAAATAAACAAATTAAGCAGACGGAATTACACTTAATAGCGCCTCCTTGGCAACATATACATATAAGCTGATGATAGAAAAAAGTAATCCTAAGATAAGACCATTTAATTTTAATATTTTATCTAGTGATTTTATTACCTTGCTTTTGAGTGTCTACAATCTTATCGTTTTAAATTAAACGACAATTATTTAATAAGATACCGCGGTACACCCGGTAATTGGTATTGAAATAGAATAGAATGTTCTCGCCTAGAAAGATAACTTTTTATTTTTATAACAATACTGGGGTTGTCTTGATGATTTTATTTGATTGTTTTGACCGAGATTGATAACACCGTCTAATTGTTATCCCAAGTGTATTAGAATCAGACGCGTGTACGGAATCACCGGAACGGGACGGAATCTATACACAATTAAATTATATTAATTGAAATATTTAAGAGGGTACGCAGCAACAAAAAAATGTAATAAAACAATTTAATAATAATGTTATGAATACTTTAGACGCGGATTATATGGATAGTTCTATTGTGAGCACGGTAGTAATTTAATTAAGTTATTACATTATTTTTTTTATTTATCGATGAGTAGGTACTTTAAATTTTAATCACTCTTAGATATAATTTGCTGAGGTATCCTGCGATCTTTTGTCCAGAAACTCTTCTTCCTTTTGTTACCTATATTTTTCAAAATGTATTATTTATAACCATACCTTCAAACCTTCAACTGGTACATACGATTCCGCTCATAATTACTCAAATTCTACCACTATAGACGTGTCATATACGATTATGTACCATGTATTTTCTCGTTTTCACATATCCTTAGAGATCTTGATCCAATAATATCCTCAAACTCCGTGACCACAGAAAAACCTGTCCCATCATTCTAATTTTTGGTATATTTTTTTAGGTTAACCACAAGATCACTTATACGAAGAGTTTAGTTAAACCACACACATGTAAGTGCATAAATAAAAATGATGAATATGCACATTAAGACAAAAAAATATATTGTTTCGATTTTGCGTTACCGAAAACTAGGTTATTACCTAAAGGTACTACAATGGGACTACCGCCAATTCATAAAAAAAGTAATAATTTACGATCCAGAGTATGCATTCACAACGCAAATTGAATGGGGTTTTTTTAATTCTAATCTAATCAAGCTTAACGAAACTTGGATAGTACCTTACTTACCTTCTAGTAATTTTGTATAACATGCAAAAAAAAAGCACCCATTCCAATAGAGTGAACATGTATGAAAAACACAATATATAGATCGAATTGGAAACCTCCCTTTTTAGTGGGTTTAAAAGGTCTTCCCGTAAAAAGTATATATATGTCGCAAAAAATAAATATTTAGTGTATTTACTAATAATAAATTAGTGAAAGTCGACATAATGATAGTCCATAACTTTTCAAATTGATTTTGTTGCTCTAATGTTGATGAAAGTCGGAACGCGAACTAACAGCTGAGCGGTTTGAGGTCTGTTATTTTAGAGAAAATGATGATATAGCAATCTTTTTAGGAAAAAAAAAATGAAATGTGGAACTTTAGCGTTTTAAAACACAATCAAGAATGCGATTAATCATTTCATAATAGTTATATAAGTTTACGAAAGATTAATTTTACTTATTTATCCTATTCAACATGGTCGTCGGCAAAAAGCACCAAAATATTTAAATAGCGTTTTTTACATAATTTTGTTCGTACTTCCATCTTTTTTGATTACGGTATAAAAAAACGGATTTTATTCCTTTTTTAAATACAATGGTATTTTCGTTATTTCAAACCCACAACAACGCAAGCGTTACATATCCGCTACTATTTTTAAATAAGGCATCTTTATTTTAATGGCCTAAAATATTTAATTAGGTATTTCTGCTAATTTTAATTGGATATTTCTGTTAATTTATTTACCTAAATACAATTTTCATACATAAGTTATAAAGATAATTATTAATCTTATAACTTTTAAATACATTTGAAGCAGTAACTTATTTTGAAATTGAAGGGAAAATATCAATAAGTATGTGACATTTTATCCAGGAAATTTCGTACAGAATTAATCTTATTATTTATTATGTATTTATTTACCAGGTTTCCCCATTTCAATTCGTAACATACAAGCCAAATAATTACAATAATAAAAAAAACAACAACATTAAAAACCAAAAACAATAAAAAACAAAAAATAACCAGGAAAAATATACAGTAACTACCTATACTTAATTAAAAATAACGATTCCAGGCGAACAAATAAAAAATACTATCGACCTAACGTTGAACATTTCCATAGAAAATCGTAAAAATGATTTAATCCTTTGAAATAGGATTAAAATATAAAAAAGTGCCAAGTCATTATATAACGAAATTAAATTATAACACAGACGAAATTAGACGATTGAAAATGTCAGTTTCGTAAATTCAGGATGAGTTATTATTTATTAAAATAGTTTAATGAGAAATAACCTGTGATTGTTTGCAAATTGATAACCACTAAACCATGCACTATAACCATAAAATCGTAGGAGATTTGCCTTGATAGTGACGGATAAATGAACGAATTCAATCCGTCAAACCGCGACGGTATTGCGTCGACCGCCTCTGACTAAATTAATACGACAACTAAGTATTTTTAATATTGTTATTTGTAATTGAATGTTTCAAGAGCGCGCAAATGATAAGCGGGCAGAAATATAATCCTTGCGTGATTTCTCAGTTTGAAATAAATCTCGGTAAACACTGTCCAAACGCCGCTGACGGTATAATCGCGAGGTGGATGGAATAAAGTAAGTGTAGATTTTTCCCTCAGATAGTAAGTATTTTACGAGGTTATCTTCAAGTGAAATGGTTGCTTAAGCGAAGGGATCAAATCGAAGTTATTTATTTATTGAAAATATAATATTACAACTCGCTTAAGTTGCACTGTTACACTGTACTGATGTTTGCTGTCTCCCTAACTAGACGGACCTGTACTAAAGGAAGCAGTTTGGATTTGTTTGCTTAATGTTCGTCATCTGATCGATGCTATAATGTATGATAAATATAGCAAATCAATAAACAATAGTTATTTACAATACATTATATATTTCCATTACACAAAATTAAAACTTATATAAAACAATATTTATATAAAATTGAATAAAACATAGTTATTATACATAAATCTATAAATTAAATATGCTTATACTAAATGATGATACAACAACGAAGGAAGGGAAAACGAGATAATTTGTAAATTATAACGAATAAATTGTGTTAGATAATATTAATTGTTATATTATTTGCAAAATTTCTACCATTGTCTATAAACCATTCTAATTCAATTTCTATAATACTTTTTTGTTAACAATCGAACGCTATTCCTCTTTTATTAAATTGTATGCTTTAGGACCTAGATAGGGATGACTTCTCTGTTCATTTTAGGAATATCGAGATCTTTTCGCGTGTTTAATTTGTGGAGTTGTGAAACAACGGTAATCTTTTTTTACTTCCGAAGGAGAGATTTTCAAGCTGTCATATATGTTTCTTTGTTTAGTGGCAGTCGGCAGCCTTTAACGAATATATTTTTACTGGACCGAGTGATCAAAAAGTTTTATAGACTCAACATATTGTCCTACACTCACCCGTCAAGTTTCTTCTTTGCTGTTATAACATGTTTCTAAGAAACCAGTTGATATTTTGAAACGTGGATAATCGTTAACATCGCACAATCCGATACGTTCGAAATAAATCTTAAATGCGAGTTGACCTTTTTTTATATATGCCAAATATACCTTCTCTTGCCTCTCTTTCGGAGGGGTTATGCCGTGTCTATAAAATTTATTACGGCAATGCTCTGTGCCGAGAAAAAGGATAAAAACTAATAAAATAAATTAACAATATGTGACACTTAGGTTACAATATAAATGTATCTGTCAATGTGCGAAAAAAAATCGATGAAGGAATATCAAAATTCTTTCCTTACTTATTTTATTATGTTTTTCCAACGATAATATGAATTGACGTATTCTTTCAGACACCATTAGAAATCATAGTATTAGGACGCCATCTTGGTAATTTTATTCAGTGTTTAAAATATCTTGTAAAACAGCTAAAATATGAACGAAAAATTAAAGTTATGTAAAAGTTAAAGATGTAAAAGTTATGCATGAAATTCGTAACATAAGTTATAATAACATTTAATGTAAAGGTAAAAATGTATAAATAAATACTATAGTATTATTATTATATTATTGACTATTAGCATTAAACATTCGTAATGCATATTTATTATTTTTTTTTAATTATTTATTATATCACTAATAATATGTAGGTTTATATACACACACTAAACACACACACACAAACATCTCTGTGCCACAAATAGAGGCACCATACTGTAGACATACTTCATATTACTACACACCACACACTTCACGCACATTACACATTGTGTAATCATTTGATTTATTAATTTGATATTTTTAATCATATTTATATTCGGTACATTTTTCTGGCCATATAAATGTTTTATTAGAGTATTATCTACTTGTATCGCTGTTTTGTACGTTTATAAATAAATAAATAAATAACAAATTTCCTTCGGGGGGATCAAAACCATTTTTCCAATGCAATTTAAGTGCAATTTTGTATCTTCGCGCTTGTATCCACTCCTCTGAGAGAAGACTTCCTCACTCCTCACTCCTCACGTACGGCAAATTGTTCAATGCACATGCAGTTGTAAAAGTATATACTCGATTTAATATGTATTGCGCAGTTACTCTTCATTGTTGCAATAATAGCGATCATAATGTTTACGCATGTCTTCCATGTGTGTATACTTTCTGATTTCAGTATATAGTGATCTTTATTGTTCCCGTTCCTTTGTAATTTAACTCTGAGTTTTGTGCGGATTTTATGACACATATTATAATTATTACGCCGCGAGTAACAATTTGCCCTACAATACAGCCATAGAATCATCACAAGCTTGAAAAACTAAAATTATTATTTTGCATTATTAAAAATCATCTCTTTCACTACCATCCTTCATCGTAATCACATATCCATTATTTTTATATTTTTTGTTAAAATATCATACTTTCCTTATTTCATCTAATTAGATAGTTACATAATATTTGACAATATTTTACACTAAAGAGGACAGGTGAGAGTTAAATCAAAGATTGTGTCATTTATCTTTTCAGGCGATTTGCCGCTATTAAAAAACAATCATCAAATATAAGTCAAATAACTTTACAACTTAATTATACAATTATATATTAAATATATGCCAATACAATTATATATATTATTTTTATTATTATTATTTATGCCAAAAAACTCGTAAATCAAAATTTAATTTGATTTATTTATTATTATTTTATTAGAGAATTATCAAAACCTAAATACGCACTTTACTAAATACTAAACCTTAATTTCAAACGCATGCCAGTGCGGTTATTCGAACGTTTTATTTATTACTGGCCAGTTATAATTAATATATACCCATCTATGAGCGCAAATAGAAATATGTAAAAGAATATTCAGTGCCCCGTGATGATTATTATAAATAGAAATATTATGTCCGCGTTTATTTATTTATTGTGATTACACAACAGAACGAGTTATTGAAAAAAGGTCAATTTGAGAGAAGTTAGTAGTAAATAAATCACAAATTTAGTAAATAGAAAGGTGTGGGGTGGGCCCCACCCCACCCCACAAAAAAATAATAAGTAATAATTAGTAAATAATTATTTATTTGAAGTATGCATTTATCCGCTCCAATATGTTGCTAGCATTAGTTTCACCTTTGCGACTGTGGCCACCTAGTTATAAATGTTATTACCTATTTCTTTTTATTGTGTTATGTTATGTTGTTATGTCTGTTAGTGTATGTGGGGGGTTTGCCCCCCGTGTACCGCTTCCTTTCCAGAACTATTTTACATTTAAATCCACTTATAGTTCGCCCTCTAGTCCCGTACTATAGATAAAGTTAAGTATCTTTTTGGGTGCGATGTTTCTAATCTCTTCTGGCATGAGGAGATGGTTGCCTAGAAGCTGGTACCTTTTGTACATGAGGGGCCCACATTCTCCCAGTAGGTGTAACGGAGTTTCTAGGCTCACTTGGCAGAGCCTGCACCTGTCGTCGGTCGATAGGCTTAATTTGTGCAGCAGGTGTTTGTTCAGCTTGCAGTGGCCAGTTAAGGTTCTGGTTAAGATCCTTATTTGGTTTCGGCTTAACTTCAATAGCTCCGAGAGTCTTTTTTGCGAGAATTCTACTATGAGTTCTTTGGTTTGCTTTTGTCCGGGCAATTCTTGCCAGTATTTTTGGCTTTGTTTCCAAGCCCAGATTTTTAGCAGTCTGCTGGTAGTGCTTTTAGCTATGCCGCAGGCCGGTTCCAGGCCTATCATAGTCATGCTAGCACCTTTCTTGGCCAGTTCGTCTGCTTTCTTATTGCCATCAATGCCTGAGTGGCCTGGTACACGTAAGTGTGACCCTGTTGTATGTTGCCAGGGTGTTGAGTATTTTTACACAGTTTTTATTTTGTTTTATCTGTACAGTTTTATGATTAAAATAAAACAAAATATATAAAAGAGAGCAAAAATACATATTAAGGCAAATAATCTTATCTTCGATAAAATTAAGACTTTCACAAATTTCTTATGGATTCATTTCACTTATATGCATTGAATGTCTTTTGAAGCGATCTGAGATAAAGATGCCACAGTAATATTACCGGAAATGATAACTAATTAGGATTTAAGTATGCTCTAGTAAAAGAGTAGGGTAAGAGTAATAGTAAGAAGTAATCGCATAAAGTTGGCAAAGTAAGATTTGCCGGATTTTCCTTGCCGTTTTTGTTGCGTGTCTCAGTTTTCTCCGTAGGATGAAAACGCAAATTAAAACCGGTAGCAAGTTGGCGTGCTCAATGGCGTTCTTGAAATGATGAGGCAAAAAAAGATAACCTCAAAAGGACTCACTTCAAACACTCGCAGTAAATTATGACCTAAAAGGACAATTGCGTTCAGTTACAGCTTGTGAACTAATAATTAATTTTCAAAGAGGGCCCGGCCCATAATGTCGACCGATTAATCTTCGATCACGTTTAATTTATGATAATTTTAATTGTCATTACGTAAGATCGGTATTTCCTTTTTATTGAAATGAAGGTGATAAAATTTAATGGTAATATTAGATATTATCTCATGGCTTCAGTTAAATTTTCTAATAGAATTTAGCAGATTCGGTCTTACTGCGGCTGGGTTTTTGGCGCCTTCGGCAGCCCATATCGCGTCCTTCTTGCTTCGTTGCAATAGAAAAAGTCTTTAGTGTACTAACTGCCATGTGAAGCATTTTTAGAGATATGTAAAATTTAAGATTTATTTTGGGATATGTTTTATAGTATGACTAGCGTTTCCCGTTTTTGTTAATATAATAAATGACTATATATTATGTTATTATTATATTATATAATGATGGCTTGGTTTGCATTAATGTTTACTCCTGACCCTTGGCGATGAAAAAAAAATGTGAAAAATAAGAAAACTTGTGGGAAAAATATTGTTCAGTTTAAAGCGTAGAATAAAAGAATGTGAAAAGAAATCAACCTGTATATCTAACCTTTGTTCAAACCAAAATATTAAGTTATTTATCAGCGGAAGTTTTATCTAAATCGCCCAACGGTCTCCATTTTTAATCGTACATACGAGTACATACACATACAAATTACCAAACGAAGTTATTTCTATTCTGATAAGATTGTGTTACAAATATATATATATATATATATATATATATATATATATATATATATATATATCTAACAGTTTTTTTATTTTTAAATAATACAAAAGTTATTTCAAATACACACTTTTACTATTTATTGAAAGAACATTTATTTATGAACATACAGAAGTAATACAAAACTTATTTTTTTATTAAAACGTATTTAAAACTTAAAATTAAGAAAACTTGGCAAACGCGTACTCTTTGATGGTACACCAGGTAAGAGTACGCAAGTCTTTTTTTAACAATCATCACACACATATACTCCGATTCCGCAGTAGTTGGTGCAATCATCATGCACCACGTTTCGCATGGTATGACCTGTATCCAGTCCAGTCCAGTTCTGGAGGTTCTACATACATTTCTTGACATTATTGATTGCTCATTTTCTATAGCTTTGTTCGCGTCTTTTGTAAATTTTCTTGTTGACTTTTCTATATGGTGAGCTGGTTAAAATATCAGATTTTAGCTTCTGCTGCAAGTTAGCTTTCGGTATATATAGGGGACGAATCATTTGAGGTGAAATAAAAGTTGGTGTCGATGGCACGCTGGCTATTTCAGGGTTTTTCTCTCTGATTTCTTCTGAATTTGCTTCCTTTGAAGGCGATGATTGAGCTACAATGTGGAGGCTGATTACTCGTAGCTGCAGAAATTGATGAAATATTCCTTAAATCTATTGTAGTTTCAACTATTGAGAGCCGATCAGTGACTGTTGATGGAGCGAAGTCAACATCACCGAAAGCCAATTAACACTGTTAATTATGTTATGATAAAAGCAAAGAGTACGCATGCGTACTCTTTGCTGCAAACTGTCCGTTTAAAATAGTGCGTCATATATTTTTGACACGCGCTAATGAGCCGAAGTAAACATACTCTGGCAACAATAAATCATTGATCTAAACAATAAAAATTGATGGTTTAGTATAAAGTCATGCGAATCTTATAAAACAGTGACAAAGAATTGAAAAAAATACATCAAAAGTACGAAAAATTGGAAAAATACCCTAAAGTGGCGGTTTCTCCTGATGATGTTGCCAGCGTTGTGAGGTTTCATCGTCCGACAGCATCCTGAGGCGAGTAACAAAACTTCCAGTATGACAAACCGATTCGGAATTATTGCGACTGCGAACTCTTACCTTAAGATCAAATCATTATAACACCTTTCGCGAGCTGAAACTCGAGAGACGAATACTAAATTTTATCTCTCGAAATTATTATTCAGAATTACAACTTCTGAGGCTTATAACGATAAAAGAAATAATTTTGGAGCCATCAAACTATTCAAGATGTGGCCCATTTCGGCATCGAATCAATTCAATACATTCGCTCTTTCGACTGAATCCTTTGAATTTAGGTCAGTAATGACAGCAACCCTACCGTTAAGTATCACCCTGCAGATGGCACTTACGGTTGAATTACGGTCATTAGTGATTTATTTGTCTTATGAAGGAAAGATAACTAAAAAAAAACCCGACAAAATAATGATTTCAGAGTGATTATGGTAAGAATGTTTTTTTAATTGTTTATGTTTGTGGTAAAAAATATTTGAATACAGAGCTAACCTCTTCCCCATCAAGTTATTAATGAAATTACGTTTATATTAATAATTGTAATTTTATGGTCCAGGTATATTTAAAATATTTTGTATATAGTGTATTGTAGGTAAAATATATAGTATAAAATGAAAATAAAAGTTATTTTTACTAATTTGTAAACCGAATAATAAGAGTTTTGCCATTAATGGCAGGACTTTTTTTCTTATAAAATGTATTTAAACAATTTTCTCTTGTTTGTTATTATTTTATTGCAAAACTGTTTTTTTTTTTTAATTTTGTGTTTTATAAAATATCATTGTGTATATTTTACAAAAAAAAAAAATGGTCAAGTCTAGCCTAGGTGTGGTAAATTAGCACAAAAATATATTTTTTACTGGATAAAATAAAAACTTGATATATTAATATTTTGTTAAATCCTTTTGTAAAAATAAAGAAGGAAAATTGGTTTCTACATGAGGAGCAGGAAATCGACAGTGAAAACAATGAATAATTACTTAAATGGTAAAAACTTAAATGTCATTTAAATATAATAATTAAAAAACAACTTTCAAAGGGAGACGGTATTTTATTATTGATACCCATACAAAAATTATGTATTATATTAAAAGAAAAGAAAAAACAAAAAAAAAAAATCATGACGAGATTCAATCCTATGATATTTTAAAAACATACTAAGTATAATAAATCATCAAGATTTGCACTAAATAAATCTTAAATGTTGAAGGCAAAATCTAGTAGGCATTTAAGTAGGTGACGACGCATTCGACAGCTGAGCAGCGCCCGCATCTCAAAAGGCAACGTCGCGCGCTATTTATTGCAAAAACGCAATGTACTTATACTTGAAATATGTACAGATATAATATACAAAGCCTAGGAGCGAGCGTCGAGGTTGATGAACATCAAAAAGTCGTAAGCGACAGAACTGTGTTTAGACGCGTTTTATTTTTCGATGCACGGCGTCTATATGCCTCCGTAAATTTTCATTTAGTGCAGATATATAATCACACTCGCTGCATTTAAACTTTTTGATTTTCTTATGTACGGCGTCTATATGTCTCCGTAAGTTTGATTTAATTGAACTCTTAAAATCACACTCGCTGCATTTAAACTTTTTAAATTTTCGATGAACGCCGTCAATATGTGTACGTAAATGTGTATTAGTAGAACATGTATAGCCACACTCGCTGCATTTAAACTTTTTTATTTTTCGATGTACGCCGTCAATATGTGTACGTAAATGTGTATTAGTAGAACATGTATAAGCACACTCGCTGCATTTAAACTTTTTTATTTTCTTATGTACGGCGTCTATATGTTGCCGTAAATCTGATTTCGTTGAACTCTTAAAATCACATTCGCTGCATTTAAACTTTTTTATTTTCTTATGTACGACGTCTACATGTCTCCGTAAGCTTGATTTCATTGAACTCTTAAAATCACATTCGCTGCATTTAAACTTTTTTATTTTCCGATGTACGCCGTCAATATGTTTACGTAAAAGTGTATTAGTAGAACATGTATAAGCACACTCGCTGCATTTAAACAATTTTATTTTTCTGTGAACAGCATTAATATGAATCCGTAAATAACAATTATGTGAACACGTATAGCCACACTCGCTGCATTTAAACTTTTTTATTTTTCGATGTACGCCGTCAATATGTGTACGTAAATGTGTATTAGTAGAACATGTGTAAGCACACTCGCTGCATTTAAAAGTTTTTATGTTCCGATGCACGGCGTCTATATGTTTACGTAAATATGATTTAGTAGAACTTATATAATCACACTCGCTGCATTTAAACTTTTTTATTTTTCGATGTACGCCGTCAATATGTCTCCGTAAGTCTGATTTAGTAGAACATATATAAGCACACTCGCTGCATTTAAACTTTTTGATTTTCCTATGTACGACGTCTATATGTTTCCTTATATATAATTTAGATGAACTTTTATAATCACACTCGCTGCATTTAAACTCTTTTATTTTCCGATGCACGGCGTCTATATGTTGCCGTAAATTTGACTTCTTTGAACTATTAAAATCACACTCGCTGCATTTAAACTTTTTTATTTTTCGATGCACGGCGTCAATATGTTTACGTAAATATGCATTAGTAAAACTTATATAATCACACTCACTGCATTTATACTTTTTTATTTTGTTATTTACGAGGTTAATTTGTTTTTGAAAATTCTTCTTAGTTGAACTTGTATAATCGCATTCGTTGCATTTGGCTTTATTATGTAGGCAAATTGAAATTTCATTCATTTCCTTATTTTTAATAGGTAATGTCGAAAATGTTTCTTTATCCAAACATCTGCCACATACAATATGTTCGTCTAGATAATTCGGTAAATAATATATGGAATCGCTTCGTTCAAACGAACACTTGCAAGTCGCACAATTAAGATCTATTCTCTTTAATATTATTCTGACGCATTTGATATTATCAATTGTTACATCGTGACATGGTTTACTAGTGGTTGGTATGTTATGTTGTGTCACATAGTTTTTGTTGGGTTCTGATTTTATAAATTTAATATTTTCTTCTACGAATTGATTAAATTGTGGGTTTGGTTCAATTTCCCGATGGGTTTCAAATATTTCTGATTTAATTGGTTGCCTTGTATCCAAATATTTCACAACACTATGCGAGTCATCGTCGCGTTCACTTATTTTTGCTTGTTCAAAATCACTGTAATATTTTAATTCTTCCATTTTTTTCTCGGCGCACTTTTGGAGGCAAAATGCCGCGTTTATAAACTCGTTCTATCAATGCAGACGCGGGCTTTCTTTCGCCAACACATTTGACACTTAAACGGCGCCATTTGTTATTTTGTTTATTTGCTATTAATATTCAATATCAATATCGTGTAGCTATTATTTCTATTTAGGTACTATTTCTATATTAATTATTAAATGCTTCGTAAATATTGCTTCGTAATGGGAACTTTACAAATGTTGTATTTTTTCCACGATAGGTTGATTCCTAACCGCGTTCCTAAACGTAATGAAAAGTCAAATATATTTTCTTTGCAAATTTTCAAAATACGATCTTCTTTTCTTTGGAAAAGAGTTTAGGTTCCATTTTCGCCGATTTTAAATATAAATACAATTTGATAAATCAAACGACTTGACAGTTCTTATTTTTTCAATATAAAACCTTTTAAAGCAATTATTTTTTTTATCTATATTTTGATTAAACTAGATTTTAAACTATAAAACCGAAATATAGACGAAAATAAATTAAGCGAAAGGAAACAAACCTATCATGAGCAAATTTCACATCAATATTCAACAAGTAAAGATGCTCCCACGCAATTTTACTATTAAATTAAATTTCTGCGAGCAGCTTGCTACTAATTATAAACTAGTATAACGGACTATTACAACTGCTCACAAACCGAGCCTAAATAACGCGTTACGAAAGTTTATTTATATTATTAATTACTATTAGAGTAGAAACATTAATTAAAGGATAACTACCTGAAAATAAGCGTTTATTTGTGTCATTTTTGGAACCACGCAAAGACCGTGCTTTCAGTCTTTCAGGCCATCGATCTGATGACGATTTCTCGAACGAGGAGACCATGATTTCAATTTTAGTAGGTTTTTCAATTGCTCAATTTACCTACTTTTTGACATATTAAAAAAACATGTAAAATTAAAATGACTCTTTGCAATGAAAGCATTCTTTTTTACACTGCCTGGATTGCCTTTCGCTTCCTGTGGGATTTCTAAGGCCGAAATGACCCGCATTCACGGAGAGCTAACAAAATGCAACTTTCATCTCAGAAATGAGTCATAAATGAGTCATTGCCAATAAAAACTATGGTTATTTGGAATGTCTGCATGAAGTTGTTACCTTTATCTGGTGATTGTGACCGAGAGACAAGTGTCAGTCAGAGTCGCCCGTGGCGGCCGTGTGGCGGGGCTAGTCTCGAACTGACTCGCGACTCGCTCGCTGTCCGTTTGACGGTCGTTTAATGCATTCCCTGATAAGTTTGTGTGACGCTTAAATTCGTTTTGTCATTTATACTACTTTTACACTACCTGCTTTTTATTTTAGTTATTTTTCAAAAACAATCACCATTGTAAGTTAATCATTTCTAATTAATTAATCGTTTGTAATTTAATTACTCATTTATAACTCATTATAACTCATTTATAACTGATTTCTGAATTGTTCTTACAGCACAGAAAGTTTTTTTATTTATTTATTTAAAAATTACATATACTTTGAAGGTACCATTCCTCCGGTGGTACAGCTGATTGGCAGGTGATGCAACTAAGTCATTTTAAAACCAAGTTTTTTATCCTTTTTCTTAGCTGAGAAGGGGTCTTCGGGAATGGCTTAAAGACGCTGCAGTTGAGACTATTCCACTTTCTTATGGAGAACGATATTCTTTCTCCTAAAAAAATCCTTTATTTTGTGAGAATGGTCCTTTCGTCCAATATAGAACGGTTTCTGAAGTTGCTCACTAATGGAGGACCATGCTGGGAGCTTCAAGTAGGCCTTAAACAAGTTAATGAGACGACATATTTTTCGCCTTGAACTTAAAGGCTCTCATTTAAGGTCAGATAGAAACTTTGTCGGACTGTCAAACCTGCTTGCTAACGCTGAATTGCTTCAAGGTCAAAATTTAGATAGGAAATATGAGGGTCCCAGACAGATGAACAATACTCCAAGGTTGGAAGAACCAGTGATTCATACCAAGTGCCCTAGCACGTGGCCCAGCAGAACGCAAGTCCGCATTACGAAACGCAGTGAACGAACAGATTTTTTTATTACTTCGCTAATGTGCCCCCAATTTAGAGTATTGGATATGTGTACTCCCAGATACTTTACGGGAGACTTATTCGGGATTACCTGTCCAGAAACATTATAGCCGGGTTGGATTATCTTTGACTTGCCAAATTGCAAAAAGGAAGACTTGGAGACATTGAGGTTCATCTTGTTATCTGAAATCCAACTCGAAATGTTGAGATCTTGTTGAAGAATACTGCAGTCGCTTGGATTTTCAATACTTCTATAAAGCACTCAGTCGTCAGCAAACAATTGCATTGAGGAACACGTTTCAGTTATCAGGTCGTTAATAAATATAATAAAAAGCTTCGGAGCTAAAACACAACCCTGCGGAACTCCCGACGGAACCTGAGTATGGGAAGACAGTGAATTACCAACGTTTACTTGCAAACTTCTATTGGTTAAAAATGACTTGATCCATAGGAGGACATTGGCAATCGACCGAGTTTATTTAAAAGAACGGAGTGAGGAACTACATCAAAGGCTTTTGCGAAATCAGGAACATCGCGTGGACCGCTACTCCCCGATCTAGTGAGTCCGCGATGGCTTGAGAGAAGGAATAAGACCTGCTTCACAAGAGTAACTTTTTCGGAAACCAAATTGCTCTGGCCTGAGGAAGTTTAGGGGCTCTATAACAGCATCTATATGATTAACAAGAAGTCTTTCAAGTATTTTACATATTATAATACGCGTTAGACTTATAGTGTTACGAATGATTTTCTGTTAAATTTTTGTAGTAATCCTAATCATTAATCTTATACTAACAAAAAAAATAATTTATTTAAAATTATAACTGCACCACTGTCGTAACCCAAATTGATCGTATAGACACAAAGGGAAATAAAAGATTTGTTTTTCTTATAAAATTTATTTTATTTTGGTACTTTTGAATTCAAAAAGTACTCCAATTGAAATAAACAATAATAAAAAAAATTGGCAAAAGCACATAAAAAAGTAAGGTTAGTTTTACACAAATCCATAGGTGTAAAATAAAACAACGCAAATTTTGTAAGATAAATAAAAAAAAAAAATACCAATTGACTAGCGTCACGTTTACGTAATATTGGACGGCTTGGAAATTGCACCATAGACAACTAGCATAATATGTATTATTATACATATTATGGTAAAATTTTATAATAATATATAATTGGTACGCTCACTTATATATTATCTCTCTCGATTTGTGCGTTACTAAAAGAATTAATGAGGATATATATAAACTGCGCTAGACATAGTTGTAACTAGGTTCACCCGCACAGCTGCCTTCGTCATAAGCATTACTAGGGAGTCACAAAGCAATCGGAGAACCTGAACTGTTTTATGGCATTTTAATCAAGTCTGCAGTATTCTTTTAAGAGGAGATAACTTTAACTTTGTAAATAAACCTAAAAAACCTTAAAGATTAAAAAAGAATCCTTAAAACATTTTAAAGTATGGTCACCTAACAAAACCTTAGCCACCTTAAACCCGGCCACCTCATGCCGTTAGCTATTTAAAAACTTGAACCACCCCGACCCAGAATCACCCCTTAAAAGGATACTGCTGAATTTAAGATCAACCTGTAGTTATAAATACCAATAAGGGTAATTTTAATTCACTGAACTCTTATTTTAGGCGGACAAACGCTATTTTTACATAACCGGTTCAAAGCGGAATTAAGCTTCAGTGGTTGCCGCTAAAAAAAAAAGAAATTATTTAGAGCCTCATTACGTCTAGTAATTCACAAAAACAAATCATTCATTCGCACTGAAACAATACAAATATAAAATAAATCTTCGTTACTTTTTTTTTTGATTATTTTCATACTATTTATATTTTATTAAATTAGAAAATTTGTTACCTTCAAATCATATTTAAGCTTTAAATTATCATTCAATTCAGACTTTGGAAGATTGCGAATTATTATCGACATGACCTTTTAAATCAAAGTTTTACACATTTAAGTACGCTGAGAATTCCTTTCTATGCTGACCAATAAGCGTATATGTTTTACTTAACAGACAAATCATTTATAAATTACATTCGGGACACCATTTCCTCCCATAAAAATAACTTAGTTTAACCCTCTCACACACACTCACGCCGACTACAAAGCGTACAGTAATGATTTACTTTCGCTTGTATGAATTTAATATTTTATGTCCATTGTGTTAATTTTCTATTTTCTCTACTTTTTTCTATTCATTTTGTTTTTCAACTGTCGCCTTATTTGGATTTGAATGTGTAACTCATAATCGACCTTATAACTGTTAATATTGTGTCTTTTATTTTAAATAAATAAATAAAATAAAATTGCCCCGCTCCCCCCCCCCCCCCCACACCTATACGGCAATTACCGATTACGGTAATTGCGTTTAATTATAAACGCGATTCAATCATTTTCAATTAGGTAGAAAATACGGGAGCATTATCATTGCCGAATCAAAGAATACGGCAATTACAGTCACACAAGTTTAATGATTTTCTACACAAAGAGTACGATAAACGGCAGTTCGGGTCTTTTTATAAACGAAAATGGCAATTTTACTACTTTAGATACGTCAGTTAGATTCTGACGAGGGCAATACTGAATGTATGTCAAATAGACGGTCAACAAATAGAAACTAACCAAATAGGTGAACCCTTATGTCAAAAAAGTGCAAACGTGCGTGCGTTCGACAAAACAAAAAGTCCATAATTTGTGAGAAGAAAATAGTGAATAAAATAGTCAAATCTATAAAATAATGAGCCAGCCAATTGGTCCAAATGTCACAAGAGCGTACTATTTTTTAATATTTTCGTGAACTATTTCTTATTCTATACTCAATTGAAAAAGAAAATGGAAGAATACAATTATAAAATGTGTCAATTAAATCATCAAAGTGCAATTAAATATGAACAAGCGAGCGATTACAAAACGAGCAACAGTGATTTTGAACAAGCAAAAATAAGTGAACGCGACGATGACTCGCATAGTGTTTTTAAATATTTGGATACTAGCGAATCAATTAAATCAGAAGTATTTGAAACCCATCGGGAAATTGATCCAAACCCACAATTTGATCAATTCGTAGAAGAAAATATTAAATTTATAAAATTAGAACCCAACAAAAACTATGTGACACAACATAACATACCAACCACTAGTAAACCATGTCACGATGTAACAATTGATAATATCAAAAGCGTCAGAATAATATTAAAGAGAATAGATCTTAATTGTGCGACTTGCAAGTGTTCGTTTGAACGAAGCGATTCCATATATTATTTACCTAATTATCTAGACGAACATATTGTATGTGGCAGATGTTTGGATAAAGAAACATTTTCGACATTACCTCTTAAAAATAAGGAAATGAATGAAATTTCAATTTGCCTACATAATAAAGCCAAATGCAACGAATGCGATTATACAAGTTCAACTAAGAAGAATTTTCAAAAACAAATTAACCTCGTAAATAACAAAATAAAAAAGTTTAAATGCAGCGAGTGTGATTATATAAGTTTTTCTAATACACAGTTACGTACACATATAGACACAGTACATCGGAAAATAAAAAAGTTTAAATGCAGCGAGTGTGCTTTTACAAGTTCTACTAATACACATTTACGTACACATATTGACGCCGTACATCGAAAAATAAAAAAGTTTAAATGCAGCGAATGTGATTTTAAGAGTTCAACTAAATCAGATTTACGGAAACATATTGACGTCGTGCATCGAAAAATAAAAAAGTTTAAATGCAGCGAGTGTGCTTATACAAGTTCTACTAATGCACATTTACGTACACATATTGACGGCGTACATCGAAAAATAAAAAAGTTTAAATGCAGCGAGTGTGGCTATACGTGTTCACAAAATGGGCAGTTACGGATTCATATTAATTCTGTTCACAGAAAAATAAAAAAGTTTAAATGCAGCGAATGTGATTTTAAGAGTTCAACTAAATCAGATTTACGGAAACATATTGACGCCGTGCATCGAAAAATAAAAAAGTTTAAATGCAGCGAGTGTGCTTATACAAGTTCTACTAATGCACATTTACGTACACATATTGACGGCGTACATCGAAAAATAAAAAAGTTTAAATGCAGCGAGTGTGGCTATACGTGTTCACAAAATGGGCAGTTACGGATTCATATTAATTCTGTTCACAGAAAAATAAAAAAGTTTAAATGCAGTGAGTGTGCTTATATAAGTTCTACTAATGCATATTTACGTACACATATTGACAGCGTACATCGAAAAATAAAAAAGTTTAAATGCAGCGAATGTGATTTTAAGAGTTCAATGAAATCAAGCTTACGGAGACATGTTGACGCCGTGCATCGAAAAATAAAAAAGTTTAAATGCAACGAGTGTGATTTTAAGAGCTCTTCCAAGAGTAACTTAAGAGTACATATTGTCGCTATTCACAAACAAATATGAACGTTATATGCAGCGAGTGTGATTATACATGTTCAATAAATGGCAATTTACAAAGTCATTACAATAACTACGCGTAGAATAACTTTGTTCTAATTGTAAAATTAGATTGCTTCGCTCATTTGAATGGATTCCTAATCTTTTATTTATCTGGTGGAGATCTGTTTTTCATATATTAGCTTTTAATTAAACCTTAGTAATTATTTTTCCTTTTAATCGTATTGAAAAAGGGTGGATCTATAAAAGTTTTTTTTATAGAATTGGAATATGCGCGTTTGTCTAGCATGCCGTTATACTAAAGTACTTCTCAAGTAATTGAATAAATAGATTTATTTAGAGTTATTTTATTCCCGTACTTAAATACCTACCTGGTGATTCATATCGAATGAATCACCCTATGCTTACCACCATGAGATTCCTCATTTAATTTAGTATAAAAAAAATTGGTACAAAATGTATACCTTATCTTGTAGATTTACATAGGATTTGATTTACCTAGGATTATTGAAAATAGGTGCATTTTAGCAGTATTACTAATAAGTTTTACTTATCAAACCCATTGTTTTCGACGTGTGTTTTTAACCCCCATGCAAACGGGACTGTTATACGTTTAACGTGTCAGAGCATCTGTCTGTGGCATCGGAGCTCCCAAACGGAGGAAGCCATTTTATTGTTGTATTCGTTTGACAGGAGACTTTTTACTGTCTTTACTTTTGTTCATTTCGTTTAACTGCTTTTGGAGTATTTGATACGAATTTTTAGATTTTTTTTCTTCTGCTTATGAAAGTATTTTTAAACATGTGTTGTTAAACTATTACTATTACTCGTTTGAATATTTTTTTTAATTAACTTTATCTTTACTAACTCTAATTTATATCGTTCTTAGGTTTAATTTATCTATAATTATTAAAACGTAACTGTAGGTTTGAATTAATCATAGTTGTTTTTACCTTAATTTACCTTAATTAAGAGTCATGGCATTTTGTGCATAGTATTAATCGCAAAAATTAATTATTGATTATGATTCATTATTACATTTTTATATAAGGTGTGAGTGAAAAACTTTCATAAATTTCAGGACTGTATTTAAACCAGCGTGCATTACCTCAAGCGATGCAACTATCTGTGTGTTCAATATTATTTTTTCTTTTAACATTCTGACTATATAATTTGTTTGAAAATTTGAAGTCTTTAAAAATATTAAAATGCACTCGAATTTTCCAAATGTCAATACTGTCAGACTTTTATATAAGGTTAGCTAACGGTGTTTGCGTACTTTTAAAACGGTGGTGGTGTATAATTAGAATATAGGTTGTATAGTTATTATGTTAAACATACATTATACATAAACATAAAATTTATTAAACATAAAGTATGGTTGTATGATAAACATAAATATATTTAGGACCTTTATCTCTAATTACCTGTATGAGACGTGTACATTTTACATACCTTGTTGTTGAATAAATTCAAATTACAAATAAAAATGTCTAATTTCGAAAGATTACTATTATAATAATGACATATTCTGTGAAGTGTTACGTTATATTTAATAAGAAAAGTCGTACTCTAAAGTGAATACTTTGTAGAAGCTCTGGACAGTCTAGTAGATTATTGAGTAGTTTATATAGGAAGATAGCTTCAAACACTTTCCTTCTGGTATCCAAACTGGCAATTTGGTGAAGACCTTCAGATTCTTGGTAAGCGCCAAATGAGATTTGACAACGCCAATTCAGGTGTTGAACCGGCTATTTATTAAAATAGAATATTGCCACGTTTGTAAGAAAAAAAAAATTATAATATTTTTAGGAGTAAACAAGAAAATAAATGTTTTTTTCACATGCCTAACCCACACGTCTAATGTAAAGTGTGGAATGAAATACATAAAACAAATGATGTCTTGTATATAGTTAAGTATGTGTGAGAGAGATGCAGTGTATATATATATATATATATAGATTTGATGATACAGTATTTAAAATAAAATACATAAAACAAATGATGTCTTGTATATAGTTAAGTACCTATGTGTGAGAGAGATGCAGTGTATATATATATACGATATATATATATATATTTATATATATATATATATAAATATATTCAAATAGGTAAACACCTTTAGTTTAACATATATATAAAAGTTTGACAGTACTGACATTTGGTTTCTTTTTAATATTTTAAGGATTGAAATTTTTTGCAAATAAAATATATAGCCAGAATGTTCAAAGAAAAATTAATACCGAAAGCACAGATAGTTTAAGCCTGTGTTTAAACCAGCGTGCATTACCTCATGCGATGCAACTATCTGTGCTTTCGGTATTAATTTTTCTTTGAACATTCTGGCTATATATTTTATTTGCAAAAAATTTCAATCCTTAAAATATTAAAAAGAAACCAAATGTCAGTACTGTCAAACTTTTATATATATGTTAAACTAAAGGTGTTTACCTATTTTAACATAAAAATCATCTAATTAACGGTATTTGAGCAATACATTTTACTATTTTACTATATAAATATATTCATATACATATAAATATATATATACATATTTTTTTATTGCGTTAATGTTATATTACTATTAGATGCTTAATAATTATAGCTTATTATATAGATTAACTCAAGATTGTACTTACTTTTTATGAACTTAGAAATACGAGTTTTAGTTAAAACATTTATTAATAATAAATATTTTAATCAAGTGCACACTATTCTATTCCCCATCCCAGTATCCTAGTTCGTTCTATGAAACAAATATGTTAAATTGGAGATGCCTGTAGTCGGTTTTAGTTGTTATGTATCTATTTCTATATAACTGTCATTATGTATAGCTCTAAGCATTTCTCATACAAATAAAAAATAAAAATAAAATAAAATATTTACACTAACAACGACGCCCTATAACGCAGTAAATTGCAAAAAAAACGTACTGCGCGCAGCTGCCGTACCAATTTTTGTTCGTTTTATAGACCACCCGCGGCGTTTCGCTGTCTCGCCGGAGAAGAAAGAAAAAAATATGAAAGTTTTCCATTTGATTGCGCGCGACGTTAACTTACATAGAACAAAGGTACCGAGGAGCCATCCGCCCGGAAGTTATTACCCTGCCCACCGGCATACGATAAACATTCCCGTGTCGTATCGCCACGTAAGAGAGTAAAATATACATATATATATATATATATATATAAATATATATATATATATATATAAATATATATATATAATGTCAGTACTGTCAAACTTTTATACTCATATTTGTTAATCTAAAGGTGTTTACCTATTTTAACATAAAAATCATCTAATTAACGGTATTTAAGCAATACATTTTACAACTTTACTATAAATATATATATATATTTATATATAAATATATATATATAACCACCAATGTGAATTTGAGGTTCAAAAAATTCTAGCTATACCAAAAAATACCCTTGAGAGAAAAAGACTACTTACAGCCCTGCGTAAAAAGGGCAACTATATACAAAATGTAGTAGACTGCGTCAAACCAATGAAAAAAATAAATAACACGAACTATTTATATATAAAAATATATATAAAATATATAATACAATCTCCACAAACACCATCAACTGATTTTCTTACAGAGTTAGCAAATTTTGTACTCACTTGCAATGCTTTTTCTTTTGAAGGAGATTTTTACCTTCAAACAAAAGGTACAGCAATGGGCACTAGAATGGCTCCTTCTTATGCAAATCTGTTTATGGGTCAATTAGAACAGAATTTTCTTAAAAGTCAATCTTTACAGCCTTTAGTTTGGCTTCGTTTTATCGATGATATCTTTGTCATTTGGCCACATGGCAGAGATTCTTTAACGGATTTCATATCCGATTTAAATTCTTTTGGGCCATTAGAGTTCACACATAATGTCTCAGATAGTTGCATTACGTTCTTGGATGTTGATATAACTGTTTCTGGTGGTCAGTTCAAAACTTCAGTACACATAAAACCAACCAATAAACAACAATATTTACATTTTGATAGTTGCCATCCGTTTCACACAAAAAAATTAATACCATATTCCCTTTCTATTCGCGGTCATAGAATCTCTAATAACAAAAATGATTTAGAAACATATCTCACTAACCTAAAAAAATCCCTTTTAGAACGTAATTACCCACCCGATCTCTTAAAAAAACAAATTTTAGACTCTTCTTCAAAATTTACACCTAAAATAAAAACAAACTCTATTAACAAAAAAATTTTTCTGAACACCACCTATTTTCCTGGTGTTGAAAAATTAAATCCAATCTTAAAAGACTTATATTCAATAATCTCTAATAATCCAAATTGTAAAAATATACTCGATTGTCCACCTATATTGTCTTACCGACGTCCGCCAAATTTACGTAATATATTAAATAAAAATAAAACGTTTGGTAACCAACCACTTAACACATTTCCAAAAAACGGGGTCGAACCATGTAAAAGACCTCGTTGTAAAACATGCAAAATTATTGTAAGAGACGATAAATTTTCAAGCGCGAACAATAAAAATACATATAAAATTAACACTAACATAACATGCTCCACCAGAAACGTTGTATATCAGCTTCTATGTAAATTTTGTGATGCGTTCTATGTTGGTGAGACTACGACGCCATTAAACATTAGAATTAATAATCATAGATTATCCTGTACCAAATTACTTTCCGCTTTACCCGTTGCAATTCACGCGAGAACTCACGGCAGGGATTTCGATGCTTGCTTTAATGTAAAAGTTTTGAAGTCTTTGCCCGAGGATGCCCGCGAAATTGATTTAAAGACATGGGAACTCTCTCATATTTGGGTCTTGGGCGCTTGCAGGTCTGTAGGTCTAAATAGACAAAATTAAACTAACTTAACAGCATTTAACGCATGATGCTTGATATATTATTTTAAGAAATTAGTTTCATTTCATAATACTGATTAATTTATCTAGCAAAACTACAATTATTTAATATAATTGTAGTGGCTTGATATATTTATCTTTTAGTTTAAAATGCGATTTTCGAATTTATGAAGGTTGCATTTTAAACGTCATCTCTCATATATTTTCTGACGACGCCGAATGGCGAAAGCTTAAATAAATCATAATCATCAAATCTATATATATATATATATGTATACCTATAAATATTGGTTAGGTATTTTTTCCCTTATTCTTTTTTTAAGATTGTTTTAAATTTTTTATTTTTAGTGTTGTGCAGAATCTCTGACACTGCTGAATGCCACTTACTGATTGGATTGGATGTTTCTATATCGTTTTCTGCTCAATGCAGCCTGCTAAACTCAAACATTTTTATGAACCAAAACTAAACATAAGCTAACTAGCTGATCTCATTAGTTTGCTGCTAATGTGATCCGTATCTGATCGTAACTTAACAGTATCCGTTTTATTATAGTTACTTACTGTCAAACTTAGCAACGTTTAGCTATATTTTTCATTTAGATGTAGATAATATTTGCGGATAATTTTTTATTGCTAATTTTTAATAATGGCTAAAGGACCTGCTTGTTGTTCTTTTATGCCCTTGACCACGCTATTATCGATTAGCGATCTCCAGCCGATATTCAAGCGGTTTATATAAATGTTTTAGCGCCTTTTTGATTCTTTTGTTCAAACGGAAGGCGATAAGAAATCAATACAAACACCACTTTCTTTGCTATTTTGTAACTCTGGCTTCTGGAGTTGCTGTTTTGACGGTGATATAATTCTCGGTATCCCGGTCATCCTCTGCCATACGTAATATTTTTAAGGCTTTGATCTATTTTCGGGGGCATTTCTAAAAGTAGAGGTCCTGAGTTCGATCACCAAATCTGGCCAGGTCATAATTTCGCCGTTAAATTAAATAACAAGACATACACACACATGCATCTAATTACAGACTCGTTGGACTATCGCTACAATTAACAACAGCTAACCGTAACTTTCACGATCAGTTCAGTCACACATTTTGATTTGTATCACAGCAAAGTAAAAACAACAAAATATTACGGTTGAGACTACTACATTTTCAGGTAAAGTCGTTTTATTTCGTCAGCTGTTCACCCACGGCGCGATATAGTTTTGTAATCATAGCAAAATATTTTTTATCTACGGAATGTAGTTTTTTTTTTTTAAATATGGTAAATTTAACCAAAAATGATTTAACAATAATCAGTCTGTGCGTACAACTATGCGATTTGCTTACACTTATGTTCGATTAGCAAATTTATTTATGGGGGTGCAAATTTTTAAACAACTGAACGTTGAATTGGAACCCACAAAGTATTAAAAGAGGTGTCAAACGAGGGCAGAAGCTGTGTGCCGGTTCGAATGATGTTAGAGTCATAATAGGCTAGTAACCAACCGGTATACTACTTTAACTCTCTTACGTCGTCTCAGTCATTAACCACAAAATAAAACTGAATGGTAAAGTTGAAGCAAGATTGCGAATGCGAAAGGTTCGTCTAAAATCGATCGCTTACCTTATTCCCAGTCGCCACGCCTATGGGCTTTATCAATTTTGACGAACTTTTTTCTCATATAAAATCTACCACAGTACCGAATTGAGCGTCGGACCGAACTTATTTTTAGTGAGCGCCGACCGCTTGTCGCGAAGCATTTTGGATAACGTCCAAACCTTCGAGAATGGTCAAACGACTAACCCGGGAATAATAATTGATATTGTAACAAGTAAAAAATGTATCGCTTTCTGTGGCGTGTCCATTAGTCGAAACTAATTGACTGTTTCGATTAAGCGGATGATTTGAGCTGCTAAAGCACTCATATATAACTTCACAAAGCCCCCATCGCCCACCCTCGCCTTCACTCCTTCCCCCGGCACCATTTATAAGCTTTTATCGCGATAGCCGACATTGTGGTGAAGTTACTACTTTATTTATTAAACACGTAAGGCTACGGCAAAATAGTAACATATACATTTTAAATACAAAGAGTAAATAAATAAGCCCAATTAAAGCTTACACCTATGTAGATAATAATATTTAAAAACTGGGTGTAGCTATATTTTAGAAAGCGTATGTGTGATGTGCATGGTAGAAAAGTGTAAGTGAGTGTGAGTGTATGTTTGCACATCGTACATGTGTATAGATAAATTAATGCTTAATATGGCAACGTTTTCATTTTGAATCAGGCTGGCGTGAAATAGGTCGAATTTTTGAGAGAAACGCGCCACGATTTAGACGTTACATCGACCTCGCTGAATTTGGTGTTGTATTGAGTACAGAACAGAATTTCAGACGTTACGTCTTATTTTTATCATTTTTACGTGTTTCTTGCCCTTTAATAATAATATAATAATAGCAAGGTTTCTATCTTTATAAATTGGAATTGGAGTTTTTAAGTAGAGCTATGCTACTTTCGACATTCAGCGCGTTGACCTTTCGCATAGTTCGACCGGCAAAAATGCTCAGTTTTTCAGCCGTTCAGCGCTCGATCTGAAAGATGCTTTACGCGCCTTGAACCGCACTAACATAATCTTTTTCGTCTTACGTCCAACTCGTACAATATGCTTGTGTTTTATGTAATATTAAAGTGGTCTACGTCAGTATTTTAAAATAAAAAATGTCTTCAAAGTTAAAAAAAAACCCCTTTAGCTGTGCTGTGATATTAGTTCCGTGTTAGTGTCGCCTAAAGAGATAGATAGTGCTATTAAAATTGATATGAACGTACAGGGTCTAAAAAGATGCATATAAATACAAGAATACTACTAATGCCATCTAACTAAATAAGTAAAGTAATTTTTGGACGTATTTATTTGTTGTTTAAGTAGAACTTTCTCTTCATAGTTAGTGAGAAAAGTAGAGAATTTTTGAGTCAAATATTTAAGAGGGACACAATAATAATTCTCTCCCTAACCTCTAGTTTAGGTGCGCCATAAAGAAATAACTGTAACATGCAATAGAAATCGTTTCAAATGAAAGTGATTATAAAGCGGGGAAGTGACATTCATAGTAAAAGTATGTATATATATAATAGTACAATTTGACATTTGAAATACATACTTATGTCAAATTTGGTTCAAATCCGACAATAAAAAAACCTTTTCATTGTCAATTACAGTTTTTAATTATTTTTTAACGTAACTTATTTAGTAAGACCTATCAAATAATAAAAACTATAGATATACCTAAATTTGGGTTAAAATCTCCAAAACTGTAATTAAATATTTTTTTGTGGATTTACTTAACGTGTTTGTATGTTACTTAACGCGGTCGACAGTGTTCTCTATTCTACGGATTAGAGCTCCGTTGAACTTATTATTCAGAGCCAAAAGATGACCTTGAGAGGTTGATAAACTGTGGGTCGAACCCGGAACTTCTGGATCAGAAGCAGCCATTGCGCCACCATTTCATTGTCGGATCAAAATGTCTAACCTAATTTATTTCCATACCGGTTTCCTATTGTTTTTAGATAAAAAGTGAAGTTAGTGTCAATGAATTGCAACCGTGGAGTATTGTGTTATAGAGCCTGTAGTCTTAAAGGTGGTACACCAAAACACCAAAATCCACCAATCTCGAGAACACCAAAATGTGATCTGGGTAAAAACATAAGACACGTAGTGCAAATATCACCGCTTTAGTTTACCTTTAATGTTCCTCTTAATCTTCATGTCCACTTTTCAACATGGTATAATAGGTCGATTAAAAAGGGGGGGGGGGTGGAATTAAAACGTATTAAAACGAAATTAAAACCTATCCTCCCATCAATCCAAATGGGTTAAATCCAGCCAGGACATTTTTCGCCGTTGAGAATATTCAAAAATAACGAATTACGAATAACGAATTTCAATAATATGATAGCACGGGTGCTGAGACGCATTATTAATTAGTGGCCACTTAAAATTAATAATACAAAGTCATATGTGTGCACAAATAGAAACATGCAAAAGAATGTTCAGTGCAACAGTATAATTATTTTTTATTTATTTATTTTGGTAACCTAAAATTGTACCCAATACACGTAATGACGTAAAGAAAATATAAATGAAAGTGTACATTTCTTAAACTAGGGTAGACCAGTAGCTATTCAGAAGCCATAAACAACAAATGTCTCGATCATTTTGGTCCAAAGTCACCGCCATTCTGTTTTTTTCATGTTAGATTAGTGTGCCGTGGTAGCGCCATCTTTTGGACTTACACAGAAGCATTTGCTTAAATTTCGTTTGTTCGTGCTTGTAACATTTACGTCGTTCAACGTATGAATTACAGATGGCAATAATCGTACATTGTTTAGTTAGCAACAAATATATTTAAAGAACATATGAATAATAGGAATAACTCCTTGGTTTGTGGTAAGAACATATATTAAAGTATTTTATAATTATTTACAAGTGTTCGAAGGTTATGATATTTTAACAACCTGTTATTACAAACAATAATACAAAAGTGATATTGTTTACACATGCTTATAAAAATATGTTTTTGCTTATTCTCATGTACCAAAAGTACATATAGTGATAATTTTTTGATAGCAACAACCATTGGTCCTAGGGAAAAATTAGCGGGAAAATTAGTTTTTTCAAATTTCAAAAAATCATACCCCCTTAATAGGCACAGGGTCGAATCAGTTTTAAATATTAATATTAGTTTATTATGTAGATCTATAATTTCCCTACAATTTTTGATATCAGCAACTCAGTTAATGTTTCCAAGAAATGTTATTGTTTTAATGTACATACGATAAATTATTTTACCAGCATTAAAATAACATTTTATCCAATTAATGTCTCGTGAAAAAGGCGCTCTGGAGTTGATTCGCCCTAGAGCGACTGATTCATTTGAGCCAGGTAGGTCCGGGCCTGGATAAACAAGTTAAACCGTACCGCAATGGACAAATCTAACAGAGTTAACCGAAAAGTTCAGTTGAATCAGTATTTTTTGTGGCTACTAAATTTTAGTAGGCCCAACTGAAGTATATTGTAGTGTGTATACAATTTCTTTGAATTCCTGTCGATTGATAAATCGATCACCTAACAAAACCTTCTTGTAATCTGTACCAAACAATCTTGTAGACGCAGTTTTTAAATGAAAACATGTCTACACCTCACAATACTTTTTTTGTAAAGTATACCAAATAATCGGCAAATGCGCTTTTGAATGAAAAATTGATTACACCTTACAAGACTACGTCATCGAAACAATCAGTATTAGACTCGTAAACACACCTCGCGCTTATTACGAAAATTTTGTTTCTTTACCGAACAGTTCTGTAGCGTTTACAAAGCAGTCTATGTGTACCGGAGTTCAGTCAGGCGTACTAAACGTTGGTGGAGCCTACTAAAAACTTTGGTGACGGTAACCAAATAGTCTGTTAAGGTTACAAGACTAGTTCGTTTACGCGTGCAAATAACTTTAACCAGAATCAAACTGTAGATGCAACAAAACGTTACTGTCACTTTCACAGGAATTTCTTGTAGAGCGTACAGGATTTTATTTAGCCTCATTGTTCTGATCTGATATGTAAAATAATATATTTACTGATTACTGCAGTTTAGATATTGCGTCATTTTTACATTACACCATATGGACATAATAACAGCATATCGCTAAACTCACCGCGGCCGACATATTGTGTTTCGATGTCGCCAGGACAATAAAATTAATAATTTAATCAAACATGCCGATAGGGTTGGACAGAGACCCGTTCAGAAATGTAGGCATAGACGAAGATAACATAGATTATGTGTAAGCTAGTTAACCCTACTGCTTGATAAAGCGTACCGCACAAAAAATGGATTTAAATCCAATCGGATTGATTTTAAAAAATTGGGATCTGCTCCACTTTTTGCAAATTTTGGACTTTTCCAATAAAAGACGCAGCGTTAACAGAGTACATAAGTCACGGAAATAATTCGAAAATTGCCGCTTTTTCAGGAACATTTTAATAACTAAGTTCAGATGGATGTAGTGTGGTGACGACTATTATTTATTCTGTCATTACCATTTTTTTCAGCGTGGGCCAGTCAGACCCTTCTTTCTCTGAAGATTCGGGTGAGTGAGCCCCATGAGCCGACTTGCATAGGCAAGATGCTGTATTTTTGGTTCTTTAAGGTCGTCTAAAGACCAAATGTGATGAAACTAATTTAACCTAATTTCGTTTCTAATTATTAATATATTTATTTTTGCAAATCTTATAAAAATATAATACAAAAATCTTGCCTAACTAAGCTATCGCCTGTTATTACTTAGAAGACATTCTGTTGATTACTCTTAGCCGCGTCGAACAAAATTGAAAAATGCACTTTCGTAATAATCACAAATACATGAAAAATATTTTAATGTACTCGTATATAATATACATACTATTGAATACTAATACAAACGCATATAGGAAATAAATAATATATATTAAATTACATTCGAACATACTAATACATATTAATGTTAGAACTGTAGTATACTGAGCATTTTCCTGCCAATGATTTTCTTTGATGAAAGAAAACAAAACTCTAGCAAGATCGCGATTGACGGACGCACAGTTGGACCCAGTTTTAAATGGTTTTAAAAATTATTTGACCAATCAGTGATTTTGAGTTTGACAAAGAACTACTTAAACATACTTATTAGTGTTTTATATTTATTTATTTTTTTAAACTAATAATTATGATTAAACTAAGATTAAACACATTAAACATAACACAAATATGACCGACTTATTTTTGTATCCTAAATTTTGAAGTTGCACTTAAATTGAGGTTTAGGAGGGGTCAAAAAAAAGATTAAGTACTTTATTCGATACAAACAAAACAGAAAAGAATCTAAAAAATTGTGATCATCTAACAAAATAAAAATAAATCATTATAAGAGTTGAAAAATGCACATAACATTAAAAACTTATATTTTGAATATTAATAATATCATATAACGCATAATTTCCAAACAAGGCCTCGGTGACACGAAAGACGTCAATCTTAGTTGATTGTGTTTAGCAGTGATTTTGCTCTCCCAACAGACATAACTCTTGTTTTTTAAGAAGGTTCTGCAAAATGGGGAAAAAGGTTATCGTGCCGATTCACGAGGAAATTATTGAAAAATAATAGGGTAAAAGGGAAGATGATAAGAGGGGGAGGGGTGGGGACACATTAAGATGCATCCTATGCCCAAATAAAAGTGTTGATCGATAGTTGCCGCGGATAATTTACGGCCTCGTCTAAATTTAGTAACTTATAATTAACTTTAAAATAGGAATAAATTTTAAAGTGCGGCTTTGCTAGAACTACTCTATTATTTTGTCTATAAAATACAACTTTTTTCGGTTAAATCGTATGCTTCATTATCGAACGCGAAGCGATTAATAAAAGTGAACATGTTATTTTATTTAATTTACATTTCAAAAACGAAAAACAATTTCAAATATCAGCTTCCAATAAGTACAGGATAAGTCTTCAACGCACTGATAGCTTTAAATCACTCAACTAAATACTTAGTGGTTAAAGAGTGGTGCATCACCAAAAATGTGGATTTTTTGAAGATTTTCCAAGCTCTTTCAAATTATACGTACAGGGTGTCCCGGGACCATTTCCGAAGACTTATTTGATTTTTAAGTTACTCATTAATAAAAAAATGCGAAAGTAATTCATCCCCAAATTTATTATTTTTTTTAAAGCGCTGGTGTAAATTACCTTTCTTATAAGCGTCACGTAGCTTTGGCCGCGTTTGCGTACAAGGCGCGGCCAACGACTTCGCCAGCCGCGACCGGACACTACCTATTACAAGAACCGTACAATATTATAACACAAAGCTTACATTGTTATTCCCGGAAACCATATTATTATGTAATAGAGAGCGGGTGTATGAGAGGATCTGTATTCATACACATATTTTAGGTAAAATACGACAGCGCCTTACTTAGGTCAACAATTTCCAACAATCGACTCACGTTTTTTTTCATTGTGAAATTTCAGCTTATGAAGAATCCGTAAATTGACGAATTTTCAGTCGTATTCGTCGTATAGACTGTATTTTGTATTCAGTTTTAATAAAAAATATAAGGAACGTCTGACCGCCGACCGGGACCGCAACTCTCTGAGCTTGTTGGCCCAAGCGTTTGTAAGCACTACGCTACAATGGGTCTTCAATGTAATGATAAGGTTATTCTGCTAAATATATCTCTATATTATATTATAAGTAGAATTGTTAAGGGCCTACCAATGGAGCGCAATCACTTATGGAAGATGTGTGTTAGATTTCAGCTCTTTTCGAAAGTGGCAAGCACGAATTATTCGGGTTCCCTAAAATAGTCAGGGACTTCACTGAATGTATTAGGAGGAACCGAGTCCCAGATTGCGAGCTTTGGTTAAAAAAAATTAAAAGTAGTAAATACGAGTAAATATATACGTATAAACTGGATGTTTAGGTCTGGTTATTTGTTTTTTTATCTTTTATTATTATCATTTTTATTATTTCATTATTCTCGTTTTATGAATTAAGAAAATGTGTAGACGGTAAAAATGATTAAAAACATTAATTAATAAATATACTTCAATACTTTAAAAGCAATATTTTAATGTGAGGTAAAAGATATTTTTTTTCATACTTTAAGTTGCTAATGACAAAGTACTTATTTAATCCCTGAAAGAGCGATGTCAATAACTGATCGCTGTTACGAAAGTAACTAAAAATTATTTTGTGATGTTAATAAACTTTTGTATTGCGTTATATGAGGTTTTTTTATTTATAAATAAAATGTAGGTTGTATTCATGTTAGCTCAATCTAATCAATTTAATAGTGATAAATAATTTCTATTTCCCTTTAATTACAATTTATAAGGCGGTATTTACAGTGGTTTTTTATACTATGTTACAAAATATAAAAACTAACCATTCATAGCTACAAATTTTGTGTAGACAATAAAAATAATGTCTAAATATAAAATATGCCAGCGAAATAGGTGCAACCAAACAGGAAAGTGCAATAGATGGGCGAGCTTAGCGGCTTTCATCAACTTCTTATACTTACATTCTATTGGCACATCTAAGTGACGAGATCATTGCTTTAGCTATAGATCTGTATTGTAAACAAATTATTTATAATTAAAATGAGCGCATTACCTGTGTCTGTTCATCCTTCTTTGTTAGGCTGTGCACTGACATGTTTCAAAATGTATGTAGTTAGGTTTTCAAAATCTAGAAGAGACACTTTCAAAATAAACACTGCCTTCCTTTCATCTAGAAACTGAGTTTCAAAAGCTCCAAAAACAACACAATAAACCGGTTATAGCCTTTGCTAAGCTTGAGGAAAGAGCGATTAAAAAAAAAACCAATTTAACGTAAAAATCACAATTGATTACTAAACAAAAATGGTCCAACAGTTTAGGTCCCGAACTGCTTGCTATTTTCGTTAAAACGTGACCTTCAACTTGGCAACATAACAAGAAACTAACATAAAGTTAAATAAGGAACAATGTTCAACACTGACTCCACCACGACCACATCTACTACCTACCAACTCAAATATTAATTTTATTGCGTTTTTTAAAAACGCGTTTTAGCTCGAGGCACTAAACGCAAATCATTTTTTAAAAAAACGTTTATAGTTAGACATGTTTAGTTTAGTTTTCAATCGTTTTATATATAAAAAAAAACAAAACACTCTAAATCTGATTAAGCTTTTTTTGCGTAAAACGATAATTGTATTAAACAATAAAAAAGAAAAGACAACAAAATTATTACTCGGAATACTGTCTCGATACTTTTTTTATGATTTCACTCTAATTTTAAGAATGAAATTAAATATGCTTCATTTTACATATGTATCTAAATATATTAAACTTAACTGGATACTGCGACTTTGTAAAGTATTTCTAAAATCAGTTGTTTTATAAGGATAGGATTAATATACAATTCTGATTATCATAATCAGGGCGCATTGCCCTGATTATGATATATATTAGTATATAACGTTTAGTATATAATTAGTATATAACGTTTTAGATAAAGAAACAACATTTTTTTGCACTGTAGCCATCAAAAATATTTTAAAAAAATATTGAAGAATTAAAAAAAAATACTATTATTCAATAGAATAATAGTATTTTTATATTTGGCGTTCGCATAAAAGGGAATAACATGCGTCAACAACTAGCATTCTCTCAATTAAATAAAAAATATGTATAAGTATTTCATGATTAATTATTATAAATTAAGATATTTTTACATCTACAGCTACCACTGAGAATCGAAAAGGAAACCTCCTCGTGTACGATACGAAATATGTTAATTATATTAAAATATTAAAAACATATGCACTTATAAATAATATTTATCCATTGGGATACTTCTACTAATGGTCCAACCAACCATAAAGAAGGGACAATGAATAAGTCCCAATTAAAAAAAAATTGATACGATAGCGTTATGAAATATTTATACCTACACTTTATAAATAATTCCTTTTTATATAACTTCAGTTTTGTACAACCATTACTTTTTCCAATCAATTTAAAGATATAAATAATTTAGCAAAATGTAAAGATATGATCTAATGGCTCTGTCCTCGACTGATCTTTAAAAAATATCCATAAAATAATCTAAACCATCGCTAGACAGTTACGTACGAATATGTGAGCTGTTGTGACAATGGTCGACGGTCAACTCGCATTTCGCATTAAATTTGCCAATAAAGGAAATTTTTCGCGATGCATGCAATTTTAATTTCTTGGATAGGTCAACAGTTCGGTTGCGTAATGACTCTTTGGATTTGTAAGATTATAGACACTTTGATTTGTGGTGTATCTATTTATCTTACATATACAAATAGACATAGTATTACATTTTTAAATACCTCGTATGTATGATATTCTAATATTTATAAATTAATTTCGAATTAAATTGCATTACATAGGAATCAGTCAGGATAAATACTTACTAATATGTTATTATTATTAATTATTATATTTATCCGTTGTAATATTGTGAAAAACCACAGTACAAAAAAGTGCAAAAAATAAAAGTGTATTTTTCAAGATATGTAACCGCCGCAGCTAAAGTTATTATTTTTTCTAAATACAGGATATTATTTTTTATATACAGGATATTTTAAGATCCTTCTTGGATATCCTGTATATACAATTTTAAAATTCCTACAAAACGTACCTATCACAAATTTTATGTATAGAATTTATTACAGGTTTTCAAAGGCGTTAGGAGAGATATTCATAAGGGATATAAGTAATTAAGTTTATTTACATTAAAGGTAATTTATTATTTTAAGGAATTACCTAATAATTTTTATTTTTCAAACTACTATGTTTTAAGAATATTATTTTTGAAGTCACCCGCTGATATATGGTATAACAACTATAGTGTAAAATAACAAAAATGACCTAAATTGGAGATTTTTGTTTTATCTTTTAAATATGAAAATGATAATTTATGCTAAAATTTTATAAATTTTCAGAAAATATATGTTTTTGTGTTACTATATTAAAAAAAAGATTTATAAATCATACCCCTTATTTTTTTCATAACAACTACATGCTATCAATATTTCATACAATATGGCAGGGCGCATACGCGCCGTTATGCCCGTCATAGAATTTATACCTTTCCGTTCATCGTGCAAGGCTTCTTTTCGTAGGCAACAATTTGTAGGCCAGAATCGTTCAAATGGTGTCCTTCGTTCACGTAGTAGTCCCCATAAAATACATTCATAAAACAGTGCATTAGGGAATTGAAAATACATATGTATGTATATATATCTCCTCACTACGACCACTAACAGATAAACCAACGTGTAGGTACTTCAGGTGAGATACTCACCTAATCTATATCTTCTTCCACTTTTTCTCCATCTGTGGACTAAAAATAATACAGAATGAACTTTTTCTCATGCCCATCCTTTTATGGAGTTATTCTACACACCAAACCGAATAAGTTTTGTTCTACGAGTTTTCTTAATTTTGAAATTTTTTTCCATACAAAATAAATAATATCACAGGCTCGGCTCGCCGCGAGCAAAGCACATTTAAAAACTTGCAAAACAAAAGTTTATCAGTTTGAAGCATAGAAGGATGTGCGTAAGAAAAAGTTCGCCTGTATAGGATAGCAGTATCAGCTTACTAAGTGCGTGTATGTACCAGCAGACCGTAGGCATGAAGATGTACAGTTTCAAATTTATGTCCAGCGACCCCTCAAAAGGATACTGTCCCTGTATTTATGTTTAGGTTGCAATAAATCTATGAATGATAAGACAAGTGATGTGAAGGTCATTTTATGGGCAATTGCAAATGCATTGGGTAAATTGAAGCGAGAAGGAGATGAGGAAAATACGCGACAGAAATATATGTGGTTGGTTTTCGGTGTGTGTGGATGGAAGTGTGTGATGTGTGCACGAAGTAGCAAAAAGACGCCGCCATTGATGCTCACAAATCTGCTCACAATTATTTGCCGTTTGGTCGACGAATAGGCAAGCGGGCACGCATGTCAATTTATTTCAATCTAATCGCCATTAGTTGCGTCTCAATGAACACGAGGCCGTGATAGCGAACTGGACTCATACGAGTATTATTTATTATAATATAAGTTGTATTGACCAGCGCAAGAAGTTATTTGATTTATATAAGACATTTATAACTTATTGTTTTTTTTATTTTAAATTTGGTACAATATAATAAATTACGAGATGTGGTCAATTAAAGTTCGTCGGTTAGGATGGTTGGGACGTGTGAAGCGAATGAATGATGGAAATCCGCCTAGTTTACTTGATAAAAAGTAGATGTGCCGGAAGGCCTAAGCTGCGATGGTTTGATAGCGTATTCGAGGTCCTACAGACTCTGACGGGGCCAAACGGAGGAATACCTTAAGGAGGCCAAAATAGCGCCTCCATTAAGAGCAGAAATAAGAAAGACATTGTTACACACGAATCGATCCCTTTCCATAACACAAGTACACTATGCATAGCCAGTTAAACCTCATACAGCAAAATGCATACTTGGGCATACATTGGTATAATCAACTTCCAAAAAAGTTCAAGGAAATTGAAAATATAACACAATTCAAGAAAGCCGTCAAACTTTTTACTTACTTTTTATTTACTTTGGAAAAGCTTTTATATATACAGCGAACAGAGTGACACTCAATTCTGGAAAGAATAACTTTAAAATAGGTTTTTCGTACATTATAACACGAAAAAAGGGGTTTGTCTAAAATTAACTGTGAAGTGTATTTTATGTATTGTATTAAATGCTCTTGCTAAATTAGTTTATTTTTGTGTAGGTAAATGTGTAAAATAAAATGTTTGTATGTAGTACGAAATGTAATTGCAACAATATATTGTTTTTAAAAATGTTAGGCATCCCCATGTAAAAAATAAATATTATAATATAAATTGAATATAAATTATAACGTGAGGTCATTTTCGTCTAATAAATTTATATTCCCTAATTTACGATAATATTTTTTCCTTTACACAATTTCGATTTAGTAAGCACAAACTTAATAAGAAATGTATTTGATACAGGCGAAATCGGCCTTGTTTACAATGATAATAAATAGTGCTTGAATTTCGTATCTGTGCTGTTGACCGCCGAGGAGTTTCTTCGTTTGGAGCCATTCCTGGGAACAGAATCAGCTCATGCTCACCCTAAAAATGCACTGTCATCGAAACTGAAGCAACATGTACAATTTCAACTCCGTAGGATAACAGGAAGTGGTTCTAATTCATCTTCCAAGATTTGACCTAAGTTAAATGAAATCCTGTAAAAATAACTTCAATCATAATTAGGTACTGTGTTTTTCTTCCCTGCACATTTCTTATCTCTTTCCTTTATTTATCAGTCCGTGTCTTTCAGATAAAATACTAAAAATAATACAAATAAAAACATACAAACAAACAAAATAAATAATTATCAATTTTATTTTCAATTATCCTATATTAAAATCGAGTTTATATTACAGTTTTTAATTTGTTAAATCGACTATTAAAAATAACAGAAATGACTGACGTAATAAATAAAAACTAAAACGCAACAAAAGGTAATTATAACAATAATTATAATGAAAGAGTATTTTACAAAAAAAAAAAAAAAAATACACGACCAACTTTGTTACAAGACCAAGTTTTTCCTGATTTCAACATTTATGAATTTAGGCCAATTTTGGAGCAAGTGGGCATTAGTAACAGCTTTATATCAATCGATTTATTGATTCTACTTATAGTGTTATAAACGCCAAAGTATAATTAATATATTACCCACATTGTTTAAAATAAAATAAAAATTATTATTATTTATATTATTATTTAAAAAAAAAAAAATATTATTTAAATGTTTATATTTTTTGCTCTTTTGTCAAAGTAAAGTTCAGTGGTCGGTAGTTTAAATTTTTGTACAAAGCCTCAAGCTAAACATAAATGTGACCTTTATTGCTTTTTTTTTTACAGGTTCTTTAATGTTTTCGTAGAAATAACTGTAGATTAATATTTTTCTTAATAATTAATTATCCTAATTTGTACATTTTATCAGAATTTTATTAAAGATTCTTCATCATTCAGGCCGGTTTGGCGGCCGCTTCTAGCAACCCTTGTTTAGGCTGGAGCGAAATCATTTCCGGAACTGGCGATGGGGTCAATCTATCCCTGAAAACAAAAAATCGAGACCTCTGAAAAGCCTGTCTGACTGTTTTCATATATTTGGTTAAAGTCTTATTATATTTTCAAGACCAATATTTTCGCAAGATAACATATTTTAGTATAAAAGAAACTATGCGCATAAAAGGAAACTAGTCGAAAAATATGTCTGAAACAATAAAATATTTACAGTTACTGATGTATGAATTGTTATAGAAACGTTTAAATGTTTCAGCAAAATAAATTAGTCATTTGTAAAATAATCAGTGTATGTGTCGATTTATTACACACACACACATCCTCCCTCTCTCTCTCTCTCTCTCTACTTTCGCCCACGCAAATAATCCTTTGTATACAGATACATACTTCTGCAATGTCGCACTATAAAATAATATCACAATTTTATTTGTACGATGTTAAATTTAATTTTACGTTTACTGTATGCTTTAATAAAAATCTTCAGCTGCCCAAAATTTCTTCCATTGTTTGTTATTATTGTATTGGGCTGCATTAAATTACCTGTATTTTATAAACAATTTAAACTTTCACCTTTACCTTTTGATAACCATAAACCAACACATTTTGCCCTAAGGTTAATCAATCAATTTAATTTAATCTTTTTTATTAAACAATAAGAACAGCAAACAATTAAAAAAATGTAATATATTACAGTACTATAACATTGTTAGGATTAACCTTCAATAAGTGTCATGTCATGATGACGAATACACGTTAACAATGCCGTGCAAAATGGTCATTAGTCAGTCAAAAAATGAAGATGAAAAAGTACTTACTTGTGTTTAGACTCGTAAAGACTTGGCACCAGGAAACAGTTCGATTCTCTGTAAATAATCTTCCTCTTGGTCGTCCAGGGCCACATAAGGCTCCAGTTAGAGTTCTGGAAAAATAAGTAGTTCCTTGGGTTTGTCTTTTAAAATGAAAGTTTTATCTTTTATATTAAAATTTTAAACGTTTTTATAAGTATTATTTTAATAACGGCAAGTCATCTCAAAAAGCCTTTTTTTCGGAAATTGTTGATTTTTTTAAACTTTATTATTTTTATAACTGCATTAAGCCAAAAAGCAAAATAGTTATAAAGATACTAAATAGTTTCAGGACGTTGGTTTAGACCCAGCGCTGATTTTTATAAATATATTTTTTAAGTCTTACAATTTTTCCTAAACGCTTTCCAACGCTTTTCATAACGCTTTTAACTGAAGAGGACAGTGGGTCTGGTCTGAGCTGCCAATCCAATCAAATATGTCATTACTTTCATCAGCCGGCCGCGACGAAGAAAAAGATATGGCGCGATGGCGCTTACCAGGAAAGTTGATTTTCGAGGGCCGACTAGCAGCACATGTGAAACTGGCCTAAGCCTGCTGGTTGCTGGCAAGGGCGCTGGGCAGTCGAAAATCAACTCAACTGTCGCATTTCTTTCATTCGCTGGTGGTTTGTAGGAGAAAGAGAAATGCTTGTGCTTTCGAGTAGATTGGAAGCTGGTTATCAACTTAGTCATCGGAAGACCAACCAAAAATCTTACCGTCTTACAAACGATGATTCTTTTCTTCCGTTTTTCTTCCTCTATCCGTCTCTCTTCCTCGCTATCGTATCCAGATTCCTGCAACAAGAAACACAACACAGTCTTTAAAAGTACCCGATACATTTTTAAATTATATTTATAAAAAAACATACTCTTTGAATTCCAGCCCACGCAGATACTTCATTACTATTATTTTGTAGAGAAATTTAATCGGTTATCTGTTTACTTCTGTAGTATATGTAATTATTAGACAGCCGGATACAAATTAAAATAGATATTAGGTGAGTCTCTGCTAAACGTTTCGAACTCCGTGGCCAGCTAAAAGGAGACTGGTCTAGATACCTCATCTATCCTGAAGTGCCTTCACGTCTATTTACCTGTTAGTGGTAATGGTGAGGAGGTGGTTTGAGTTTAAATAAGTGTAATATAATATCTGTCAGATTAAAAATAATACTTAAATACCACAGATTTAATACTCATAGAAACTTCAGTAAATGTTAAAAAATAAGTAAAAACAAAGTCACTGATTGAAAAACTGATTTGGCAATGTATTTGATTGGCTTACAAACCTACAGGATGTTTTTATATTTTTGGGTACTCATCTTAGGAGGTTGATCTATATCGTTAACTAAATTGGTCTCACGAAAAAAAAAATAATTTAAAAAAAAAATCATACTAAAGTAATTTTATTATTAATAAACTTTGTTTTTCTTCAATGTGCTTCGCGAGCCGCCGTTCTCTCAACATTAAAACGATTTCTATTTAATTTTGAAGTCGTTTTTCTCATAATTGAGAACATTTTTCCAATATTTTTTGCTGATTAATGTTTGTCGATATAGATCAACATCCTAAAAGGAGTGCCCTAAATATAAAAAGTTCTGTATACTATATGCATGAACCTGTGTCTATAGCTACAGGCCTATGGCGTAGATTATTAAATTGCTACGATATCAATCATGGATTATAGGCGTTACATTGGCACAAAAACAAATAATTATTAGGTATTATTTTTCATTTTATTTTATTACTTACTGAAGGATCTTCCCAGCAGTTGTACGAATCTTCTGTGTCTTCGGGTCTGAAAAATACAATAAAAACGACATTTAAATACACATATTATACAGTTTCTATAAATTTATTAATTGTAAGTTTATTAGTTGTATAAGTTGATTTCATTTCTAAAGGTGTTGATTTGGTAAATTTATTTTAATATTCACAGTTTTTTTCTATTTAAGGACATTATTAAATCACCTTAAGTCATAAGTTTCTAAGTACTCGGCATATGAAAATAAGACATCGTGTTAGTCTAGCTGTTAAGGCAAAAGCCAAAGGTCTCGGGTTTGAATTCGCACATGGTCATACTATTTTTAACGCTTCATTCCCTCTCTAACAAGGGCAAATTTGGCCTAGTTGAGTAGGCCAAATTGTAGCCCAAAAAAATTGTTTAAGACTTAGGTCATAGCGATTTTTTATAAAAAAAAAATGTAGTCAGATTTAGTATTAACCACTTACGCAGACACGGCCAGTCGAATATAGATTCCCGATTCCAAAATCATGTCATGGGCTTGCTGGATTGTTAGGGTTGAGGAATCGATGTCATTGATGCGGAGTAGCTTGTCACCTGGACGAATGCCTGCTTTGTCAGCGCGGCTGTCTGGCAGGACCTAATCCAAATTCATATTTTTTAATCTATTCTTTTCTACAAAAGATAGACGAATGTAAACCATAACAACCTAATTCTAAAAACATAAGAACAAGGCTAGCTGGCAGATATTGTCTTGCGGCAATAAGCTCGCCTGTGCTGGCAGTATATTAGAGCGGAGAAATGCAGACTTCGAATAAATATTTTTAAACATAACTTTTATATTATTTCGAATTTTAAAATTCAGGCTTCATCACGACTTAGTATTTTTAATGTAGATTCAATTAAAACTTTAAAATTCTAAAATTGGTTGTGAAATCATTGAGATCATAAATATTTCGCTATCGGAGTCGATCCATGGAAGCTAGGTTTCGCTTCGTTCAGATTATGAAATATTTAACGTTATTCCTAAATATAACTTTTTTTCAAACATCACAGCTATAGTATAAAGGAAAATTGTTAGAGTTTAGTGGGTAAAGTTTAATTGTTAAAGTATAATAAATGTCATATAAAAACATGGGTGCTTTGTCGTGTCACTACGCTGTTAATCTGAAAAATTGACACTGACTGTACTTAAATGCATGGGTTGTCTTTTTAGTAGCAAAGTTAGCATTTTAAGGTTTCTTTATATTTTAAATACGTAGAAATATCGAATAAATCTTACCGATGTAACTCTCAATGGGACGCCGTAATATGCACCACCAGCCAGGTCGAAGCCCCAGATGGTGTCATCGAAGTTGACCCTTTCGTGGACGCCCTCATTCCTCGACTCCCAGGCTGCCTTCTCCAGGCGCCTCTTCGGCTGAAGCTTTTCTAGCAATCGCGGGTCAATTTTTGGAGGGCTGAAACAATATTTAATAAATCAGAAAAATATTTCTGAAATTGTATTTTCTTTGTGTCTCGTGGTTGGTTATTATTTAGCAAGACTGTATTAAAATACTAATATTGACATCCATAGATGCGGATGTCAAAAAAAAAAAAAATGATAAATGCAATTTTATCCTATTTAAATACATTTATCCTATTATTTAAAAAATAATTATATTATATTGAATAAAATGTATGACATAAGGGGAAAGGCTTAAACTTTGATAAAATAATATTTAGGGAACACAAAGCAATATGTGCATGTGCATGGCTCCATTTCTAATCCGAAAAATATATTTTGAGGTGTACCTAAAGTGTTCCATTCTTGGACCATTATTAGTTCTGATTTATATAAATGACTCTCAAATGCACTACTTGATAATAAAAAATACAATATGCAGATGAAATAAGCTTTATCAACCAACAAGATAAGAAATTATTTAAATACTGTTAATAAAGTTAATAACAGCCTCAATATGTCAAGGCAATGGTTTAATGAAACGCTCGTTATTGATAGTTGGCAAATATTGCTAAATAAGAACAAATCTGTAACCCCACAACATTATATAAAAAAAAAAATACTCATTAAAATTAGTTTGTCTTCAATTTTCATTAAGGAATAATTCTTGTGACATTTCACCTAAAATAGACGATGCAAATGTATCTAGCCTGGATAGTGTAAATTTCTAGAACAGTTGGTCGCTCTATAAATTGAAGTGTTCATATTAAAAATTTGTGCAAAAAAACTATCGTCCAGAAAAAATAGATATCTGGCTGGTGAATCAACAGCACAGAAAGTATAGCGTGCCTGCTTCCATTCGCGGATGACTTATGGCATCCTCGTGTGGGGTAATGCAACTGAAAGTTCAAGAGTTTTAGTACTGTTGCTAGTGCTAACAGAAACACCCACTGTGCATCACTTTTTAAGAAATACAATGTAATGAAATTTAAATCAGAATATATTTTAAAATGTCTCATTTATGCTAGAAACATTCTAGACTAATGCGTTTTAAATTTAGACATACACAATACAAGAAAAAATAATAATACAGTATTACATTTACCCAGTTTATGAAATATTTTATATATATTTGTTTCAGATTTTTTAATATGTTACCTGAACAAATAAATAAATTAGATAAACTTGCTCCTTACAACTGTAAGGAGATGACTGAAGTCTAAGTTTCTGTTTGAGTAATTCTCTAATTATTTAGTATTAAATTTGGTATACTATTTTACAGTAGTCATTTTAGTATAGATTAAATTATATAATATCCTCATTATAGAATATGCTGCTGTATGTTCTAAGACGTGTTAAGACACGTTATGGTCTGACTTTAATTGTTCAAATTATTTGGAAATCTAACCTAACCTAACCACATTTCTTCCAATATGTTCCAATATATATTTGATAGTGTAATTTAAAGCAAATTTTATACTGGAATGATCTATAAAATGTTTTAGTTTTTATACTTAGAAAGTGTATTACTAACGACATTGGTGTAACCATATTATCTTGTAATGATATCTTCGGTTTAAATAAAATAATTATGTTTATAATTTTACAGTAATGTGCTTTTTTAAGAATAATCACGAAAAAAACTATCTTTTTGTGTTGGCAGTTGTAATAAAATAATCTTTGTGATATAGTCAATAATCAGTCAACCCATTTTTAATCTTTTTAGTATCAATAATAAATATCTAAATAGTAAAATAACCTTAGATTACAATCTGATTATTTCCATTTTCTTTTTCTAATTCTAGGCTAGGAATTATATATATTTTCCAAGCTGCTATAAACACATAAAAGAATACTCGTTTTTAATCTAATTAATAAAATTAAATAATAGATACTAAGTATTAATGCGCTATTATTAATTAAAATAGGTTTTATAAATTTTCCTGTATTTAGTAGAATAAATTTCCAATATTCATAACTTAAGAAATGGTAAGCACCATTTTAGGTAATATTTATAACTAAGCCAAATAAAAAATTGTATCTACAAAACATAGGTTTAAATAATATCACATACACCTAAAATATGGCAAATAAATCACGATTATTAAATGAAATATTACTAACGATGTTTCGCTGGCCGCCATCTTTGTATAGCCTGTACTTCCAAGGATGAAGCTGTGCAGGTTGAAACACAAGAAAGTATAAAGAAAAGTGTTATCGCTGTTTCAATGACGATCTGATAATGAACTAGACTGATGGGCCCTGGCCGAATTATCATAACCTACATATAATTGATTGTCATCTGATTTTTAAGTGGGTTGAAACAGTTAGGGCTGAATTGGTCGCGGAAAGATTAATTAATTATATTGATAGTAAGATTAACATAAATGCATAAAAAAACTGGAATTGTCGCATATCTGGATACATACCTATCCTCCATCTAATCCTATATTTAATCAGTGCTTGAGATTGTCTCTTACCGAAAAAAACACGTGAAAAAAAAACAGATCGCTATTTAGAAAAGCAAGCTAAAAACGCGTTTGGTCGTAGTGCAAATAGTAGAACGGGCGCATACAATCTAATAATTTTTCTTTTCTTTTACGTAAATGGTAAAATTATATGTAATAATAATAATTAATAATTAATTATTAATATCTTATTGTATAAATATACTTTTGAAATCAAAAGTTAACAAAAAACATTGACAAACTCCGTGTCCCAAGACCATTCCCAATAAAAAAAACCAGCTAATTGGCGCTGCGATTTCAAACATAATTTGTTTTGACCTCATATCAAAATTCATCATGGTTTCCGAGAAAAAAAATAAACTTTACGTAATAATATTAAATCGTTCTTGTCATAAGTTCGTCCGGCCGCGATGCCGTGCTGCGCCGGGTCATTGACGGCATTGGCCGAGCGCGCGCCAACAAACGGAAGATCGGAGTACAAAAAGGGAATTTACACAGGCGCTTTGATAAAATTAAATTTGCATGAATTATTTTCGCGTTTTTTATACGGTTTAATAGGGAACATAAACACCCCCTTAAGTCTCCTGCATATGATAATGATGACGTCTACCTGCCTAGCGTTTCCGATGACACTGAAGTAGTCTAATTCGCTTAAACACATTTCAAAAGACATTTCAGCAAATTCGTCCGAATCCTTGAAAAGTTGAATCGCCGTCTCCGGGGTCGCTTTTCGAATTTCCCAGTAATAAACGGTAATCTGCTGAAAAAAATAATAATAATATGAATCCATCACTGGCGGCGAAGGCCCGCGAGATATGTTAACCCTTCCAATAGCGAATGAATTGGTGACACGCCAGATGATTGAACTGAATGACGAATCACTTAGTGGCATTCTATGAATTCCACCCAGAGAATTGAGGGGGTGGCGCTGAAAAAAAAAAAAATTATATTAAATACACATAAAGAATCTAGAGAAAAAAACCTAATCTAGATATATACTACATATATTTGTATGAAATCTATGTTATAAAATCTGGGGCATTGGCAAGATTTAGACTAAATTAAATTTATAAAAAAACCACCGTTTATTAACTATTTTTAAGATAAGATAAGAATATTCATTTCCATAAACAAACTTGTTGTACAGGAATGACAATTGCATATTATTGGTACATGACGTGTATTAAACTTATGAATATCCCTATGCCTATATTATTATAAAAAAAGGTAATTACTTCTAGTATATATACATACCATAAATTGTAAGTATGATCAGTTGTTTAAAATAAGGTTTACAAGATTTTTTAAAAAATTTGAACGGTAGTTATGCTTTGTTTTGATATAATGATTTTATTCTCTAAAACTGCCCACAGCAGCGGCTAATCTAATAAAAATAAAGAAAGAATGAAAATTATTCTTAATTGAAAAAAAGTTAAACAAAAATAAGCATTTTGCCAATTGCCAATTGCCCTCTTTTACGAAAGAGAAGGTCAGCACATCCTTTTTGTTATAAATATATTTTTCACGTTTTACACTATTTCTAGGTTGTAATTATAAGGTAAATTTATCGCCAAAGCAACAAGAGTGACGTCAAACACAATGTAATGTAATATAAAGTCAAACCAAAAGCTTGTTTATTTATTTATTTATGCACAAAACACCGATACAAGAATATACTTTTCTAGTACTACAAATGTGTTCATTTTTCTGACAATATAAATATATTGTCAGAAAAATGAACAAAATTTAAATCATCAAATATCAAAATAATGCAACAACGTATAACGTGCGTGCAGTGTGTGGTGCCTCTATTTGTGGCATAGAAATATATGATTATACTATTAGTTACTAGCATTTTAAATAAATAATTATACAATGAAAACTCGTAAAGTTTAAATTAGCGAAACGTACTGCAACAAAAGTAATTTTATACTTTCAATACTTTACCGCCAATTCACAATTAATTTTGTTTATTATTTATATTTATTTATTCAAAACGCTCATTTGAAGTTATCGGCATAAAAATCGAACAATATCTATCTCAACACTTTGAGTTAAACAATAGTTTATTTGTATTTATTTTTAACGTGACTGTTTTTATTGTCTGTTTTATTTATTGTGTTGTGTATTGTGTACGTATTATTAAAAGTTTATTATTAAAAGATATGCGTTTCTGTAAAATAAATAAATAAAATAGAATAAAAAATAAAATCAGAGTTAAAAAAATATTCTTGGTTTTGATAGGCCTATCACTGGGCTGAACAATTTATGCTTGGATGTCAGCCAGTTGTATGCCGCTAACATATTTTATGCAAGATCAAGTACTTTAATTTAAATTACATGGTATAAATAAATCTATGTAATCATTGTATGTATTTATTCGCTATATTAAGAACATTAGAATTTACTAGTCGCAGTAAACTTGACAATAAAAGAAGAAATTGTGTGATTGTGTCTAAACGTGTTATTATGGTGCACACACTGAAGATGGCTGCGGGTTCGCGGGGGCGCGCGCAATCCGCTGACACGGAACGGGCGTGGCGCGCGCGGCGCGTTTTGCGCGCCATAGCAGGAAGCGACGCGTTGCGCGCGCCACCGGAAGACGCCGCGTCGCGACGCGCCTCCCGCGCAAAAACGCAAATAAACGCCCTTCATGCACGCGTTTCCTCTCCAACTTATTGTTTAAAACTAATTTTCCCAAAAAACTAACAAACACTAAATTTACCACTATATAATTTACCCAATAACGTAACAACCCATGTAACAATATTTAAAAAATGAAAGTTGAATAAGTTCATATTTATTAAGGAAATAAAACATAAGTCATATACAGCCAGTAGATATAATAATAAATGAAAACAATAAAAAAGAATTTAAAAGTTTAAGATAAATATTCCCACCGAGATAAATTATAGTAATTTGTAAACTGAGAATAGTAAGAGAGATGAAGGGTGGGGAGAGGGGGCACTTGTGGGTGTTTCTCTAGGTTTATATGATGTTTTATTTATTAATCTATTTTTTATTTTTGTAGGTAGGTACATAGCTTCTCTACCAATTAATAAATAAATCATCGGCATGCAAGAGCGATACTTAAAATGTTATTTATACAATCGCTGTATTAGACAGCCATTTATACATTTACGCTCTTTGTTAGCTGGACAATTTAAAAAATAAACATTATGTAATTATTATATTTATATGTAACTATGTATGGCATTATTTAATTTATTTCAATATTACTATATACTTTTAAATATTAAAAATGCTGACATGGCTTTTATTAATAACATATAATATGTATTCACGTCATTTAACTAAAGGTAGAAAAAATTGAATTGTAGCTTATCAGAGTGAAAAAACCATAAATACTGTTCTATAAAATATGTAACTGATATTAAAATAATGTGCATTTAATGTGTATTTTTCGATAGCCGAAACGTATTCGAAATTAGGTATTTAAAATCATTTTATTTCAGGCGTTTATGTGTTCGGCGTAATCTTTCGTTTGTGCATCATTTTTATTTCATCGATGCATAATTGCGTGCCTTGTAATTCGTATACCGACACTATGAAGACTATAATAAAACGGAAGACTCATTCGGCAAAGAGCCCATACTAAAATGTGACACATCCATAGTATGAGATATAAGTAGGTAGGTAGGTAGGTACCTACTCACTCAGCTAAGTTACGATTTTGGCAGATTAAAAGATCGCAAATCAATCGTCAAACTTATTCATTTGCAGTGCTATAAAGCTTGAATGGAGATAAAAGATTAATGATATCATAAATTATATCATAGTTATTTGAATATATCTGTCGCTACATAGTTCGCTACAGCCATACATGTAACGATTTAAACAAACGTATAGTTACTTATTTATTTATTTATTTATTTATTCAACAGGTTTCCCCATGTACATTATAATTACAGTAAAACAAATTAAATTACTAAAAGAAAAACAAAAAGCATTAAAAACAAAAAACAATAGCATGAAACATACTAAGCTAAAAAATTAAAATAATGCCTCCAGGCAAACATTAATGCATAAATAAATCACGCCGATCCTACAACGGCGTAATAGAAAGCAGATTTTTAATCCCATTGGGCGAACAGACAAAGATATCAATCTCCGCGGAAATGGAATTTAATAATTCGACTGCTCTCCCAATCGGACTATACTTGTATACGTCGGTACGACACGCTAACCGCTTAAATAACGTGTGCTTCCGCGCTCTAGTAAAACGGTCCGGAACAAAGATACCAATATCACCGAGTATTACGGGATTCTCGATGAAACCGCGAATAACCTTATAAAAATAAAACAATGTATGGACTTGCCGCCTAAACTCGAGTGTGTTAAAGCCTAACATCCCTAATACGAATGCTGATGGATACGTATTAGGAAACATTTCTGGATAATATCCATACCTACGGAGATAAAGGTATCTAAGGAACCTCCTCTGAATAACCTCCAGGATATTACCGATTATATTAAAAATGTCAAGTCACATCAGTTACTATAATAAAACGTATTTATTTTTTAATTTATTTATGTGAGAAATCCATAGTTTTACAAATTTACAAATCCAAATGAAACATACATGGATATATTTTAAATATGTCCTAAAAACTAAAACCAAAAATTAAGTTTTAATTGATGGTAAATGGTTTGAATACCCCCTGTCCCTCTCCAGTTACGTATGTTCTAAAGTAATTGCTAACTTGGACACGTTGACACTACTCTAAGTATAGAAGCAAATATAGTCGTTTGTACTAAGAAAAGAAAATAAAAATAATAAAGCAAAGAATTAAATAATTAAAAAGAGCGATTCATTAAATTATATATATTTTTTTATCCATGATGTTTTTTTCTTTCGTATGTTCATATGATTTAAAATATAACATATACTTAATGAAAATGAAGTACACGTAAGAAATAATTTTAATAAAAATATTACAAATTAGCCTTACCAAAAGTAGGCTACCACCTGTTTCAAGGCAGACTATTCTTATTTGCTATTTCACAAATTCTATGTGGCGAATGATGGAATACTCAAGTCTACTTGAACTTGGTAAAAATATATTTATAAAATGTTATATTTAATTATTATTATTTTTATTTATAACTGTATTTTTGATAAATAAATCAGAGTTTATCAACTTAGCTGAATAACACTTTAACAGTGTATTAGTTAGAATTTATAATTCACACTGGAATCAAATTGTCTACAGGCCTACAGGATATGCCTATATGCCCTCTATAAATAGAGTAGTCGTAGGGTTTGCAAAAACAAAGAGCATTCATGGGTTACTGAAAAACTATTTGTACACACGGTTTCAATCAATTATGAACACAAAATATCCGCTGAATTCCAGCACAGGGACTGTTGTTTGTCGCATTGTCTGTTGAGCCGCTAAAGGAGCAGTGTGGAGGTGTTTCTCACGTTCATGCCGTGTCACACCTGCCCGCAGTGCATCAAGGTGATGCATGCATCTGCAATAAAACGCTATTCGTCTCTTTTATTCAGGACTTTGCAGTACATATATAACCATCTTTGTTTGTGCTATCCGTCTTCCCTTTTAGGGGAACCTGAGTTTCCACGGTTCTGGTCCCCCGCCCGCTGGTAATCACCAGTAGTAGTAGTGGCCTTACACGCTTAGATAAGGAATAAATTGCAATTAGTTCTAAGAAATGTAAATTATTGTATTTATACAAAATTTAACAAAACAAACAACAAAATAACAAACATAACAAAATAAACACAATAAACATAATAAATATAACAAAATTTAGTCGTTTACGACTAAATTTTGTTTGTGTAGACAAAAGATTTTGATCTTTTTAACTACCCATAGCAACGGCTAGTCTAAAGTTAAAAAAGTACATATATAAGTTCAAAGAAGGTGTTTTGGAGGGGTTTGGCTGGCAGGCCGTGCCTACCTCAACCTCCTAGAATAATACTTTAGAGACATTTCTGCTAGCAGCTGAGTGTGGTCATAATATTTATTTGACTTTACTGCAACAACAGCCCAACTGAAATTGACGTAATGAGGTCATGGTTTATTTATGTTTGGGACAGTTTGATCAGTCAGGATTTCTAAATTTTTATAAAATGTTGATTAAATTTAAAACCATTTTTCTTTTAAGTATGTAAAAAACATTTTTACATTTATTTTTTGCTGATTAATGTTTATTTGTTGATATAGATCAAACTCCTGAAACGAAAGTGGTGATTTAAACTACACCTGTAATATATTTTTTCTTTAAATTGGTGGTGGGATAGGAGATTACCATGACATAATGTAACAAGAAACAAATAAAATGCATTGCTGTATATGATTTAATTTTATTACTGATAACTATTTTTTACAAAAACGCTTATCTCACTAACGGTGTAACCATCTAATCGGTCCACATTCATTAACAAATAACACCATTATTATAAATAAAACAAACCAAATTAAATGCAAACAAATGCTGAAACTGAAGAAATTATTAAAAAATAAATAGCACATATACAATATTTACTTTTATTTTTGTTTTAAAATGTGTTTAAATCTAAAGATAAATATTTTCGTTTTATATGCTTTAAATATTTGGTCTTTAAATCAACCTACTGTTGTGATATCTCGAGTTGATGGCAGTAAGGTACTGATATGTATTTATTTCACATTGAATGTTGTTAAAATCATAACTAAATTAATTATTTATATAATAGAATAATATCCGCTTAAAAATAGGCATGTTAAAATAATTTATAATTTGGATTATGAATTGTACATTGTTCATATACAAAGATCCCCTAAAATTATAATAAAATTTAAATACAAGTAATGAGATCAACACATGTAGTTCGAGACATTATACCATTGTATTATGGTAATGAGCATGTTGTAAAATTGTAAAAAAGATGAATATTGTCTGCTATTATTCTGGATACAAAAAACACTCACATTAGTTATCTTAAACATTAAATATAAGTAAGCTTTGGAACTACAAACTGTCTCGCATCGGCTGTCATTTTATAAAGCAAAGTTAGCAGTTGGATTTAGCAATATAAAAAATAGTCATCTTTAGCTTTCCTTACCTCGATGCCGACCTTCAGTATTTTGAACAACTGATGTGTCTTAACCATTAGACCAAAAAAAGCGGACCACACGCTGCCTTACAACAGCTAATTATGATCAAATGATATATAAAATTTACAAAAAAATACTAGCCAAACCAGAAGGTTTTAGCTGATATAATTTATTTATTTAGTCATTCATTTATTACGCTCTAATTGTTCTCGCAAAAATGTAGTTTTGGCTGCCTACCAAAACCTGAATTACCTGCCTGCTGGCTGTACCTACAGTACAATATTATCTATACATGCACAGGTATAAATATGTTGCCGCAACAATGGCTGTACCCACAGTACAATAATATCTGTACCTACATTTTACGCAAGTTGACATAGTGGGTTATAATATAGTCGCAATAATGCACAAAAATAATAATTAAATAATTTTTAATCAAGATACATACTAGTCCAATGACTTGATTTTGATCTAACGCATTTAATGATTGCGTGATTGTATTGAAAAGTGAATTATAAGTTATGAAATGACTTCACTTTTACATTTTATTAATTTATAATATCAGCTTTATTGATATAATAATATATAATTTATATTAATAGGTAATAACAAAAATGTGGGTTGGTTGGTAAATAGTGTACACATCTTACAAAATTTAATATAAATTACCATTAAATATAAATTCCATAATTCTTATTAATGCACCACATCATGATAAGCAAAATTTTTATTAAATATACTACATAATATGCAATTCAACCATGAGTTGTCATCGTCATATTAAAATAATATCAGAACCATACTAATTGTTATTTATTGATAACTTGTGGTGCTTAGAGGGTGGTTGTACAAATCGTAGTTTTATAGATTATGTTTACATAAGTCTGCATGTTGTGACGCAAAATATATTTCTGTCTCTAGTTCACACTGAAATCGATAAAATCGAGGATGGTGCACAGTATATTGGGGTAACCGCAATAAAACAGCTTCAGATTGTAGGTATTTTTAAAATATGAAGCACGTTTTGGTTTTGGCTACATAGAGAAAAGTGAAGTTATAAGGCTGGGCTGTAAGAAAGAAGGATGACACCGTAGTACTATGGATTTTTGCAGTTTGAAGGACTCAAACTAATCCAGTTCCAAAATTTAATTGTTTGTGCGTTACAGTCATTTATTTATCGACGGACAAATTACTTGTAAATAAATGCCACAACTAGAAAATGTTTGTATCGATGCTCGAAGGGGGTATTAAATTCTCTACGACATATAGGTGGATAGAATCTTTCCAATGAAATGGCACATAAGACAACTCATGGTAAAATTTAGGGGAAACTAACACTTTAGTAGGTAAGAATACATGCTATACATAAAGATCAGTCCATTTGCAAAAATCATGCTTCTAATTATTTATTGTCTGAAAAGTCAATCTACTTGATTAATGGTAAAAGGTAAAATATAACATTGTTAATGGGAGTTAATGCGTAAAATTCTTTTGTAGCTTCAAAACCTTTGGTCCTCATAAATAATAAAGACATTCTAAAGCAGTACATAGTTACTAGAAAAAATCAGACTTTTGCTATGCAATGAGCCTATTTTATCGCTAGTGTGTCATTTTTTGAAGACACCGGCTAATAGAAGATTGTATCAATCATCATAAAAGGAAGTTCGACATCGTGGTTCAGTTCAGTTCAGTTCAGTTAAACACCTCCAGAAGCGAAGTTTATTTTAAGATATAATATAAATATGGAAAAATCTAGTGAAGGCTCTTGACTATTGACCCAGCGGTCGCGGGTTCGAATGCAAATTTAGCTTAGCTGAGGGGCTAAAATAATTATGTATGACCTGGACGTCATTGAAGGAAAATAACAAAATTTAAAATCTCACATCAACTAAATGACAGAATTATAAACATTGAAGTACTTCTTACAATATGATGATATGCACAGAAAAATCTGTTGTTTTAGTGGAATATCTTGCATTGTTATTTAACAGCTGGGGTGAGTTATTTTGACGCTTGCAATTTTTTATTTTGTGTGTTACCAAAATATAACAAAATGTAGGTGACGATATATAACCCAAAACGATATTAATAAATATCAATAAAGATACATTATTTATTACGGTGGTGCCTCAATAAAAAACAACACCATAAGAAGACATGGTGAAATTGAACCTACTGAAAATAGGTATTCGTCTGAATGAATAGGGTAAATAAATAAAACTGAAGGTTATATAACTCTAGAATGCGGTGAAATAGTAGTAAATTTACTTTAATATAATCATTACTTTATATATTTTATTAATTTATAAAACCAACATTTTAGGGTTTTGTTAAAATATTATAAATGTAGGAAAGATGAGCTATTGTTATTTATAACAAACATACGTTTTAAAGAAATTGATTTGTTACAGCCGTTGGTATGATGCTGTTTGTAAATACAGCAAAATATTTCTTTTCAATGCAATTAAAATTTGTTGAAATAAAGTTTTATAGTTACTCAAAATACAGTTTTCGTTAAAGTTGGTGTTGAGTTTGTTTTCTTGTCGTTTAGGTACATTAAATTTGAAGAGAAGTAATAATATCTGTTCAAGTCTGATATAGTCAGGGGACCAAATGGACGAAGCAAATTTAAGTCAGCTTCTGACATAAACAGTAGTTAATTTAGGAATTTATTTATTGTTTTTATATTATATTAAAAGCTGGTAAAAAATACAATTAAAGTATTAAGTTTCAAATATCACATTAAATTAATGAACATACTGGTAGGTTTTATTTAAAGATATCCTGCTTAAAAAAAAATAATATCATGCTCTATTTTGAAAAGTAAATCTGAATTAAAATATAAATAATATATGAATACTTATTACATCAACTTGGTCAGGCATATTACAAATTTATATAAAAAGCTACATCACTCGATGGATATGTTAAGAAATGTAAATGATTTCAGAATGAGGATTTTACAAAAATATTCCCATTCATTTTATGATATACAAATTGGACTTGGTTTTCATTTAATTTTATTACAATCACAATACAACCTAATTGGGTATTTTAAGATAGTAAATATTAGACGGATGTATTGCCTGGTCGAGTATCACCTTTTATCTGTGAGAAATTTCCCTTAACAGCTTGCCTGTATCCAGGGTTTAGCATCAATATTTCTGCTTCTAGGTATTTAATTAAGGTTATATCATTCGACCATCCAATTTCATCCATCTACTAATCCGGGCCAATTTGGCTGATCTTCAAACTCTAGAGTAGCATATTATCTATATTTTTTTAAATTAACAATAAATGAACTTCTCCTCAATAAGCAGTAAAAAGATATTTATAAGTTAAATACAAAAAAACATCGAAAACTTCCCGTAAATTTGTAATTACTACGAATATCAGATAAATTTAGTTAAAGAGACAAATTAAATTAACAAAAAAAACATATTTACAATTCTTTAATCCTAACATATAATTTTCTATATTCACAATTTTTTCACATGGTAAATCGTTAGGGTTTTTACTAGAAATGTCGCTTGCAATTTAAATTGGCAGCGATGAGCCTTGTAACAACTTTATCCTCCAGTTTACAACCCGTAAAATTAATTAACAAACATCTACACTAAAAGTGTAGCTTAATGCCATTCATGCATAAAAGCAAAAATGCAAATAAGCCTATATAGCATTAGTTGCACACAATTTTTACGTAATATGCATACATAAGTATGATATACGTAATTATTTTATAGAATGTTAGATGTTAATTCTTTACATTAGCGTTCACCTAAGATAAACTATTAATTATATTAGGAAGGTAAAATAAAAAATTGAAAACATATGAAGAAAAAACATGCATCCAAGACCAGGAAATGTCATTAAACGATGCTTAAGTGTTTTCTTTTCGATAGATAATATCTGGCTTCCTTAAAAAGACTAAGAAGTTAAATCGAGGGAGTTATATTTTTAGCAACAAAATGTGGTGGGCTATCTGTTTACAAAAAAAGTGTCTCGGAATTTGGATTAAAAGGTATGGGCAGCCTCTGACAAAAGCAATAAAAATGACTTTCACATGAATATCACATATATTTTACTAAAAAATCAGACATTTAATTTCTAGTATTTCAGTAAAAACATCACCAATATTTTTTTAACATAAAAAGTAAAATATTATTAGGAAAAAAGATTGGAAATAAATGTTATTTAAAAGTAATTATAATCATAGATCCGTAGTTCTCGGTTTAGACTGTTTTTCTTATTTGTTTCAATTTTTCATTAAACTATTTAACATTTTGTCACTACAACATTTGCGTCATTTACTATACAGAGTGTGCTGAGTCATTCCTGGAGACTCAAGGGGGTTATAATGTTCCCTATTATGAGTAAGAAATTATTTAAAAAATGCGAAAATAATTGATCCCCAAATTTATATTTTTTTTTAAAGCGCTGGTGTGAATTACCTTTAGAGAGTCAATGATATCTTATTAGAGTTTAATGTCCCGGTTGTCTCGAGTGGATTAGCTGGCTAGTCTTATTACAACAAAAGTTTATTATCATGTAAAGTTTTTTTTTTCACGGAAACCATGATGAATTTTGAAATGTATCTTTTACAAATCGTATTTAAAAATCTTGTATGAAATCGCAAGGCACAATTACTTTTTTTTTTATCGGGACACCTATATTCTTATTCAAAAAACAATCTGTGTTGATTGATACTCGAGGAAAATGCGCATATAGGTTAGCTAGAGCATTTAGATGAATTTTGAAAACTTCATTTTGCACGCAAAAAAAAGAGACCGGGGGAGTTTTCGGATGAGGGTACTTTATTGAAAAATTATTGGGACACCTCTGGCTAATGGAGGTGTCTGCATGCAATGGTCACACGAGTATAACGGTTATCCGTCATATCTGTTACAGAATGGTAGCAAAACTATGTACCTGGAAAGAGCCATCATGGATGTTTACACTTCAGAAATATTTTCCAAATAAGTGTAAAAAGTACTTGCATTTGATATGGTAACAGTGAAGAATTTTATTAAAAATTTAGCTGTTAATATTTAGAGTACATTTTATTTAAATTTACAATTTACATAAATGTACTATTTATGTACATTTACCAAAAAAAAAGTTTCCTAATAATATGTATATTAATCTAAATAAATTAAAACCCGTAAACGAATAAAACATATTTTATACAGGTAATTATGATTTATAATGGCATACACGAGAACTAGACAATTGAGGAATCTCCCCATTTGTAATTAAACAATTATTCAGGTTACAAGAAAACAATAAAGGCTAATAATACATACAAATTGATTTATGAATGGTGCACATTGACATACATGCTATTATTTTCTGATTCATTGCTCGAAACCATAGAGTAATTAGCCGAATCCCGCTCACTGTCTATGGTCGGAAGTGGCTGTCTATAGTTGCTAAGGCATTGTAAAACTTGCGGTGAAAACGAATGATGTCCTGGAATGACCCCGTTGATTCTATTTCTGGGATCGGTCACATAGCCGTTTATAGTTTGACTAACGGATGGAAATTGAATTCTCTCTGGTAGTCTGGCCGTTCCAGCTAAAACTCTGATACCATTATGATGTGACGGTATAGTGCAGTGTGGTCTTACAAACGACTGACAACTGTTTCCGGAATGTAAGCCGGGGAAGACATTTCGTGTGTTCAATGGTAGAGGCATCGTGGAACAATTGGAAAAAGCTTGCGATGTTACCACCGGTTGGGTAGGGTAATGGGGTAATGTGGCGGAGGAGCTTGCCATGCTCCTCAGGTCTTTATTATCAGTAAATGAAGTCATAATCATGTTGGTCGATCTTCCGAATGGCTCTTCGTTTATAACTGGTGGGGGTACAACTGATTTTGATATTTTAGCTTGAAGACTTTTCCGCCTTATAATAACGGTATTTTCTCCGGTATTTTCCAATGCTGACATTGGTATGGTACAATCTGTCTGCAAGCTCAGAGGGTTCGGACTTGAAATGTGCGGCATCGCAGCGGGAACAGAGAAGTCTGAACCGTTCCTGTCATATAACGAATGCGTCTGTTGGGGGGCGACTCTCTGCATGGGAATTAACTTCTGGCTTTCGTACAATGGTTCCCCGTTTGACTGATCTAAAAGTGGCGGTAGTGATTGTAAATGTTGACTAGTATTGTGATGCGGAGGATGGTCGGAACTAGCACTAGAATGCACACCGCTCGAGCTCTCATCGCTGGCGTGTTCAGCTTGATTGTGGTCAGTGGTGTCATGGTCGGGATGCGTGCGCGGGGACGAACTATTAGTGCTTATCGAGTCTGATCTTAGTGGAACTTCTTCTGGTGGCATACCAGAATCGGCTCTACGCATGAACCGTGGGGTCGATGTGCCAGCCATCTGAAAAATTAAGTTAATAATATAATACTAAAAATATGCGACTGCTCTCTTATCCTATTTATGATCTTCTTTCCTTCCCACCTTGACACATCTTGTTTGGTTGCAAAGGTAAACTGAAGCAAGGTGGATATTTCAATTACAATAAAAAATATGTCCTAGAGTTAATTTGCGAAGCTATCACACAGTATACCTATCCAATCCAACGGTCGCAGGTTTGAATCTGCACATTATAGTCATAGCATTTTTAACGCTTCATTACCTTTGCTGAGTAGTACAAGCATATTTAGCTTAGTTAGTATGGCCCAATATAATTGTACTCGTATATGATCTAGGTCATAGCTATTCTTTAAAAAAAAACTGCAGCGTCTTTAATCCTTTCCTTACAAACCCATCCCAGCTAAGAAGAATTCATCATAGAAAACAGAAGAAAACATTCATCATAAAATTTACCTTAGTATACCACCGAAGGAATACCTCAAAAAATATGTAATACATAAATCAAAAATATATAATAATGATGTATAAGTCTAACTGGTCAAGGTTGAATCCAGTAACTAGAATAGTAAACTTTTACAGAGTATCGATTAGTATTCACCTGTATATCATCTGTGTGAACGGTGACCGGCGAAGGATGTGTGATAAGCGCTGGACTGTGCATCTGCTGCAAAAGCGAGTGTCTCGTTGGTGGCGGTGGTAACAAATCACGGGATGCACAGTAGGTTACGCTGCCGTCACGGACACAAGCCAACAGCTGCAATGTCAAAGAAGAGAAATGTACTATAGAAATGTTATACTTCTAATACTAATAATGTTATACTATGTTAATGTTGTAATGTGTTTCTTGTTCTTCATCTTTACCTTGTCTGATAATGAACCCTCCTTCAGTCATATATGAAATCCACATAATCAGTCAAATAACCGTTCATCGGTCGGTTTAAATTTAGATAAATGTTTTTCTTGTGTGTTTACAACTCCACTTACATAGTGTTTAAAAACTGAAGCTGAGAAACCAAAGTAAAGTAAGTACATAGATATTATGTCTTTAGAAGTTTAAGATAAGTAGGCTGTCGAGATGAATTTGGTATGTTTGGAGAAACTAAAGTGACGTACTTGAAAAGAAAATTGTTTTGAAACATGACATTGTTTTAAAACAAAATGATAATACAATAAATCTACTAATACCACTGATTTTCATTAAAAATATAAGCTGTTCGTTTTATGAGAGATTCTTTTTTTTTTAACATTATAAATAAATCAATTTATTTAAGTTTTTAGGTAGAATTTCGAAACACCAAAATGGCAACAACATTTATGTTTGTTTTTGGTACAGGTGGATATCGGTGTTTTCAACTCCTGAAATGCACACTGTCATCTTCAACTCAAGAAGGTGTCATCTTTCTCAACTCAAGAAGGTGTCATCTTTCTCTACTCAAGGCGTTGCCATTCAAAGAACTCGACATCATGTCGACTCAGTCTAGGCTACTCAAATACAAAACAATTTGGAGGAAGCCAATGCTTTCATGTAAAGGAGACGAACAAATGTAAGTGTCTATTAACCTTTCCTTCGTCGGAGGTATCGTCCTGAATCAGCGGCAACTCTCGTAGTGTGGCATAGTCACCGTCGTCGTTAAGCTCGCCCGGTTGGATCGACCCACACACACGTAGCGCGGCTCCGCGCTCAGAATTGCTGTAAAATAATAAAATGACATTATTTTAAGCATTCTAATATTATTTATAATAATAGGTGGACCTATAGCCATTATGATAGATTTCACTCATTCAAAAGTCTAAACAAGTTATCAAGATGAATTTTGTAAATATGTAAAATATAATTATTATGAGTACTTAACTATGGCTATTACCTTTTGTTAAAGCCCATGATTAAGTATACATAAATATTTCAGTAAATACTATTCAGTAATACTTACTTAGTTTATATAATCCCTGGATATGCCAAAGACAAACAAAATTAAAAACACATTTTTCTGACCAATATTATAACAATAATAATAATTATTATAAAATATTAGTACACATTGAAGAAATAGAAGTCACAATGAACATGCAGCATAACAAAAAAAAAAAAAAACGGCAGACACACACAACAAAGTGGCGAGCAGACAACATTGAGTGGAATTAGGTATTAATTCAATAAATATTACATTTACATAATAAATAAAATATTATAAATACAAATTAAAATATTATGAATGAGCATCATATACATTAGGGATTTCTAAATATGAATAATTTTAAAATATGAGATAGATACACATATTACACACATAAGTAATCAAAAATATGTAAGCATTCTCTTTGGTATGTTTATTGTAAGAGTCCATTAACTATTAAATGATATGGTCAACACTCTGAATACATAAATGAAACAATTATAATGTAATATTGATTAATGTTTAAATTTTATAAAGGATCTGCTGTGCATAATGAGACAAATATAAAAAGCATGCAAAAAAAGGTGAAGGAAAAATGTGAGCAGAAAGGGAAACACGTGTCACGACAGCCAAAATGAAGTGTATGACTTAGTTACCATGAAAGTGACGTACAAGGGACATCATTGAACGTTACTTTCTGCCCTTGCTTTCCCGAAGACACTCCACTCGCGAGCTTCCTGTTGAACCAGGCGAGCTTGTCGGTAGAATCCGAGGGCTTCGGAGACACTGTCTTCGGTCTGAGCCAATAGATTTGTTCCTCGCTGTCCACGTTTGATAATTCGCTGCTGACACTCCCAGAGCTTTTCGCCTTGCGATCGAGCGTCGACTTTTGTATTACGCTCATTATGGCTTTCTTTGGCGAGGTCTCCGCGACAGTGTAGGTCCTCCCGTTACCGACAATCAAGAGCGGCTGGAATGAATTCTCCTCATCGCAATACGAAGACATCAAATCGACGTCGGTTACAAGTTTCACGGATCGCGCCGACCGAAGAGCAGCTCGGCCGATCGTGATACGGAGCTTGAAAATCCACTTCTGTTTTATAGTGAGTATGAGCCAAACGACGACCCAAAGGAATATGTGCAGAATGCCCGCAATTATACAGCACAGTATGGTCCCATCAAGGCTGCCCCTGTATATGACAGTATAGTCATACAATAGGGGAGCGCTGCACACTGTTATGGCAAATAGCACACACAATGCGGCGCAGTGTGTGAAATAGCTCCAGCCTCCGTTGCCACGGCGATTTTTAATCACGATTACTTTTTTGTCACGCTCGGTATTTAGAAATGCGTTGAACCTGAAATGAATATAATAAAATGATATTATAATGACGCTATTATTGTACAAAAATAAATATAAAAAAAACTTATGACTATCAGGAATTTCTCTAGTAATAGAACCATAGAAATGATGAAAATGGTTAAATAGGTAATTAATTAATTATAATATTCATTTAGGTCCTCCTTGGAAAACTATTTACATAATTCGAGTAATTTAGATTTAAGTTATAATAATATTTATATTTATTTATTTAAGTACAAAAATGAAATCATTAATATAAGTCACGTAGTCTAGCTTAACTAGGTGAACTGCCTGTTCCAAGGTAGACTTGCGTTCAGTTTCTAAGAAATATTTTAGGATACAATATACTTCAAAATAATATAAATATTGAGTTAAAAATAAAACATATATTTTTATAAAATATACTAATTAATATTAAATAATACCTTCTGTAGAATAAATAGATATACTTTCTTATGTAGATTAAAAATAAATATTACAAACATAGAAACATAATGAAATATAAATTACAAATATACAGAGCCATCATAACAATATAAAATACTAGTTTCTTATGCACAGTACTGTATCAGCATAATTAATGCCGTCATCTCTCAGCATTTTAATTATGAGTTTTAGGAAAGTTATTGTATATTTTTGGTCTATAATATTTATAATGCTGTTGGCCAAATGCGCTAACCATTCGGGGGATAGAAAAAGTAATGGAAGTGGATTGTCTCGTGCTTTGGGTTTGCAATCTAGATTGATTTTCTCGATAGCATTTTGTTATTGCTTCTAAAATGTAAAGCTATCTAATATTAAGAACTCTCCCTGAAAAGTTTGTCTGAAGAGTACCTGAAGGGTCCCTTGGTAATGGTTTAAAAATTGCATTCTGAGCTTTTAGAACCTAACCTAACCCATCCTATTATACCATAACTTAATAGTAATTATAACCTAACTTAATAATGTAACTTTTATATACATGTACTTATTGAGATTTTAAGATATGTTAACTACGCAAGTTATAGGTTTATAAAACATATTTTAAAACATTTAGGAAATAATATGTATACATACCGTCCATAACCATACAGGTAAAGTACAAGACTCGAGCATAACACCAGCAGTCCAGAGAGTATGTACAGAGCGAGAGTCACATGACTGTTCAATAAAAACGGCGAATACGCCGAACCGGGCCGATTTCTCAGCAACGGAAGTGCCTTTTCGGTGCCGATAACTTGGATTTTATACAAAAGTGACATTCCCGTGTAGGACAGAAGGCAGTGTAGTGTGTTTATTTGAAGTTGAAACGAGAAAATCATTCCGAAGTATTTGTTGGTGCTCCAGAATACACCGGCATATCGTAGTCCATATATAAAAAGTGCGAGAGCATAGTTTAAGAATTCCATTGAAACAGGTCCACTGCGAGTAAATGACTCTGTAAAGATAAAAAATAATAATATTAATAAACTAATGTAACATAGTGACAGTTGAGGGTTGAATACAAGGGGGGAGAGTAAATGGGGTAAAATGTAAGTTTCAAGTATATAGAATTTGGGTACTAGGCAAGAAGCTGGTTTAACAACTTGACCAAAATGATACCTCTAAGTTAAATTATTAAAATATGAAGTTAAAACTATACCGAGTTGTTAACATAGTCAGTTTTTTAACACACTACCTCCAAAACGAAGCACATGTACTTATTTGACTTTTTATTTTTATTCTATTTTATTTTTAATTATTTTATTTTATTTTAAAGTTTAAAGTTTCACTTTAAAATTTCGATGCGTTCAGAAAGTCACTGCCGAATTAATAGGGCATATTACTTTACTTTTGGTACTTTAGATAATTCTAAAGTAACTCTTGCTCTATATATAACCATTTAATTCAGATATTTGTGGCCTTATGCATAAAAGTGTCAGTATGCTGCTTAGTTTAAAAATTAACCACTAACCATTAGACCAACGATACTCAACCTTTTTTATCTTCTGGCTACATACATATATTTGTAAAACTACGCACCACTATACTGGTATGACGAAAAAACAAAGTCAAAATTAATCCCAAGATATACGAAATATAGAATGCCAGATTTTGGACCATTGATCATGGGTTGTCACTTTAACAGCGAGCTAACGTGGCTTTGCACAAGGCCACGGAAATGTATAATTAGCATAAAGTCCATTTTTGGGTTAAAAAAATAGCATAGTTCAGAAAATATACAGTATTTGAACTTAGTTCACATGTAATCCAGATGAGAATATTTCAGTAAAAAAACCCCTTCATATTAGGATAGCACCTAATTTAATGATAATTGGGTGGTAATTTAGCTATATCAGAATGGTACCTGCAGGATCCCATGGATCAGATCCAAAAACGTATGCGAGTACAGCTTCTAAATGTCTTTTTAAATCATCAGTCGTTGTAGAATCAGTCGAGTTCAACGCAGCGTAACCATTTATAATTGAGCTTTCCGATGATGAAGATGTGTTTACAATATCAGTAGTGTAGTGTAGTAGTGTAGTGTATTCAGCTTCAACAGTGCTAATTAGAATATCATCCAATTCAGTCGACGCAAAACTGGTAGGAGAGGCTGTAGGCGGTGACATTGTCATGTACGGTTGGGGTACCGGCAGCATGGAACTATTACTCGGTGTAGTCATAAAGCTTAACACAACCAGGCGATCCTTGTTAACCACCAAGAAGTTCATATCAGTCTTCCAAATCAGTTCTGAAAGGAAAATCATAAAATTGTATATGTGTGTATATATGTGTATTATTACTATATTATATTTTTATAATAAATAAATTATTATTAAAATTATGTATTAGTTATTAACGGTACATTTATGTATTATTATTTATATATACAGTATATAGTATTATTATTATTTATATATTATATATTATTATTGCATACAATTTAAATCAAATAATTGTAATTGTATGTTGCGCAGTGAGATAGTTATGCTTATAAGTACGGGCATTGCCTAGTTAAGTAGTACTTTGCATAATGTGAAATTAATGTTAAGTTACTGTCAATAAATAAATTAACAAATATAATCTTGGCCGCCGAGATGGTATTTAAAGGGAATATTATTTTTTCCTCAGAGTTTTAACGTTGATTGGGAATAAAGTTTATCTCTATTCTTTTTCGAATTTAGGGAAAAGGAATGTTCTGTTGTTGTGACTTTGAATACCAGCAGAGCTCGGTACTTCAATGGTATTAGGATTTTACCATTAAAATAAATCCAAAGAGGGTTTGTTTTTTTTGCGCATTAATAAATTTTTTTTTATAGATGTGATGTGATGTCAAAGTTTGTTACTTCTTCCCCTTTTGTCACACCATGCCACACTTTGGTATGACATAATTTATGGATGACCGCTTGTGACTGGGTGTGACCAACCTCTCAATCCAATGCAGACATCTGTATCACTGTGATACTTATCACATTATTATTTCAACAGCTTTCAAGTAACTTTCTTAGAATAAGGATGATTTTTGTAACAAAAACGACAGAAAATATTATAAAGCCAGTTACAGAAAAAACAATTAATAAAATAGACGGTACCTTGTGATAAGAATCCGGCATCGATGAGCCGAGCTTCCATGAGTAGTTTGGGTAAGAGCAGGCAGAGGGCGGCTGTCACGTGGATGAAAGGTGCAGTTGGACCGCCGTGTTGCCAAAGGCTTCTCCATACTCCTGCCGAATACAAAAATATAGGTATTATAGCTATAACTTAGGAGTGATTAATTATTGTTATTAGTTTTAGGATTTGTTTTTGTGATACAAATTATGAATAAACAATGGCTTAGGTACCTTTCGATGTGGGCAGACATAGCGATAGCAATCCTTAAAACTGCCCGCAACAGTGGCTGATTTAAATAATAATAATATAATTACCATAATGCTAAAATATATTGGTATTCCTTACAGATTTATTCAATAAACTCCCCAATAATATAAAAACATTAGAAAAATATCACAGCTTTAAGACTGCATTGAAAAAATATCTGATTGAAAAAGCTTTGTACAGTCTCGATGACCATAATTAATGTTTATTTAATTTTTATTGCATTCACTGTTTTGTTATTGTTGTTTTTTTTTAATTTTATAGTATTATTATACCATTTAATTTATACAAGATTTACGCTCGTTTACTTGCTATCTCTTTTCATGCATTTGAATAACTGTGTAAAAAGTGTAGGTATGCTAGTCTTAATTACTATATTTGTTGTTTGTATCTTGTTATTGTTATATTGTTCTATTTACTTTTATTATTTTATGTTACTCATCTATGCCTTTCATACACAATTGCAAAGTTGTTTCTTGAAATAAATAAATAAATAAAATAAATTCTATAGAGCTGTTTTATGTAACTATACTTTCGAAGTTATTGTAGTTATGTTATATTATAGAATTAGCATGTTTCATTCTACAAACGCTTTCGTTTTATTATAGCACATAGTCAATGCAAAATATATATAACAATCAGTAATGTAATAAATATTTCTATGCAATCTTCTCATTTTTTCATTCATTCATTCATTTAGCTTCATTATCGAAAACGCTATGCAACGATCTTTTAAAACGTATAGATACAGTATGTCATTCGTCATACAGTAAGTGGCGTACTTAGCGTGGCGCGTTTTTCACCCTCAGTTGCCGTATCTATATGTTTTGATTGTACCTCATTAAAACGGGGCAACAATCGAGCGACATCTATTTATTTAGAGGTTTACTGATCATTTCGTTAAACTTTGACAATCGAAAACGAAAACCTCCCGCTGAACGACTGGTTATAAGGTATTTAATACAAAAGAATTACCAGAGGGTCCTCGCCTAGGGTCGTCGAGTAGCAAAGAGGATCTAGGCCCGGAAGCGCACGCGCTCAGCGCAGCGCCCAGCTTGAATCCATCGTTAGCGAGGTTGCCAACCTTGAGGATTGCAGCGACGAGCTGCAGCGGAAGTAGGAGGGCCACTGCGCCGATCATCGCCGCCGCCGCCTGCACCTCCAGCTGCGGCGGAGGTTGGCCGCCCCAATGCAAGTTTGTGTACCCTACAATGCATTCGTTTTATTTTAAATAGTCCATTTTACTATTGCGAGGAAGGTGTCCCGATTCGCGTTCAGTTCAGCTGGACTGGCGGCGAGAAGAGCAGTTATTGTCAAAGCCCATTTTGAGTCGAAAACGGAAACTCCCGGAGGAAATCAGAACTCCTGGATACACTCGGCCGAGTAGCTCGGCTAAGTACGTAAAACTTGCAGTTGTATAGACGGTCAACTCGGCCGCGTGAGCTAAAAAACGCGACGTCATCAGGCGCACTGCTGTCTCCCTCGCACACTCGGCCGAGTTGACCGTCCATACAACTGCAAGTTTTACGCACTCGGCCGAGTGTATTCAGGAGTTCTAATTTTAATCTACTATTCTGTACATTTTAATTGAAACAAAGATGTTATTTAATACTTTTTTCTCTGTTTGTATGGAACTTTTGTTTGTCTTTATGGAACTAAATTTATATTATGCATAATCAAATAACCTCTGAACCTGAAGCTTATGTGGTCAATGTTCTGAGCTTTGTTCTTTCGATTTTATAATTTTTTTTTTATCGGATATAAACCATTTAGGGTAATATCACAAAAAAGCGAAAATTGCTCTATAATATCACAAAATATAAAAGATTAAAAAAAATACAATTTACACCAAACTTTAAACATTTTGCCATACCTCATCTCTAAAAGAAATATCGCTATGATAAATGTTGCGAATTTCCGTAGGTATATTTAGCATAAAAAAGGTTCAATAAAAAGTATAGAATAACTTAAGTAAGTACCTATATTTTTTAATTTCTCATAAAAACATGTCTTGTAGATAACAACAAAAATGTATTAAGCCAATACTTAAAGGTCTTTAGAAAGAGTCTTACTTTTTTTGTGATTTCGAAATGTTCACGTTTACTCGAAATAAAAACTTACTTATTTTTTAAATTTAAAGGCATTTTTATCAAAATATCTTCTCGGTCATTTGATATTAACTCGGAAGAAAAGCAATGGGTATCTTATTTCAAAGTCCTTTTTGGGCAAACTCGGCAGGTAACGAAGAGCGATAAAAATGTAATAAAGTAGATCTTTCTTCCTGTTTCCCGAACATAAATGGATATTCGGATATCCGATAGGGTATTTTAGTTTCTTGTTACAAAAGCATAATTATTTTTATGTGATGCCATAGGAAATATCTGATAACATTAGCCTTAATCTATGACAGTAGTGCAGTAACTAATTAGATAGACTAATTAGTTTGGTCAAAATAATGAATTTAATCATATCGCGGTATGAATTGAGTTTAATACACCTTGCCAACTTCAGACGTGTCTGCCACCTAGTGTCAAAATGCCAAACTAGAGAAACAACGTATGATTCTTTTTGTATGATTCTTGATCACTTTTAAGTCAAGTTGCAATACGCTAATTAAAAGTGACCACGAACTATTAAAAAAGGTATCTTGGTACTTTCATACCAAATACAGCGGAAAAACCAATAACATTGAGGTCGAGGGTTGTCAAAAAGCCGTGAAATTTGCGTAAGGAAATTTAAGGGTGATTTATAAAACAGGGTATAATCTAGTTACAATGAAAGGAGGCGGATTTAGTTTAGTTCCGAAACAATGCTGGAAGCGGCTTGCCTGATAAATAATAATATTACTTATTGTAATAAAAATACCTACCAACTAGTCGTCGTATACAGTGCAACCAGATGTAGCCCTGTCCAACGAACGCTAGCAATCCGTACCACACAGACCATAAAGAGTTCAGGTGTTTTTTACCGCAGCAGGAGGTGTTCTTGGGCCTCGGAGGCGACAGGTCCACGTGGGGCTGCTTCTGACCCGGTGCCTGATTTACGCTGGTGGATTTCATGCTGATAGACATTGCGAGGGTGTGTATTACGTCATGCTTTTAGAACTATCCATCCCCGTGGCTGGCTGCGGATCCTGAGTCATGAGCTGCTCTTTCGGCGGATCATGTTTTATGATGTATAACGACGTCTCCTAGTTCCAGGTCATAGTTCGTATCGGATGCTGCAACAATGAAAATAAAAAATACCGTCAGCGACAGGAGAGGAGAGGCGAGCGCAAAGCTTGTATGCAAATTAGTCTAGATTGTATGTAAAGTAGCTCGGCGGAGAATTGCAGCCGTTCGACCGCGGTGACAAAGCAACCCTTTCCAACATTGCATGACCTCGCTGAACAATAATTTAAATTTAATATTAAATTGAAGATTGATTAAAATAATGCTAATAGCATATAAATCATGTTTGTTTTTTTTTAGCATGAAACGTTTTTAATAGTCGAATTGAACTACCTTCTTTAGGACAGACATTTAGTCTAGTTAAGAAGGCAGCGAACAGAGGTTGCAGTGGTACCAAACGTTCACTTATACAATAATTCTTAATATGTAACCTCACAAAATTATATGTAATTGTTTCAATAAAATAAAATAGATAAATAAATTAAGTTACCAGTTGGCCTACTTATTGGTGACTCGTGGATGTAAAATAATGAGGCAACAAACATATTTGTATAGATATTCAGCCATTTAGCCAGATACAACACTCATATCTGCGGTTGAAAAAAATGCTGGTAAATAGTAAAAGAAAATATTCATTAAATATGTACTATGTATAATAGGTTCTTAGGTGATTTTCAAGAATAAAATATTACATTTTTAATAAACAGTTATGAACAATTATGTTACTTAGGTGTCCCACGAGTCACTTTGTACCATGAATTTAATAGTAAAACAGAAAAACTAGACTACTCATGTTTTTTTCAAGTCTCCATTTCAGTACTTTCACTGATGCTCTATCATTTCTATCTGCGACGGAGAAACTGTATATTTAACACACTTGCTGGCACGTGTTGTCTCGTATCCCAAGACTTGTTTGTAAAGACGATATATCAAATGTTTTAAAAAAAATCATCATGGCTAAAAAAAATCGTAAACTTTACCTGATAATATTATACGGTCATGTAATACTGTAGTACTCACAGCTAATCGACGCGTCATACACGGCTTTGATCGTTCTCTGCTGCGAATTGTACGCAAACGCAGCCAAGATAATATTGGCGCAATTTTCAGTCTTAAGAACCGTAAAATTTAATCTAGACGTAAATTTCTTTGTGTATATTTAAGTAGTTTTTAATTATTATAATAAATAATTGGTATTAATCACGAACGTAGTATTTTGGGTGTTTTTTTTTCAATTAATTTCTCCCTCGATATGCTAATTCCTCTTTCCTAGTTTTAATTGTGTAGAAATATTAAATAGCCCCTGAATAGATCAATAATGTTTTAAGCATTATTTTAGTTATAATTTTCATTCAATATTTATTACACGACGTGTCTGAATTAGCTGACAGAGATTGCCTTATGGCTATAAGCCCACCTTTTTGTACAGTAGTGTTTATTATTAGATACTTAATAATATTAAGTTCCAGTGCAAACTGCAAATATTGTGCAAGACAGGCGTTTTACCCCAGACAGATTAAATACTAAATACTTATTTTTTAGCAAGAAACTGTATAACTGTGGTGAATGGCAATTGTGTCTTGGCCTTTCGTTTACTATGGCATACAATTAAAGTACCCTTCGGTCCATTCGCTCCGTCTCTGTGTGGCAACTGGCAAGTAGAGCCGACTACAGACTCGCGATAATAATAGCCTGAAATTTTAAACGTCCGCAATTAACCTACATAAGGATGAGAATCGCTGCATTCGTCGATCCCCCTCCCAACCCCTCTCTCCGCATTAAAACCTGAAGCATCCGTTTACTAAAGCCCGTCGAATACAGGCGCAGTATATTTAATTTGTTTCACAAAATATATTTAGGATAATGGATACCATGTATGACTAAGACACTATATAAAGAATTTTGCTGCCACCAGTAACGCTTGCCACCATTAAAACACTACAATTGCAAATTTTTATTTAAATATTATGGTGAAACGTTGGAATATATACATATCTTGTATATAAAATTATATATATGAGTGTGACGACTTTTGCCGTACGAAGTAAGACATTGCATAGGATGGCTCGTGGCATTCATAATTTGAGGCGCCTAGAAGTTAAAAGACCTGTGCGATAAATACCACATAGAATTACTCACATATTTTTCAATATGCTATTCATCAATTCTCGTATACAAATCAATGTTGAATAGGGAAATACTTTTAATTGGCTATGATTTAATAAATATTGACAAAGGTAAAATTTGTGATACTGATAAATATAAAATACCCATGGCCCACTGTCACGGGATCCGCCAAATATTTCAAGGGTACTTAAAAATACCACAAGTCGATTGATATGGTGATTAGTCACTTGCCAAAACTATCGAACAGCTGAAACATTTAGTCACAAAATCAAATATTAAGAAAAAAACATACTAATAGAACAGATTAAAAAACAAAATAAATAACTGTTAAATAGTTAGCACTACATATAATTTTCGTGAAATGGATTGGTTTTCACAATTTGTTGGATAATCTTTGTTGTCTGCTTTGTTGAGAAAAGTATAAATTTGCGTAACAATATTAATTTTAATAATTGATAATATAGATAATATTTCCTAATAACGGCTAATAAAATGAAAAATATAATTTAGAAAATTATTATTAACGTTGGTTATAAAACTAAATAAAATAATAACGATAAAGGTTAAACCCTTAGTTTAAACCCTGGGCTCATAGGATGAAGGATTTTGTAGGCAAATGAGACGGAGTGCGTATCATTTAGATTTATTAAATTGGGTGTAAAAGTATCTATTTCACTGGCAAAATGTATACATGCGACACATATAAATATGTCCATAATAATATATCAGAATATGAGTAATTTGATATATATTCTATACATATATATATATCAAACCACACCTTAACTTTCAAACATACGGCAGACGCTGTCAATAAATATTGTAAAATAAAAAATAATAATTCCGAGTTCAAGTGGACTTTGAAAATTCGCATCTAGAGTCTGGCATCATAATGTATGAGAGTGCACGCACACAATCGATATTGCCCGTCTACCCATATGTAGGTAGGTCGTTATATTATATTCTATAACCTATTCAAATGTTCCTATGTAAGGCTACAAGTATAGATAGTCGACGAGCAGCTGAATATTTTATAACTCTTTCATACTTAGCTGATAAAACCAGTTGAGTTCGCATGTTTAAAGCGGTTTCGCGTTGCTCATATTATTTGTTGTTCCAAATCAAAATAAGTCAAAGTTAGTCCAAATATTAAATTAACTGAAATTTTTTGAAATTGAAAGAATGATTTTGTAAAGCTTTGATAAATATTTGACGCTGCGTAGGTACAGGGTGTCCTAAGACCATTCCCGAAGACTAAAGCATGGTGTTATGTTACCTATGAAATAAATTCGAAAAAAAATCATCACCAAATTTATTATATTTTTTAGCGGATGGTGTCAATTCGGTCAGCGCACGAATTCCAGTCTTTACACTGTTACGGCGTACGGTGACAGCTGTGCACTCACAATAAAGACATTATTACATGATCCTTTACTATTTTCACGTAATGTTTACATTTTTTTTTCTCGGTAACCATGGTGAATACTGCTAGTTTCACCATGTTTCTTAACAAATAACACTTTAAATCGCACTTATCCCCCGACGCAAACAGAGGGGTGTTATATGTTTAATATGTGTCTGTCTGTGTCATCGTAGCTCAGAAACGGATGAACCGTTTTTATTTATTTATTTTTGTTTGAAAGGTGACTTAATCGAGATTGTTTTTAGTTTTGCTTCAAGAAAATCTGTTAAAAATCTGAAAAACCGTTTCAGGGGTTATTTTATTTTTTAATAATTCGTGTTTTTGATAAATTTATTTTGTATACGAGAGTTATTTCAATCACAATCCGCCAATATCTATGAAAAGTATTTTGTTTTTAAAATTTTATTTGTATGTATTTTCTCAAAAAAAAAAAAAAAATCCCCGATTGTTACCGTTTAAAATATCACGGTATAATACTATAGTGTTGCACCATAACATCCTTGCGATACATGATAACATACTCGTAACACAACGCAACGAGAAATGAGTACAGGCGAGATGTTATGTTCCATTAGTCATCCTAAATACGCCATTACGAGTTCCGAGCGGGGCGGCGCGTCGCCCCGACTAAACTCTCCCGACGCAGAACTGGAACCACCAGATGAACGCTCTTATTGCCAAGGAGATAGGGCCTGTTATTGTCGCTCACATGCCTCTTCGTCTGTTTTGCAAGTATCAGATTGACTCCGAGTTATGCATAAAAATAATTACAGTGGTCACACCACGCGCGAAGTAAATTAAATTTATCATTTATATTTCAAATTATCATCTTATACTGGCATCTACATTTATAAATCCATATTTATTCAAGAAGAAAATCATCGTGATAGATAACCAAAAATGTGTCATCAACTGCATAATTTATTTATTTATACTTCAAAATTGTCACCCATCTGGCATCAGCATTAAACGGTGTTAGCATTCCTATGTATTCTCTTATATAAGGAGAAAATCAACGTGAGAGATCGGCGCAACCACTACAGTTGAGCCGCATGAGTGTGTCGCGATTCGATGCATAGGTGAAATGGTGTAACGTCTTCTTAAAGGAGTAGTTCGTGGTTAATACTGCTTTTCAGGATTATCCTATAACGTTACTGGTAAATTATATAATTATCCTATATCCTATAGTGTTTATCTTATAAAAAAAAACAAGCGGTTGTGTGTCCGTTAGATGAAATAGATAGATTTGAGACCACGCTCAAGACAGAGAAAAGCTCTTTCAGGATACTTTATTAGATTTTTGGATTATCGATTGACAAACCTGCTCCTGCTCCAAAGTCAGCACCTTTCAGACAAAGTTTGGGGAAAGTAAGGAGACACTAATACGTCATAATCCGTTCGACTAGAAAGCGATATCACTTACACATAAGGACAAAAGATTACTAGTCATTATTAGTGTCCGACCGAAATGACTTTTTAAGCCGAAACCGAAATTCGGTATTCGTTCGGTTTTCGGCCGAAACCGAGAAGAAAATTGAGGAAATATTTTTTTTCTTAGAAAACTCAATCCAAACTAGATGCATAATAATTATGTATCATTTATTATAAAATAAAAACTAATAGTGAGCTAATTATAATTTATAACTTATTAAAAAAATATTCCGTTTCTATTTTAAATTATTGTATTTACAGCAGCTATCAAATACAAACTAAAGCTCTTATTGATTTAGGGGTTAATTAGCATAATTATAAAAAATATTTATTGAAATGGAAAAAAGTTAGTAGTTGTTATTTGTAATCAAAATTTAGTAGCCTTAAGACAAAAACAAAAAATAAAAGCAAAACAAAAACAAAACAAAGATAAAAACAAAAGTTTTTCGGCACTTTCGTCTAATAATTGCTTCTACGGTCGCCATGAAACCGAAACCAAACCTTCGGTCAGTCACTAGTCATTATCGCACTATGCCTAAAAATACCAACTCTAAACCTATAAGACCAATTGCTCTGTATTCAACGGTAATTTAGTTTGACAACTGGCTTGTATTAGATATGAATGAACTGACTCGGAGAGTAGCAGTTATAATAATAATAAACATTATGATTATGCAAGTTTCGCGTTCTGGCTGTAGCCGAAGTTGCTGTGCAGATAACAGATGCGGAAGCTGCGAGCCTTTCAGACTGCCGGTGTATTTTTGTTTGACTATTTCGTCGATTTTAATTCAGTTTATTGCACAATGGCTGGCACCTCTGAAACGATGTCAGGCGCAGTAAAGTTTAGCAATAACAGCAAAACAGTTATCTGTGAACATTTTGTGATCATAGCGTCCGCTGTATAGTCTATTTAACTAAAACTAACGGAACAGAACGCTTTCAAGCGACTGAAGAAGTATTACTTTCCTAAAACGAAATAATAAATACGGTACGTCGTTCATTGGAATATAATTAGCATTTTTGAAAGGTGCTTACCGCTGTACAAAAAATAACAGTTCTGAAAACGTCGACATAAAAGTTTTTTGAATGATTTTGAAAGTTTATGATAATTAATCCAACGAACAAATAAAAGATTTTTTACGACTGGAGCATTAATGAAAACGTTGTTCTTGAAGGTGATAAACTTCGCGCCGAATATTGAACCGCGTATTAGGTAGAACGCTCATTAGGGTATTAGTGCATGTTAACTTACTTTAATGAAAAACCATTCGCCCTTTTGCTTACTATCGATATTTCTTGTTGACAAAAAATTTAAAATTTCAGGAGTTTATCGTAAAGAGGGAGACGGTTCTAGGAAAGGGAAGAGGTAGATGTATATAGCTGTAAACAAAAATGCAGTCTAAATTTTAAAAAAAATGACTATGCATTTTTAATTTATTTCATAAAAAACAACCTCAACGACAGTACCTAACTGGGCATTGCCAGTACTGGAGTATAGCAGTTTTAAAACGTATGTAGTTAGTTTAACATATAATTTAGCTACGTTGAGCTTTAAAAAAATATATAAAAATAATGTAGACTATATATTGGCAAAGGAATAATGAATGTGTAGAGAAAATGTATCTTATATAATATATATTACCAACATACATAGTAGATATATGCCAATACGAGTAAATGTATTATTCATGTAATAAATAAATATAAAACAATTTTATGATTATACAATCAAAATTATCAGTCAAATATTTTATTTTCTAGTGTGTGTGTTTGTGATATATACTGATTACATTAAAAAAATATTGTTAATTTAATTCATTTATGGATACTGTAGGTATTATGTTAACTATAAGAATTTATACAATAATAGCATTGAACATAGTTTTTGCCTTACAGACCCCACAGACAACTAATGGGTGTTTCCAATGCCTTCGTTATCGGCATGGTTAGAAATAAGGTGAATAAGTTTGGAATAGTGATAGAGTTGAGACAGTTACCAAGTAGTTTATTGAAGTTACACACTTATTCTAACCAGTTTCTGACTGAGTAGGAATACAAATAGAAGTTAATAGATAACAGGTAATAGCTTCGACTCGATACAATGTAAAGACTTACGCATTACCTATAGATTTGAAATATAAATGCATGACACGAGTAAAAATCGCCCATGCAGACGCTCTCGGCAGCAGTCGCGAATTCAGGCCGCCATTCGAAGACTTTTTAATTGAAAAGCCGGGCAGGGCTTTAGCGTTGTTTTTTCAGTCGCCATGATCGACGCGCCCTCGGGCGACTTATTTAGTATTGCAATCTATAGAGCAGCGTAGGGCGGGCGGCCCCCAACGGTTGACAGCGTTTTAATCGAAACATTGTTGACGGCCGCTCTTATAGCCCACTTTGTTTCGCTTATGCAGGGTTTTTTTAATGGCTTGTTACATTTTAGCGTAATGTTACATTTTTTAAACAACGTTGTTGTCTCCGTAGCGAAATCATAAGACCGTGTATTACGCATGGATGAAATATGTTTAAAAAGATGAAGATTGTAGTTTTATACATTGTGTTATTGCATTTTGTGCAATGGAATAAGAAAACCTCGGCTTGTTTATAAGCTAAAAACAAAAATCACTGTTTTTAGATGTATTGTCAATATAATAATAAAATTATTTTACTCTGATTTCTTACTCTCTCTCTCTGATTACGTTCTTGTCAATTCTTCTTCAGAAAGAAGTTTTTTTAATAGATTTTACATTTCAAATTTTGCTTAATTATTTTCAGTGTGACTACAACATATTAAGAAGTATTTTCTATTTTTTTATTTTTCTACCTTACAGTTATGGTTTACCAGTATCAAAAAGTCCTTCCATACCGTTATTTAAATCTTCGACATCATATAGAAGAAAACTTATAAAAACAATAGAGAATTATTAAAGTTACTTCTCATCAAAATCGCCAATTATTAACCATCTTTTGTTACTTATTAGTACAATTAATTATTGTTAAAACATTGATTATATAAAGTAAATAATTAATATAAACTATATAATCATTATATGGGTGGTATTACGATATATAACAAAATAAATATGTAAAAATAACGATGAAAGTATAATATATAAAAACCACGAAAGAAAAATACAAAGATTATTAATGATTTTTATTAAAACGATAAAAGTAAATTTAATAATGAGCATAAATCAATCTTTTTATTTTAAATAAAAATGTGCCAAAATCCATCTCTTGCTCCGACGGAGAGAAATCTTCTTTAAGACTTCGAGATATGTATATGTGAATTTTTCATTTAAAATTAACATCGTAAAAATATCGAAAACCAAGAACTGAAATGAAATTGGAGCGATTTCTTGAAACAAGAAGATTTTTAAGACTCGTATAAGATCATATCTTATCTTGAATAACAGTTACGTCGACGCACCGCGCCGCTGAGCCTACCAAATTCCAGTCACGAATAAGAATTCAACGCGGCAAAAAAAAACCCTATTCATTTAATCATAAGAAATAAGTAAAAAGCACTTTACTCAAAATATTTTTAGAAACACATTAAACACGTTATTAAAACATGTAAACCTCGTTTAAAAATTACAGTAATAATAGGTTTTAATAACAAGAAAAAACATTACACCATCCGGCTCGAAGGACCACGCCCACCTAATTTTTATTACAAATAAGGTTTACATAAAGATCTAATCGTCGAAGGTGTTTTTTTCGAAACGTGCTCTCATCTCATTCTGTAGTCCACAAATACTATTAACAAAGGCACGTGCAAAGGTGAACCTAATCTAAACAAAAATCCAATTACAATTTATTGCGGAGCCCAGCCTCTTTCGGGAACTCCGACTCTCATATATTGGCATCTTATGGTGAGGGGAGAAAGAGGGTTCCGGCGAGAAAGATCAGATCGAGACGGAGAAAAGAAAGGAGGTTAAATGCGAAGGAAGCGTGGCGTTGCTATGCAACCCTCATCTGAACGGATTCCGCTCTCCTGGAGGTGGTTCTGTTTGATGCGTTTCTGTAATACGAGGTGGGGTTCTGAACGGCAGGTGTTTTTTGCTTTTCGAACATCCAAATATTTTTTTAAAAACATGTTAATATATACAAGATAAAATGTAAAAAATCTTGGTAGTATTTCCTTTCTTAAGTTAAATATGAATCATGACTTTTATATTATAAAGAAAATTGAATATTGTCGAATCAAATGTAGCACGATGCATTCATTATAAGAACATTTCTAATTACTATCTAAAATTTAATTTAAAGCTGAATTTCCATATCTATAAAATATTAATACTATGAGCAATTAGCGGAACTCCGTGCTCGCGACGTAGCAGAATTTTGCGAATTTTAAAAATAAGAAAGTTTGACATTATTTAAATAAAGTTCTTCACAGAGGATATATATATCCCTAATGAATATTTAAGCTTAAAAGAAAAAAAAATTACCTTCCCCTGACTGATATAAACCATAACGTACAGCATTTTAATGCTCAAAATCTTATAAAGATATGATAATTTTATATTATTATTTTGATTTCAGTTTAGTTTTTTATTTATTCTTATTTTACACTAATATAAATGAATTTATGTAACGATGTTATTTGTTAAAAAATGTTGTGCACGTCTGCATGAAAAGCAGACATCCGGTGTGTCCCCGCTTAATGTGTTCTACTTTGCGTTTACGAGCTCGAATTTTCCCCCCAAAACGCAGCGGGTCGTTACGGAATCGAACTGCAACGAAATGGTTGGTGTCCCGGCTGCCCGACTACCAGCTCTGACTCATCGCCTCAATACCAGTATTTCTTCCCAACTGAGGGGTGCAATTTTCAACGCGTCTACCCCCACGAACGAATCTGAAGGAATATAATAAAATATTAAATTACGATTCGTCTAATTCCGTGGGTGCTTTATACGTTACGGAATAAGTGGTGGGCAAACTATGTACATTTTAAAATAATTCAGACATAAATAAATTAGTATATGAATTACAAAATATTATATTATACAGAGAAATACTTTATCCTTTTTAAATGCTATGTAATGTAAAATAAACGTAACTTGTACTTACTGTAAAATATGATTCGTACATACGTACGTGACAATGACAGTCAATGTAATTTTCGATTATTTTTTATTTACCATGAAACTATGTAAAACATTTATATTATTTAATAATGAGAGGTAAAATTGTAATTGTAAAATGGGAAAATGATGAAAAAGTGTATTGAAATATTTAGAATGCATTTTATAAAGTTAATAAATAAAAAAATATTTGTTTTTTTATTATACCGTATAAATTTATTTTATTTGTATCACAAAAACCGAAGCTACATGTGTCAATGAGATTTATAGTTACGATATTGAATGCTTTCTCTTAAAATTAATTCTTATCTTTGTAAGTCACTTACACTACAACGCACTCGAGGTGAAAAAAGTATTTTTTTAAATACTGCGTAATTTCCAAATTAGATGCCCTATACCGAAACGTATATTTTTTTTATAAAAAATAAAAACAAGAAGAAATTAATAAAAATATAAAGAAAATATTAATAAAAATAATAATAAGATATAAATAAAATAAAAAATATATAAATAGATTTGTAGAAAATAAATAGAAAATATAGCTTCTATATTTTCGCTTTGAATATTACAATAGATATACATATTCTATAAAAAAAAAATCCAACAGTACGTTCTAAAGTAAGGCCAGAAAAGTACTTTATTTATAAATGTTTATTATTCCTTACATAATTTCAGTAATCAATTTTATCTTTTTACGTGTCTTAAGAATTCCGGCTTCATTCGTTAATTTATTTATTTTACATGTTTCCACATTTACACATTTTAATACATGTTGTATTTTCTCAAATACGTTAAATAAAATAGCATAATATTAAAAAACGTAATTTCTACCGTAGATATGCTTTAAAAGGACCGTTCGAATATATTCTGAATTCTCTGTTTATTTCTCTTTGCAAATATCATTTAACTTTTTAAAGGCCTTTTATCAATCCCAATAAGTAAATATCTCAAAATAATACCTTTGATAATTTTGTGTCCGAGTTCGAATACAATTTATGGAATGCGAGCGATAATAAAACAAAGGAATAATTCAATCCTTTGCTTGAAAACGTAAAACATTATGGGGTTCTTGAATTTCGCAAAATTGGACGGATTTAATTTTACGTGTTTAATAAAATTTAAAATATATATACTACTAAAAATTCCGCAGTGTCGCATGTTTTCGCTGATCGTGCCGCATTTAAAGGAGGTATTCAAACTTCATGTTGGCCTCGTTTCAGAGACAGCTTAGTCCTCTACATAATATATAATGGGCGCACATTCGCACATTAGGGTGCTTTCAGATACGAGCAAACACGTAATCTAGAAATACCATTCGAAGGAAGCATATCCGTATTGGCATTATGGCATGGGAGTAAGTAATTGATATAGCTACCGTGTATTTCTGATAAAACTTCGCCTAAGAATAACAGTACATTTTATTTTACTTTTAAATATAATTTATTTTATTGAAGTATTATTTTTTACTAATCTTCAAACTATATTCCATCAGTTGCGGTCGTTTGGCAGCAATAGGTCCAGTCTACTGTTCACAGCTGACTGACGCGTTCTTACTATCGAAATCGCTCGCTTGCACATATGACGACACCACGCATAGTTCTTCCGAAATCGTCTACGTAGGTACATAGATATGCCTAGCGTCGCTGTTTTAGGACACGTTTTGACTGGTGATTTTCCATGAAGTACTTTCTCTGGTGAAACCTAATACCTCGTTATCACAACTAAGGCAAATTTATTGATGGGCTTATTGAGGTTTAAGTACCGCCTAATGATTGTAAGTTTGAAACGGAGGTTTCAGTATTCAATCTTTTAAAACAAGAAAATAAAAAGACCATCCAGGGAGGCGAAATGCAAACATTTAGCAGATTTCATTTAATTATTAGGTAATTTAACAAATATTTAATATTACCAAGAAAAGAACAGTAGATCTTTTAAATACTTTTTCCAACAGGCAATCTATGTATATATTTTTTAATGGATTATTTTTTTGTCATAACCAAAAACAAAACATTAGGCCTCTCAGTTGTAGAACTAATTCATTGGCTCCTTCGCCTTCTTCCTTATTATATCATCATATCAGCATATTAAACATCGCTATTAATTGTACCCGAAGAACCAGCGATAGGTCTTTCTTTTATTCAAAAAAAAAAATGAATATCCGCCAAAAATGTCAAAAATGCATTTTAGACCGGGCTTTGAGCACACACAATAAAGAGTTTTGAGAGTGTGTTTTTAAATCATTCCTTTTTTACATAATGAAAGTTTGGACCTTATTGCACAAATAGTATTATATAGATCAAAGGTGTCCAAACTACGGCCCGCGGGCCAAACCCGGCCCGGCAGGCGATTTTATCCGGCCCGCCAAGGATTTTGAAAAATTTCGTAAAATATAAATGTAGCGTGGCGCGGCGGTTTAGATCTCGCGCAGATGAAGAGCGCATTCGGTTAGCTCGAAAACGTACGACTCGGCCGCTCGACTGCACGAATGATTTTGTACTCTGACTGTACCGCGCTCTGTAGGCGGCGCGGAGCAGCAGACTGCACTCAAAGCTACGAGATTGTCCACGACAAACCAAAAATTCGTCGGCCGCGGAGCTTATTTACATTCTTTACAGTTGATATATTGTAAATTGGTATATTTAGATCTATATTTAATATATTATAACTTAATTATTATTGAACATGGAAACAAAAAGAAGAAAAGTAGATGACGAGTGCCGCGTTTTTAAAGAAGAATGGGGATTCAAATATTTCTTTGTGCAATCGCAGTCAAAGAATGGCAAAGCTATATGTGTAATTTGCAATGACACTGTTGCTGTAATGAAGGAATACAATTTACGTCGACATTATGAAACAAAACATGCTTCAGCTTACTCACAATTTAAGGACAAACAGCGTACTGAAAAATTTGAAAAAATGAGTCGTAGTTTGTCTTCTCAGCGAAATTTATTTAGGAAGGCTAACTCGGAAAATGAATCATTGACTTTAGTTAGCATGCAAGTTGCTTATTTGTTGGCGAAAAAAGGGAAACCCTTTATGGATGGAAACATCGTTAAAGAGTGTATGATGGAGCTTAGGCAATAATATACTCCACCAGATTTCTGGGAAAGCACAGCGTTTCACTCACTATTCTATCGCGATGGATGAATCGACCGACGTTAGTGACACCTCACAACTTTTAGTATTTGTTCGTGGAGTTGACGACGATCTTAATGTCACCCAAGAATTAGCATCGGTTAACAGCATGCATGGCACTACAACTGGAGCAGATATTTTTAAGGAACTACAACAGACGTTGACCAAATATAACTTGGACTGGAATCGACTCCAAGGTGTGACAATTGACGGAGGAAGAAACATGTCTGGTGCAAATATTGGGGTGGTTGGGCTAATAAGAAAAGCTTGTGAAAGCGCAGGAGCAACAGTATCAATTTTTCTGCACTGTATCATCCACCAACAAGCCCTATGTGTAAAACATGTCGACATGAGCTGCGTTTTGAAACCAGTGGTTTCTGTCGTAAACTTTATTCGATCACGTGCACTCAATCATCGCCAATTTCGATCTTTCCTCGAAAAAATTGAATCTGAGTCTGTTGACTTGTCGTATTATACAGCAGTTCGATGGCTTAGCTGTGGAAAATTGTTATTGCAGTTCTTCAAGCTCAAAAAGGAAATTAAAATTTTTCTTGCGGAAAAGAATCACCCTGAACCGCTTTTATCGGATGCAGAGTGGCTCTGGAAGTTGGCAATTTTTGCAAATGTCGTGACACACGTAAATAACTTGAATTTATAGCTCCAAGGTAAAAACAACTTAATTTGTGATTTATTCGAGCAAATAAAGCATTCAGAGCCAAGCTGATATTGCTCGAAAATCATATGAATGAATGTAATTTTTCCCATTTCACGTGCTGTGAAAAATTTAGTACAGAAACTGTCGAAAGATTTCCCACTATATTTGCAGAAAAAGTAATCGCGGATTTAAAACTAGAATTTCAAAAGCGTTTTTCTGATCTTGACATAAATTCAAGGGAAATTCGGCTGTTTCAAAATCCATATGACTGCAACGTTGGCGACGTTTCAAGTCAGTTTCAAATGGAAATAATTGATCTTCAAGCTAGCGATCAAATCAAGAACAAATACATGGAAGGAAACTTGATCGATTTTTATAAATTTTTGGACGCAAACGAGTTTCCAAATTTAAAGCAATTGGCTGGTAAATTTATTTCTATGTATGGCACTACCTATATGTGCGAACAAACTTTTTCCAGGATGAAGTATCTGAAATCTAAATATAGGGCAAATTTATCGGATGATCATTTGCAATCATTGCTAATAATTGGTGTTTCCGATTTGAATCCATCATTCCCATTATAAATTGCATGAAATAATTTTATAATAATATAATTTAGACATGTTTGTTTAGTATTGTTATATTTGTAATTTACTATAAAAAAAAATGTATGGTATATATATGTAGCAACAATAAAAAAATTCAATGCTGCTTTACTTGTAATAAGGTTTTTAATTCACATATTTACAATGCTTGGCCCCCGCTAATGAATTTAAATACCAAACTGGCCCTCGCAGCAAAAAGTTTGGACGCCTCTGATATAGATCAAAGAAAGCTTTCATAAAATACAGCGCCGTATTTAAACCAGCGTGCATTAAACTTAAGCGATGCAACGTTTTGTGCATTCGGTATCAATTTTCTATTAAACATTCTGGCTTTGTAACTTGTTAGAAAGATTTCCATCTATGTGAAAATATTAAAAACTTCATTTGGGATTTTCCAAATGTCAATACTGCCAGGCGGTGTTGTAACGTCACGGCGTACGCTTCGAATAATGTTGAAAAAAAATCTAATATACACACATTTTTATTGAAAGACGTTTTTATAACATAGAATAAAAAAATACTTTTTAATAATTATTGCTAAGCTGTAATTTTATCGATAAAATGAATTCCTTTTGCATCGTTCTATTATCGCTCAACCCGATTAACGTTGCCATTTGTGACTGATTGTTTTTAGAATTGTGGTTATTAGCGTTTATTTCCCTAATGAAAATTTATATTACTAATATTCCTGTTTACCAAATAATATAATTTTCGCATCGCCTCGCAATATTTTGTATACCTATCAGGCCATTGGCAGCGGTAAATGGCTGTAGTGCTCGGCGCGCTGTGCAACGCAGATAGCGCAAGCGGGCGACGCAACGCGGTTGTGTGCCAAAACATTTACAAGTTCCCCTTGAATATAGGTCTTATAATGGTTGGTGTGAATTTCGTAAAATCCGACAGTCAATTTTCATTTAATAGAACACTGGAGAAATAAGTTAATTGTATAATTCCTTTAATAAAAATAAAAAACAAATATCTCACTTTGTAACAAAAAATGTATTATTGGGTCTTTAATACCTACCAAATTTAGCGATTCTGAACAGGCTGTACCTACATACATTAGAATCAAACCGGTCATTTCTCCAAAGAAACGCTGTAGTAACTCCCATATTTGTAGACATACTAGAATGAAGAAGAAAAATAATACTGAATATCTCATGATTATCTGGGCTTATATAGAATTAAAAAAATAAATGTTTACTTTGTTTAAAAGTTAAGAGTCTCGAAAAGTCTATATTTTTAAAAAACTTTATACCTAAATATTCTATTCAAATTCAATGAACTTTTTAATATAAATTAATTCTGTTATTCAAGATCATCCTAACACGTCTCTTTTTACAGACCTTTAGAATAGAGAAATTATAATTAGTTGTTCAGCAATAATCCAAAAAAACGCGTTGAACGTAAATGAATTACAGATAAAAAAATAACTTGAATATTCCTAATATCATAAGAAAAGTTTATTTCTCATCGGTTAAGCGATAAGTGTAAATTTAGTGGGTAGGTACATAGGCCTTAAAATTTTAAGACTTAATTAACTTGTATGCAGTAAATAATGCTCGAGAAAATCTGCCAAAAAGCGTCCTCCAGGTCGAAGGATGAACAGCGGAAAAGTGCAAAATTCTGAAACATTGCTTTCAACCGAATAATTTAAACAAACGATACGAGAAGCGTTGAAGTAGAAACTGCAAAAAATGTAGAATCACTACCGTTTCATTATATCATTGGTATCGGGACGTCCTGTATACTTTGACCTTAGAGGTCTGTGTTAATTAATATTTGAAAAGGCCACCACACCAAGACGGTCGGCGCACAAAGCGGATTTGACGGGGTTCCTATTCTAAATGTAACCTTTTGTTTCAGGTGCGAATTGCCTTTAATATGCAAAACGTTTCGACAGAGCTGACATCGCGCTGAAAACCGTTAAATACACGATAAATTCTTATTATATTTGTCGCGTGAAACGAATATTTTCATATAAGTACAAAAACTTTGTGTGCGCACTTAACGGGATCGTATCCGCTCTGGCAATTCATTACAATACACGCATTTGTTTCTGGTTTTTGTTTTAAAATTTGTTTCTGTTTCGTTTTTTTAGCGAAATATTGACATTGAGCATACATATTACATACGTTAAAACCGTAGTAGTAAAACATATAACCACAATTTCAGTGAAATAGATATTTTTCATTTGCATAAAGGCGACTTTATATTCAGCATAAAAAAACTCTCTTTGAATATAAATAATATTAGTAATAATATTCTCGTCACCGCACACACACACACACACACACACACACACACACACACACACACACACACACATATATATATATTATACATACACATTAACACACTCTTACATTCCACACTTTTACATTCCACACCCTAATATCCTCACAAATTACAACACTCACAATATTATCACTTATAAATTAGATTCTAGTTCGTTCTGTTAAACGTATATGTTAAATTGGAGATTAAGTTAATTATGTATTTCTATGTAACTGTCAGTATGTATAGCTGTAAGCATTTCTTATACAAATAAAAATAAGCTCTAGCGCGGTATGGGAAATAAGATACACCGTGAAAATAACCGCAGTGCATTCATTTAACATACCTTAGTAAGCATTGCCTAAATACCTACCTTTTCTTCTAGATAGTATACTCGTATGATGGCACCACAATTTATTTTTTCTGTTTACTAAATATATTTAGTAAATTATATATTTTTTAAGTTAATTCTTTTACTAACCTTTACCTAAATAGATGAAAATATATAATTATCGATGCGCGAACGATGACAAATGTAATAACCTCACAAAGTGAACATCTTCGAAGGCAACTTATCATTTGAAAATAGAATTCCACAGAATACAAAGCCGTTCCATACAAAATGTATGAGAAAATGAATTTTATTTATATTTTTTTTTCCGATGATTTAATAGTTATTCCGCTATTTAGGGCGGAGACAAATCCAACAAATCAAAGATCAGAAAAAACGGTCCAGCTGTTCTTGATTATAAATGGTGTAATTAACCCGACGTGGTTTTATGTACTATATAAATAGATTTAGATAATGTATAATGTTTTTATGTTTTTTAGTTACTAAGTAAGTAATTTTTAAGTTATAAGTAAATAAGTATTGTATATAATATACTGGTGTAATCGATGGCAAATGCATATGCACGATTGAATAAATATTATTTTACTTACCACTACTAAAAAGTGGTGTAAAATGCGTGATTGCAAAACCTTACGAAATAAAGACTAACACATTTTTCTGACGTATATACAACAATGCATTCAAAAATACAGTTTCAAGGCAAAATTCATCTGCATATCAAGTACTTACTCTATATTAAAATGAATGAACTATCGTTATAGTATCTGTATACGGCAACATTCTGTGACGGAAGTATTTAGCAACATTGAAGGCGTGAAATTAGAGTCTAAGTAAGAATGTCACGTCAATATTAATTATAGTATGAATATTTATGACGAGACATTATCTATTGCCTTGCTATTGCTAGCCTTTTTCGTTACATCATCGTTACGCAGTGCGAGTGAGAGCAATACGGTACAGTTATTCACATGAAAAAAGATTTATATAGAATGAATTTAAGGTAGTGATCTATATTATTACTTACAAATTATGTATTAAGCATTTAATGTAAAACGATTTGAATGCTTATTTAAGGCTGCCATTTTGTCACCTTCAATGTTGCTAAAACGTTTTGTAACGTTCTGTATATGTATATAAATCAGGGTAGTCCTAGGATGCTCTCAACGCCACAAATTAAAAATCAAGTAAAACTGATTTGGCTTATTTGAGATCACAAACCTGCTGCCTTACTACATACAAGTCCATCCACACGCAGTCAAATTGATCTAAAGACACTTAAACCACGTTAATTCCGTTAAAATAACTTTATAGATAGTTTTCACTGACTTACGTAGAAAGTATAGGCACGTTAATACCGCAGTGGTCATAGGGGTAAGAACACGTTCGGACAAACCTCCGTAGCGGGCTGTTTCGAAATAAAATCTATTCTCGTCGAGAACATAAGTAATCTTAGTATAAAATGATAACAAAACATAACCTCACATATCGCCACTACTTGGTCTAATGCAAGTGTGAATAACATTTCGCTACGTTGAACTATAAACAAGGTTAACACAATACCTACAAAATATAAACAGTAGAACGAAAACGTAACAACTAGAAACTAAGAATAATACCAAAATTATGACACACATACAAACGGACAGACCCTAATCTATGGTCAAACTGACCAAGGGTAGTCGAGGACAACCGAATAAATAAACATGTTATACACAAAAGCTGCTAAAAACACACGTATTACATATTCGCCAAGTTTATAACTAAAGAGAGAGTTTATAAATATATAAAAATAGACTAAACAACGTTTATAACACGCGTCTTTTGTCAAAGTTGATACCTAAATAATTTAACAAATTACCCAACACAATCAAGAGCGTAAAACTTAACTAAAAATAAAGTAAGAGGTGAAAAAGTGTTTGCACTAAACGATGTTGGGGGCAGTGAAATAGATAAAATTAAATTTTATTTTATGTTTATAAACTAGATCTGATTTTTTAACTTTGAAACCATAATAGTATATAGTCAATTTATGTTATTGGGGTTTTATTATATTATCTTTTTTGTAAATATTTCTTATTACGAATATTAAAATGCGTTTCTGTTCGATTAGGTTCTGCAGGACAAAATTCTTTTTTATGTCGGTTAATAAATGTCGTTTCTGGTGACATTGTTCTGAACAAAATATTTAATATTTATTGTATGTGTAGTTTTGTTTTGTTTTTCCTTTTTTTTTACAAATAATGAATAAATGATGGCCTACCTTTGTAACGAACGGGTAGATATAGCGATACTAATCGTTAAAACTGGCCACGACAGAGACTGGTTTAAATGTATAAAATAGGTAAAAAAAATATATATTATGTGTAAATTATGTATTATAATATATTATGTATTATTAATTATTGTAATTAGTTATAAGTTTTATTTCGTTGCATAATAATTAATAAACGATGGCCTACCTTTGTTTTTGGGCAGACATAGCGTAGCGGACGCTAAAACTGCCCGGTTCAGTGACTGGTTGAAATTTAAATGAAACTGTATAAATAAGTAATTATTAAGCAGTAACTATCAGTTTGTTTATGAAAATGACTGTACACGCGGGAATGGCTTATTTCTGCATTTGTTGAGAATAAATGCTATGGACAAAGCTTGTCGTCGCATGGGGACGCAGTTGACAGCTTCAAAGAGGTTTCAGTCACAGCAGACGCTTTCACGTCATCTGGAGAATGCTTGGAAACAATTAAAGCTGATGCCTTTGTTGTTCAGTTCCACCGAGGAGAAGGTAACGTACCACTGAGATGTCTGCATCAGCCTTTACCTGTTGATAGAGCGTAGTGGTGGCACCTCGACATACCTAGTAATTCAGTTACTTGTAATAGAAAATATCCACTTCAGCTAGTTTTTTTTGTGAAATGTACATAGATCTTTACTAATCTTTACATACGAAGCTGGTTACCTTTGATGCTTTTGACAGAAAATAATATTACATACAAAGCCGCCCAGGCATAGTTTTCTGAATTATAAATCAAATAATACCTAGTAGAAATAAAATATATTTCTAGATATATATTTATTTGTTTTTGTTTCAATGAAAAGGGGGCAATATTTAAAAAAAAAAAGTAATAATGTAAGATATATTTATACTTGTTGTAATTTTAAGCAGTTGTTACCTTTGAACATCTTTTGTTTTCCTTCAGTTTTAAAATAATAATGTAAAGACTTCTCATGGAGTATAACAATTAAACGCCTGTGGATTAGATAGTCACACAAACCTTAGCCGGATTAATTTTTTCCGCACAGTGCGAATAGACTACAAACAGCTAAATAAAATAAAAATAAAATATACTAAAAAAAAAAATCTCTGTAATATCCATTCTCGATAACATGTAAGTACCTTGAAGTAGTATTCATATATCGCTGGTTCGATAATCGGTATTCGAAAATATTCTAACGGACATTTCTGCACGCGGCCACCTCTACCTCTGAACGTCGCTTCTGTGCATTTCTGTGCGACGACAGGCGCCGTCTAACGAGGGTACAAACGGAACTGTTGAAAGGGAAATTTATACAGAATACTCGGAATTTCAAAGTTCCTAAGACCTCAAGCAACGTAATGCAAATTGAACACGTTTTGTTGTTAGCTTGTTTTCATGCAGGGTGCGCTCGAGAAGATTTAGGATATCTTAAACATATTTATTGAACTTATACTTCTTTGCGCCCATTGGGATGGGATGTTGGTCGAGAAACCGCAATTGGAAACTTTTTTTTGCTTTAAGGCAACATTGTAAGTTTCTTTGTAATACAATAATATATATTAAAAATAAGTGACATTGCATAATACCGCAGACGACATAGGCATACTGCGCGCTGAACCACGGCACCGTTAAATTGTAGAATCGGTAATGATGCAGATTAATGTAACCAGTTCCACATTTTCCGATGCAACTCGTGAGAAGTTCGAGGATTGAAAGAAGGAATCCCCCCGGAGCAAAGTGATAACGAGCGAGGCGTCGGCCATTGTATTGTTTTGCTTGCCAATACCTATTTCGCGAGAGACGCGCTGCGATAGACATTCACCAAGTTAAATTTTTCACGTTTTGCGCCATTAGAATTAGCAGTGGGCGTTAACGCAATAATCATATAACTGAGGTTACGTTAAACGCGATTTAAAAATAGCTCAACTGCGTGATTTGTAGCTGAACTCGTCACCGTGCTACATTGTCATGGCGCACGACTAATTAGAATCAATAATTTTGCTACATATTTTACAAAAATGTAGATATTTAATCATTTACTTCGGTTGATACATTTGTGGCGTTATTAATAAAACCTGTATTTAGCAGGACATCGGTATTATGCACATTAATTTTTTGATATGAGGGAGAGAGATAGAGTGCAGACTCACGGGGTTCTTTTGTCATCGACCCCACCCTTTTTCAATGCAGAGAAACCACCCATAAGTTAGTGTATCCCTCCGTATACAAATCATAATTTTGATATATTTTTTTTCTAGTTTCATTCGACTGTTTTTATTTTCTACTATATTGATTTTGTATTTATAGTTTTATGCGAATATGATCATATTTATATTTGTATTAAATCGTAAACAGTGGGAGTATATTGTGGTGTTATGTTGTGTTTTGTTTTTTTTTAAATAATAATTAACGGCTACTGATTTTCGGACATAAATACGAGTAAATATTAAAACTATATAAGGGCCTGCTAGAGACGTATGTTTGCGTTGAATTTATTTGAATGTTATATAGTTATGAAAGTGTTTAATATTTCATATTTTCGGTATGTTCAATGTTTAAGATATTTGCAGTTAATAAATGAATGTAATGCATTATTTTTTTTGTAGGTTATAAATAAATACATATAACTATGACATTGGGTTTATTTTATTATTATGTTTTTGTACGATTACTGTGCGCACACCATTGTTTGTTTATCAAGTTAATTAAATGGCGACTGAAATCGAAGAAGTTTACACAGTTGCCATCTAATGTTATCTAGGCGCAGCGAGTCGCCTGTAATTAAATTGTCGATACAGCCCGAGGATCAGAATTAGAACTGGCTGTTTGTGGAATGGCTGCTAGGATTTCGTTTCATCTTATTGCTGTTACCTGCCTTGCCTTCTCATCGAATTACAGATCTTTACTGAAGATTTTTATTCGATACACTAAGTAAATGTAATTTATACCCAATAAAATTTATGATTATAGAGGAAAGAAACAAATTATTTATGCTTTTACTATTCACACAACATTATTAAATGCGGCCCTGAATTAAAACCAACTCACTGGATCCCAGGTACAAGTTCATTTTAGCCTGTAATTCCTAAGTTTATATTAAAGGGTTGGTTTTTACATCCCTTTAATAATAATTATTTAAAAACTGAAATGTGAACACAGATTAAAAATATATTTTTTAAGACTTTATCGATGGTGAATTGACACTGTGGCCTGTCACACGAATTGGTTGTGTTGTGGTTTGTTGTGGCAGTGGTACGTCTAGAATTATATAGTAATCTTTCGTCAAAGGTCAATATTAATATTACTATATTATAATGTAAAGTTATGTAATAATAAATAAGTAAACATTCTCATAACGAATAAGAAATAATGTTGTTTGACGATTATTTGTGATTTGTAAAATTAATAAGGTATACATAAAAAGAAGCGAACTTCTTAATTTAAGAAGTTCAATAAGAAGAAGAATTTAAGATATTTACTTCTTAATTTGGTATCACTTTAACACATGCGTCAACCTAGTAAAGCGATAAAATCCACGTTAACCTGTATCAACTTAATAAGGAACCTTTACATAGAAATATGTTTTGTTTAGATTTAGTATTATTTTACCTAGTTTGTTGTATAAATAAATGAAATAATTAATACTGTTTTAGGTCGCTTAATTCTTATTTTTAAAGTTGATGTTAGTTTAATAAAATAAAATGAATAATGAAAAGTGTGTCGAAATTCTCCTCTACTCATTTCGTTTAGTTATTTTGAATCCTTGATATATTTATTCCTAATATTTTAAAATAAAAAAAAAATACATTTTATTTTTCGTCAAAATAGCGAGTTTTGTATACCCGTTTCTTTTCATCGTCCAGCGACACCATTCGTGCCCTTGTCGCTTTTTTAGGGATCGGTCGGGACCCTAAACGTGACCATTAGTGCTGGACAGGGCGTGTGCATCGCGAGGAATCGAATTTGGGAGCGGTGTACCCTGAGGAGGAAAGGGAGGTTAGAGGGAGCCCTTATAAATGGTGTATCGCGTTTGGCGTTCGTCTACGCATCTGTTCCACCCCCCTCCCCCCCACTCGACCCACGTCACTCTTTTGTTTTGACGCCAACGAAGAACATGGTTATAATAGTTATTAAACTATCCCTAACACAGTGGTTCTCCAATAGTTACAAATATAATCCTAGCTCAAAAATCAAAAATGATATCAATAATAATAAAAAAAAAACAATATTATTTATTAGTAGGTATATTCCATTAATTAAAAGGGCAATTCCTATTAATTAGTAAAATTGACAGCGGAGGAGAAGAGGCAAGGATTTAAAATAAATCAATAAACATAAATTGAGCAGGTATTATCACAGACTAGAACAGTCGTTATCACTAGTGGGCTGATAACATTTATTTTTTTTTAAGTAAAACATTTATAAAACCTTTTAAAAATTTTCCTAGGCAGTGAATAAATCTAATGCGACACGCTCATTCGGTTAAATTCAGATGGACGCACGGAGGCGATGTGTTAATTTGGTTTTTGCTTATCCTTGACGTTGATTTTCTTTATATATAAATAGGCGTGCGGAAACATAACATTGTTGAATGTAGGCGTCAGTGATCATTTTGAACGACAGTTTTATATATTTTTATGTAGTTGATAACAAATCAATCAACTTCCTTACAGAAGTTTGACTTAATATAATGAGCGTGGTGTAACTATTTTTTTTTAGTATAGATAATTTCCGGTCACCGAGTAACTAAACCTTCGGGATAGCTCCACTATGATATTTTCAAATCAAAAGAGCTTTTAAATGTGTATTATACTCTATGCTGTTTCCGGTGGCGCTCTTCTCTGTCTTTCACGTGCTTTTAAACCGTTCTGTCTCATGTAACGCATAAACAGTTTGTATCGTTGTTGGTTAATTATGAAAAACTTAACTAATGTATGTATAAAAACATAGTTGAATTTGCGTCTTTATGAAATTAACTGCGCTTCTGTAGTTTTATTTTCTTAATTTTTCTATTCAGGCAATAAGATATTTACGTCTAAACTTTTGATAAAATGTATAGAAAATACAGAATTTTTGAGGCTTTTAACTTGTAGACAAAATAAAAGAATAACTTATTAAATCCATAGAAGCCTAGATATTTAGAATATAAAACGTTACATACTAATATTTTTCTTCTACATCTACAAATAAGAGAGTCACAACACTGCAGTTTTTGTATGGCGAAATGACCGGGTTGAGTCCTCTTAAAACATTTCTATTATTGTTTAGAATTAAATGATAGAATATACATACATATAGGGTTAAAATTGTTTTTTTTTTTTTGTAAAAATCACATTTACTATGTTAAAGGTTATATTATTTAATATTTGTATAAATTTGTAATGTGTGTACACGATCAATTAGGTTACATCATTTTGAGTTTCTTGCAGCAAAAACTATGTTTTTTTCTAGGACAATTACATTTTGTGTTAATAAATGAACGAATTTACAATAGGAAGAGTTTGACCCTAAAGTTTACGATAGTTTTAAATATAATTTTTCTTAAGTACTATTTTATTAGGATATTTGATCCTGTTAAGAGAAATCTTATAGTATGCTTATTAGGGGTAAAGGTTGTTTATTTATTTATTCATTGTTTTACAATAGGAAGTCCCAACAATAAATGTTATAATAAAACTAATAAATTTATTAAATTATTATAATATAGACAAATTAAACACCAGCCATTCATTGTTGCTCTGAAGTAACATGGCTACTCTAACTAGGTTAAAAAAAGCCCGTTCTAGAGTGGACAGAAAAAGGTAGCAGAAAAAATACAATACATATTACGTATGTGGTTTATGCAAAAAAAAATTACTTTCATTTAATGAAATTAACGTACCTACATACACAGGAAAAATGTATTAAATTTTGTCGAAATTTTTTCAAAATGATATTTTTAAATATACATGTCATTAATTTGATCAATGTAACGCTTAGACTACTGGAAACCCCTCTAAACAAAATAAAAATGAAAGTAGGAAAAATCTTGAAGATAAATAAATGGGAAGCTTTGGTGATGGTATTTTATTTCGATGGGGGTGTTTCGTCTAAGATAAATATCTGCCAGCGTCACGCAGCCAGCCGATATTGAGCAGATGGTCGGAGCAAGCGAAGAAAAAACAGAAGAGAATAGAGGCAGAATAAAGCATCACCGTTTATTAGGGCGATCGGTCGTGGTTTTATATAGATTTATGTATAATTCCTCCTTCGACTTTGATCCTCCTGGAAGGAAAGGAGCGATCCCATTATCCTTATTGGGCGCTACTCGTAAAAATTCAATCGCCTCCGAAATCAATTTGGCCACTGGCTCGTAAATAATTTGAAACAAAGCTTTTCATGAAGGCAATAGAAATGGATATAAGCCCTCAAAAGAGGTGTATTTTTTTTTAGTACGCTCATTCTAGGTTTGTTTCGTTTTTGCTTACAAATTATACGACAAAATTACCATTATTATTATTATATTTAATTGCTATGACCTAAATATAAACCTAGATATAAAGTGCGATTCGTCGGTGCTGGAGAACGGTCTATATTTCCAATTGTAATAAAAAAAATAGATAACGAGGTCCCTCCCACTTTCAATTTTTTAAGTTCATATTACATGAGGTTATGCAGATTTTATTGAAACATTTCATATAGTATTTGTTATATTGTTTTCGGCCTAATAGAAGTTTTAAATTAAAGAGGCTTAAGAAACAGTTTGGTGGTTAATTATTGTAACCATTTATTACTGTCGAAATAAAGAAATTTTATAAAAAAATATTTTATTATTAATAATCGCTGAAAGTTTATTCTTCCTCCTAAGTTTGCTTCTCAGAGGAAGTCAGCCGAAACTTTTAACGACTGAATTAGAATATTAAAAGCCTTTCTTTGCGTTTCCGGCGGATTTAGGCAGATGTGCATAGATTGTAGATAACGTATTAATTATGCATATAATTCTTGAATATAATATTTCAATTCGTTTTACGACTTCGTAATGTATTTTGAATTCAATGTTTCCAGTGTTAAACCCGTTTTCAGATAAGTTATTCGTAATATAATTATATTAAAAGTTGATTAAATTATGAATCGAATTAATTTATATTACCGGCCAGCGACTCAGGTAGGTCCGGTCCAACTTAGCCAGATCCCCTTTCATCGTTGAGAATATTCAAAGTTAAGTAATAGGACACACTCGCAAAAAAAAAAGCTAAATCTGTTAAGTTAAAGAATAGAGATCGCAAGACAGTAGCTGTCTGTAATGAACGGCCTCGCATCACGTAGACAAAATAATGCAATCGGAACTGCAGTTTCGACTTCACTAAGGTCGGGATGTGTAATCATCTCCGAAACGCCGGGATTAAATAGGCTTATACAGACGGTTGTAAAAATCCGCAAAATCAAATGTTTATATTAAAATTGGCAAATTACAATGGAGATAAGTTAACGGAGCAATTTAGATCGTCAAGAACGTTAATAACGGACGGACGACAGTCGCTTGAACAGAAATCTTAATAAATTGAATTATCATCGAAATGGCCTTCTAAAAGATAACAAAAAGCAAATACGAGCGTCATTGGAAATAGTTAAACATGACAGCGGGTTCTTCATTTAAGAAATAATCCAAAACTGACAATATGTAAAAATCTCAAAAAAAAGATAAAGAAAACAAGATTTTTTACGTCAAAGTTATTATTTATAAAATTTAAGAGCTATCTCCTATTAATATTGCTAATATTGGCAGGTGATAGGGTTTTCATAGTTGCCAATCTAGGTTTAAACACAATCTTTGTTTGGAGAAAGGGGGTAAATATATATCTATTTAAGGCATTCCATTAGCGCACGACAATTTTCTTCCTAAAAAGAGATTCAACTTTAGGTTAAGGATCTTTTTGACCAAGGTAATTTGATTATATAGGTTTGTTTAGTTATATAGCACATGATTTGAATTGTAATTAATTTAAAATTGCCGTTGTGCTACACACAAAATAGGTCCCTCGCTCTGTGGTAGGTTGATTTCTCTACTCATTTAATTAGGCTTGATGGTAACTTGGGATCAAATCAGCTCCTTCTTCCATTGCATGATGCATATTACATATAATTTTAAGTTTATTCGAATAGCATTTGTTTATTGTCACAATATTTTTGCGACGTCGAGATTTGTTTATTTAGCTACAAAATATGTTGAACACGGTCAAAGCAGAATTTAATATTCCAACCGTTCTCGCAGGTTAGTTTCAGGTAACATAAAATTGTCATTTTATGGATAGTAAATTTAGTCCGTGCAAGGTAGTATTGAGGTCTCTGAAAACAGTTTTAAAATAGCCAGTTCTCCTTTTAATGTAACTATCATAGAACTTTTCAGATTATTCAATCAAATTCTTAAAAAAAATATAACCTGTAAGCGATGTATCGTTTGTTTTGGAAACTTAAAATGATGATAAGATTTGGAATTATTGTACGCAAACTATGCAAAATGATGTGAACGCAAATTTTCAACGCCGTTCGCGTTGAATCTCTACTGCGTACTTATGGTCTTTTGGTATATTATTATTTTATTAGTCTGCTTTTATTTTTAACCACATTTTATCTTTGCATTATTAAATCAGCTTTAATATACAGAGTGTTACAAAATGATGTTTCACAAATCTTTCATTCATTTCTTCTATTTTGACTTTGTAGTGGCTTTCTAGTCAGAAATTTTCTAGACAAAATCTTATTAATTTTATTAAATCATACATACACCAAATATTCTGTAGATTTCTTTAAAATTAAATAAATAAATTATGGATTCCCATTAAAAATACCTACATAATTTATATTTAACTATTGAATCAAATTTTAACAAAGGATCAGAATACCAATTTTGATGTATTCCAAAATGAAGACTGATTTTGACAAATATAAACAAACTGTAGAGATGGTAGGGATGGTGGATGGATGGTGGTATTTAATGGGGTTTTATGTAACTCGCACCGTATGATAAAAACGCCGTCTACAGATATAGGTAAAATTAACATGATTTAATCAAGCACTTGTCTGAAACTTCGCACGCGATTGAAGATAAAGATGACATAAGAGTTAACACGAGAGAGTTTTGCAAAGTTGCAGCTCAAACGCCTACCCTCCACCGAAGATGCTCATCCGTAGTCCTCGCGCTAACGACATCCACCCTCTGAAGTATTCATTAAAACTTCGTTAATATTTCACCCCCAGCGACGCAGCGGCACCTCGCTCTGATGCTGCAAGCGACGTGAATTTCTCTACTCTAGTGCCAAATACTTATGTTAGGATATTCTTTTTGCGTACACGGCACTTATTTATGTAAAATAAAAACAATGACTGTGATTCTTTCTAATTAAGTAGGTTCATTGCAAGGTGTAGGTACAAAATAAAACACAACTAAACGTGGAATGAAGCAGAGATGGTGGAGCGAATGGCATCCGTAGTAATTAATTTATTTAATTCTTGCACATATTTATATAAAACAAAGTCGGATTAGTTACACCATTTATAACTTAGGAACGCATGGACTGATTTTTATGACCTTCGATTTGTTGAACTTGTATTTGTATTTTCTCATACATACAACGGCTTTTTTGATGATATCACGAGAACGGACTGAGTGATTTCGGCGAGGTGAAAATGATCCTGTGGTTAAACATTGGCCCGAAGGTCCTAGAGATAGGGAGCGAAGCGACGCATCCAGAGTGCCGCAGGCACGAGTTGTCGAGCACTGAAGACAGGAACAGTTAGTAGTAGGTATCTTGTTTAACTAGGCAATCGTTTGTTTCTAATGACATTTTGATTAAATGTATTTAAAAAGTTTTGTTGCCGCCATGAAAAACTCTAGTTATGTTAAAAGTATTGTTAAATTTAGTGAATTCTGTAAATTATAAAAAGCAATGTACCCGTTGTTTGAAATTATAATTATTTTACCCCTTTTACCCCTCTTAATTTTTACCTATTTCAGCATAGTCATCTTCTTCTTTTTATACAGGTTGTCCTACGACCATTTCGGAAGACTTAAGGGTGTTTATAAACATGTAAGGAATTGTATTAAAAAAAAATGCGAAAACATTTCATGCACAAATTTATTAATTTTATCAGAGCGCTCGTTTCAATTAACTTTTTGTACTTCGATAGCGCGAAGTTTACAATTAGATGTTTTTTTTTATCGGGAATAGTATTGGGACACGGAGTACGCCGATTGGGTTCCAGTGACCAGCACAGCGGATGTAATTTACGAGCGTCAGCATCTGAAGCGGCGCGAGGCGACGGGGGGAGAGCGCCGTTGTCGCGACTGGGATCGAGTAAAATTAGACGCAATTTAGGTCCCGGTTGCAATGCGACCGGGGCGCGTGGGTGACGGGAAAAGTTGCCCAGCGACCATCTAAACATAGAATGCACTCCGTTCGAGACAAGCACCTCGGAGGCGGGAAATTAAACCACTTTTGAAAGTAAAGAGAACATGAGCGAAGGGAAAGTTTCAACACCCTGAAGACGGCGTTGACACAATCAGTGCATATTAATCATTTGATTTTGACTCGATACCAAAATTGAAACAAAAATCGTATGTGATAAGACTGTTCAAGGAATTTTGACAGTTGCTGTATTTGCTGTATTACAACTTGTATTTGTATTTTTTTTTATATACAATTCCATTTAATGTATTTTAATTTAATATATTTGTAACGCGTATTATACATAATTTTAGCTCTCTGCACTCCTTCTCTATATAAACTTTAACTGTGCCAAACCTCACACTTCTCCGTGCGCGCAATATGCTTAAAAAGAGGTAGAACGTTTTTCCTTCACGTAATAATATATAGATAAATAAGTTTAAAACGGTGTAAAACAAGAATGGATATAACAACCTGTAGCTTTTATATAATATCAACTGTTTCTATACTTGTTTAGTACCGCCAACTGAAATAGTTCAAATCATCAAGTTGAAACACGTGTTTCTCGTGAAAAACGTATCTTCGGTTTTTGAGATATAAATAAAAATGTTCACAATTCCTTTTTCGCGCTCTTAAGGGGGAATTTCTAAAAATCCTTTCGTAGTGAGTTCCAGCGTCAAAAAGTACCCTTAAAATTTTGTGTTCCTAGGTTAAGCGGTTTTTAGCTGGGTGACAAAGAAACAGCCAGGACTTCTTGTATATGTATATATTGATAACTATGGCGTTAGACTAACCTAATATGGCTATTTTTAATGTTAAATCATGCAACTAGGACTATGCGTATTTGAAACCGCCATTTAATTTCCTTGACGAATGTTCAACTGTTTAAGGGAAACCCTGAATAAGGTTTGCTAAGGACTGGTAAATAGTATCTTAGTACTTTTCACATAGTGGACGTTTCATTATGCATCTGCTTATATTTAACCCTAAGTAAAGGAGTAATATTTAGTCTAGACTGGATCGTTATAGATACATTCCTTTATTCCCTTCCCCCTCCCCCCCTCCCCCCTGCTCCATAGCTTGTCAGCCGTGAGCGGGGTTGAATCCAATATTGCGTACTATAAATCTGGTAGCGATTAAAAAAGTTATCATGCGTTGCGGCCCGTAAGCGGATAACCATAAAACAGAGTGGTTACGCTTGATTTATAAAATTGAATTGGTTCCGGGAAGCCCTTGCTGTAGAAGCCTGGGATTAAGAATTACAGCGTTCAAAAACAATCGTCGTCTTCAAAACAATACAAAGTTTTCTTCATTTTTCCATAGGTGTCAAATAGGAAAACTTAAATGCATATATAACATCCATAAAAAAATATCACTCCACCAACTAAAGAGTAAAATTATTCACATGTTCCACATACACACTTTTAACAATTAAGACTATCATAAAAACTGTAAACCGTGATAGGAAATTCTTTCCTTCATTTTAAATTTTTGTATATATTTTTTAAAGATTGACAAATTGTGATTTTTTTTATTGTCCATCCATTTGCTGTTATTAAAAGACTTTAATCAACGTAATAATGTATCCAAATATGCTACGCATTTATGTAATAGATATATTTGAAAATATTTTAAGTGTAAGATTCTAAGATTAAGCTTTAAGAGAATTTCTCAGATTCTAGCAAATTTCGATGTGTCTTCATTTATTCATTTAACATTATTCCCCATGCACATTTAAACCATAAACCAAGCAAAAAATATAATAATAACAGAAAAACAACATTAGAAATCAAAAACAATAACAAAAACACAAAAAATAACCACAACTAATCAAGACAAATATAAAGTACCCAACAAAAGTAAAATAACAAATAAATACTTCACGCTGATCTCACAAAGTTGTAATAAAAACAGTTTTTTGATCCTAATAGTTTAAATTTAGTAGATAGCTACGCTAAGAAACTGCCTGAAATATAAATAATGCATATATGTTATGGAACTCCGAAATAAATATAGGTACGAAATAATGCGTAAACCAATAATAAAAACACAAGCGCAAAAATGGTAATAGTAGCGTGCCGATTCGACAATTTCTACTTTAAATCATCAAGCCAGATGCAGTGAATGTTTTTAATTTAATTGAATAAACAATTGCTTTGTTTGCGGAGTGAATGTGAAAATATTATTTACATTACGTAGGTGTTATACGATTCTGCTCGCGTTTCATAAACTACATAATACACGTGCATCATTATTGCGTCATCTTCATTCTAGCATGGTTCATTTTAACGATTTATATGCGCGCTAGGTCATGCCTTTGGCCTTTGCTCAATTGCCGCCTGTTCATTATTGTCTCATTCAAGTTCACCAAGGCATATTAGATTCAGTCGGGGACGGGTAAATAATATATATATATATATATTTATTATTTCCAGTTTAAAAATTAGCGCAGCCCTTAAAATTACGCCGGTCAAAAGAAACGTTTCTTTATTCGAAGCGGTAAATTAGCCAACATCAAAGGTTAGTCGCATTTAAGTATAAATATTCAATATATTATGATTATAGCCTGGTGGTGGTGATCTCGGAAATCATCAAATTTAACGAATATTGTTGTTCGCGTCGTATAACAAACAACCAACAAGATTTTCTTATTGTGTGACATTATAATCCTATTTAATTTTGTTTACGCTATTTTGACTATCAATTTATTATAATTTCGTTTTACTCAATATTTAATTATTGCTTCTGACAGCCAAGTACCTCAAGACGGTACAATACGGCTCCATAAATACCCCCCTCCCCTCCCACCCCACGCTGTGGATTTGCCCAAACTAACGGGTTTGTCTCACGCAACGCCATTTTTGGTGCAGTCAAACGATTCCTCAACGTCTCAAGGAGACCCCCCCCTCCGCGTGCCCTCTTTGACTTCATTATCTCCAGTCGATAATGGATGCTCGAGGGGGTCGTTTAGTTCTCCCCCTCCCCCAGCCTGAGTAAATATACGCACACACACACACACATCGACCACGGCGTCACGTTAGACTTACGCACTTAAGATTCACTTAATTACAAAAGCATCTCAGCTCGTAGTGTTGCTTGTAAACTTGATAAATTATCGTTTAAAGGTTTTTAACATTCCTACAACAAAATTATTATTTATTAATATATTCATTATGAATTTTATTTTTCTTTTAATCTAACTATAAAAATAGACATATTTGTCTGAACATGAACATTCTATGCGACAAAATTGTATATATTTATATAACTGTATAATTGAGCTGTAAAGATATTAGACTTATATTTGATGATTGTTTTTAATAGCGGCAAATCGGCTTAAAAAATTAAATGACACAATCTTTGACAATATTGAAAAATTATTATTTTTTTGATAAAGCGTAGGATAGCAGAATATTAAAGAGATCCTGTACTTGAGAGCGCAGGACGTCGGTTTAAACCCAGCACTCATATACTTTAAATTTGTTTTTCTTACAAATATACAAGCTTTTCTTATTTCTTTATAGGTGCATTGACGGTTTGACATTGGTAATTGTAGCACAATAAAGCACTGCCTTCACAGACACGGTCTAGTAAAGAAGGCAGGGCTAATCGCTTCCTGTGTATTTTTAGAAGGTTATAACATTTGTAATTGTAATTTGCTTTACTACATTTCGATGTCACAATAAATAAATAAAGAAACGCGACCATTTATTTTATAAATAAACAGTATTAAATTATGTATATATTATTAGTATTGCATAATAAATCTGATATAGGTTTCTATACTAATTAAAATTCTACAATAATAGGCAAATTTGACAACTGCAAAGATACAAAGAAAAATTTTGGAAGATACCACACTTTAAGTACAAAAAACAAGGTTTTTTTCTAATGCTTGGTAACCATTACTTAAATAAAAATGAATTTCCCGGTAAACCTAGATTTTGATGAGCTATTCCATATTAAGAAATATTTTTTAACAATAGCGTTGTAAATTGGGAACAATGTTTGTATGAAGGATCTGAGCCAAGAATACCATCCTATTATTATCAAAATCCTCCCTTTTCATATACATACCACATAAGAGGGAGAGAGAAAGAGAGAGACACAAGATTAGCATCCAGCTCGCATGGCACACAGCATCCGGACTCTTGAAGGATTTTCTTAAAGGGTTACGCGTGATGAGAGTTAGCGGGCGTTAAATAGTATGGGGTCCGCGATAAGGCGATCCGCTACATTCTTCCGGCCGATTTAATCTCGGAGAACATCCGCTTTGTGAGGCCACCTCCACAACCCTCATAGTGGGTGGCTTGCATAAGGGTTGAAATATAGTGGCGTATATATGCGACTCCCATTCTTTTCATAGTCTCACCGAACACATCTGCTCAGACCTTAATCACGGTTTTAGTTTTTCGTTCATATTTTAGTTGTAACATAACGTTTAAGAGATATTTAAAGAATGCTTATTGTATTTAAAAGCCCATAAAATTGGTATTAAATGGAGTTCAAGATTAACATCTGACTGACATATCTATCAAAGATATTGGCATCTGACTAGGGTTTTAATTAAAGAGGACTTTAATGTAACGTTTTAAAGAAACATCTTATTAATAAGGTTTTATTTTGGACTACTATTCTATGGGCTACAACAAAATGAGTACTTCAACTTATCCAGTAAAAAAGTTTAATAATAGTTTTAAATTATAATACTCGTAGAGATTGGTTTCTTTGTTCCGGACCGTTTGACCAGATAGCGGAAGCGCACCAATCGTACCAATCGTACACAAGTATAGTCCGATTGGGAGAGCAGTCGAATTATTAAATTCCATTTCCGCAGAGATTAATATATTCTTCCGTTCACCCAAAGGATTTAAAAACGGGTTTCTATTATCTGGGAGCCTTATTTTTAATTTTTAACTTTGTATTTTTCCTGATTACTTCCGGTTGTTTATTATATTTTAGTATTATAATTTTTTGCTTGTATGTTACGAATTGAAATGTGTACACCGAGAAACCTGTTAAATAAATAAAAAAAAACTCAACATAAATAAATAGACAAGGATTGAATGCCAATCGTTCCGGCGCGAGATGCTGGTACTTATACGATGGCGTTTTGGTAATGAATCGTTTAATTATAAAATATTATAATGTCTCAAAAATCACATTTACATTATCATAAACATAGTTATCACATTCATCATAAATTATTTTTATACATACTAAAACCATACTTAATTTATTACTTTATTTATTTTTATTACCATACAAGTGTCACACACTCACAACTACCACAAACATCACTCACAAATTACACATAAAACTTAAAAAAAAAATCTACTGTATACGTATATAATATTAATAATCTATATATATTTTAAGAACACTGTTCTAATTTTTATGCTAATCTTAACATGTAAAATGACCGAAATCCATAATTGGTTCTATATACTAGTAATAAGTTTTGTTTGTAATTGTAAAAATGTAATACTGTGGATTTTTCAATGAAGAATAAATAAAAAAAAAACCTCTTGAATATACGCCGCTATGCTGACACTATTAAGTGTGTGTGTATCGGTACCCTTACGTCCTGAGCATCGAAGCCGTCCGTTTTCGAGTGGAAATTAGCAGGGTAGGATAGACGGAACATGTGGATGGGTCAACCGCATTTGACGCTCTGACGAATCTCATATTAAATCACGGATGACCCACATCAAACCACGTGGGCCACCGCAACTCCGCGACGTTGGCGTTGTGGTTAAGGCGTTTGACTATTAGCCCAAAGGTCGCGGGTTCGAATCCGCACATGGTAATCCATTTTTAATGCTTCATTACCACCATTTCCCCTGACTCTAGCACAGACACATTTGGCCTAGTTGAGTAGGGCCCAAAATAATTGTATATGACCTAGGACATAGCAAGTATTTAAAAAAAAAAAAAATGATCACCCCGACGTTTTTTCTTTCTATAGAGTTTTTTTATTTGTCTCCTTTATTATAAGATTTATGTTGAAATTAAATATATTTAATGGTTATTTTGATGTTTATCGAAAAAAAAAGAAATTTGAATGTGGGTACTCGTTAAAGCTTATAAAAGAACAAAAGATTATTGAAATGAGTTTAACTGACAATTTTTATCAGATTCTGTTCTCGGAATAATCATTTGTATGGTTCAGATTTTATAGTAATAAAGTATTAAAAAATGTATGGATAATAACGCGTCAGAAGAACTGTATAATCAGCATTTTTGAAGTACAACTTCTTTAGATCATCTCCACGATTGTTCCTGAGCAACGAATGCGACACGGCGGCACAAGTTCTTCTGCGGTGGTCGGCTAATTTCGTTGCGCCTAACGAAGAGTGACAAAGTTGATTTTCTTCTTATTTAAAAAAAAGGGCACGCGGAAACATTGTTGAATATAGATGGCCAGTATGGCGCGCTATGTTTTAAATATTCACTGCCTTACACAGTTTTATGTTTTAAATAAATGAATCCGAAACTTTCTTGAGTGCAATTAGAAAATAATTTTTAAATAAAATAAATATTTTTTTTATTGTATGCAAATGCAAATAATTGAATTTATAATACAGCAAATAAATAAATGCATATTTTAATATTTATTTGTATTTAATAATTTTTTATTGTTTATTTGTATATGTTATTTGTAAAATGGTGAGATTTGTATTTTTAGACTCTGAAGACGACTTTTTCCATGTACTGATTTGTTTACAATTTTTTACGCTCCGATCTCCTTTAATTTATTTTATTTAACTCAACAGTATTAATTTACATAATTACAAACAGAACAGGAATATAAAACCAATTATGGATTTCTGACATTTTTCATAGTAATTTTATGATAGGTTGAGAAATTTAGAACAGTCCCTTCTTAAAATAAATATAGATTATGAATGTTGTGTATGTATACAGTAGAATTTATTGATATACCGGTGCTAGTGTAGATCACTGTGTGTATTTAAAAATGTAAGTCCTTTTGTAAGCTCACATTTAAAAACTCATTTGTTGATTACAGTCAAATCGACCAGTAAAATAGGGTTTATTTCAGAAAATGAGCCGATAGAAGAAATAAAATACGCCGGGAGTGCGTTTTATCGTTATAATATTCATGAAATTTGTCTTAGCGGTTTTATTTGAACGGCAGCACACGGAGACGAAGATGAAGGCGATGGGCGGCTTGTTTGGGCGGGCGGCTGAGCGCGCGCGCCCCGGATGCTCGTTCAATTTGCGTAAAAGCTCATGAATTTAACATGCGGGCTAATTCGGCGATTCGCATGAATTGAGGTGTCACTCCGCGCGTCTCAAACTTCGCGGACGTGTCAGAAAAGAGGGAGGTAGGTTAGGTTAAAGGGCACCCGGAAGCAGCTCGCCAAAGTTCCAGGAAAAGCTCATATTAGTATTAGATCTCGATATTTGAGTTGTACACGTGTGTAATACGGCTGTTTATATCTATTATTTTACGCTTGAGCGCGTTATTTTTAATTATATACCGTGTTCCATGACAATTTCTGATAAAACATCAGTTCATTTGTCCCTGCGGTTTTATACGTGATTTGTGTTGACATCATACCAAAATTCATCATTGTTTCCAAGTAAAAACAATAAACGATTTGCTAGACATCCCACTTCGCAGAACCAATTATGGGCATAAAATGATAGAAAATGGTGAAACTTAAATATAAAATATCCTAAAATTGACATATTTAATTTTAACCTAGTGGCGTTCAAAAATTGTACCATGAAATTTTACTTTCCTTCCTCCCCCCTCTCTTCATTTCTCTTGTAATTCTTAGGTTAAACACTACTTTAATACTCTCTCGGTGGAAATATTTATTTGCTTTCATCTTATACTTGTTAGTAGGTACCATTGTTTTCTCCCACTGTATATGATTTCTTTGTGACGTAACTGTTTTATTTTTCAAATAAAGATTTAAAAAAAAAATGTGAACTTTACATGATAATATGAAATGTCTCTTGTCATAAGTTCGGTCGCTAGCGAGGCCGCGCCACGCAGGGTCTGGCCTTGGGCGCCTGTGAGCAAAAATGGAATTTACACGAGCGCTTTGATAAAATTAATGAGTTTGGGCATGAAATATTTTCGTATTTTTTTTATACAATTATACGTAAAAGAGAACATAAACACCCCCTTAAGTCTTCAGAAATGATTTGGAACGCCCTAAATTTAGGGATATGCTACTTTATGCATATGTATGCATTTTTCCCAACAGAAGATACATTATTAAATTTAAAACTAATTGTAAACTTAAAAACCAGGACTGATATGAAACAAGATAAAATCTTTATCATACCTTCATAGTATTTACACTGTATATGTATGTATTTTAATTTTTAAATAAATAAATATGAATATAATTTTTAATAAATAATAAAAACAGTAAGTAGATTCTGAGCCGTAGCTAGAAACCATAAATTGTCAACCATAAACCACGAAGAACCTCATACAAAATTGTTGGGTTTCAAGCTGTGCCACAATGTTAATATGTATCCCCGTAAAATGTAGGCATTGTTGCGTATCTTACATTCTTGTATATTTCTTTATAAAGATGTCCTAAAACAATGTAACGTCGCCTGACGGCGGTAGGCATTAATGTACGTAAAAGGAACGATATATCCATCCACAGCACCTGTGGCATAGAAAAAGACGTCGTCCACGCCGTCTAGAAAAGGCCGCCCTATTCATATTTATAAAGAGGGCGGGAGGGGTGGAGGGGGGGGGGGGGGCAAGCAGTACGCCGCACTTTATGCTGACTCGTAATGGGCTTTTTCTTACACTCCCCGCCCGCCCAATCTTAAACTCTACGCTTACACTGGTCTGGTGAAAAACGACGGGACGAAACGAGATTTATGATCATTTTTTTTCAGAGACGTTTCAACGTCCTACACCAATCCTACACCGTATTATTAATACAAAAAAACTCATGAAACAAAGTACCGTCTCAACCTTCTTTTGGCCGCTCTTAGAACTGGTTTTTTACCTAGTTGGACTGGCCATGTTACTTCAAAACAACAATAAATGTTTTAGTATTTAATTTGTCTGTATAATAATCTTTATTTTTTTGCAGTATTATTATATCATTTCGTGTTGTGACTTCCGATTGTGTCATTATGAATAAATAAATAAAGGTTCTGTAGGACATACATGCAACATATTTTTTTAGGATAATTTCTGGATGTCTTTACACATAGTTATGGAAATAGTTGTGTATTATTTCGTTGAATGTATACTAACTCTATCTATTTTCGCAATTGTATCTTTCATTTCCACCTACCATAGATTCTAAGCAGATTGATCCGGTTTTAAAAAAAATAATTGGGAAATATTCCTGTATACAGTTTAATCAAATAACATATAAAAAGACTTTAATAACATCTACTATTTTAGTGAATAAATATTTTTTTTTAGTAAAATGTATAAATTAATATCGACTAACTGATGTTCGAACAGAAATGCCGACCGCCTAAGAGGTTGGTCTGAATTATTATTACATCGATAAGAAGAGAAGGTCCTAAATAACCCTAATGAGCAAGCGATTATGGATAGCATATGATTAATGATAAAGTTACGTTTATGGACTACAAAATGATACTTTATCTTTGCCCAGGTGACAAGTAGCAGTATAAATTACATGTTAATGTGACACAAGAGAGCGTTCTGATTTCACGTAGGACCAATAACTACGAGTTGAACTATAAGAAAATACGAGGTTTTCAATGAATTATAACTGCTTTAAGCCATTAGAATAAAGTGTAAATACGATGCATCCAAACTCACGTTTGGCGGTGGTCCGGTTGTAGAGTTTTATATCTCGAAGATATCAATATTTTTGTAAATTTCGTGCAGTCATAAAATTATTGATAAATACAAAGTTGTATCAATTTTTGACAGCTCTGATCACATGTGACTATTGGGAAAAGTAAAATTTATTTGTAGCCAATATAAAAAAAATAAAAAATTGACTCACTCTAAAGGTTCGATCCTTCTCGTGAAACAAAATCTGTAAAAAGAAAACATCGTATAAGACTTTGTTTGAGTGACATATTTATTAGTAGCTAATAATGCCATGGTATACTTTTTTATGTCATGCCATATATATTCAATGCCATGGTATAGGTTATAGAATGCAATGAAACCTGTTGGGTTGTTACCCCCCTCCCCCCCCCCCCCCCTATTTCAACCGTCTTCTAAAGATAGTTATACAAAGTAGACATATGAAATCAGACATATCTAAAATCCAGTTCAAAGAGAATGTAACTTTAACTGTATGCATGATTATTCGTGTTTAAAATTGGTTAGAATCAAGTATGTGATTTTTTGTTCAAATCCGCCTTATTTTTAAAACAAAACTATCCTTCCACAAAACAATACCGACGCAGGATCACAGAAGAAATAAACGACCTCATTATTTTATTAATCTCGATATCATAATTAATCATAAATATATATATATAATTAAACATATTACAAAAGTGCAAATACTCGTATATCGACTTAAATATTAGAAATTCGTAATGAAATAAATAATTTATACTATATAGAAATATGAAGAAGGCACGAGAATAAAAAAATAAGTTCACTCCAATCGAGAATTTCACAACGTGCTGGATGTATCAAAATATTCAAAAAAGCAACGGCTAAATTTTAAAATGTGAAATTTACCATCTGCTACGTCCAATTAAGCTAAGTGACATTCTTCCATAACGTTCAAAGTTCCTCCGCAACGTTTCGAGGCGTTTTTAACCCCGAGCCGTTATTTCTGGGATGCAAAGAGTGGGCGCGTAGGTTGTTTGTATACATACATATTAATATATACTTCAGCGAGCGCGCAAGTTGCGAGTTCGCGTATGGGATAAAGTTGGGGGAAAAGAAGAAATGCGATATCGAACTGTCTCCAGCTGCAGGCGGCAGGTGTCGAGTTCTCGTGATCTGATTCTCTTCTGCTCGTTCGTATTTCTAGCTGATTCTTGTGAACTAGTATCCTAAAAGTGAGCAGAATTGAAAAAAAACATGTTTTTTTATTAACTGGTTTTATCAGGTTATCAGAAAAATTTACAATTGACTCTTATTTTAAAAAGTGACTCGCTTACATATAAAAACAAATAAAACATTACGGTAACAACATTATATCTTGGGCTGTCATTCCGACTATTAGGGCCAGTTTGTGAAAAAATAATGAGAATAGTGTTTCGGTTTGTGATTGGACCCCTTAGATTTGCCTATGAAGAGGAATAAAACGTGTTAAACGCAGACATAAAATTTCTGATTGTATTGGCTGTAGAGTCACATTTATATTTACATTTCCACTACCACTACCACTATTACTAAATGAGGTGCTATATGGGTTGTTAATTTTATCCTTGAAAACCCACTAAATGTATTTGAATGCGGTTTCACTGTTAGATAGAATGGTTCTTCTATTAATAATAATAAAAAAATATACATACTCGAGCGTACATATTTTGTGTAATTATGTAATTAGTGTGTATGAATAAAATAAATTTAACTAAAAAATAATAGTTACGATCACAGTAAACATGTCGGAACAAAATAATAATAATAACGTGAAAAGTTAGACGCTAATCTTCGTTGAAATGAAAATGCATCCTCAACTATGGTCGTTTTATAAATAAGATTGCGGTATTACGGGCAAATATTAATGTTTTGTGTGGGGTTCCCAACCATTCGGTGCGGGGCGTTGGAATGAAATTCTATTCGTATCTTTAAAAGGCCTTTTACACTGTCACTGTGAAGGGTTATGTCTCACGATACGACTTCATATGTTTTTAGCGTAAATTTCCTGTGTACGACACGGCGACGATATCGTCTTTAAATTGAAATAAAATTTGATTTGTTTAAATCAAAGTAGTTGTGTCAAAAGACGGAATGAACTCTTTTTAAAACCAAGCAAATAAAAAACGTATTTTAAATCGTAATAAACCCTATTGTTTTTAATATGAAGTTTGTAGGATTTACGAGCTAAAATCCTGAGGCAGACTTTTTTTTATTTTTTTCATCGTTTTTTTTTCAGGTGTAAAACGTATACGCAGACAAAGACAGCATCCAACATGGCACAATAAATACATCCATTAAGTATACTTTTGGAGTTGGAAGTCTTGAAACTCTTCATAACAACTATCAAAATATAACCTTCAGTTAAAGTTAGCAGTATGGTGATTCTGGATATCAAATTGGACAACTTATGTTCGACAACTTTGTAAATAAAGCAAGAATATCAGTGTAGATAGACAAAAGAAACAGTCATAAAAACATTTTAGAGTATCGTCACCAAACAAAATATCAGACCGCGCGGCTTTATGACGTTGCAACCGTACCTACAAATTGATGTCAATAAACAACGGGTAGTTTCCCGCGCGCAAATATTGTAATGTAGGTAAATTAATAGGTCAGGAACAGAATAATACGCACACCAAACGTTCAATAGAGTGTGTATATTTTTATGGATTTTTTTTTTGTTAGCTATATGAAAACTTGTTGAGGTTTTGTTAAGTTTAATGACCAGCAGTAGCTGTCAGTAAATATAGTAAGACGACGCGTAACGATGTGCCTTTGTGTTTATTTAATTATTTATCATTAGTAGATTTTTTCAAAATTATCCTATTTATAGGCAGCATGTATGATTGATTGTTTTGAGTTTTTCGTGAGCTATATATGCAAAAACACTGTAAATAAGGTGAAATTATTGTCTCGATGTATTATTCCTGTTTAGTTTTTGTTTGTGTGTCTATTAAGGTAGATAAAAGACGAGCGAAGACGACATTTTTAGCCGTAACATTTGCCACGACATTTTCACCGTGTCGTGTCGTTACGTCTGTAATTGCACGAGTATAATATAACCGTCGTGATAAGAGTAAATCCCCTTACGAAATATGAAATACTCGTCGCGGTACATATATTTCCTTTTAGTCATTTATGAAAGTCACCGCACGAAACTGGCCACTTTCAGTGGGCACGGAAACAGGGGGCTGTCGCTGTGTAATGAAAAACGGATATGAAGTGAAATGGAAAAGCGTGATTGCACGAAATAAAGATATGTAACAGATGTATTTTCTTCTGTTGGAAAAATATCACCGATATAACTTCTTCGGCAACCGAGAACAGTAAACAACCAATATGTGGAATACGTCATGCATACTTGAATTAAAGAAAGGCAATTCACGTGCAATAAATAGAGCCAATTATGTAAATATATCTTAATTATATGAAGTCAATTTGTGCTGAAACAAGCGAAATAGGCTATTTCTTGCAGTATTCGTCGAGTTCTTGTTATTTTCTTTATCAGCGTGTATCTACACTTACCCCGTTCGCCAGATGAAAAGTCTCACGACAGGAAACATGGAAATGTGAAAACCTGTTTATGTTGTACTATAAAGTTCCAAAACGTACATTTCAGCCATATTTTCGCGACGCGAAACTACGCTCTTGCCGAATCATCATTTCTCAAACTTTCATCAATTATTTGAAGTAATAATGCATGCCAACTTATTCAGCTCATTCGCTCACTAAACTGGGTAGGATTAAGAATATCGTATGCTTTCAGATTACTTTGGGTAATAAGAGGACGTTTTGGTTACAAATTCGATTTTCATACCCGTTTTCTAGATTCAATTCAAATTAGCCGACTAGTAATAAAATGTCAGTATTCTTCTAATTTTGAAAAACAGCCAATTTAAATGTTTTTCATCATTTTTTCATCAAAATTTACGTTTGATAATTGCATGTGTATTTCATAATTTATATTGTTTTGTTTACTCTCTAATTCCTCGAATTGCACACTTGTATAATAAACTAATTCATTTCTATGACTCTTTTAGATTAAGCAAATTTTAAATTAAAAAAAATGCATTTTTAAAAATAAGCTTTTATTTATGTGCCTGAAACGTTCTTGAACGTGCGTGAATCCGATATTCAAAATTATGTTTTGTGCCGGCGCTAGACGTGTGAGCAAGTCGGTTCCGAGCTCGATGGGCGGGCGTCGAGAAAACCGCCCAGCCCACCGCCACAAGTCAGCCCAGCATTTCTATGTTTGTCGAAAAGTTTCGCTACGAAGTGAAAGGCATTGTATGCTTTTGGACGAACGGCTGACATATTAGAAATGCCCGCACATTTCAAAAAGAGGAAAAAAATAATTTTTAGAGGGAAAAACGATTTTTTCCTCTAAGATAACAAGTTTTTAATCCGTACCGAGGTGTGAGTTATAAGCAAGCGTTTATATCACTAGACTATCAGGCCAGTTAGCAGTTACTACCAGGCCGGGATTATAAAAAAAAACAAAATAAACTTTGAAATATTTCACAATGGAAAGACGTATACTGAATATAAAAATGCTAAAAATTAGAGGGTTGTCTGCATTATTCCAGAAATATGTTTCTCCGGGACCAGAACGAGGGTAGTAAGCAATTACCAACGTCAAATAACCATTGTAAGTCACTTTAATTGCCCATACAAAAGGCTGCAAGTCGCCTCCTTACGAAACGTGCTCCGTTACGAAAGTATAAAAACAAATATATGTATATGCCTCACTCCTTTTCACTTGGGTAGACAAATTACGAAGACCACATAATTTGCAGGCACGTAGATACTACGAGTATGTATTGTGTTTCTGAAAAATCTTACCATCGACAGTTGAGTGAGTATTGTTTAAATAATACCCAACCCAGATTATTATTTATTTTTTTTTGTATTATGAACTTTCAATATTATAACGAAATCATATTGAAATCAAATCTCAAATACATAAAAAAGTAATAAGATTTCGATACTTTGTTAAATAACATCCGACAACTTATTTATAACAAAAATCATACTTTTTTGGGAAGCTAATAAACACGGACTCGTTCCGGCTATCTTAAACTTTGTCATAAAGTGGATATACTGACAAACCTAATGCATAACCATATCAATTTGTTCGTGTAGGTACAGTCGGAGGCAATCTGAGCATTTAAAATTAACCTGAAACGCATAAAAAAAGAGATAGAAAGTATTTGAATTGTTTCATTTCATTTGACCTCGACTGTACATGTAGATTGTCATTATTTGATTGATTTTTTAAAACAGTCGTTATTGAACAACACATTAACCGAACGTCTATACGATAAATTCTCTGGTATCTAAGGGACATTGATATAAGGTTGACTCACTGCTGTATTACGTTAATGCATGAAGTTAAATGGAGTTAGCTTGTTTAGTCAATTTTCCGGCGGCTGGAGGATATTAATATTTGTATAAACTTACTCATGCTCGTGTATATGAATTGCTTATGGTAATTTAGTTTTTATTATAATATATGGGTTCATATGATGAAAGTTTAATTTAGCATTTATATGAGGCTGCTTCATTTTCTTAGGAAAATGTGTAAAGGCGTCAGGGTTTTGTGAAAATGATTACTGAATCATTAGCAGGATTGTGTTAAAATAAAATTCGCTATAAGTATCAATTGATATAATTTCTATTAGGCATTTTATAACACTGCTACTAAAATTGTGTAAACAATAAATATGACATTAATATAATATAACTTACATACTCGTAAAACCTACAAATCTTTATTATTATTACTTAAAAATGCATATATTTTGGAGGTACCTATTTCTCCGGTGATATAGCTGATTAGCGGTAGGTGGTGCAACGAAGTTATTTTAAAGCCAATTTTTTTATCCGTTTTCATAGCTGGGAAGGGGTTTTAGGGGATGGTTTGAAGACGCTGTAGTTGAGACAATTCCATTCTCTGCTAGTACGCGGAAGAAAAGAATGAATTTCGACATTCTTTCTCCTAAAAAAATCCTTTATTTTGTTAGAATGGTCCTTTCGTTTAATAAAGAAGGGTTTCTGAAGTTGCTCACTAATGGAGCAAAACTTTTAAATGGGTAGGTATGTTTCGCTCTAATGAGACTGAATTATTTTATTGGATAATTATGTATGAATTAATGCGAAAATTAAATGTGACATAAATCTTAGCATTATTATTGATATTCATATGTCTATCAAATATTTTTTAGCATCAAAAATATATTTATTAAAACTATTCTTGCATTTAAAATGTATTATATCAATTAATAAACATTAGTGAATTAAAAACAAAAGCTTAATGTTTAAACATTTACGCTAGCACCCATGCATTCGTACTTCCCAAAAAGTAACGGATTGTTTAGCTGACGAATGTAGCAAGTTGTTAGAATTGCAAGAATTAACAATTAAAACAATGCATTTCAATTTTGAAATTGTTCAAGAGTAGCTCGCCGCTTAGGGGAATAACATAAATACTATCATTTCACAAATATTGCTTCGCTTTCGAGTTCGAGTAATGCTGCGGATGCGATAGGGGATGAAAGGTGGGCGGAGGGGTAGTTTTGCGCTTTTTAACCGCACTTTAATCATCTCGGTTGGACGTATCATTGATTCATGCTTTCTTTGTTAGCCATTGTTATGTATTCGCCATTGTTCGAGAAAATGAGAATGCCGCCAGCGACTGTACGCAAAGCGAATTGAGGTTTGGATTCGCGAATGGAAAATAAAATAATGAAAGAGACGACGTAATACTTCAGGGGTTCCAGATTTGGCTTTCCAACGCAGAAGGAAAAAACAAAGAGCGCCTGTTGATGTGTAAAAATACTTGCATTCATCGAAAATAAAATCGCTAAAAGGATTTAAAGCTTAAACTTATTTAGATTTTAAACTTATATAGGTATATTAGGTGTATCTTAAATCTACGTGTTTGTTACAGTAGTTTTAATATTATAAATAAAAGATACTATTAGTTTTCAAGAATCTATCTTAATATGCGTAAGTAGGATTATATTTGTTACCACAAAAAACGCATTAAACTTTTCAAAATCTTTATATTTTGTATTAGTTTCTTTGTATGTATGTATCTTATAATTCTGTATGTATGTAAATATTCAGGTAAATTTATTCTTCATCAATTTTTATATTTATTTTTTATTATGTATTTTGCGAATGTTCTCGACGCGGCTATACAGTGCATTCAAATTAATAAACAAAATGTTATCTTTAGAACGGGCGATATCTAGTAAGGCAAGATGTTTTGCATTTAGTATAAACATTATTTTATTTACATAGTGCAATTATTAGTAGTAATAAGAATTAATCTAGTGTCTTTTAAGATTCTACATTTTGAACGTTTTTGGAAAATTCATAAAATATATTCAAAATTGATGCGACTTTATATTTTAAGTCATGTGCGTAATTTGATCCGGTCCATCAGCGGGTCGCTGGGCTTTGAAATTATTTCGGAGCTGATTTTACCAAGCGTGGGAAGGGGGGGGGGGATTTGCAAATTGGCTCACGCTTCCCCCCCGCTTCAGTCGCCCCCACGTCGTGCCACCACCAAAAATGCTCCAACTGAAACAGATTTTACTCTTCTCGACGCAAATTACGAGTGTGTTTAGACCGGGGCGTGTCTACATAAACACGCTGTTTACCCACAAATATTCATCCTTAATATTTATTTTAATCTCAAATATCTCTTTTAAGTCTGTATTTAATTTTTTACTCTTCGAAACCAGCGTAAGGAAAATATTGGTACCAGACACAAAATGACTCCCGACTTTTTCGTACTGAGGTCCCCTGAAGTATTGTAAACTACTAAAACTGCATTAATCGTGATTGAGTTTCGTTTTTTTAAATTTTCGAGTCTTAAAAGATAAGTACTTGGCAAAACAATGTGTTGCCTAATAAATATAATTGAATAAAACAGATTATTAATTTAATTTAAAAAAACAGTTGACGTAGTAGATACATGATAAATAAATAAAGTATGTACCTATTAAATTAAAGAAAATAAATATATGTAGATTTGAAAGAAGAAAGTTTGGATATTCGGAAATGCAATCAGATTTTTTGTTCAGCAATTATTATAGCATATACATATTTCGTTAAATTAATTTTAGAACTAACAGGATCCCGGGATTAAAGTATTTTTTTGCTATTTCTTGTATTTCCCAACGCACTGGAAATTTCAAGGATTTACATTAAACTTATGGTAAAGGAAACATTGAAAAGTTTTTTATTTATTTAGCAAGGCTATATGGAAAATCTAAAAAAAAGCTAGAAACATGAGACTGTCACGGTTTAAATTTTAGGTCAAAAAGGACACATATTATCGCCAGTCATTTGCTGACTAAGCAAGAGTTGTTGCAATATGCTGAATTGATTTTAAGCCCTTCTCTCTGTCTCTTTGCGGCTGTTGCATCCGCAAATTTAAATTCGCTTTGTCCCCATTTAATGTGACTGTCCGCTACATTTTAGTAAGGGGAGAAAATTAATTAATGGAAGGATGACTTTTTGTCACTTCTTTGCCCTAATTTAAAACGATTTATCATTTTTATCGGTCTTTGCTTCTCAATGTAAAGCTGTAAAATAAAACATTTATTTAGCATCATAAAAGATATACCAGAAAAGGCAGCCTTAAGTAAATTAAGACATAATGGTATTTAGGAATATGATATGTTTTCAATAATATTTACGTATAGCAAAATCTCTCATTAACAATACTATTAAATTTGGATTACAGATTATAACGAAAAGTTTCTATAACACAGTATTCTGTGCCACCCGTTGCGAAAGTGAAATTTCCAGTGGTCGCCGTTTTTCGGAATTGATCGCTTAAAAGACACTTTTAATTACAATTTGCAAAATGGTAATAATAAAATGTTTATTGTAAATTTTTGCTATATAGTCGGTAGAAGTTTGTATGTGTTCATGAGATAATATAAATGATAATGAGATTGCCATTTCTGTAATCTGCTCTTTCACCACCGACAAATTTATAGCGCGGGCAAACGAGGAAAAAGACGTCATCCTCGAACGAGTCTGGATCATTAACCGAAACTCATGAATAAAGTTTAATGAGAGGTATTTTAGGGTTTTCCTATAGCGACCCTCTGCAGCTAAACCGGAGAAAAAAGACAGTTTTAATCGATACCACGAGACTCGTAAAAAGTCTGCGAAAAAAAAACCTCTACGCTCTTCATGTTAAATTTATTTTCACGTTTCTGCATTTTCAGTATAAAAAGAAAGATTATTCTAGTGGAATAAGCTAAAAGTATTTATCAGGCTGTAACAGAAAGATTCACCATCGTTGTATTAGTGCATAATTCATATTCTCTTAAAATACGTTTTTGTCATTGATACAAACTTAATGTAATATCAATCTAAATATAATGTCAAATAAACCACCTAGATTACTCGATAAGTTACTATTTTTAATGGAAAAAAAAACATATTTATCAAAATTATCTATGAATAATTGCCAAAAAAAAATATTATTATATCCCTTATATTCATTAAAACATTAAACCACACTATTAATTTTCAACGCTGAAAATTATTGACTTGATTACACCGCACCACAAATGAAGTCTACCTCGGTATAGTAATAGCTCAGTTAGGTCAATTGTAATTTCTATAGCTGTGTTTATTAATGCAAAAATAAATTAATAAAATATAAAAACTAATAAATTCGAAATGGTAATATGCAAACAATTTTTTTTTATAAATAATTCAAAATAATTAATCAAATTAAAACAATAGGTCTACATTTTTAGGCTAAAACAAAACATATACAGTTGGTGTGGTTTTTATCACTCTACTAGACAAGGTTTATTTCTGGGTTGAGAGCTGATTATTGATGTTTATTATTCATTAGTTAATTTGTATTACATTAATGTAATAAAACTGAAACTAAAATGCAATAAAAAAATGCAGAAATGAAAAACACGTTTTTTATCTTTAAGACTACTAAAAACTTTTTTATGTAAAAATGATTTGTTCAAAATGATGCGATTTATATGGCATAACAAGCACAATGCTCAAACAATTAGCCCTGAGCCACGTTTTAGAGTGCAATTTATTGATCAAAATATATTATCTAAAAGAGGTATGTTTTTTGTCATTTAAATAAAAGATATAGGTTTTGTATTATTTGAAGCGTCACTAGTTTACCTTTATTCTATATGAATCTATTATTACGTGGATATTACGAATGCGCATACTCTCACTGCGTAGCAAGAAGGTGAGAGCCAGTGAGATGGGTGATGTCTCAACTAAAAACACTGCAGAAATATGCATGCAGTGAAATAGTATTCACGCTTCGTGAAATAGCCAATATGCTATATTAGACGTCCAGCATGCAAATTTTCTGTCTCCTTACCCTCGAGAGGACAGCCACTTTTAGATCTTCGTTCTTTATTCTGAAAGTCGAGGGCGTGACGATTAGTTTGCTCATTAGTGCGGATTGCAGATGCTGCAGCCGTCAGCTCTTTGCCTCCACGTCTTGGCTTCGTCTTGCCTGTTTGCCTTATTCATGAAGACGCCATCTTTTATAGGAAGCTTAAAACTAATCGTTAGACGAGCCTTTATAATATATATATACGTATAATAAAACAACTGCTTAGGCCACTTTTATAATCCAGTTTATTCTATTTTAATTTATTGCTTAGTATTAAAAAAATATACAAATTACTCTTATTTTAAATCGACATTACTCTTATTTTAAAATTGCATTGTCGCGTTAGTTTCACTTTTAAGCTTACATTATATTTACTCAAATGATTTTCATTCTTTAACCTGCCATAAAATAAAAAAAGGAAAACTAAAAATTTAATTTATTTATTTATTCTTTATTGAAAAATCCACAGTATTACATTTTTACAATTACAAACAAAACTTATTACTAGTATATAAAACCAATTATGGATTTCGGTCATTTTACATAATAACATTAGCATAAAATTTTGAACAGTGTTCTTAAAATATATATAGATTATTAATATTATATACGTATACAGTAGTTTTTTTTTTTTTTAAGTTTTATGTGTAATTTGTGAGTGATGTTTGTGGTAGTCGTGAGTGTGTGACACTTGTATGTTAATAAAAATAAATAAAGTAATAAATTAAGTATGGTTTTAGTATATATAAAAATAATTTATGATGAATGTGATAAAAATATAGTATGTATATTCTATATGTATCTAGTATCTGTATAAAAATTACTTAATATTAGGTATTTTTTTTAATTCAGTTTTAATAAATACATAAATACGCTTAAGTATAACTTGCGAAGTGAGCTCAAAACCAGACATGCTGTAGACTTTACCTTATTTCCGAGAGCCGTATAGTAGGAATATACTGCCCGCTTTTTCATCGAATCCCACCTACCGCCCATTTCTCCTCGCGATTTACAAACCATTAATAGGGGCCGTCTACGAAAAAAGAAAACAGCAGAAAGAATGAAAATTAATAGTGGGTCGTTCGAAAGGTCGTTGGTCGGATCGCTTAAGGAAAGTTTTGCGATAAAATTAAACCTGTCGCCGGCAAGTGCATGTCCACTGGTGAACATGCAACATGTTGGATATTATGAACCATTTCTTAATGAAGCATATATACATAAGCATATATATGAAGCATTTTTAACTGTTAATACAGATAGTAGAAAAATAGATAGGGTTTACTAAGTGAATGCCTGACGTTTCGGCGCGAGATGCTGCCTTCTTCGTTGGCGATTTCTTTGGTGGTGGCGACCTCTTTAGTACCTTCATAAATATTTTACTACCCAAAGCATTATCAAAATATTATATAACATAATATTGTCAAAGTTTGTGTCATTTATCTTTTCAGGCAATTTGCCGCTATTAAAAAACAATCATCAAATATAAGTCTAACAAAAACCCTCCTGAAATTACTCCTTAAAGTGTAACTCTATTTGAATAGGTAGTGCAAATGTTAACAGCTTTGGTATTGCGCAATAGTACCGAATGAATGTACCGAAATTAATCTTACCCTTTTCTATGTTTATTTTATTTTAGGATTCTCGATTCGAGGAAAACAGCAAAGGTCGAAAGTCGACGTTCGTAACCATCGCTGCTTCATTCGACGTCGAGGACCTCTTTTCTTCTCGGGAAAAGGGTCGCCATGAATATTCAGCCGGCGAATAAGAAATGAGACCCTATGGAGGATTTTTGTAACGGAATGTCAAAATATGCTCCCTCGCAACGTGAGGAATCCTTTCGTTGACATTTGCACCTCAAACTATAAAAAAATATATGCGTATATTTAAATCTATTGTAACATGGAGTTTACCTCTATTTCGCCTACAGTTGGATAGTATTCTAGCGGTAAAACTGCTTTGATGTGTTAAATATATTGTTATATTAGATTCAGGGTGTCTCAAGACCATTGCCGATAAAAAATACAGCTAAATGGCCCTTCGATTTCAAATATGATTAGTAATGACGGCATATCATGGTTCCCGAGATCAAAAAATTGTAAACTTTACGTGATAATATTAAACCGATGTTGTTATACGTCGCCAGGTGATCGTCCGCTCACGAACCCGGGTCAATGATAGCGTGTCGGTGAAGAATACGAATATCTATCAAGCTTTAATAAAAATAATAAATTTGAGAATTAATTATTTCAAAAGTAATTTAAACTATATATTTTATTTTTACTTTCATAGTATTCTAATATGCAACTTTTGAGACCCCTTTGGTATCTAGATTAAAAAAGGAAATTCGACAGCCCGGCCTACTATACATAAATCAAATCATGAAAAAAATATATCATATATTATTATGTATAAAAAACATGTTATAAAAAAATTTTTGCGCTTATTAGATTTTTAAAATAAACCAGTTATGATACAAGTATTTAAGGTATCAACTATTTATAATTATTTTATTACTATAGCAACTTATATTGTTTAAGTATCTGAATAGCATAATAAAAACCATCGTAAAATCTTCTGTATACAATAATTTAAGTAATAATATTATCAAATTCAATTGACATGCTTAATAAAACGATCATTTAAAATACAGATTGGCCAAATGATTGCAAAACACGCGCCAAGTGAATCATGCTGGTTTGCTTCATTCGCGCTGCACGCTTATCAACCGACATTGTAGAGGGTTTTGCTTGCGGTCTGTAATAAACCAAGACTAGCTCTGATGACAAAGCCTTTTTAAATTGTGAAAATGTGCAAAAATAATAGTTTAAAAAATATTTTTTTTGGCAGGACTGTTTATTGATTCGGATCCGCAGAGACGCAATGTAGGCAATAGCGGTTAGTTGCTATTGCGATCTATCTCTTTTGTACCGACATTAGCTCGGCATACCGTGTCCATGTATTTTTAAAAGATCATTACATGAAAACAATTTCCGAAATCACAACCAATACTTTACAGTAATTTGCGATTACTGAAAAAAAATATGTAATCATATAATTTAGTTTGAGTAATAATCAAAAACAAAAGAAAACATTAGGTAAAAACGCGGAACACATGAAAACAAATCTGGGGATCAGATTGTCAACAAAACGTCGTTTACACAGAAAACAAAAATAAAGTAAAATGTGTGTGCGCACGCAATCAATGGTAAATAAAAGCGAAATTGAGGCCCAAAAGAAAGAGGGGAAGAGATGTTTTTGGCGTCGAATTAAATTAGTTTCGAAGACTTCCACTATGGCCACAAAATAAATAACGAAAAGATTATTATTTTGTGAAACGGATATAATTCACCAACAATGAATAATTCCGAGTTTAAAAAAATATTATGTTTAATTCACGAATTGATTCATTAATTATATTGTGTATATAATTCTCTTTACAATAAATACTTCATAAAGCTGGTATTTTATTTCTGTCTAAATAAACGCATTTCACGTATTTTGCTTTAATTTCTTTGCATAAATAGCTTTCAAAATATGATTTTAGCCAATATAAAGCCATAAATAAAACCATCTACCCCATATTCCAATTACAAATAATATATTACACTTAAATTTAAGCTGTGTAATTTCAAATACGTGACATGGGCGTAGTGCCAACAAGCAATAAGATTTACAAATAAAATAATGAGGAAATTTATTTTTAGTAATTTACATTGTGTATATTTTTTGTTAATCATTTTGTATATGTTATGCTCTTTACCACTAAATGTTTCAATGGTTAAAAAAACTTTGTTTATTTAATTAATTAAATTTTAAAAGAAATGTACAGATTTATTTATTTATTTATTCTTATAAACCAAAATACATACATTACAAAACAGCAGTAACAGTTCAATAGCAATTAATGTAACCAACAAGCGACCGGCACCTACTGCACTGATGTTCCCTGCCTTCTTAACTAGACGCCGTCTGTCCCAAAGAAGGCACTGAGCGTCGATTTTTGTTAACTGACATTATTATTGTTATTTACATACAAAGAGAAAAACAGTTAATACTACATAAATCTAAACACAGTTCCTACATTAACATTACGCTACTTAGATAATAATAGAATGAATAAACATTGTCTAAATAAAACATTTAAAAACGAAATTATAACATTGAGAGTGAAGCAAAAACTTAAACATACTCACTCACATTCACTAATAATTAAGTATATTCACAATTGTAATTGTAATTGTATTCAATAATTGTATTTACAGTTATTTATAACATTTAGACATTTAATGTTAGCTTGATTTTATGTCTTTAGATTTTTTAAATTTAATTTTATTTCTGAGAAATTTAATACTCGTAAAAGATAAACTGGTAAAAGTTTTTTTAGTTGAATTTTCCCTTATAAAAGATATTAAAGCCTTAAGAAAAATAGAAATTGAAAAGCAAATGAAGGGTCTATAGAAAAGTTTGTTTTTTAATTTCCATATTATGAAGCTGTAATTAAATAAAAGCCAACAATTGCTTACTGACCGCGCAAAGAGTATGCTTTGCCTTAAGGTAATGATGATCATTTATTAATTTATAAGAGGAAGATTCGAAGAATAGGAGACTATAGATTATAGTAGCTAGGTGCCTAAGGTATCTATTTACTGGAATAGCGAGTAATTCTATGGTTCCTTTCCATTTCTGTATGTCTAAATCCGCTCCAGCCAGGTATGAATACTTTATTCGTCTGAAAGCAAGCTTATCAATACTTCACGCCTGCATTCCCCCTAAGTTGAGTCGAATATTTTTCTATAAAAGTAGCGCTCCGCAAATTCGTTCTTTCTCCCCTTTGCTTTTCTCCGAATCCCCTGCTCTCGAGGATGGAAGAAACTGTGAAATTAGAGATGTATGTAAATTCACATCAAATTCAGCAAAGAGATTCTTTGTAATATTTAGTATGATTCGTATTTTTGAAAATTTGAAGCAACCTGATCCATGATGTGATTACGCAACTCAGACTCATGAAACGCGTTGCCAACTAGGTGCATCTATTTAGAATTACGGTCTAAAATATCAGAACCGCGTCCGCTGAGCCGGTGTACACAGGCTGTCCTAAGAAATTTATTATATAGGATGTTTTTTTTAGAGGCGTGGTTTTCAATCTGGCACTACTTTTTTCGTAGTTGGTGTTTTTGAAAGCTGTCACTTGATTTATGCTCAGTTTGGTTTGTCATTTCATAATGAATAGACTTACTCCTGAACAACGTTTGCAAATAGTGCAAATTTAGGAAAAATCACTCTTAATTTTTTTTAAATTACTCTAAAATAAAGTAAAAATCGTGTCGTGGACCTGTGGCGTCGCCTCCAAGATCGTGCGATTTAACTTGCTGCAAAAAGTGGTTGAAAATTGGGCCTCTCGGCTGGAATTTGTTCGAGTCAGCCGCGGCGGCCACTTACCCGAAATCATTTTTAAAACATAATGGCAAACCCTTATCTTTATAATAAAACTAAATTCTTAGCCATAACATCGAATTATATGCGTTTTATCTCTTCTTGAAAACTACGCCTCTAAAATCATCACCCTATATTTTTTAACAGATGGTGTCAATTGGGTCAGCACGCGAATTCCGATGTGCCTATTTTCACGTGAAGAAATCTACTACTAGAAAACGCAGAATATTTTATTTTTTTTTATTGGAAAGCTTTTACCACACCGATATTGGTGGGTTTACCTGAATATAATAAAAGTTAACATTAATGACAATGAAAATACAGGTATTACAATTTACTATTTACGACAATTTATACACGATCACTCCTTATATTACAGGATGCATGCATATTTACTAAGTTTAGGTATGTAGTTGTAAATATTACTAGGTGTTTTTATTCAAATTAAACATTTCTAATAAAATGAAAATAGGGCAATAGACATACCTGCACATAAAATTTCCTTAGGTTAATGTTAAAATTTACGCATTGCTATTTAATGTGATGTATGTAGGTATAAAAATGATTATCAAAAATGCATATATATTATATCACGTTTTTTTTGTAATCTAAATTATCTTATGATGCGACAACAATAAAACAATCTTTATTGCGTTTTTATTGGTCTATCAACAGTAGTTGTAAAATAGATTTTAGCTGTATAATACAATAAAACACTAATAATACACTAAAACAGTTTAAAAATGCTGCAGGTGATATAATTGGTATCTAGGTACCTAATTGTATATAATGTATATATTTTATTTTCTATTACAGTCTTGTGGATATGTAATACCTATATTTATATATATCAAATAAATCTATCTAACGCAAATAAAACGTTATTTTCATATCTACACTAAACTTAATACACCGTCATCAAAATCTCTCTTTTCCTCACACACACACACGCACACACGCACCCTCGCACACAAATACACACCCTCATCCACACACACACACATACATCACCTGCTCCTCATACGAATGTATAACTGCGTGTTTGTATTTTAATAAATTGATTTGTATCAATTTAGTTTGAAGTCTTCATACCTACTGTTTTATGTAGGAAATCCATAATCGGTTTTGTTATCTGCTTAATTCTTAATTGTTAATATTATTGTTATTACTGTGTGTTTTTCCATAAGAAAATAAATAATTTCCATTTAGGCATAAGAATCATTTCAACATATGAGTGAAATACAGTCGTGAAAATATACTTGAATTTAGGATAATATTGTATCATTGTAAAACATACGCTTATAACATATTATGAACGTTATCAAGAAGCTTCCTTGATATTTAAAAAAAAAATAGGAAATAGGATTTAATAGGCGTGGTCTTGGCACGTAAGTGATTTTAAAAAAAAATAAAAAGAGAAGATAAAACTATACCTGCTATAATTCTATGTGTTGTTAAAAATACATTTAGCCTAACAACGAAGCCTAGCATATAAATATTGTATCATTTAACTACCTAATTATGTATATAGAAAAAAAATACAAATCGACGGTAACGTTCTACGTGGAAATGTTTGCTTACATAGAAATTATTAAACCAAAGCCACTGTCGTGAATTGTAGGTTATTACAAATGCACTATTGGGTAATGAACTATTGATTAGTCAGCAGCTGTGTTGATATCTCGATGAACCAACATTGCTACTGTCTTTTGAATACATACGATCAGCTGTTTTCATTACAATTGAATAGTGACGAGCCAATGGCACCAGGCACATGTAATGATTCACAAAACCGCAGACAGAAATACGCTGGAGTGTCCGGAATATTAATTAGCCAAATAGCGCATTGTCATATTATTTAGTAACACATATGTAAAAAGACAGTATGAGAACTTATGAAAGTTGACTAACAGACATGAACCAGCGATGCAGGCCATCGCAGCAAGGACTCGACACCTTCGGCGTTTCATGCCACAGCCTTTCGGAGCTCGAGCATTAAAACAGTTTGCAATATGCAGTTTTTAAACGCGGAAAAAAGTGTACCAAAAATTAAAATTAATTTACACACGAACTAATATTACAACTTTTAACATAGTATTTTTTAAACAATAATTGGTATAAGCTGTCATACGCCAATAAAATTAAAATGATGTCTAAAGATTTATTGGAAGATTATATTTTTTTTTATAAATAGAATATAAGCTATAAAATAATTTAGAAAAGCAGTATAATATTGCCAAACATTAAGTATCTACATACTTTATTTCATAATCTACTTTTTATTTATCTTTTGTTTAGCTCCTAATATTTATATACATTCATAAAAAATAATGAATTTCCCAGTTTCTCATACAATTAAAAATTATGAGAAACTGGGAAAACATTTATTTTTATAAAAAAACTTTGTACCCCTTTTTAAGCATATTGCGCGCACGGAGGAGTGTAAGATTTGGCATAGTTATCGTTTATATGGAGAAGAAGCGCAGAAAGTTAAAACGATTTATAATACGTGTTACAAATATATTAAATTAAATAAAAAAAAACGTTCATACTATGTGATTTCAAATGTTCCTCCAAAATATCAAGCAAAAATATTTATTCAAGCGATCTTATACTACTGTGAATGTCAAGTCTCATTTTTACATGTAAAAAATATATCTGGCAATGAATTGTATGTTACTAGCATTAAATTCTAGTTTTCATAGGTATTGCAAGGAATTAAGGCAAACAACATACGCTAATAACGAATTTGTACACGCTCGCAGTAATAGAAAAAAATATATGCAATGATTATAGAGGTATACTCACCTCATCAAACAGGTGTAAGCTCAATAACGCTCAATCTTAAAAGTTAAAGAACTACGGTCGAATTTCGACCGCTGGGCGACGACTGGTACTAAATAATAAAAATGAAAATCTAAATTAATTTAGATTAAAATTTAGATTTTCATCTTTATTAATGTTTTTTTTTAAAATTGAACAAATTATGTTTGATTCATTTAGATGATCGTCTGCGTAGCTAAGGGCTTGTCAGCCAAGTATTAAATGTCTATTACATTTATTTACAGTTCGCCTCGGGACGTTGAACAAAAGTTGTAAACGGCAACAAAAAGTGAAACGAGGAGATAATTTAAGTAAAGGGTGAGATAAAAGTGGAAAACTCTCCCTCGTTCTCGCCGGAACAGGTCCACCCTCGGAGGAAAGTTTATAAAACGTAGTACTGTCGAGATGCTGCGAAGTCCGCCCAATGCGACGCCAAAGGCGCGAGTCTACTATTTTGGTTATTTTGCGCATGTGCGACTATTCAATTTCTCAGAAACATAATTAAACTAGCTGACCCGGCCACGCGTTGCTGTGGCTAAAGTTTTTGTTATATTACATTATAGTAAACAATCTAAGAGGAACAATAAGAGAACATCAGTCACGGAGTCCACTATGCTTTTTCACACAGATGGTATTTGTAAAAAAATATGGTGATCTCCTTATTTGACTTTCTACTACTATAACCCTTTAGTACAATGAAATTATTTACGAACTAAGACGAAAATGTTGATGTTGGTATACAAATTCACTGGATTGAGATTTGAAGGGGAAGTACGTTGAACACAATTAATTAAAATGTTCTTACACTTGATACTAAGCAGAAATCAATAGGTAAAAAATAAAAATTTATCAGATTTATTATTTCCATTTAATTTTATAACAAATATAAGTATATTACAGTATAATACAGTAAATAACATGTGACGCTTAAACTCATGAATGAGGTAGGCAAGGCAGACAGTCTTAAACTTTTAAACATTAATATCTTTTTTTTTGAATTATAAATACTTTCAATTTCAATTTAATTTAACACCAATCGGTGCACAATGTTTTTGGTTAACCTGTCTTTAGCTAACACAAATAGATTCGACGGTTTCCCAACACGTGAACACGCAACATATAGTTGCCCATGAGAAAAACATGGATTTTCCAAATCTAAACCACAAATGGACATTGTTTGACCTTGAGATTTATTTATAGACATGGCGAAAGCTAAACGAATTGGAAACTGTAGCCTTTTGAAGGGTATGGTAGAATCTGATGGTATCATCGGAATACGTGGCAGCAGGACCACTTTTCCTTTAAACTTCCCAGCCAAAATGGTTGCTTCAAGAATGTTTCCGGTGATCTTTTTGATGACCAAACGCGTACCGTTACATAATTGAGGTGGATTCAAATTACGGAGGAGAATAATAGGGGAACCAATCTTTAATCGAAGATTATGTGGTGGCATTCCAGGGATATCTAATTAATTTAAAAATTCAATCGGAAAATTTACACTTTCATTTTCATCAACAACAGTATCGATTGATTTAAAAGACATCAGATCGCCTGGTAACAACTGTTGTATCTGGAAGTTAATTTCGTCAACATCAACGTTTTTGGCTGCCAAAATCGCCCGTTGACTAAGCCATTCATGATTCAAATAATTATTCTGTATATCTGGGAAAATACTCTGAATCAATTCAGTTTTATCCTGAACAACAGTGCAAAAATTGTCTGGTAGTTTAATGCATTGCGTATTTGGTTGCAGTTTTATTTTACCGTTCCCAATATCTAGTAGTTGTTCGGAAAATATTAGTGCTGATGGATCATTTTGCAATTGTACTCGCATATTTATGGTCAATCGAAGTGTTTCAACACTTCGCCATAAGAATGATTGTTTCAAACATGCATTAATCTCATCCGCGAAAGTAGAGCGAGGTATAACCGGTAAGGTCTGCCGGAAGTCACCAGACAAAAGTAAGATAGCACCACCGAAAAGTTTATTATTGCTAGTAGTGTATTGAGGCCGGTTCTGGATCAATTAACTATACAAATGCGGCCAGACGGTAGTGGTGTATGGACGCGTACATTGCACCATTTCTAACATTTGCCTTCTTTTCTGATGTTTTCTAATGATTAGTGCTGATTTTAGTAAATAGGTGAGAAATGGAAAAAAAGGATAGGCGGATCGTTTTGAGACGTCAAACTATTTCTCGGGCCGTCAAACGGCTCAACTTTTCGGGGTCCAAATGAGAGACTCCAACTTTTCGCTTGCTTGCTATAATTAGGTACACAACTCCAATGTGTCAATAATACGAGGGGGTTTGTGAAAAAATGATTAAAAAAAGCAATATCGGTAATATATTTATTCAATATAATTGTTCAATATAAATCATAGATACACCACAATGATAACATTTTAAATTAAATATTCTATCCAATTCCCTCTTCACCTTCTCGGCTGATTCGGGGCTATCTAGTTGAGGGCCAAACCAATAGTAGCCAAGAAGCCATTTTAGTTTATCGTACATCTGTTTTCTATTGGATAGAAGACTCCCTCCAACACACTGATTACCTGTGTGTCTGCTGCAATATAACAAGTCTGGATAAACTTTAATGGTCCAGACTCCGTTAAACCCACCATCTTCTACTGAAACACTCCAAATTAGATCACTCAAATCCTCGAGTACATGGTTGGGTATTTGTGGATACAATAAATCCTTAAAAGAATACTTTTCGAACACGTCCATTCTGTAGACTGAACTGGATTGGAATGAGTGTGAGCATGGAATCCGTACACAAAAGTTGATCGTGGATTGCTTATTATCCGTAATTGCACTTAGAACTAGTTAACAAGAGTATAAAATTTATTGTAGGTTAATATAAAATAGTAAAAATGAATTAAATGGCTGCGCGCGCAAGTCAGCTTCTCCTGTTTTCGATCGACTGAGGTCCCGTTGTCGACCGACGATATGAATCCAGCCGGCGCGCAAAAAAACGTCCGGTCATTATGATCATTGAACCCTCAATTGAACATTGACATTGAGCGCTCAACTCGTGTGCATTTAATGTCGTCTCGCAAAGTACGCTTGGCTGCATACGTAGCAAGATCGTGGAACCGGTTTTGACCATGAAAAATACACATGCACTCGGAGAGGACATTCAACCCAACCTGCATCGACCAGTCCAATCATTTATGATAATTAAATATCGGAGTCTGCATCCATTCTCATGCCCTTCAACACGATCGTTGACCACAATCATGTCTAGACTTGATAATAATTGATCTCATCTAATTATATTTGAATACCAAATTAGACAGCGGTTTATAGTGAATAATGACATCATGTATGAGAATGCAAAAAGCCGACGTTTGCTCCGGTATGTTTTTCGCCGTCTCCAACTGCAGTCGTACGTCAATGGGTGCGCTTTTTAACAGTTCACTTTGTCTGTTGCAATCGATAATTACCAACGGTGCTAGACTTTTAAACTTATCTAGGGATAGCAAAGGTTGTACAGTATCGTCTTGGTGATAAATTTTTTGAAAGTATGAATAGCTCTCAAACAACTGCGCGACTATATTTTTTTCCCAATCCAGTCTATGGTTATTATAGGGATAAATGTTATTGTTTAGGAAAACTTTAACGTTAGATAGAGTGCAATGATCAAATTTAGACGCATCAGCGTTGGCTTTGCCCATTTTATTGGTTTGAAGTCCGAGTATTATAAATCGAGGTCTCTCGAGCGCGTTGGTCACCTTAATCTGCCACTCGAGCTGAGTTGTCTCACGAGGTAATGTAGGATATTCAAACGTTTCCCACTTTCTGAACGGGATAAATAGAGTTTCATCCTTTTGCACTATATTCAAAAGTTTCATTCGTAGTCTATCATTAACTTCCACATGCGGCATTCTCCAGCAGATTTTGCTTATTTTCACTATAGGTTTAACCTTTTTGCTTTCAACATCTTTAATATGATCTTCGTTATAAAGTAATGCGTTCACATCATTCTTACTGCGCAGGATACACAACTCTTGTTTGGCGTTTACAACTATTTTTTTAAAATCCCCGGCAAAATTCAACCAAAATTTTAAAGGAATGCATACATTAAAATGCAAGTTGTCATCGAGAATGTTCTCATTATTCAAGCACCATCCGGCATTATTAAGTTTTCGACTCTCACTGTCCGATAACGATACATAGGCCTTTATTGTACTGCTAATGCCCAAATTTCGATTTTGTTCAATAACTTGTCCAAATAGTTCATATGACGCACTCTCAAACAGGTGACTTATCCCGTTGTTTATCATTTTAACCTTTTTCGTTACTGTACCATTGGTGGCCTTGTTCACCAACGACGTGACGCCATCCTCTGCCTCCACCCATCCTTCGATGTATACATAGCTTTGATGTGGGTGCGTGTAAAAGTCCTGAGTCATGATTGGGATCCTAATTTCATCACTGTTAGAGTAGCTGGTATTAGTATACGGGTAATAGGAATGTAATCGGTATGATGTAATATCCTCGTCTATTGACACACCCTCGGTAACGTTGAGAATATCCGAGTTCATTTTACAAGCTGCAATCCAATCGACTTTAAAAATAATTTATTCTCGGCGGTCAGGGACGTCTTAGGTGGCTTTTTCTTCTTAATATCGTTAAATAATAATGGCATATCACGCTATCCTCCTAAGGTGAAGTCTGATGGTGATATTTTCGTTTCTAAAATTGACCAGTTTTTCGTTTTGATCAACTAATTTCAATTCAATGTTTGTTATAGATTTACTCTCAATAGGTAAATATATTAAATTTGAGGGGTTCTCAATAAGCTTAAACCCAGCGGGGCAGGACGGAAAAAAGTCGTGGATTGTATGTCTAGGCTTACCGTTGTGGAATGAGCCCCTTACCAGCGAACACTCTATTTTTATAACATTTATAGGTTGGATGTTCACGGGATGTTGAGCGATTTCAAGAGTATTTGCCCTCAATATTTTCTTATCATACCCTAAAAGATGACCAAAACTATCATCTTTAGAAAAATCAATCGTACTTGTGGATTTAATCTCACATTTTAGAGTATTATGGTTAGTGACAATCCTAAAATATTGCGTTGGATCCTCTTCGCTCACCTTATTGTGTAAATATTTAGCAATATCATCCACTCCATACGTTCCCTGGTCTAGTGAAATAACCTTATCACCAAAGTAAAATTTGTTATTAATATCCTCCTCAATGTTCGGTATACTGTTGTAGGTCTCTAAACTTACAAATGCGATTTCATATTGAGACTCGTCTTTTAAAATTATCGGTGGGAAATAGTCGCTCGAGAGCGTGGATGTATTCCCGGACAATGAAAACACATAGGACATGGTGCAATAACAACAAACTAAGTTATTTCAATAATTTATTTTCTTTTTATACAATTTCATGAACTAGAATCCCTAGACATCTCCATGTGAAAAATACCATCACTTCTATCGGTAAACGTTTCCTCCTCAATTTTCGAGAGTCTCAGCTTGCAAATTGCACAATTATCAATATGAGTTTCTTTCAAAGGAATGTCATGATAGCAAAAGTCGCATACGAGCATATCGTTTACTCTCGTGATTCCTTTCTTTCCTAAAATCAGCATGCACCTGTTTGGTTGATCGAGCATCGAATACATCCCGCAAACATCTTCACCGATTTGTTCCATTTTGCGTTAAAAACTTTAGACATAGACGTCCACACTCGCTCGAATTGAAGCTTTGAATGCGCTGATGATTGTATTTAACAACGTTTTTATCCCCAAAGTAGCGAATCAGCTCTAAAGGAGGCTTGAGATTTCCATACGAGTCAAAGTATTCTATAATCTCGCCGTCCTTTCTGTAACATACCCAATGCGATCCGGGCTGTGTGCTTTTATGTAAATTTACAATGGCCGCTTCTTTACGTTTGGGATACCGGGGTAGACTATCACGCATAAAAACTCCTATGAAATGAGGTATCTTCATTAATTTTGCATATTTAATTAGTTCTATGTTTGTTAGAGCCCTTCTTGGAATGTTTACGAAACCCTTTGCCGCTTTTGATATACGGATTGATGTATAGTCCTAAGCCTGATTTGTACGGCTTCAAATGTACACCTTTACCTAATGCAACAGATTCCATTTTTAAATTATGTCGTTTCGCTTCTTCTAATTGTTGTTTCCCTTCTTGAGCACTATTTACAGCTTTAGCGATAGACGATACGCCTCCTGCGATTCCTCCGAGGGCTGAAAGTCCAGCAAAGAGCGGTAATAGAAAGGGGAGAAAGCCACCCGTTTTAGGTATAGGAATAATTCGAGGTAGTTTACATTTTTTCCCTCTCAAACACTTTTTAGCAGTTTTATAAGCAATATTGACATTTCTAGGATTCATACCACCCTTGCTATGCTTCAATGCATGTTTAACGCTCTTCATAGCCTGGCGTAATGTGGATAAGCCCGATCCCATCTTCACTTTAGCCTTAATTATATTTGTAACTAACCAAGCAGCGCTTTTTTCACCAAATGAAGAGTTTTTCGATTTAAATCTATCCCAAGCTTTATTAATTAGTATCCTATCAGCCTTATGTCTTGACCCAATATCTTTGGATTTAAGGTACGCAAAATCGTGTTCTTTGCAAGCTTCGTCTAGAGGATTTATCCCTCTCTGATTAGCACGTTTATTTAGATCCGTTCCAGGGCCGCAGTACCTGTACCCTCCGGGGAGATGTAGTTCTGTATTAAGATTATCTAAAACTCTATTTATTATTCCTCCTCCAACTTTCATACTAACGATGAGTATGCAATTTACTCTCTCTATATATATAGCAAATACCCTTCATCAATCGATCCACTAAAATGAGATTTGTCAAGCAAGACAACTCAATTCAAGTTTGCAATTTAGATCTAAATGAACCTCAAAATAGAAGTAGACATGGAAGTCTATTACCCGATCACATAAGGGCAATTTTCGCCGGTCCTTCAAACTGCGGTAAAACAAACGCGCTGTTTTCACTCTTATTCAGTTCAAACGGGCTTCGATTTCAAAACGTGTACGTTTATAGTAAAACCCTATTTCAACCCAAGTACCAAATGCTTCGCGATATTATGAATAATGTGAAAGAAGTCGAATATCATACATTCAGCGAAAATGAAAATATTATACAACCGCACGAGATGAAGAAAAATACTATATGTATTTTTGACGATATTCCCACTAGTAATCAGAGCAATTTGCGGGCTTATTTTAGCCTCGGAAGACATTCAGATATAGACTGCTTCCTACTATGTCAGAGCTATGCCAGGATAGGTAAACATCTAATCAGAGACACTTGCAACGTTGTCTGTTTATTTAAAATGGACATGCTCAATTTAAAACACGCTTATGACGATCATGCCAGTTCAGACATGTCATTCGATAAATTTTCCCAAATGGCTAAACTATGTTGGCAGAGGGATCAGTATGGGTTTCTAACAATCGATAAAGAAGCGGCTATGAGTAGCGGGCGCTATAAATATCAATTTGATACAATTATTTACTTGTAGTACATATGTTTGAGGGGGCTGTTCTCATCGTATGTTTGAGGAGCTGTTCTCATCGTATGTTTGAGGGGGCTGTTCCCATCGTATGTTTGAGGGGCTGTTCTCAGCGTAATGTTCTCAACACAACACATAATGTGTTTCTAACACACTCTGTTGCGTTAGTCAACGTAAGAATTGTGTTCCCATCATAACACACATATGTATTGCGTTTACAACGTAAACTATATATATATAAGGCTGATAAACGATTCATGTCATTAGCTTCGATCATAATGTTGCCATATTATGAGAAAAATGATAAAAAATTAAAGCGAAAAATAATTGATATCTCCGATACAATTAGGAAAAAATTTAAATCCTTCAAGCAGCGAGAAGTGAGCGATAGTGACTCTTTTAAAAAATCTTTTCACCCCCTGATTGAGGCGCTGGAGAAGGTTAAGCCTGTTAAGGAAGAGGTGATCATCAAATCCGAGGATGAAAGCACCGAGCCTAATGTGAGCGCATGGTTCAGACCGAGAACGTCAACGGTGAATAGGAAACCCTTTTACGACATAGCGCACGTTCCCATGGGCGATTATTCAGAGTTGGAATTAAAACCTTTTATCGACGACACATTTGAAACAAAATCGGAAAGCGAGGATAACCTATCAAAAGTGGAAAAATTACAGGAAACGTTACACGGGAGCACAAGCACATTTTTCGAATTGAATAAGGAATTTGGACATATTGCGGCAAAGTATTTGCAATTTTACTTTACGTACCCCAAAGAGCGAGATGAAAAATATGGAATCCGGATAGAAGGCGATAATCTAATCATAGGAAACAAGTTGATAAGGTTGGATAAAAATGATATAATAATTGGCGAGAATGAATTTGAGGGGACTATGGGCTTGTACGAATTGCTCGTTAAAAAGAAACCGGACAATTCAGTCTACAATGAGAAAGATTTAGAAGAGTACAAAAAAATTCTGCTACTCACGAACGGTCACTTGAAAAATTACGATAGTCACATGAATGTTAACAGTAATAAAGGACATAAATACTTGAACATAATAGCGAAACTGTTCCCACCAAAGGCGAAACCTCGAAATCAAGCCGATATTGAGAACCATAAGTCTAGAATTATTAAAATAAAGGAAAGACTCGGCGAGGGTCTAATCCCTGCGAATATGACATTGAACGGGTCAGGTTTCGTGTATTGGAATGATTTGAATGAGTTGGTGGATAGATTACGTTTATTGATGGCCTCAAAGGCTGCAGGGAATAATTCTCACCAAAACGAAATCCTATCGATTCTGGAAGAGCTTCAAGAGGAGGGAATTATCGTCTAACGTATATATAAAGCATAGTCGCTGTTGGTATATTATCAAAATGCCACAATCAAAGTACGCATCACATACGATATCAAAGTTTGGGAGTCAGGATGTCGCTCTGACTAGAGATGAAATTATAAAGTTAATAAATGATGAGAGGCCTGGCAAAGGGCTGAATAGCGATTTGGATGAAAAATTAAATCATACGAATGAGATGATTAAAAATTTAGCAATTAGTACGGTGCAGGAATTGACGAAAATAAAGTCTGAATTAAATGACGCAAATGGTGTAGAAAATCTAGAGGAAAAAATTAATACATACACTATCCATATGAATGAGACGCTTAATAATTTAGACAATACTACAGTGCACGAAATGACTAAAATAAAATCTGAATTAAATGACCTCGCCGCTCGCACGATGCACTCCATCGGCGGGAGCCACGAGGATTTAATCACGCTTAAATCTCTCATTGAAACAATGAAAGATAAAAATATCAAGACCGAGTCGACTGTGGAAACATTAAATAAAAACCTAAAAGATCTTACAAATGACATTCTCCACTTATTCGGTATAACGGGTGAATACTACTCTGTCAAAAACCATCGTATTAGTCAAATGTTGGAGGGGGTTCAAGGAATGGATGGTGTGAACGTAAATCAATTGAAAAAAGCCATTACAGGTATGGAAACCAAGATAAAAACAAACGAATCGTTAATTGACAATCATATTAAAGAGATGGATCGAATCTTTGGGATTACAAACAGCTACTTCTCGGTAAAGGGTCATAGAATCGTTTCCCTGGCCGATGGTAAGGACAACGCCGACGCCGTGAGCATGAAACAACTCAAGCAGGGCATAAGCGATTTAGAGAAACGTCTCAAGCAGACCATCGTCGATTTGGAGAAACGTCTCAAGCCAAAGTAAAATACTATAAAAGCAGTGAAATGAGGGTGAGATTGATCAAAATGAAGTTATTACTCATTTCATTCGGGGCGATGCTCGTCGCCGCTTGCCAGGATAGGTGCTTAAACGGAGGAGTCTGTTCTCAAATTAGAAGCAGACCATTCTGGCGTTGTCACTGCGAGCAGACTTCGTTTTACGGAAATAGATGCGAGATACCGTGTAACAAGTCATTCCAATATCCCTGCATAGATGTTCACCCTACATTAGCACCTAAACATTCAAATACAACCGCTACTTTGATTAGTAAATGTGCAGACGTTTGGAGTATAATTTCTATAGTTTTATCTTTAATTACACTGTCGTCGTTTATAACAACTTTAATATATATATGGTTTAGAAAACGTACTAGTGTCTTCATTACACTTTTAACATGAGTAAATATATAACACCAGTCAAAGTTGGGATCGTTGAGGAAATACACGGAGCTGTACGAAAAAACTTTAAAAGACGGAGAGTACTAACGAAGGGAATAGACGAGCTCTGGAGTGCCGATCTCGTCGAGATGCAATCTTTGTCTAATATAAACAAGAAATATCGCTACATACTGACAGTTATTGATGTATTTTCCAAATTCGCCTTTGCTAAACCCCTTAAATCAAAAAATGCAAGGGACGTGACGCAGGCAATGCGTGATATTTTTACAGAGTCTAATAGATCCCCCAAACATTTGCACACCGACGATGGTAAAGAATGGTTTAACTCTACGTTTAAATCATTAATGAACGAATATGACATTAATTTATATTCGACCTATAGTTCCATCAAAGCTAGCGTTGTCGAAAGATTTAATCGTACGTTGAAATCGAACATGTATAAGCAATTCCATATACAGGGAAACTATAAATGGATACCTCCGATATTGGATAAGCTAATTGAGGACTATAATGCACGGAAACATAGAACAATCAACATTGCACCGATTCAAGTTTCGGCTAAAAATGAGAAATTAATTTACGATAGGGCCTTTAATGTGTTGAAAATAAAAGATCCCTCAAAACCCAAATTTAAAGTGGGTGATCAAGTTCGAATATCGAAATATAAACATATATTTCAGAAAGGCTATCTCCCCTCGTATACTACAGAGTTGTTTACAGTGAAAAAAATTCAAAATACATTTCCTAGAACTTATTTATTGAGTGATTCAAGCGGACAACCGATTTTAGGAGGATTTTACGAGGAAGAATTGAAAAAAACTAAATACCCAGGTCTTTATTTGGTTGAAAAAATATTGAGGAAAAAAGGCAGCAAAGTCTACGTGAAATATCTCGGTCTAGATAAGTCGCATAATGAATGGATTAGCAAGGATAATGTTGCATAATAAAACAATATTTTTAAAAAAGTTTTTTATTCAATCTGTCTAATTAGAAACTCATACATAATACAGGCGTTATTTAAGGCACATGCGCCGCGTCTTCTTCTATGAAGATCACATTTTTTAAAAATCCAGTTAATTTTGCGGAGAGACGGATAATCGCCAATGTCTTCAAGGTTGATAATTTTCAATTCGGGCATCAGCTTTTGAAGCAACCTCTTCTTCTCCAATCCTTTGACGAAAATTCTCTGTATCCCTATTAGTAGAGTCGATATATAACTTTCCAATTCATCGTAGGGAATAGTGCCATCAGAATGGTTCAAATTGTGATAGTTGCGAGTTAGCCATTTGTTTGTTGATACAACTTGTTGTTGGATAAACGGCGGAGATTGAAAGATCGAGGAATGTTCCAAATTTGAAGATTTAACAGCAATTTCTTTTATAAAATTGGTTTTAAGGTCAGTTTTGAGGCATTGAAAATCGACAATAACCGCAGAGTCGACCATTATCCACCGGTGTCATAGAAGGAATGTTAGAATCGCGTCGTCTGATTAGTCCACACCCTCTTGGTGGCATCATCCTGAGATAGAACAATCGCACTTAGCTGATTCGCCAGTTTGATGGTAGTATTATATTCCTCTTCTTGGGATTTCACCCCGACTGTAGCGCGGAATGTAGACTTTTTCCAATAATCAATCGGTTTCTCGTTGACTATGTCGCTAATCCTGTATACTTCCAGCTTAATCAGATAATCATTGCCCATTTTCTGCGAGGCTTCTATAACCACACGCCCATTATCAGTCAGTTGGCTAATTCTCGAGTTTGGGATACCTGATTTCCCAGCATCTGTACTCAATTGTTGGAGCTTCAAAACTGGAGACTTGCGTTTTTTCTTTTTTTCGATATTTTTATCAGCATGATTATCAAACGATAGCAAAACATTATCAGCGTCATCAGTCCATGTTAGGTTATTTAAATAATTAGGAGATTCCATTGCGGAGCAACTAATGTAATGTACTTTCACTAGGAGACTTGAAACGCGAGTGAGTGAATTGTTGAAGGAGGATGAGATGAAGAGTGGGGGTTAGAATTGTCAGAGTGAGACAGATACACTAGGCGCGGCTATACGACCATTTTGATTTTCTGTCTGCGGGATAGTAAACAGAAAAATATGTGAATTGAAATGAAACAAATAATTAGGTATAGACATTATTTATTCATAAACTTATCAAGGCTAACAATTATAAAATCTTGCTATTACTTTATTTTACATTTACATAATCTTAAAATTATCAAAACTAACAATTATCAAATATAGATATTACATATACCTTATTCTAAATTGCGTCAATATCATGTAAAAACTTATATTTTAACATTACCGTGCGCTAAAGTATTTACACCATCAGACAGCGCGTGTCTTTTGTCATCAAAGTTTACAAGGGCTACTTTATTCTGTGCTATGGTGTAAACGTTATGATTTTTAGCTCTGATAAATTTCATTTTTAAAGATTTCGATTCATTTTCAAAAAGACACCTTTTATAATCATCGAAGAATAGAGATTTGGCCGAAACACCCTTACATTTTTTAACCAGTTCGTCAGACTCGCATTTGTAAGCATAACATTTTGATCTAATTGCCAAAAATTCGTTTATAATATTATCACCCGTCTCCAGTTTCATCAAACCTAAAACCTGTTTGTTGACTATTGGCATGTTAAAAACATTATCTTTTGGGAAATTGCTCGTATCGAAACGATGGAGATCGGGCTTTATATCTTCATAAAAATCATCGGTTTTGATATATGCTACTATGCTGTCTGTATCAGTATACTGTAATTCAATATTATCCTGATATTTAGGTTTTAAATAATTATACCAAAAATCAATCATCAGAGTCTTGCTTAATTCTAAGATTGCGGCACCGAGAAAAACAGGTTGATTATAATAGACTTCGGGTTTTGTCATTTGAATTATGCACAAGTCATTCTCGAGCATAAGGGAAGATTGAAAATATGGAGATGCAATATAAGCTCTAGCACCCATTCGATTAACTTTTTTATTCCAATGATTTACTATCTTAATTTCCATAAATCTTTCGGGGTTAAGAATGCTTCGTCCAAACACGCTGTTGTTCATTAATTTAAATAAATTTTTTTCAAATGGCGACGTAGCTTCCGTTCGCAGCTTATTATTTATATTAATATAATCTCTTAAAACGAAATCCTGTTTAAATGACAGTATTTTATGTATTTTAACCAATTTTAAACCCAACGAAAGTGCCTGCTGTAAATTTTTAATGTGTAAAATATATTTTGATTTATCATACAGGGTGCCTAGAAGTTTTTTCAATTTTGCATCGGGAGGGACTCGTTGCTCGACACATGGGGGGAAAGAATCAAGGTAATCGTGTGTTTGTGGCGGTACGTGTAGATCTACCTCTAAAATAACACCTAAATCACCGTCACAATCGAATGATAAAGGATCAAAACGATCGGTGTCCTCATCGCTGTACCATTTAAAGTCTGATACGGGGAGCTTGGAACACATCGAGTGACCGTACATGTTATTAATATCACAGTATACGATATAGCTCGACTCTTTGGTGGGAACATAATCTTTTTGGTAGGGATTATTGCTCTTGGTGTACTTTTTTGAAACACCACAATACCCGCCTCGAATAGAGGACTTTACAAAAGTTAACATATCTAAATCAGTAAGTAATTCGAGCTGAACCTTGCTGAGTTTTAAAAATGCGTCAAAAGATAGGGATGGCAGGGTATAGTATTGGGCACAGTCTAGGTCATATGTGGACATACATAATTTCCTAAAGTGAATCATTACGTCCGAAAGTATAAGCACATCACACTTTAAATATAAAGAGCTATATGATCCCAAAGAGGTACATTTAAAGTGAGTAAATATCTTTAGAGCCCGATCGTATTCTTGATCGGTTATTTGCTCATCTTTCAAGTCGTTATAGAAATGTTCTTTAGAGGGCAGTTGCGTATCTTTTAATCTCTCTAGACTGTTTACATAAGAATAGGGGAATATGCCCTTTTCCTTCAATAAACCAATATCAGCATCATTTGGGAAAAATTTTCTCATATTTGTAAAATTCTCCAAAGTCAAATTTTTGCTTAAAGTGTCTAGAGATGAAGCAAGAAACTTATAACTATCTAAAAATCTCAGCTCAAAAGTACCAGCTTTACCGGTCTTTGGATGGAAGACACCTATGCGCTTTGAAATGGAAATAAAGCGTTCTTTACTTGACGGTATGCAAGTCACACTCCCGTTATCGTAAGCCAATTCTCTAATTAAAAAATGCATATCATAATTAATTATATTATGACCGAATATGGGGAGATAATTTGGGTACTTATAAAGTAAATTACACGAGTTGCATGCCCATGAGCGTATCGCCCCTGTAGTGTGTGAATGATCGAGGACATATTTGTCTCCGTCGACAAAATCTTTTTTGCAAATATGACAACGGGTCGATGAATTCAACTGAAGCAGATCACTAGTTGTAGGCTTTTTCATGACCACAACAGTTTTCATATGCTTATAAATAATAAGAGCTTGCTCGTGCAAAGAGGCGACAAAATGTTTTACGGCATCGGGACCCGTGTATGTGAAAAATTTACATAGAGATGTGTCGTAATTACAATAGACATAGAAAGCATAAGAAAAAACTTCGTGCCTATTTAAATATTGAGTATAACAAGCTTTAGGCTCTGGTTGACACGTCTGAATGGGAAGAAGCACGCTTTCAAAATCAAAAAATATTACGAATGGATGCTCGAGCTGTTTATCGAAATTTTTAAATTGTAAAATATTTTCCTGGGTTTTACCGATGAATTTAACATCGATTTCTTTAGTTGTAGGAAGGCGGACTATTCTCTCGCCGCAATCGTGTCGCTGATGGTGTTGTAATTTAACCTCTGTCGCGAAAAAATTAAAGCAACCATCACAAAAATATTTCTTATGCATTTTATTATTTATTTGATCTGAAACTAAACGCGACAAATTAGTTATAAGGGTGTAATGACCAAAATCAGTTTCTTCATTTTCTATATATAAAAGATTTACATGATATTGACGCTTTATTTTACTATATCTAAGGGGTCCACAAACGATATGTTTGCCGTTGTTAGCTAGCTTTAACCCGAAAACGGTAACAGAAATAGTAGGGTTTAGTTTTTCAAAAAGATTTATGTCAGTTAATTTAATTGGAAAACTGATATCACCCACATTTAAAATTTCAGAAAAATGAGGGTAAGAAGATGTTCTATTTTTGTTGATTTGTGCAGGTTTCAAAAATGCTACGATGGAATATAAAAAACAATATTCATCATCGCTAATAATATTCAAAACAGCCTTCTTACTAATAATATTTTGCGGGAGGCGGACAAAGCTTGAACCGGCAATTGGTTGATATTTATTTATATTTACTTCTAGAAACCTCGTATTCACAAGTGTCCACCCGCTTTGCATTTCTTGAAAATGCTCACTTTGCGCCTTTATTGAATTTTTAAAAATGGAATAGGCGTTATCAAAGTCTACATTGTTACATATAACCTCATTCCGTGTATTGAAACTTTTTAATGATGTTTCATTGGAAGTCGGGAGCAGATATGATCCAAACAGAACAAGGTTAACTTTAACGCAGTGCACCGACTCGATTTGAGTCAGTATTAATTTTTTTACCTCGTCTTGAATCGAATTCATAAAAACATCTGGCAGAACAACATCAGAAGAGTTATTGTAGACCTCGTAGGTTTTGATACGACTCTTAAATCCACTCTGAATCTCTTGTGTGGTCGTGTTGAGTGGACATCTAACGCTCAGGGCCCTGTGTTCGGCACTTCTCAGGTGGCTAGCATATTTTCCAACATCTAGATGTTTGTTGCATGACCCACACCGCATTTTCTTGCTTGTTGATGGTTGGTCGTTTTGAATATTTCTTTTCATTTTAAAGCTGTAGGGAGAAAAACAATACTTATAAAAAATGTTCCGAGATCTTTTCAGAAATTGATTCAAAGATTTCTTTCAATAAGACACAGATAAGAAAAACACATATATATAACGTCATCTTTCATATTTTTTCTAACGACGCCGAATGGCGAAAGCTTAAATAAATCATAATCATCAAATCTATATATATCTTGTACTGTCAAGATACATACAAAATAGTGTTTATTGAATCTAAAATAATCAAAGCTGCAATGATGGATTTTTATAATGTATAGCTTTAATACAACGGAAAGTAAATTATTAGTATTGATAAATATCAATAGTATATAAAACATATGATTAAATAAATAAATATGTACCTTTTTTATTTCACGTTAATCAAACTCAATCTTGACGAGAGATGTTCGAATTGCACTGTTCACTGGTAATATAATCAATGTTTGTTATGCTAGGTCTTTTTATACCCAACAGGAGCGAGCCTTGTTGCTAAATATATGACAATCCGGCCCCCACAATCCAGCGACGACCGTAGTCTGACTTGCGAGATGCACACGAGTTAATTGAGTCAATTGCAATTGAGTCGAGCGCTCAATTAAATTAATTGTTCAATTTAGAGTTCAATGTCGATAAATGACCAGACAGTTTTTTTGCACGCCGGCTGAATTCATATCGTCGGTCGGTCGAGGGGACCTCAGTCGATCGAAAACAGGAGAAGCTGACTTGCGCGCGCAGCCATTTAATTCATTTTACTGTTTCGTATTAGAAACATGTTTGAACATGATCATAGGTTAGTACAGATGCGTTGCAAAAGACAACTACAATGTATAAATTTCATTAACGTTTAAAAATATATTTTAAATATGTCAAGCTCACAGTTGACTAAAAGATGTACATGGCGGTATTTGAGAAAGAAATAATTATAATAATCATACCTATTCATACCTATTCTCACCTATTTACCTACTAAAATCAGCACTAACCATTAGAAAAACGTTAGAAAAAGAACAAAGTATTAAAAAAACAGGAGCAAGGTACGCGTCCATACACCACTACCGTCTGGTCGCATTTGTATAGTTAATTGATCCAGAACCGGCCTCAATACACTACTATTGCTGTTTAAATCTTGCATAGTTCTGTTTAATGCTTCAAGTGAATATTTGTGTGCCATTGTGCATTCATCCCAAATTATTATAGAACTCTTCCGCAACACTGCAGCTATTCCACTATTCTTTTTGATGTTACACATTGCATCTGGTTTATTATGAACGTCCAATGGCAGCTTGAATGTTGAATGTGCTGTTCGCCCACCATCCAGTAAAGTAGCCGCAATGCCTGACGATGCTAATGCTAATGCGATTTTTTGTTGCGACCGTATTTTGGCAAGAATCAACGATATTAAAAATGTCTTACCGGTTCCACCGGGTGCATCCAAGAAAAAAAAACCGCCTTGTTCAGCAGCAACAGCCAGCATAATCCGATCATAAATAATTTTTTGTTCTGCTGTCAGTAATGGTTCACTGTTCATGATAATTGTTGCTAAACTTCCATGGTCATATTGATTTTCTCGTTGTAAATCGGTATTGACTAAGTCGGTGGCTGGACGATTAGGTGATGGCATACCATAATGATTAAATGGTAAATTTGAACTAAGAACACATAAATCCTCGATCAAGACCAATGCTTCATTGTACATCTCTGGTGTATAATCTATGTTTTGGCATTGATTTGTTTGTCTAATTCGGTGCAAGATGTCTTCTGTCATACAATTTTTATATTTTTCCCACAAAGTTTGTGCTTGCGAGGGATAACATGTCGCCAAAATAATTGCAAACAACTGACGAATGTTATTCGGTGTTGATGTCAACGCAGCATCAGCAAGCGTTAAGTCCCAATGGTTATCGTCTTCTAGCAATTGCAGTTCACGACATGCATCCTGGTATGTATTGAATACTCGACCATTAGCTGTTCGTAAAAATTCAAAAGACGTTGGTCCGGGAACATTCACCAATAACAAACGTAAATAGAAGCACTCACGTTGCTTTGGATGTACCGTGTAAAGTCTCCCCAATGTCTTAGCTTTGAATATGCCTGTAATGGAAGGATGTGGTTTTCCTTGTTTCCGTGGCTCCCATTTTTTACTGGATTTGTTCCATGTGAAATAACGTGGAACATCACCATACACCAATGTCTTCGCGAATTGGCCAAAAACATCAGGTTTTTGACACAATGTAAAAAATTCAGTTAGAGTCGTTTTCGGAGCTTCGAACGCTCTTTGGAGAACATTTTCTTCAGTGAAGTATACACGTTGACCGTTTTCAAGATGTATTGCCAGATGTTGGACAGCAGGATCTCTTTCGTGGATGGGAAAGCTGAGAATATGCCAAATAGCTTCATTGCTGCTAATGTATCTGCCCATTTGGTATCGTGCTATTTCGTCATTTTTATTTATGTTTTTTACTTCAAATATGGCCAAATCACTGCCTTTGTTTACATATTTACAAATATACTTAATTGATTTAACAGAACTGCAAAGCTCAACATTGATATGAGCTTTGTAAGTTTTTGAAAGTAGTGGTGAGTATGGTACCACCCACTGATTATCAAACTCAACTTGATTTGGAAAGTTCGGCAGTCGCATTGTAAATGTGTGGCCACCATTCTCAGTACTTCTGCGGCGATACATTGGATAACCATCAATATCCGTGATCGTGTCATTCGTATGCGGCTTTGGGAAGTTTTTTTTACATTTTCCATTTTCCATGCACGGTGACGTCATGTTGAAAACACCGCATGGCCCATGGATCATGTGTTTGGTGACAATATCAAATAATTCTTGATCAATTAATGGGTCTGGAATTTCGGCTGAAATTATTTGATCGATTTCTTCAGGACGGATTCTATCTTTAAGCCAAACCAAAATGTGGGCATGAGGCAAACCTCGCTTTTGCCACTCTATCGTATACAGCCAACAACGTGTGATACCAAAAATTGTATATTTAACAATAAAATCAATTAAGGATTTCAATTTTTGTTTAAACACACGTGCAGTTAAATCATGACGATGAATGGCTTGTTGTCCTGGCAATAGTAAAGTTTGTATCTCTTCCCAATTCGGATTACATGTGAATGTAATAAATAAATCCGGTCGGCCGTAATGACGTACGTAAGTCATCGCATCTTGTATGCATGCATGTTCCGTGCCGTTCCGTATCGACATCTGTCAGTTTTATGACTGAATCTACCAGCATGTTCACCTAATGGTACTTTGTCGGCTTTTATGACGATTTGATAATTGTCATTTTGCAGTCGTGGCGAAACTCTTTTGATCAATTGAATTAGTTGATTGTGATCTTCTAAAAAATTTTCCAATAATATCACAATTGCTCTTTCCTCTGCTTGTTCAATAAAATTATACTGGCACCGAGTCGTCACGCGCTCTTCACAATCGCCCATAAAATAAAAAGGTATCGACATCTGTCAGTTTTATGACTGCCAAATAATAACGGACAAAAAATTAGCGATAAATTAAAATTGCGACTATAATTTGAGATTTAAACTATCCTATCTCTCAAGTGCACATCGAACTGCACATGGTGTTCAAATTTTATTATTAGTCCATTATTTTATTATTAGTCCATTGAGGACAAACATTGTGACACGAGATTTATATATATTAAGATGTAAAAATCTACCTTCACTATTTAGAAGATATAAGATCAAGGTATTCAAATTATTTTTTTATGATTAAATATCTAATGGTTAACCATAGAAAAATAGGGTCTAAATGAATCGAAATTAATATTTATTGTTTGGCTTCGCCTTAAATTGTGAGTAAAATATGGCAGTCAATACGTTTTCTAGACGGAAAAGCGTGAAATGAGCGTGAAGCTAACTTGAAGATTTGAACCATTGTAATATTATATTATACGAAATAATTCAGGTTCGTGGATATACCTGTGTATTTTAAAAAAATTAAAATTAATCATTAAATATAATTAGGTCAAATAGTTTTACACTCAATTAAATATTTATCTAAATGGTACCCACTAATTACATGTCCACTCATAACTTCACCTCATTAACATCTAGAATCCTTCATAATAATTATATTTTCCATAAACGTAGTTTGATCAATTCACTAGCTAGACCATACATCATCTATTTATTTAGTTCGCAATGCTTACAGTAATTAATAAAGATAGTTACATAAAAAAAAATAATAATAATAAAACAACATAAGCCGACTCAACTTAAGGCATCTCCAATTTAACATATATTTTTAACAGAACACGAGAACGTGTACCTATCAGCTTCTATATTTAAATATGTGATAATAAGTATATGAGTGTTGTAATTTGAGAGTGTATTAGGGTGTGGAATAAAAGAGAGCGTTAACGTTTATGTATGTAGAATGGTATATATATAGTATATATGTGGTGGTGACGAGATTATGTCTATATCGTTAAAATTCTGGTAATATTTTTTTCATTACCGAATTCGTTGCGTAATTCGTGTTAATAATAAATAAATGAAAAAGCGGGGAACTAAAATATTATATTCCTGCATGTCTCAATTGATTATAAGCTGCGTGTGACCATATTTGATATGACATGGACCATCAGCTTAGCGTGGCTCTGTTTATGAAACTGTGTTAGTGTTGGTTAGATGCTTATGATTGTAGAGAAAATGTGATAAATAAACTATTTGAATTTAAATGAGCTTTTTGGTTTAGTGCGCTCCCCGTGCGCTTCAACAAAGGGACGTCGTTTGGTTTTAGTATTATATAAATTACGACATTTACTACAATGGCGTCGCGTTGCAGGGCAACTGAGAACCGACAAAACTGAAAAGCGAATTTCATCTCCGCGGATCACCATAAACGCGAAACATATTCCTCATATCGGCTCGTCTGAATGGCTGCATAAATAACCGCCCTACGGCGCAGGGGCGTTCGTAAAGTGGGATTTAACGCACGACTACACAAGTACCTACCCACACTCGCAGCCCTAGTGGCTAGTATAATATTATACACACAAAAAGGCCACGGTAGAATAGACAACAAACTACCAACGTTTCACTAACGCCGCTATTTTCTGAGTCAGTGATAAATGGTTGACCAAGTAAACGCCTTAAAAACTAAGGACATCACGATCCATGACACTGATTCAATATGAAAACATGTCTTTATAAAACGGCATCTAAAAATAAATATTTTATAATTGTTAGATATATTCGATATACTAGTGGACTGTAGGTTTAGGTATATAGGTTTGGATTATATCTAACCAGAAAGGAATTAGGTTACACGGAATACACCAAACTACAAATAGATTCACCAACCTTTAGTTGACAGGCGCACTGATGAGTTCGGATGCTGCATCCGGCGTTGGTGAGTTTCACAGGTGACACTTCGGTGTAGTTCTGCACTCGCGACACGGTATATGGGCCGACAAGTAATTGTAGCGCTGCGCGAGACCAAAGGGGTTCACACAACCGCACCGTTCAATTGCTGAAACGTCTCTGCTGAATTGTGTTTACAGGACTTTATAGGAAAATTATAATTAAATAATATTATAAATACAGTTTTTCACTGCGCGCCTGCCCGACCCAAAGCCTTGCCCCGTTCCATGCGACCAGGCACGTAATTAATTAAAACGATTTCTTCTTGTAATTAGGAAACATTTTCCAATATTTCTTTCTGAATAATGTTTATTAGTGAATATAGCAAAGGAGCGAAGTAAATATAAATACACCTGTATAAGAGTTATAAGAGTATAATTTACAATTTGAGATTGCACTCTCTAACTTCACAAAGATAATAATCATAACTAATACTCGATGAATAACGAGTTACCGAAAATGTTGCGTATGACTGTTTGTCTATGTACAATAATGTATGTGGATGTTTATCAATCACTCAAATATTGTTATTCGTCTTTAACTTTCTTTTTTTGTATCATTCGTTGTGTTTTTGGGAAAATTTTTAGATATTGACTACCATGGTACGCAGTAATGATAATAATGCCAAGAAATATGATTAAAAAGTAACATTGCGTAAATATTTTTAAAGAAAATTATATTATGTCGAGAGTAAATACCGTGCTTGATTTAATTTAGGGCATACATGACCTCGATTTGCAGGCCTCTTCAAAGATGTAGTGAGCAAACATTTATTTAAAAAGTTATAAAAACATTCACGTCCCCCAATAATTATTATATTATTATGATAACTTCTTATGAACTTTTTATTTATTTATTAATAAGGTACAATATATTATTATTTTTGACATTACAACATTTTTTTTAAACGCTTCGACGCTTCGTCTTGGCTGTCAGAAGCAGGTAGTGTTATAATTTATACCAAATAATAGACGTTGACCGTATGGTGTACGCAACGCTATCTGTTCTCCGAGGTACCTACTAATGTAGACAAAATAAATTAAAAATTGAAATAAAATTTGCATAACTTAGACACGCCAATGTCAATTTTAGGTTCAAGTAACATTTCAAACCAATTTCAAACTTGAATTTATGAAATTCACTTAATCAACGGGCTATTAAGTGAATTTATAAAATTCGCTTAATCAACGGGTTGGAGTGCCGCAAACTTTTGGGAGTTATTTCGAAAACAGCGTCAACGCCAAACGAAGGGGCGCTCCTAATTATGCCGCAATTAATCAAATAATCTGCTCAGCCTTCGTTGCCTTAGTCATTGGAGTCAAGGTCTCGGTTGATAAACACATACTACACGGGAATCTAATTAGGTAGAGCGCGAAAGCCTTCGTAGGATTTGGTTTAATTAATTCATTCTATGTAACTTTGAAAACGGATAACGTAATGTCTTGGATTCGATAGAATTTTCCTCTTTTCCTCATTTTCATTCTAGTTGAGACGATAATAGTTCTAGAGGACCGGTAAAACTTTACAGGAAAGCGAAAATCAATTTATTAATCACTTTTCTCTCTCTCGGTCTTATAATTACCACGATATTTTAAAACAATAATTACATTATTATATCTAATAGTCGTAGTTTTCCCCACCCCCAACCCTTCTACACAAAATAGTTTAACAGTGAAAAACTGTAATATAAAAATATACGTGCATATCACGCTATTTAAGGGTTTTTATTTAACAATAAACTGTCCAAAACAATTTAAATATCCTATACTCTTATACATAATCGAAAACATTAAATAATGAATTTTAGCATTTGATTTGAATTTTACCACATTTTTAATGAGCCATTTTACCAATTTTTTTTTAACAATTTTAGATGAGTCGAGCCAATCGCTTACCAATAACGCTCTTACTCCGGATTGCTCATACTTGAAATATTCCCACAAACTGGACTTCTTATTTGTTATTGAAATGATTAATAAACCCCGGTTTATTATTTAAGAGCAATCTTCGTTGTTTTGTACATATGACATTGTTTAGATTTACCCCTAAAAAAATCGACCAAGTATGTGAGAAGGTTATTTTCGATGAGTGAATATTTATTTGTAGAAAATTATTTTACATCCAATAAAAAGTAGCATAAATATAAATATAATCGCACGTCATCCTCAGAAACTCTAAGAATTAGTTTATTAGGATTAATTACATTATTACAGTTAGCATAACATAACATAACATAACAATAGCATAACAACACCATAACGACACTAACGATTTAAATACTTTTAGATAATATGAATAGTAAATATGGTAAATAGTAGGAAAATAAAGAATTTACAAATATTATGGTTATGGATTATTTTAAAACGAAATATACACACAGGATTTTAAAAAATCTACGAATTCAATTAGGCACTCATGACTTTAACGGTACGATAGATTTAATTATTTAAAAATAAATACATAAAGGATATTAATTTTGGTAAATAAAAACCTAGGTTTTGTAGTGTATTATGTAGAAGAGTTTTATAGATGAGCGTGAAAGCGTGCCGGAATTCAAATCAGTGCTGCCTTGAAAGCCTCGATTATCGTGTCGTAATCAACGCGTTTATAAACGACAATGCTCCGTGGAACGGAAAGATGGATGATGTTGCCAGATTCTCAATTGAAAACATAAGATAGGTAACGGGTTTCGATTCGACGGATGTCACGATCAGCGCAGGCGCGGATAAGAGTCGGAATAAAAAATGGATCTTCTAATCTAGATCGACGTAAGGCAAGCTGACAGACAACCAGGAGAAAGTACTCATTGAAGAAAATTAAATATCAGACTATAAAAAGTCGGAAGCTGCAAAATAAATGATAGCATTCGGATATGTAAAACGTAAGTGTTTGGTTATTAAACAGTTTCCGGGCGCCATACTTGATCGGTTTTCAACCTGGAGGTGTGCGCCGAGAAGAACTAAATATATTTAATATTGCCTCTTATATACAAATATTCTTTTTTAACGTTTTTTTAAAAAAACAATTGCTATGACCAGCTTACAGCAATTATTTTACTAAACAACTAAACTAAATGTGCTTGGTGAAATAACGTATGAAAAATATCATTTAATACGACGTAGCATAATTTAATAGTCCCGATCTGTTTAGAACCCCTATATTACATAACAACATAGCCTTTAATAACATAATACCTCGCATCTGTCGTCTTTATAATACCTTACGTAGAGATAGTCGCATTGACATTTTCCATTATAGCCGCCTTAGTCAATAAGGCATATTTTTGAATTGCTTCCGAGAAAACAAAATATATTACATATTTACATATTTATGTTCATACATTATATTTATATTTGTGTATTATACATATATAATTACCCATAAACCTCCAAGGGAACAATCAAATAGAACCTGTATGTTTTGTTAATAAATAAAGAATATTAAATATATATATATATCTATATATCCGCAAGTATATATTTATTTGTATGTAATCATACAATATCTATATTTATAGTGTATGTATTATTGTATAATTTATATTATTTCTATTTAGTATAATCTGTGTTTTATCTTTTATATGCATTTGGTGATTTCTTTTTATTTATTTATTGATAAGGTTTCTTACTTAAGTGTCTAAAATTAATGTAAACAAGTTATATATTCAATATTTTGTTAGTTTACCGAATAAAAAAAATTAATAAAATAAAATAAATCATTAAAAATGATATGATTTTAATAAGCGAATTTAAACAATCAATATTCAAACATCTTAACCACCGGACTACCACGACCGCAGGTAAAATTAACAAAATTTTCAAATTAGATTCATCAATAGAGTCGTTGTAGCTTAATAACTTAGGCCAACGCTCTACAATTATTAGACATCTTTAAAGATAATTAAGAAATAGTTAATGGCTTAAACGACATTATAGAAATAAATTAAAATAAAAATATTTTTTTTATTGTATAAGGTAAAAGGTAAAATATAAGGTAAAATATATTATTTTGTTTTTACTATGACCACGTAATTGTTATTTTTGGTCTAATTAATATTCAGGCCTTCTAATTTGTTGCTTGAATTGGTTTAGAGACTGTGTGTCGTATTTTTTTTTTATCTTAACCGCAGATCAAATAAAACTTCAACTCTCTAGCGATTACAGTGCCGGACTGGTGACATTATTTTTCTCTCATTATCTCGCTCATTATTTTTTCTAGAAACAAATAATATCAAAATTATTGAACGCAATTTAAAAACAAAAATAGAATTAGGCATATCGCGTGTTGGTAGTGAAGTTTGCGGATCCTGTGCCCTTTAGCCATCTCTTTTCCATGAAAGTGATGACACATTCGAGTCGATTATTGGCAGCTCAGACTATTGTTGCGGATTTAACATTATAGGCATCCAGCTAAACAGAGGAGCCGCGGGTGTCTAATTGGTTCAATAGAACCGCTAGACCGGTCCTTCGAGCATAAGGATCAGTGGAACCCCCCGTCACAGAATATCCTCGCCCCCCCGTGCTGTCCAGAAGAACGATCTTTTTTACTTTGTGGGATACGGTAAAAAACTGACCATATTAAAATACTATTTTATCATTAGACAGTTCCGATAGTAGTATTAATCCCGAAATTGTCTTAAATCCAAGGAATAATAATAATTCCTGTTCATAGAATGATTCGGTTGTTTTTTTTTGGGTTATGTTTATAATGTTTGTTATGTTTATAATGTTATGTTTATAATGTTTATATGTTTGGGTTATGTTTATAATAACAAGAATGGGTAAACTTAAAAACTATAATAATGTCTACAAATAGTGAAATTAAATACAAATGATTCGACCCTGGCGAAACAGCCGATCGGACAATCTGGAACAATACCCCGTTCGGCGGAGGCGAAGGCGGCGAAATTGAAAAAGTTATCTCGTGCAGCTGGAGGCAGGAGTGGCCGCCAAGGGGAAGACATCAAAAGCATTTCGATTCAGCCACCCGTGCAACCTCAGACTTATTCGATTTTATGGAACAAACTTCATTGACTTCAGATCTCGATCTTGTTATGATTATAAAACAACTTCTACGTCCATATCTAACATCATAAACGTATTTATGAGCGATGAAAATCCTGTTAAAATTTCTAATATGAAACAATATGGGGTCGTCTAAAGTATGGAGGTACTTAACTATCGGAGTGATCATACAATTTATGGGTTTGACACGAAGCATCAAGTTGGTTAGAAGAATAAAAACTAGTATTGCAATAAATAAATAAGAAGAGGATAAATTTATTAAAAAGAGTAATAGATTAGCGACATTCTTTCTATTTCCAATAGTGTATCTGTATAGTTATAATATTTTGGTAGCTATTAAACCAAGGATTCCCAAAGTGGTCGAAATCGGTTTCCCAGGGGTCCACATCGAAAACTGATTTTGGGGGTCGAAGAGGTCTAAGTATCGACCCCAATTAATTAACACAATTTCTTATTTGAAACTTTCAAGATACTATTTAAGTTGTGTTACGTGTACTAATTTGTTATAAGAATGACTAATATTTTAGTAGGAAGTATTAACAATTATTATTAATTTGTGCAAATTAATTATTAATAACACTTGATTTTTACTGAATTTTATGTCTATTTATCTTGTTAAATTTTGATGAGAATATGATGTCAAGTTTACTCATTTAACCAACCGTAACGTTTTTAAATAGGCAAGTAGTTTGTATCTGAGGTATCAGTTCATTTTGGAAAAGGGGTCTCTTGCCCAAAATAGTTTGGGAATCCCTGTATTAAAGCAACTGAAAACATATTGAAAGACGTACATCGAAATAAATACTGTTGTAATGCACGACTTACTCCTCCTAATCAAGTAATGAGGAAGGGCATATCAAGAAATAAAAGATATACATTTTTCGTATTATAATATAAATATCGTGAAATGTCTGTTGCATTATTCTAATGATGTAAGCTTTTGTGTGCAGAAGCCATATGCAATTCTTTCCAGTAAGCTACTTATCGCCCGGGGTAGAGTTTTCATAACGGTAAATTCGATTATTACAGAAGTAATTGTAGAGAATAATAAGGATTTGTTTGTGTTACCAGCTATGCACAATCGAATAAACCTTCTATTGTAAAATATCAAAACACAAGTGCACACATGGGCTCGCATCGAATTAATCAACTTCCAGAAGAGTTCAAGGAATACGAAAATACACCTAATTCAATAGAGCCATCAAAATGTATTTACTAAATATAAGCTTATACTAATATACTCGCCCACTATAAAAAAGGTGATTTAAAGGCTAGGTGTTTATGCTCGATTAGAAGTAGGTTGCGTACTGAGAAGTAAAAAAGTATCTGGTACCCAAATCGTTACACAGCCGTGAATTTATTCGAAATTTTCCTATCCTTCTTATAATTTAGTAATAACTCTTAATTTTATATAAAATACATCTGTTTTTGTTGTGTTTGGTTTTAATATATTTTTGACCTGTCTGATTATTTATAATTCAAAGCTTATTGCTAAATTATAAATGATATTGTTAATGCAAAACATAAATTTTACTTTATATTAACTTTTTAGATAGGAGTAGAAACATCATCAAATGATAAAAAACATAATAATGTTTTGCTGCATTAAAAATAGGTTTTGCATAATAATTACCTTTTTTACATACAGTATTAAAAATAAGGTTTATTCTTTTGAAATTCTGGATCGTCTCGCCATAAACGGCGGCTAAAATGAACTTTGTCAAAAACCATTAGGACCGCTAAGTGGCACTATTCATCAAGTTGAATCGGGGAACGTTAATGAGTTCGTTTTGTTCGCTGCCGCTAATCTACTCCTCTGTCTGGCTTTGCGGATATAAAGACAGAAAGAGACGACAACGTTTCACTTCTGTTGGACTTCTGTTTATTTATTGAGAAATATAGTTTGGACGCGTGTCTGTTTCTTTAACCCCTACAGTTAATTCCTAATTTAAAGAAACTTTGTCATTATTTTATGAACGCTAAAATGTGAATTCACGCTAGGTTCGCAAATCTGGTTGTTAAGATTCACAATTTCAAAGGATAGTTTCTCAAACCGAAATTTATAAGGATGCATTCAAAATTTTGTCTTTCAGTCAGGCGAAGCGATTGAGCGGATAAAGCGTTCAAAGAACGGAAAAAAGAGAAACACGAAATTCTGCCACAGAACGAAAAAGAAACGCCATTGGTAGAGGGGATGGATTAAAAACAAAAATGCATCATCCGATGCGGATGAGAGGGGAGGTGATATAAAAGAGCATCGGAGAGGAAAAAAACGACGCCTAAGCACGGACGCAGAGATGCTGGGCGTAAACATCCGGAAAGAGTGTGACGCAATTGCATTAAAAAAATAAAGTAGAGTAGCAAGCGCAGACAATTAATGTACAGGAGGTACCACACGAATTGTAAAGTATTTTGTTAAAATAATTCTGCACTTGCTTTGGCGAATTTATTTAGAAGGAATCATGAATTTGAAAACCAGTTGCTTGATGGACATAACTAGACTAAGATTTATAACTATTATACTGTGAGTATAATAAAATAAATACAGGATCGGTTTTTGCCTCTCAAAAAATGGCTAAGGAAAAAAGTCCAAATCAGCGTGCAATGGGTAGTATAAGGACATTAAATGTGCCTAAGGGTAAAGCTGAATTAAACCACTTTCTTCTATCCTACGGAGTTGAAATTTGACGTGTTGGTTTAGTCCGATGACAATGTATTTTTATGGTAAGCATGACCTGATTGTAGAGCTTGTAGGATAAGCTTCCTCAACGGTCAAAAGCATAGATACCAAATTTTGTATACGCATTTAAGTACTTAAATGTTTACATGTTTTTAATAATGTCTTTTTACTATTGAAATCTACTCATGTTGGTAATCTACTACGTTATTAGCCTCATGTAATAAGAATTCGTTAACAGTTAAAAAACAAAAACTTTTATAGGAATTTATTACTATTTCCACACGCCGTCTCCCAAAACCATTCACGATAAAAAATACAGCAAATTGGTCCTGCGAATTCAAACATGATTTGTTTTGCGTCATATCAAAATTCATCGTGGTTTCCGAATAAAAAAAATGTAAACTTTACATGATAATATAAAATCATCCTTGTCATAAGTTCGTTCGCTTAGAATGCAACGCCGCCTGGGTCATTCATCGGTCTTGGCAAACGCGAGCGAGCGAATGAAAGAGCAAAGGGAATTTACACCAGCACTTTGATAAAGTTAAGGTTTCCAGCAGATAAGCCTTGGGCTTAGGTGGTACATAAAATAAAATAACTGTAAATTTAATGAATAAACTAATAATAATAACTAATAATAATAAATTTGGGCATGCTTTATTTCGAAATTTTTAAACAATTTCTTACGCGTAATAGGGAACCCCCTCAAGTCTTCGGAAATGGTCATCCTGTATAAGAATAAAATAAAGATTAGCCGCTGCAGCGGTCAATTTCAGAGATTAAAATCTTTATATCTGGCCGAATTAAGGTATGGCCACCGTTTATTATACATAGAAAAATCAACGTGTCCTGCCTAGTTTAGCCAAATGAGCATGCCGCAGTTAAATTCATTCAGCTGCCTATGAAAAACTGCGCGTAAAGAAGTTTTACTAGAAAAAAACACGAATTAAAATACTCATTCTAACATTGATTTTATAACACGATTTAATATAGAACTAAACTAAGAATGTTGGGCGTTAGAAGTGGGCATTAACGCGATAATCATATAACTGGGGTTAAGTTGTATGCGATTTAAAAATAGCCTAATTTTTAAACGGCTACAAAATAACTGAGTGATTTGTAGCTGAACTCGTCACCGTCCATTGTCATTATGTCGCTTGCAACGAGATTTCCTTATCACTGAAGCTGGAGTCTGGCCGAACAGGGTAACAAATAATAGGGCGACTGTTAGACAAGCGACTCTGTAGAATGAACGCGATTTCGTAACCGCTGTGTCAGCCTCAGTAACGAGGCTATTCGTTGCGCTAGAATAATAGGGGGATTTTAATGGTGTTGCCTTATAACGCGTATGAGAAGCTAATGTACTAATGCTACGTAATACACTTCATTTGGTAGGACATTTAAATTTGGTTAACCTTTTAAAAAAATAGTTTGCCAAGTGCTCTGAGTCGTACTGTACAAGCACAGCTTGGTTGCTGCTTGCACCGTGCGAATAACTCACGAGGACGCGCCACGGGCGAGACGTGTGTAGCGCGGCGGTGGCGCCGTCGCCATGGCAACGCGCGATCGACGTCCGGCGTCGCAACGCCAGAGTGGGGGGGAGGGGGAGGGGGCATGGGAGAGGGGGGAGTGCACCGCGTCTCGTGGATACAGAGCGGGTAGATCATTGTATAGTTTCTGTAAATTGATTTAGTGTTATTTTTATTATGCTTGTAAAAGTAAGTTCACACATGTGCGTACTTCACATTTTATCGATGATTGCCTAGTATGTCAACTAATCGATTTCAAACATCGCATTTCCACACTACCGATTTAGTTCTAAGGTAAAGTCCAACCAGTTCTGGAAAATATTTTTAAAAATATAATCTTAAGATTTTCAAGGATTCACAAGATTTATTTATGCAATAAACCAACTAGATTTCTATCACTTCCAAACAAATCGCTAAAAACGAATTGTAATAATTACGGTAAAAATCTCATTGTATGCAAGGATATAATAAATGGATTCCGAAGGACACACAATATTCAGGATTAATAAATATATATTTTTTAATATTATTATTATTAAACGTTAAAAATCCTATCTAAACTTCTCTTTAAGAACTCAAAAAAGGAAATTTTATTCCAGACCATCAATATTACTAATAAATAAGTATATTTACTCGTGTAATAGTAGTATTTAGTGTATTAATAAGTATATTTAATAAGTATCTTAAAATTCTCTTAGAAAATATAGACAAAAAAAACGAATGCCAATCTGTTAAAATAACTACGCTCGAAGTTTGCTAATGAAATGAACCCTATACAGATTATTTAATCACATAATCGTGGTACCCACTTATAAATCATATTATAAATAAAGAAACAGGCTATTTTATCATATTTATTCGTAATCATAAAATTTATAAATCACAGAGGCATTGTTTTAAACGTTAATCAAACTGACTATAATTTTATTTTAAGGGTAAATATCACAAATACAAAAAATGAATAATAATACTGATGAGTTTGAGATAAACATTACACTATATATCTGCGTTCTGTGTATGTATATGTAGTTATAATCGACATTATTAAAATTAATTAACAGTAAAAAATCATTTATAAAAACAAGTTTTTATTTAAGCGCTTGAATGCGTATTCAAAATTTCGGTTCTGTGCTGTTGACCATTGAGGAGTACCTTTATCTGGAGCCAATCCTAGGTATAGCATCAGGTCATGCTTACCATAAAAATGCATTGTCATCGTAACTGAACCAATATGTCAAATTTCAACTCCGTAGGATATGAGGAAACGGTTCTAATTCAGCTTGCAAGATTTAACCCAAACATTGCAAGCTAAATAAAAGCTTGTAAATATTCATCATAAATTATTTTTATGCATACCAAAATCATACTTAATTTATTACTTTGTTTTAACATATACATACAAATCACCCACACTCACAAATCGTCGCTCACAACTACCACAAACATCAGTCACAAATTATACATAACACATCAAAAAAATCTACTATATACGTATATAATATTCAGAATCTATATATATTTTAAGGACACTGTTCCAAATTTTTATTCTAATGGTAATATGTAAAATGTCCGAAATCTATAATTGGTTTTATATACTAGTAATAAGTTTTGTTTGTAATTATAATAATTAATACTGTTGGATTTTTCAATAAAGAATAAATAAATAAAATATTGCGAAAGCGCTGTATCGAGCGACTAGTCTTAGTTTTCACCGGCGGTATATCCATCCCTCTCGCCCTGCGGCCCTTCGGCGCTGCGCTGCGCCGGTCTGCGGGCTAATAGTGAAAAGTAAGCGAGTGCTTCTGCCTCACTTGGATGAAGTTTTATTGATGTGGTTGTTTGTATCGAGATGGGCGATTCGGACGTTACCATAATAAAGTGAACGAAGGGGGGAATGCGACGCGACTATATTTATCTTTTTCTAGAGGAAATATTGTAAATTGTTTTAAAATGGAAAACCGAAGCCCTATAAATAAACCATTAAACTTACAAGTGAACATTGTTCACTGGCGCACGACATTTACTAATCGCAGTCGCGTGTCGCGGTGTTATCAGTTCGAGATACTCATCTTTGCCAAGCTTATTTCAATATGGATTTGACTACATCGTATGTGAGATTTCCTTGTACAGTAATAATGTTTTCATTGATTAATAACAGGTGTAAATTATTCCGGTAGACGCAAGATAGTGTTTGAGTACGATGAATTGGTAAACAATGGATTTAAAAGATTTATAGAAAACGAAGAAATTAAAAAAAAAAAATACAATTGGGTTGAAAATTCGAAGTGTTTAGGTTCATATGGCTCATTGGTATAAGATGTTGATTGGTGTTGTTGTTGTTGATGTTGTTGTTGATTTTGATGTAAAAGAAAACTGCTAAAACACATTTTTATAAAATGATTGAGTAGAGGCAATAATAGAGTCAAAACTAAAGACTCAATTAACGACACTGGGCTTAGGTAATGATCTGGATGGTAAGTTATAATATTTTTAACATATATTTTCATTAGCTTGTTATAAAGTCGGTTTTAAAAATCGGGGTCATTGTGCAGAAAATTCTAAAATCAAAGAAAATTTTAGTGTCTGTATAACGATGATTGCCTTACATTGATCATAATTTTTTGAAAAATGGAGATTGATTTGAATGTGATGTGGTAATTTTGATTTGTTGTCAAACGGATGGATCTCGAGCCGTGTAAAAAATGAAAAAGATGGAAAAAAATAAGGTTTACCTTGAATTCATATTTTATTAATCACCTGGATCCATCGATTTACTCACAGCGATGAAATATGAGTTAAAAAATATCTGCCTAACTAAATGGAAGTCGAAGTATTTGCAATATCGTAAATAATTAGTTTTCGCACTCACTTCTTTTAACGACTTCGGGCCAGATGTAGGGAAACGGTCAAAGATGGCCGATGTTCAAAGAGCAGTCTGGAATAAATTAAAATAAACAAACATTAGAGAAAAAGAGATAAAAACTCAATTAATGAGCGTGTTTAAAATATTCTTTGATTTGTACTCGTATATTACTTTTTTTGGCAATTAAAATACAGTCCTTATAAATGAAACTTATCATTAAAGTTATATAATGTGTATTACTACTGTATTTTATAAAGAAAAGACTATCCTTTTTTTAAAGAAACAAATATTTTGACGTAAAAAAACCTTTATTTACTTTACTCCTTTTTATCATCAACAATAACATATGACAAATGATTTTAAAACTCGTGATTGATTTGTCATACATAAAATTTATCACCTAGGCAGCAAGTTAATCGGTTGTTAGCATTAGTAATCATGATTAGGCACGTGACAAATTTTTAAAATACGATTATCTAATTTTTACTAAACTTGTATACAAATCAAAACGATCAATACCTGAACGCCTTAATAAAACTAGAAAAAATCAAATAAGGACAGTTTTTTTATATTTATTCTTCACATTTTTCACATCTTCACTATTATGTTTACAATTTACGAGTGAAATTACAAAGATTTTCTTGTGATAATTGTACACACTAGGTAAAAAAATAAGATGAGGCGATTAAAAGAAAAACGAGGTTATAAAAAAGGCAGAAAGCGTTTATTTAGATATCCCTTAAATGTTACAATACTCGTCGTAATTATACAAGTCGACGTTTGGATTGAAGGTGAAAGTTAATTTTTAGACTCGCCGCTTGGACACTGAAAGATTTTTTGAAAATTCAACTTTCATGTAGTACCTAGCTAATCACAGTTCGTTTTCACCGTGCATATATTCAAAGTACACTCGGCCTTCAGATTGCCAGCCTGAAAATGCTTAATCAGAAATCGGGTAGACGAGATGCGGACGCTATAATTAGACAAACAAACATGGTTTCAATTCAATCACGAGCTTGTGCGGAAATACAAATAGAACGAAACGGGAAATTGGATAGAGATCCTGCAGTATATACGGAAATCACGTTTATTTACATTTTTAATATCTCGATTACGTACATAATGACATATTATAATACATACGAAATAGACTCGTATATTATGTTTATAATCCTGAAGTGTATAAATTGCATGAAAGCCCTAAATTGAGATGGGTCGATCGTGCCCAAGTAGATATACCAACTATTAAAATCACGTTAAAACAGAAACAAAAGTAAAATGTGGGTGCAAGATCGCAACTGCGATTTTTGTGCGGCGTTTTTAAATTTGTTATACCTACACGTCAGAACGAAAATCTTACCTTTCAAAAGACTGAAAAAAATGTATGTTGTCAAGGTTGGAAATAAATAAATCATATCTAAGTAATCTAAGTTTCTCAACCGCTATAACTTTGGCCAACAATGCTGGTGTCGAACCCTCTCCCGGGTAATTTTAGCTGGAAATGCATCCCGCGAAGAATGCGGAGGAAATATGTGTGCATCTTTCAGTGCATAACTGTAGGGAGAGCGTAATCCCCTAACAAATGAGTCTGAGGGGGTGAATAAATGTCCTCAAGTAAACCGCTCACGCAAACACTCGCTCGAATAAGATCATAGTGGAGGTATGAGTTAGAATATTATGACGCCTTCAGAATTAAATCTTAAATCTTTGCTAAGCTACAATAAATATTTATTATTATTTTTTTAACATAAATAATTGTAAAATCGCATCATTTTTAAAATAGACCATACATTTCTTCCACCTTTTTTGAATTAACCTATAAAGAGTGGCCATGTTACTTCAAAAGTAACATTAAATGTATATGATTAAAAATGTTAAATTTAATTACCTATGTTATTTATTGTTATGACGTCAGTATAAGCCCTTATTGTAAAAAATAATTTTATAAAGGTACCTATTATAACGAATAATTTAGTATTATTTAAGAATATATGTATTCACTTACTTAATTTAATAAATAAATAAAATCAATATATCAGAATGTTAAAAAAATTATTAGCTCAATTGTTCTGGTTACGCCGAATTTACAGCTAGTAGTTAGACATTCGAGCGATTTATTTTTAACTGACTTCAATAAAAAGAGAAGGTCGTCAATTCGATCTGCATATTTCCGGAATACGTTATAATAAAATTTCAAGGAATTTGAGATAAAATCTAAATTTAAGATGTCACGTTGTTTTTACCTATTGTTTAACCACCTTTCTCCTATTGTCAAATGAAATTAAAGTTAGGATAAGTCCTTTCATTTTAAAAAGAAACCCATCTCTTAACAAACTTACAGAAATATTGTCCTTTTGTCTTTTATCCTTTTATTTAAAAGGATATCTTTTTAAATAATATTTATAAATATTTCGCAGAGTAAAATATTTCTACCTGATTACACTTGTCATAAAATGCTTTCATTTTTAATATAAATCTCCTTTGTTAGATGATATTCTTGGAGAACTTCGATATTACTAAAATAAAATTTACAATATATTGACGCGAAATTGTAGACAGACTGAAAAACGGTAGTTAACAATGCGACACTCCACTATGTCCGCGGCTTTATAATTAGGGCGGAATAAAAACAATTTAGATGATTAATGTGTGTCGTACGGTAAGACACTTTCTATAAAATGGCTATAAATACTATACGTATGAGTAACATAGTCAATATTATTGAAGTGTATTACTTATACTTTTAATAGTAACATTGGTAAGATGTAAGGCATTTTAGTTTATTTTTATCTCCTCTTGAAAAAATATTATTTATTTATTCTTGTTAAAGTTTAATTAGTACCGATACGTTTTAAAATTTGAGAAGGATATGATTTGTCATTTTTAACCTTTTCAGTAGCTATAGTATGATCTGAAAGCATTTTGGTGCCTTAAAATATACATTTTAAGAAAAAAACAACTTAGCAACTGCAGGGGCTTGAAAGTGAATTTATTTGATTTAGGTATGAAAAATAAGTGACGTTTTTCGTTGGAGAATAAAAAAAGTACGGTTTAAAGGGGCGTTCCATAAAACACTAAATTATATAGTTATATTAATATATTTTTTAATTATAACAATTCAATACAAAATTAGAACATTTGTTAATAATTATATGGCGAATGTATTGTCTCAAAGGCAATAACTACCAGTAAATCAACATTGGATTTAAAATCATTAGTAGGTGAAAATTTAATTTAAATAAATTATAGGAACAAACCTAATGTAATTTTAAATAATTATAATATTGACAGTAATTATGTCTGCTGGTGATAGAACGACTAAGGAAAAACTAATTATGGCGAAAAAATATCTTTCTAATATTTAAATATGTAGATATTCGCAAGCGAATCAAAAAATCAAATATGAAAGACGCTCAAATTAATTATCAAAATCAATGAATGCAATATCGACATAATCGATAATAAGCAGAGTTAAATATGTGCATAACATATACTCGGTTGCTTATGGAAAAATCGAGTATGTAGGTAGAGAATGAAGTGAATGTGGTAAAGATTGAATGTAGAGAAGCGATAGCTAATCTGTACCTACTGTTTGGATGAAATAAAGGTAGTCATGTGTTGAAAAAAAAATATAATTCAACATACCTGAAATAAAATTTGATAAAGGTTTTTAATAAAGTAATAAATAAATAAAACAAAGACATTTTCTTCGAATACGCTGAATCATCTAAGTGTTTTTCATTTCTATACTAGGTTTTAGATACATTTTTGCGTTCTATTTTTGAGTGATATTTATTTATATCGGTGTTTTTAAAGAATTTGACTCCTGCTATTATTGCAGTAGGTAGGTATCAAAGCTATGAATTTAAAGAATAGAGGTTTTTCTCATCGATCACAAGCACACTTCACCTATATTCAGTTCGGTAATTCCTCGCTGGGCGATCGGAAGATAGCGTCGCGTCTTTCGTAAGAATGAAAGATCATAAAAATGACTTCTTTGTTACTCTTTTTTGTCGGATCGCCGTTAAACTGGGCGAGAAGACATTGCGGCAGTGGGCGTCCGCGTCTTGGACACTAACGACTCCACCCGGATGGACGGAGAGGTGGTTACACAATCTGTCATTTTAATCTTTTTTTAATTTTCTATTTTATTTCCGTTGGCAAAAAGTACCTACAACAAAAAAATATGTTTTTAAACTGGAGCGAATGGCACACATAAGAAGTAAGTGCGCTAATCACATAATTATAACATACTAAGACTATCTAATAACGCCATTTAGCTGCGGTCAAGGAATTAGTAAGAATATCTGCGAAAAAAACATACTTACATATCGCATTAAAAACTTTAAAAAAAAATAATCACTTTAAAGGAACTATATTGGCATGTGGTTTTAATTTTTTTATTTTATATGCTTTCTTTTGCGTAAGCACTTGCCCACTACACACTTTAAATATAATTATTTTAACGTTTCTGTAACTCCGACGACATGCCTTTGTCCCCACTTCGGAAAGGTGTAAAAATGCTTTCGATAAATCAATTATTAAGGAATGGAGCGTTATGCTTGGCCATATTGGGAATAGTTTCGTAACGATGTCGATTTTTGTTACACGACAAAGGCGTTTGTAATCTTTTTAAGATCAGTTTACAAGCTTGTCTAATAAATGTCAAGATGGTGACACGTGTAAATGAAAGATTTCCTTTATAGATCGCTTTAGATTAAACTAGATGCTTTATTCTGTATCTTGCTCGCAACGACATATTAGCCTAAAGTACAAGCGACCTCTCTCTTCCTTCAAGAAGAAACAAAATCAACCCCTGGAAACAACACAAGTCCAGCGAAGTCCAAAGGCACAGGACGAGGAAAGCTGTCGCTATCATAAACCTTTCAGCCGAATCCGTCTACGCCGACAAAGGACAGATGGCATCGCCGTCCTCAAGAAAATTCAGGCAAAACAACCCTAAACTAGAAAAACTGCCCAAAGAGGCAGTCCACTAACAGATTAAGAATTCTTAGTAAGTTAGCTAAAACGTCACCCAAACTTTTTTCTATGACTTCAATCAATCAAACGACTATCCCGCTCAAAGTAATCTTTATAAATGCCGGTTTTTTTGTTACAATATTTTTATGATTATTGCTTGCTGTACTAAGGAAGAACTGTATTAAAAAAAACTTCAAACAAAACCCTTATTGTAATATTTTGGTACTATTGTAAATTACACAATTTCCTAGCAATGTTAGTTACCAATCTACACTGCATTCCATACAAATTATTCGAGATTTTTTTAATATGAAAATAAAATTATCAGTTTATTTATATATGTTTTTTTTACCAAATTTTCACCTGGCATAATATGGAATCATGATTCTCTCATAATAAAGGAAATGCTTTGTGGAGGAAGAATATTGGGTCCGCAGAATATTCCACGCGCAGTTTGCCTCATTCATAAGTCAGCGTTTAATCCATTCCCTTGTTCCAAAGGTATGGTAAGGTTTTTAGGGGCAGTCTGCGAGTTGTTAAACATTAATTTTGTGAACCCTACCAAACTGTACCTAACTATTAATTATACTTTTCATTTTAAAACACAAAATTACAAATTTTACGTTTAACATTTTAATGTTGTTTTAATGGGTTATTTTAGGAACGTATGTTCAGTTATTTGCTTTGCTTTGCTTTGCTTTTAAGTACGACAAAAGATGAACCTTAAACAAGAAATTAATCTAACTATATAAAGGGACGTCTTTCCGGTGGCATTCTTCTCTCTCTTGTGAATGCTTTTAAATCATGCTGCATAAATACTCTGTACCGTTGTTGGTTAATTATGAAAAACAGAACCAATGTATGCCTAAAAACTTATAAAGTAAACTATGCTTCTGTAGTTTTAATTTTTCAGTTCAAAAGACGTCTAAACTTTTGATAAAATATATGGTAAAATACACACTTTTTGAGGCCCCAATTTTTTTATAGTTATTGGTTGCTCGTTTTAGGATATTTGAATGACATTTTATTATTACACGGAATCATATTATATTAAAAGCATCAGAAATAACTAATTCGGTTGCTCGACGCGTGTGTATTCGTAAGCATGTGATTAGTATTTTTGCTTGATTGTATACAACTGTCACGAACTGAAAGCATTTCCAAATTACGTCAATAAATGGAAATGTATTCTCGTAAAATACACATTTTACGAGTTCGGTGTTTTGCTGAAGGCTGTAAAAGAAGGGCAATGAAATGTCGGCGGAAGCGGACAGCGCGGCGCGCAACGTCGAGCGCGCTGAAAAAATGCAACGCTGTTCAAATATGAATACCACGAATAGGTTTACGATCTTGAATAATAGAAAATAAAACTATACACGAGATAGTGGTAGTCTAGTCGTTAGACGTTGGACTTTTGGCCCAAAGGTCGCGGGCTCGAATCCGCACACGGTCATTCCATTTTTAACGCTTCATTACCACCATCTCCCCTAACTCTAGCACAGGCGCATCTAGCCTAGTTGAGTAAAGCCCAAAATAATTTTATATGATCTAGGTCATAGCAATTATTAAAAATAAAGAATACGCAATTATATAAGGCAACTGAGATGTTTTTATTAAAGGTTTACGTAGAGTTCCTAAAATTAGTCGAAATGATAAAATAAATTATTAGTAAAAAACATTTTTAAAAACGTTTTCGCGTGTGTGCGTTCAAATTCAGCTTGCAAGATTTGACCCAAACTGCTAAATAAAAGCTTGTAAAAATAATATTTTCACTCACGATTATACAAGCAATTGTAAAAATACTTATCATTCGTGAGTTTGACAGTTTTGTGCGTAATTTTCAGCAAGATTTGTTGCATTTTCATTATATAATTTTATCTCGGTGCTCAAATATAAATAATATGCGTGGAGAATTTATTTATTTTTTTAATTGGGATAGGTCAGCGTTTAAATACTTGTAATACTTAAAATGTATGACTATAGTGTGCGAATTCCAACTCGCAGCCGCTGATTCAATAGTCAAATGCCTTAGCAACTAGACTACCAAATCTATAGCAAAAACATTTGCAACTAGACTACCAAATCTCAATCACGGCGTGCTTTATGCTTCTTCGTGTAAATCAATGAACAGACTTATAGGAGCCACATCGTGGATTTCACACAGAATGCGGGGCGGAATAAATAATTTATGGTGCTCAATTATGCAAGGGTAAACATTGGAAGGTGGGGGTGAGGGTGGGGGGGGGGGTGCAACGACCAACGAACGCGTCTGCGCTGGGGAATCTGTGAGACAGGGGGAGGTGGAGTTTGAAGTGTAACTGGTGATGACATGCCTGACGGTGACATTTGGAAAAATGACTAGGATTTAAGAAATTACCACAAATAAAAATAAAATGGTTGTCAGAAAAGAAGTGATGGTGTTATTAGAAATGTATGAACTACTCTGAGCCATTTAAAGAAATTTCCCATTGAAAGATGCTTGGAATGACTCAAGGCTAGCACGGAGTGCGCTTTGCACAAATAGTATCGTGTATACATCGCTGTTTTGACTATTTTAGTATCTGACGTAAAGTATCTTTTCGCCGGTAATTATTTCTCATTTGCCATCATCTTCATCATTTATTTATTTATTATTTATCTTTTTTTTTATTGTTCATCCTAAATAAGGTTATGATTGCATAAAAAAAAATGTGCGCTTTTTTTGGCCACTGTCGTAACTACAAACATAACATGGACGTTTGTAAAAAAAATAGCAATTTTTTTTAATCCTAACTCCCAGTCTATTGTTAAAATATAGAATATTTGATTACGCTCGCCACTCGAAGAAATTGTATAATGAAGAAAATAGAAGTTGGGTACAACTGCAACTCTATTTGTATTCATAGTGTTAGAATTTGGGGCATCTATTGGGACGCCCGTGGCAAGGTCGGGCTAATTGCACGTCATTCATCTTTTAAAATGAAAATACGTCAAACTTTCAGGACTGAAAAGAACGACATTTGTATGTTCAAATTTACTTGAGGTAGAAATAATAATGACGACTTTTTAACTTCCCACTGTCTTTTAATTAATGTGATATAATATAATTGTTCTTTCAAATATCTCTCTTTATGATCTTCTATATAAAAGTTAGAGAATTTCAAGATTAAAAAAAAACGATGCTCCAAAAATCCATTAAGATGTTATTTTATAGATCTATATTTACTAGACTGTACCTACTTCGTAAGATCCGACACGGCACGAAGCATTCACATCCGGTATGTTATTAAAGATATCATCAATCTTCTTGCGTTTCACCACGTCGCTTGTATAACACTTCTTGACTACCCTTCCTTTTCCTACTGTAACTATGATTTATGTTTCTTTTTATTTATTTATTTAACAGGTTTCCCTATGTACACATTATAATACAAGTAAAAAAAATAAATAAATTACTAAAAGAAAATAAAACAACATTAAAAACCAAAAACAATAAAAATAAAAAACAAAAAATACATACAACTACATACATGTAACTATACCACAGCAGGAAAAAACAAAGTTAAAAAACTAAAAATAATGCCTCCAGGCAAACTATAACAAATAAATAATTCACGCTTTAGTTTTATTCGAAAAAAAAATAATATTAAAATTAAACACAGTATTAATTTTAACCCTGCTCAAATGATTAAAAGAGTAAATTTGCAGTTCTGTAACATAAAAAAAAACTTAATATTGAGCTTTAACTCTATGAAAATGTGTATATTCAATGAAGATAGACTTAGTAAAGATGAAAAAGCAAGGTAAAATTAATAAAACTATAGTGATTTTTTTATATGTACCTTTAATAACACTCATTATACCTAAGTAGTAACGTATGTAGCTTATACAATTCAATAGATTCAATATTAGAAGCAAAAAGTTACTAATATTAGTAATGAGTAAGCATTGTTAATCCGATTCGAAGGTCTTGCAATTCTTTAATATTAGACCGTTGTCATTCTTATGCGATTTATCATCAGAAACGCATATTATATTATTATTACTGAACCTAAACAGACACATTAATTTTGATGTCAAATGAGAAATAACCTCAGGAATCTGGCGTCCATTAGGCGTGACATGTTCTAAAAGTAGCCACCGTCTTCAGAATTGACCAGTTTATAAAATGAACCGTTCTATTTGTCTGGCAACGCACCAGATCGTGACGAGAAGAAATAAGGGCAGTTGCTAAAGTATTGCTTATTTCAGAAATTGTAATTAAGTTGTCGTCCTCATAAAAATCCGGTTGTTTATTTAATTTTGATCACAGATCAGAAAAGTGTAAGTACAGTTATTTTATCTGGTCACACAGACTTTATCGACAGTCACACATAACACAATGGCCGAGAAAATAGGATATCGCTGCTACCGGAAGAGGAAGTGAGAATCTTTCCTTCCTGCAAGTGATATATTTAATATACCAATCTCACTCAATCACGAGTCGAAGTGATAGTTTCACAGTAACCAACCGGGGTTTCAAGGGAGGCCAACTTAGAGGCTACGAGGGGGGAGGGGGAGGGAAAATGATTTCGATGACATGAAAAATATTAATTCCGGTCTGCCTCGTATACAAATTTCAACTCGATTTTGAAATTTTATATTTGTTATTTGGGTTTCGTCAGCTAGTAAATCTTGTTACTAATGTAACAAATAATATAAACAAAAAATATGTAAATGTAAATGCTCGTTAAGTTCAGTTTTGTGAAGGTTTAACTTACGTTCTATCTGCGATTAATGCAGATATAAAACAAAACGATTGCTTTTATGTAGCTTTTAAGTGACATGGTTTGGACTGAACTCAACATAATACCAACATCCGATTACGAAAACGCGCCCGACATTAAAACGAGGAGAAAATATAATAACGTCGATCTGACATCGGCGCTGTTGGCTTGCGTTTCCCGTATCGGAATGACACGGGCGGAAATTAAAGTACCGGCTTGTATTAAATTCGCAGTCACGACGTAAATTCAGTTCGAGCGCCAACTAGTAGAACATTGAAGATGTGGAGGCCACGAATCCAGACTGCAGAGCAAACAGCTGTCGCGAATGCAATCATATCAAGGGAATATACCTACTCGCGACATTCTCTTCACAACTTGAATGTATTCATACATTCTACTATGTTTAGTATAGTATTCTCACGGTCAGAGGAAGGTCACGAAGAAGTATATAAACTGATAACACTCATTCGAAGATGGAATCTTAGAATACATACCAATTTTACAATGCATAAACATAAACATTTATATTGTGGATCTGATCTTTTGTAGCATGGTGCTTCACAGGAGCAGAATGCAGATTGTTTAATCAATAAAACGCAGATTCTTTGCACTAAAGGCAAACTAAAGGTTTGGATACAATAAGAACTTCAATGAGAATTCACATATAAAACTTTACGAAGTAAAATATAAATATCCCCCCCCCCCCTCCCCCCCATCCCTTGAGCAATTTCGACTATATTTCACTATTCAATCTTTAATTTTTTTATCCTCTGACAGTTTCAAAGAATTTTTTATTCAAATACACACACTAAATATGAACACAAATATAATTATTCTAATGCCAAATATAAAACATTAAATTCATCCCAGAAAATATAAATCTAAAATTAACACTGAATAAATTTTTTTTAATTATTTTTCAAATTAAATATTTGAACGCAATACTATAAGAAACAAGAAATATTGACAATGTTTGTGTGATTTTGCGGGTTCTATGGCTCATTTCATTTCAGGTCGGTTAGTTTTCGAACTTTGGCAAGGCAGACATCTCAGAACGCTTTTCAAATCTGTAGTCAATAATACTGTAGCCGCATGACAAATATCTTCTTTACGACCATCAGTTTTGAAGTTACGTGCTTGTAACGGATGAACACACACACCTCAGTTTCGCTAAATACCTATTTCTATTATAGCTTAAATATCACGAAACGTAGTATTTTTGTAGTATTTTGTCGGATGCCGAGGCTCTGAAATAGGCATGAAGCTCGTACGGAAGTTGCCTGCAAAAGATGCGAGTGTTTCCGATCAAACATCTGTCGCATTCGCAAACGCAATCAGAGTAAGTAAACATATGGGGCGAATACGTTTGCTCATGTCATGTTTTATACCAATATCTGGATTTATATAAATTTAAAAACGAAAGCGATCACGAAAATTGACCTTATGATTTGAAGTTGCTATATTTTGATTTTAATCACGGCTGTGGTGCTTCTTTAAATATCTATTTTTTAAAAAAGAATTTTAGATTTTCTTGGTTCAAAATGTTTGTGAATAAATAAACAAAAGTTATACGGCACGGCAAGTTAACAGCTAATTATATTTTGTTTGTATTTTCTTAAAGACAGGCCTGAAAGACTTTGTATGATGTGTTAATTTTGAAAAACATAAAGCTATTTCAAAATCCAACACCAATAACATTTATTTAAATGAAATTTGCATTTAAGGTCACAGTATAGGACGACAATCTTCCCAGAGGAAGTATGAAAATGTTATCATGTTATATGTGGTGGGTTAGATTCTTATAAAGACCACTTGAAATATTTTTGGGTGAATCTTCTCCACATGTAGAACTCCTAAGTACTGACTATTCACTATAAACTAAAAGAAAAAGATATATTTTTTAATCGGTTTAAGTGTTTCGCGAGTTTATAGCGTACAGACTCAATAGTACTCATTTTATTATATCTAACTATATCCTATGGACATGGTTATATGTGATGATTGCCCGATTTTCATTGAACTTCTGCATCCTTTTCTAACATAATTATTTCTACTGAGGCGTCAGCTATCTTAGTTACAGTTACAATTACAAAAGCATTATTCACACAATACACACAAATGCAAGCAGTATCTGTATAATCATGCGAGCTCTTTCGAGCATGGGTAGATAATAGTATTGTTTCACTCGTACACTTTATGCTAATGTGATAGTTTAAAATACGTGTCCGAATTGATTTTAATGTTCAGCTGCCAAGGTTGACGCCTGGTATGAAGGACTCGCATCGCTCGCGCTATAGCGACGGGTCCTTACAGTTCGATAGTGATTGCATTTCGGAACAATGAGATTTTGACATCGTTTCAGAAAACAGAGCTAAACGAAATGCACCAAAGAATAACAGCGACATAGTTATGGGAACGAAGAACGTTCGACTTGAGTTCATTGTACACAAAACGTCTGCAGGCGGGCGATCGAGCGAGTGCAGCGCAATACACGGTTAGCCACTCAATTGCATTAGCGTCTGCACGAGACATGCTTGGCGTCTCCTCGAGTGTTTTTCCTCTAACTTGGTTCTGTCGAGTGATATTTATGGACTGAAAATAGTGTCGAACACGCTGAACGGCGACAAACACTCCGCGGACGGTCGGAGACAAATTGTTGAAATCGTTTTACGGTTAACAGAACGGACGAATAAAATAACACGACGACATAGACCCATTTATCTATATATCCGTTCTTATATTTCTAATGGGAACTATTTCAGCTATTTACAGATAGTCTGTAGCAATGAACTGTAATTCAGAATTTCACCAATCAAAACGTGTCCTAAAAATAGCGACGTTGGGCATACTTAATGTGCCTACATAGCCGATGTCGAGCGCGCGAGCGATTTCAGTAGTGCACTCACAAACACACCTCTAATCTTTCACAAGCTTTTATTTAGCTTGCAATATTTGTGTGTCGGTTCAGGTAAAATCTTGCAAGTTGAATTAGAACCACTTCTCTTATCCTAGAGAGTTGAAATTTGTTATGTTAATTCAGTTCCGATAATAATGATTTTTTATACACAGTTAAGCACTTATATAAAAGCTTGTTTTTAAAAATGTATTTTTACTATTATTTAATTAAATACGAGTACTATCCTCAGTTTCGAGCTATGTAAAGCCAGAGCTTTAATCACTGGACCAGTTTCTATCATTATTCACTCGAATCGAACGAACGTTTTAAACAATCTCCAAAGAGGACCATACTTCACCAGCAAGGAATTAGGCCATGGAATTACCCTTGCCAGTACCAGTTTGCCGAAAAGTGATCATGTGAATAATTCTTAGGTTATCAACTTCGTCTGCAATGAATAGGCGTTTTTTTTCAGTTAACTATATTAATTGCTATGTCTAACCCTTAAGTGCATATTTCACTTACACCGTCTATTTGTTAGCAAATATCAGCGGCGACCGGTTTACTTGCGAAGGCTTTACATTTGCGCTAATTAATTGGCGTTCTATGTTAATTATGTATCTTACGGCGAGTCATAGATGCGAAAGCGTCGGGTTGAGCTCGGAGAATAATGCCGTCATTTCAGAGCTATATTCCGGTAAACTTCATTGAGATTCGCAAGGCAAAACATATTAACTATTTACGACGGCCCATAAATGAATCTAAGTACCAGTACATGGGTGTAGATTAATTAGGCGCCACAACATAAGGCATGGACTCTCAAAGAGGTCTGTCTACCTTATCTCAAGGTATAAACACACACAACCCTCACAGGGTGTGTGAGGGCACATGTGTACCCTCACACATTCTCCTCGTTGTATATACAAATACCATAGAAATAGTTAATGACATAGAAGCTACGGTGGATATGACAAAATTATGACATTGCAGTCAGTCCTATGTCGGGCAGTGCTTGCTTCGGTGTTATTTGTGTCGGTTACGCCGCGTCTACCTAATTCAATGGTCTGTGACAAATACCCTCTTCTGCTATCAAAAATGAATCATTTATACACAATTTTAATAATTGTTTAATCCTAATTTTAGGTTTCGCGGCGTGTCTATTGTAGCATACATGAATCCTCCGCTAAGGACATTATGTGTAAAAACATAGTTGAATTTGCATCTTTATGAAACAAACTATGATTCTGTAGTTTTATTTGCTCGATTTTTGTATTCAGATATTTACGTCTAAATTGTGATAATATGTATAGAAAAATACAGACTTTTTGAGGCTCTTAACCATTAGACTTATTAATTCCATAGAAGCCTAGATAACAGCGTTAACTGTCAAAAAACCTACCGCCAGAAGTGCTATCTTTTACGTATCAATATCGGTAGAATTGCTTAAATTAGTGACCTACTTCTGATTACCAGATTTCTTATTATTGCATATGTTATCTCATCGCGTTTAGCATCTTTTTATAAGTTATTCCACATTTGGACTAAACGCACTCGACAGCGTGCCAGGTTATCCAACCGAAAGAGGACAAGTCGCTGCGAGGTGCGAGGCTATTTGGAAAGCCAAGAACGTAAAAATGAATACAGCTCGAGTCGGACAGCTTGGCACCGTTCCAAGCACAACAGGACCAAGTCGGCGTCTCCGCAGGTCGTTCGTATAACACATATATCGCTCACTAAATCCCTAACGGAACGGGAATTATTTGACAATGGAGGCAGGCATTTGTAACGCGCCGTTTATCCAAAAGCGTCTGGATAAACGCACGCGTTAATCCAGCAGAGTTATAAAATGCTCTGTCATGTACCAGGAATGGAATACCTAAAAATACAGTTATTATACAAAGAAACACAGATGAAATGAGCGTATTTGATCAAACTTGATCAAATTCATTCTGACTTTTAATACAATCCGTCGTTGCAGAATAAATATATATTGGAAACAGAAGCTTTTGTGGTTATAGATCATAAGATATATTTAAATTTTAAAAAACTAATCTAAAATTGACAGTGCAATATGTAATATTTCCCTCACTGACGCTCATTAACCACAAATCATATAAAGAGAATTTATTCATGGAACTCATTTTTGTTATTCAGCGATTTCCGTGGATCACAATAGTGAAATACTTTATTATATTTCTAATAATTTTATAGTTAGAAAGTATTATAAATCAAATTTGAGTTCGCCACATAATGGAAGTCGTGATTCCGATACAATCTTCGACGGACGCCTTAGCGTTTATTCAAATTTGTTTTGAAAGTATCTATAAAGCTATACGAAATGAAATATTATTGTTCACCTATCGTAACTTTCTGATCATTTGAATGGGTATTGAGAACTAAGAAGTTTACCAAAATATTTTGAGTCATAACATTAAAAATGGGATATTATTCTTGCGCTTAAGACCCGCTGTTTCTCACTTACCCAATTCATTAATGAAGGTAAGCAAAAGGGACGACAATACTGGCCTTGCTATATAAGACGTTGATGAATCAAATTACCCCTTCAGGAATGCTCAATTGCACTTAAAGTGTACTTGCAATATCTTAATTCTATCCTTTTTTTATCATGGTTACCTTAAGTTAGATATTTTTTTAATAGCTGAAACGTGTATGTAAGTTTTTGTTATACTACCAATATCTGAGTTTCGTTTTATATTATTATATCATCAGTGTTTAGATTTATGTAGTAATAACTTTTTTTTTCTCTTAGTATGTAAATGTTCTCTTAGTAAGTACCATGTAAAAATGTAATTTCTTTAAAATTAAATAGATAAAAATATTTTAAAAATTAAGTATAATATAATGGCAACGATTGGTAGAAGATGATTTAAAAAAATATGTAATTTCATGAAGATTAGGAAAAAGAATATTTTTTAGGGATATTTTTCACGGTTTATTAAAAAAACCTCCCTGATGTTTCTGTAGCATTTATTGAGCATCTTGATTTCCTTCAACGATGTTTCAATTTCTTGCACACATACTTGTCATGAGCGAGCGCATTATGAGACTCACCCAATCATAACGAGCTGCAAACGCGACCGCAGAGCTCTACGAATTCATCATAATGAATTAATGATGTACTCGCTATAGTCGGCATCAACACAAACGCGAGCCAAACGCCGTGGCCGTTATGCAGGACCGTCGACCGATAAAGCTAACAGACCGAAACGCGCGATCAAACTTTACGCGCAGGTCGTTAATTCCATCCCCATTATTACCCATTAAAAGCCAGATTTGCCGCTTTCCCCTTTAATATTATTCTAATATAAGTTCGGTAAGATAATTTTGATAAGCTAAAATGAACGATTCTGCGGCTTCGGGCCTAGTAGCCCGAGAAACGCGACACATATTTAAATAATTGATTTAATCATTATTTTACCTAGCTCGAGTAATCAGGAAGTAAAAGCTAGGACTTGCGGCGCTATCATTTTCGACCTTTTGGAGTTGCTCAAAAACAAACGGTGTTATTTATTATACCGTGTTAATTATTATGTATATTACTTTATTAATAATATCGCAAATATTATGTGCTAATTAAATTAGAATTATTATAAAGTATAATGAAACATTAACTGTATCACTGCGTATAACTGTTAATTATTTCTTTTATTTATGTACATTGTACATTTTTTGTGCGTAACAAAATTAGGCAAAAAAATTATAAAGACCCGATTATCAAATATATAATGAAAAAATAAAATAAAATAACGATTAAAGAAGGATTTTTAGTTCTCTATTACATTACAAACCAAAAATAAAATAAAAACCATTATGTAATTATAAACATGTTTAAGTCCAATCTATTCTATCTACTCGTATATATTTAAGTTCATATCTATTAATGAGTATGAGTATATATGTATTATTACTATATTATATTATATTATATTATTATACCATAAATTCAAATTAAGTATTCTATTGTAAGTGAGTTTAAAATCAAATCATTATAATTGTTCGATCTTCGACCTGAAACATTTAATAATCTACAACAAATAACCTACCTCATTACGGGTCCTGCCTAGTTGGGTAGAGTTTTGGAAATATGTTTGTGTACTCTAAAGACTAATAAAGAAATTACTATTATTATTATGAATCTTATACATTCAAATTATTATTATCGATCCAATGCAATACATAGCAAAAAAAAAAAAAAATGTATAGATAATGTCGCCTAAAAACGGAGGCTTGGTCCAAATCCCTTTGGTCATAATTTGTTGAGGGAAACAGGGAAGAGTGCCAGTTCCTCCGCCCTATCTTCCTTTTTCGATTTCATATAAAGATAAAAGCTGTCCTTAACTGTTCTTTAACGAGAATACTGGAGCGGTGAAGCAGGTGGCACGGCACTGACGCGTTCGCCCCGAGTTTAGATAAAGACATTCAATTTGGGAGCAGCCCTGATAGCAATCAACAATTTCTTAAACTCAGTTTCCGTGAAACAAAAGAAAACATTTTTCTCGATTAGGCAAAGACAAACGTATTCCTAGCCACAGCGCAGGGAAGTACCTGGCTCAGTTTCTGATTCCGTGTCACGGGATGATCCTTACGTCAAACGACCGCATTGGAACTGAGACCACCGAATGTAGTAATTAAAGAAAAACTTTACTTAAGTTCATACAATTTTCACCAAAACACCGAGCATAAATAATGTCTGATGAAAAGACCTTTTATAAGGCTTTACCTATATGATAATGAAACATTGGGCATTTCCTTGTAACTACTTGTAAAATTAGGCATTCCTTAAGGTACTAACTAATTCGAATGACGTTCAATTCTATTTATTTGTTTAAACGTCTATAGTATATATGTTTTATACTATTTATACTTTATTTACACTCGTACACTTAATGTTTTAAGTACCCAACATTGTTCTACAAATAAAGCCTTGTAAATAATAATTCACCATTACCTCGTATGCCCAATAAACATATCAATTGTCACGTACTCTGAAACATAGGTAAGTACGCTTTCAAGAAATATGCGCTATAAGATAAAAGAAAATAATTCTAAAGTTTAAATGAAACTAAACATGTTATACTATAAAACTTATTTTTGGTTTTAAAATCTATTTAAAAACAATAGCATTATTATTTTACAAAAAACGTTTACTACGTAATTTTAAAGTAGTAATCTATTGTAGTTTTAAAAATTGGTAAACTATTCAATGCTTATTATTTTCATGTACTTTTGATAAACTTTATGTAAATTTATAAAACTGTTGATTTCATTAACAAATAATTAAATAAATAAATAAACTATATACAAAACATATTAATATAAAAATCGCAATATCTGACCCAACTAAGTCTTGTCCCGTAGGTACTAAGACTTGATTTGTGGTGGTGTAATGTCAATAATAACCCATGAGAATAAATATTTTATAATAATTTCTAATTGAGGACTATAATAATCGAAAAGCAATAGTTTGATCTTTTGAATTAGACCTATGAATTTTCAAATATATAGACAGAATCTAATAAGTTGTTTGTTTTAAAATATAAGGTTCTTATTATGATTTCGTTTTAGCCCAGCATTTACTTGCTTAAAATAAGTAAACAATAAGATAAGTAGCTTAAAATATAAACCTTACAAAATAAAATATCTTAAAATCTTTTGATATAGGTACTCGTAACCTCGTATTTTATTGTAGAAACAAATTGTAGAATTACATTTCTTGTGCTCACTAAATCTGCGAAAAATAACAAATAAAGTAATAAAGTGAAAATGGATCATAACATATCATCATCGTAACGGATCATTATTCATATTTTATACATTTTTCTGGCCATGTAAATGTAGTATTAGAGAATTATTTTTTGTATAGCTGTTTTGTACATTTATAAATAAATAAATAACAACAATTTGTATAACATAAGCGCAGTTATTTGAAATAATATCAATCGCTTTATCTCAAAAAAAAAAAAACGATTTTCAAAACCGCATTCACGAGATACAACAAAAGAATTGCGGTTTATAAATGTGTGATAAACGAGTTTTTAATAATTATCTTTAATTGAAGTCAATTAAGGTCAAATACCGCAGGATTAAAAGAACTATGAAGATATAGTGGCGGCATGGATTCCTAATTATTTGTTTATCATTAGGTATTACTCAAAATAGATGATTTAACTTTTCTGAGGCTGCAGTTAAATATTTCGATTTTATTCGGATATAGCTCAACCAAGCGAAGTTTATCCCCAAATGTGAAAGTGTCTAGACTAGAGGATTGAATTGGGAATGTCTACGAAATATGGTACCCAACATTTAGTGGGGGGATTGAGAAACCCAGCAAGCAGGGTTTATCAATATATCAATATATTTTTTATGGGTTTTTTATTTGTTTGTTTTGTTCAAACAATAAGATAACAAGGATCTGTTAGTCATAAACTCTCGATAGGTTCGTTTCAATTCAATAAAAGGTTTAAATGTATGAATAATTTTCGGAATTTATTCTGGATTTTTTTAAAGTTTTAAGGAATTTAGATAGGTATGTGATTAATTAGCGATAATTCTATTTAGGCTTATTATAAGTAATGATAAAGTATTTGCTATTGAAAATACCTTCAACTCGCTTAATGACCAAGACTTTTCAATAATTATATAGCAATGAATGCTTAGAAATCTCGCCACGGTTATATGCGAAGCTTTTGTGTTGCGTGATGCTGTACTGCGGTGGACCAAGCCCGCTGCACTGGCTGTCAGAAAAACCATAGCATCTGCCGCTTTTTTCCTCTGGGCCGTTTAGATTCGGCTTAGAAGCAAACACACATTTCAGGATGCGTAAGCGCAGGTATATACAACAGCGCGTGGCGGGGCTGCCTGCTATGGTAAAATTGAATTAAATATGTTTATAGTGAAAGTATAGTATAGTGAAAAGTAGAACGCTACCACATGAAGTTGATGGATTTTATAAAAGCTAATATTTATTGTGTGACGAGAAGTATACCATACTCGGCGTGTAGTTTGTAAGCGTATTGACGGACGTTAAACCAAATAGAAGAATACTAATTAAGGGAACAAATTAGGACTAAATTAAAGCAAGGGGTTAATTAAGCCGGATAGTTCTCTTTACAAAAGTTGCGAGGTAAATAATTTTATATTGTATATTTATTTATGATTTTTCTCTTTAATAAATAGTTTTGCCTTAGGTTAAAGGTTAATGATTTTAATCCCTGCTTAACTAAGCTAAATTTGCCTTTGGTAAAGTCAGGGAAGATATCAATTGGAACAAATACAACTTTTCGGATGGACCTTATTCATGAACCTTTTTTTTGTGATCCTTTTTCTACGCTGTAATTAAAATGTGTTATATATTATTATTTGATCAAAGAACAGTTTTGTTTTAACTGGCTTTGCTAAATTCTGCCATCTAAATCATTACTGCATCTAAATTTATTAAGTTTGGGCCACCAGAAGCGCAGTATTTAGTATGTTTAATAATTATTATTATTATTATTAAAGTATTAAAAAGTATTAAACTGCCTAACCTAACCGTTGTCTATTCAGCATACAAACAATATTACTTAATTACACTATTATTACTTTATGTTTATGTATTTAGATAAAATGAACACAAAGGATCACAATTTACATTACATTCACAATTAAAATAACATTTTTTTTATAATGTTCCTTTATTAATTGACAAAAAAACAAAAAAATATTTTCTTCATTTGACCGGCTGGTAACATCATTCTGACTCAATATTCTAAAAGGCAACAAAAAAAGGTTGAAATTTGAGACGCTTTACGAAAGGCAATAACTATTGAAAGATGAACGCCAACATTTCTTCATTTCGATGACAAAGGATGTCCTTATGTTGAGTATGCTTTAATATGAAGAACGTGCTTCGGCATGGGGAAATGCCAAATCATCTAGCAATAAATTAAAATAGACGTTGAAAATCTTTTACGTTGGGCGTTAGTGGGTAGTGAAGTTGTTGAGCATTTTAGATTTATTGGTAGATACTTTTAGGTTTTTTGGTGCGGTGGACGTCCTGCTGGTAAATGATCCTATCAGCATCTGTTGACGTGGCTGACTGGTCCTTTGTATGGCATAATTTCTACATAGGCCAATAAAGCAAATGAGAAAAATCTTCTTAGCATATAATTAAATTAGCTGGTAGTATTTGTCTTTGCGTATTGAAATAGCATTAGGAGCATAAAAGTCTTAGTGCAAATATGATACTTTTAAGGTGAGAAGTAAGGAAATTGGATAATAACAATTTTTATTACATTGTTAACGGAAAAATTAATACCTTGGTTTGTGAGTTGTAATCGAAGAAGTTATTTATCTTATTTTATATAACTTTTCTATTTAAAAAATATGTTTTTACGATAAATGTATCATCAACGGAAACTTATTGCCCTTTTATTACTTAAATGCAATATTACAATAATCCATTGCGCGAGAATGAAGTTCGTATTGGAAGCCTACTATGTTTTATGATTTGATCGTTTTAAGATCGCAATAAAAAAAATCCACAATTAGGAAAATAAAAAATTAAAACTACTTTTTTCGTAATATATTTGATCATTTATGTCAAATACAGGCATGGATGGATTCAATTGACGATCGTTAAAATGGTATGAACAAATTTGTTCGCGCATTCATTTGTTTAACAGGTTTCCTCAAACATTTTTTTTATTGTGCATAACAAAAATAAGCAAAATAATGAAACAACACATGATTACCGATTACGATTGAAAAAATAAAACAACAAAAAACAGAGATAACAAAAAAAGAAAAGTTACGTTTGCTACTAAATATAATATATTAATACATCAACAATGTACATAAACGCCAATTTAAAAATTAATGCATATAAATCATGATCTATATAAAATAAATAAATGTCACAACTAAACTTTTTGGCCGTATGTACGATCATCTACCTAAACAGTAAATTGTAAGAAATTATATATATTTTATAAATATCCCAAAGATCCTGGTTTTTCAGGGACTATTTTCTATTGTAATAAAACAATGAAATCTTCTTTAATTAGACTCTTTTAAATCACACTCAAGAATGTTTTAGAATATAGGCCTTCCGTTATGAGCGTCAAAGCTACGTGAGTAATGAATAGCAGATCAGATCACAGATAAATACGGCCCGAATGTTCCGCGAATCTACGAGAGATCTCCGTAACGAGGCGCACGGATTTACGGCGTTTCAGCAGCGGTTATCGCTGCTAATAAAAACCGCCGACCGCTGTCAATCGTCGACGTATGAATTCCCTTGTCAATCACAAACGTAAAAATTTACGTCCTCGTGAATGGGTAATTCATGAAAAAATGCACCAAACTTCAATAGGCTGGGGGTAATATGAACGTTAAACATTTAGTTACAAAGACTTCACATATTTATTTTCCTACATAACAAGCAAAGTTTTGTTATTTAAAGTAAAAGAACAAAAAATAACTTTAAAAAAAAGCACCGCACCGGTACAGCGACCGGGCGAATCCCTGAAAATTTATTGTAATTAATTATAATAAGCCATTAAATACGCTAAATAATTGATATCAATTTGATAGGTAATGTAGGCCAATCTACGAATGAATTAGGTACAACCATTTAGGAATGAAACTAGCAGAAACGCAATTCGTTAGAATTATTATAGAAAGAACGATTACAGCACATTACTGCTTTGAATTAGCAATCAAACCAATTTTAAGAAATGCATTACGGAATCATTACAATTGCTTTATTCTAGTTTGAAACCTTCGCCGAACGGACATTCGCGGCGATGGACACAATCAAAAGATATTATAACGATCAGTACTTCGACGAAGACTCAACGCACAGAGGCGTTTATGACTATCACGTGGTAATGGGGTTCGCCCTGATTGCTAACGGTATAGTCATGAATGAAAAAAATAGAAAATCTCTATTAAGATTCATCTACCCGTTTGTGTCCGTAGGCCTCGCCGTGGTTGGCATTGCGTTTATGGGTATTAATATCTACCACTGTGTGGTGGAAAAGTTAGTGTTTACTCGCAAATTTGTATATTATGTAAAACTCGAATGCCAATTTTATTATGTGAACGTTCACAGGGATATACCGAATGCGTCTGAAAGTTTTGCATACTTAATAATTGTAAGCGTGGTGTCCATTCAGGGAATATGCATAATTTTGGGGAGAAACTATATGTACAGACTCGGTGAGATGATGAATGAGGACTTTGCTGCAATAGAGACAGATGAACGAGAATACAGGTCGTATTATAACTATATTACATAACTTAGACGATTTACAACTAGTAGCTACGTATATGTTATGATAAAATTCTACGGATTTATAAAACATTTATACTAGTCACTAATATAAAGAATGTATTTTTTTTTTTTTTTTTTTTTTTAAACTTTATTATATTTTTTTACAAAACACCTTTACATTAACCTTTACAAAGACGGTGCCTTTTCTGTGGGTGAAAAAAAATCAGGGTTACTACATCAATAAGAAAAAGGAAAAACAAAAAACAATATAATAAAATGCAAAAGCAATAAAATGGATAACAACCAAAACTAAAAAGTAAAAACCTATCAAAAGCAAAGTTGAAGAAAAAAAATAAAAATAGACAAAACCATATATTTTTATATTTATATAAATATATATGAGATTTTGTAGATCTATAGCCTATACTTACTTAACTAACCTTTCCTTTCCATCTCAAGCAGATAGAGAGGGAGCAGGTATTCACTTTTTTATATAGCTTTTTCAGATTTTTTTTCTATTATATTTATCTTTATCTTCTCTTTAACCTTATATTTAGGTACATTGAAAAGTTCTTATTCATATACTCGTTAAAAAGAGTAGGTATTTATATTCACTGATGTCCTTTTTAAAGGATTGATCAATGTCAACAAACATTAATCAGCAAAAAATATTGGAAAATTTTCTGTAATAATAAAACGCTCTGTATATCATTTTTCAAATTTTCTAACGTTTCGGTGATCACTATACCCACTCACTCGAGCAAAGAATCCCCCACTATCATCTCTGTCACAGTGAGTGATATACCTATTGCCCCGATTTTGAAGTCATGTGTAACGGCGCCTTAAACACGAGGGTTGGTCGAGTTATCTACTATCCACCGTTTCTAGCTATGCAGAACGAAGATGACGAAATACTGTAATATATGTGCAGGTTAATATATGTGTATGATAAAAGGTTAAGGTGTGTAAATTTTCAATAATTATTGTAAAATGTTGCTAGATTTAGTAATCTAGCAGATGAATATCTTGTAGACGAGTCAGCTGACTCTTCCAGAACATATAAACTCCATTTATTTAATATCTGAAATAAAGACTTTGAATTTAAATTTTATTATTAATTTAATGAATTTAAAATAATGGATTGGATTTTCGCCGGGATTAAAAATGCTTGTATGCACGATTTGTCAAAAATCGGAAAATTACGTCTTCATAATATTTAGTAGTGCGATCCATAAATATTTTTTTTAGTTATCGGGCTGTGTATGGAATAAAATAATTTGAATTGAATTTGGAAACAATTTCACCTTTCAGTAATCAATATAAGAAGAGTTACAATGTTACTGGTAAACTATTCGGACACAAAATTCTATCCCTTATTCGAATTCACCCTGGTCGGTTATAACAGCAGTTTTACTTAAGACACTGAAAAACCTGTGGGTAGTATAGCAACTTTAATTATTGTTCATTCTTTCCCCAGACCTTTATTCTACGGTAATCAACTTTGGATAAAGAAGCTATCAATTATGTGGTTGGTCTTTTGTTCGACCATTGCTTTCGCGTTCACGGGGAAAACCTTCTTAGAGATAGTCTACCAACAGCTCGTTGCAGAGTACACCGTCGATCAACTTAAACCGTACATGTTTAAGATTTGGCTACCCTATGACGACGTCTATAGATCACCTGTGTATGAAATATTAACCTTTCTTCAGTACATGCTGACTTTTTTGGTAGTAACAATATTTTCGTGTAAGTATTCTATTATATTTATGTAGGTAGGTATAGGTATGTAAGTATATTCAATTTTTTTTTTTGGGTATTATGATGTGCTAGTTTTATTTTTCTTATATAGGTGGATGGTTATCAATGAAGGTATGTATTGTATTTGTGCGATAGCATTCGGAATTTGTCGGAACTAACTTTCAACAAAACCGATAAAGTGAAACGTCTGTAGGGTAGTCCAACCTTATTATTATTATTGCCCAATATTTTTGGTTGGTTGGGCCGACCATCCAACATGACCCAACCATTATTATGTGGAGCGTTTTTCCCAACTTTCTCTTCGGTTTGAGTGACATTTGTATAATATTGGTTAATGTTCGGAAGTATTTTTAATAAATAGGTATGTTACTGTAAGACAACAAAGGTTTTTTTTTGCTTTAGGCACCACTACGCGAAATCATGTTAGTCTAGGAAATAAAACTTTTTATAAAACTGATACCATCATTTTATTTGACTCAGGCAACTATTACCAAATCAACGTGATTCGTAGGTAAAAACAACTCTGTAATTGTTATGGGATTGTAAATGAGGACAGTAAAACAACATGATGATTATTTAAAGAATTTTTGCGAATTGTTTTATGAAGATTGTCTTTAGTTTTCAAAGCCTTTTTAGATACTTAATGCGTTTTCTGATACAATAAATCATTATAGTAATATTTTTCTTATGTTTCTTTTTCGTATTTTTTCCTTCTTCCATAAATGTGTGTTTATTTTATTTTTCTCGAAAATATCGATTACCGAAATTTCCAATTCTTGAAGAAAAAACGATTTATTCTATTTAATTTACTTTCGAGTCTGTATCAATAATTTACTTCTTATATACTCGTAAATACGAAAAATGTGTAAATGATTAAGCGCATCCTTTTTCAGCGTATAAGCTAATTCTGCTTCACCTGAATATGCATGTGGTTTGCCAGTTTGACATGATAATTCTTAGATGGCAAAAATTGTTTCAATTTGATGATTTACACGAATATGGACTCCACAAAGTAAATGATGACAGATATGTTGAGGATTTTAACAAGTTGTTGCAAATGAGAATAAGAAAAATATGCGTAATACATAACCGCACTTTAGAGTGAGTTCTAATGTTATATTAAACATGTATCTTCATCTTTAGATTTTTATGTTATAGTGCGCGTTTATTGGAACACGACCATTGTATATTTATTTGTAGACATTTACATAATTAGAAAAGAACACCACTAGAAGACCTGCCGATAAAGGGAATCGATGATATTGCGCGTTCATTTCTCGGCTACTGGACAATGGACTCTCTTCTTACAATTGTTTTCAAACTGCATTGTTTTTTCGCTTCAACACCTGTATTTATCTTAATTTAATAATATTCAGTACTAATAATTGCCATTTCAAATTAATCAAAAATGTGACCACGCACATTTGTCCCTCAGTTTCTATGCTCAAATGAAATACGAGATAGCATAACGGCCATTAAAAGATAAACAAAAAAACATGAAGTCCAAGACCTTTCAAGATAGCCCTCTTTCTTGCAAAAATATATATTTTTTTCAATTCTTTACTACACTCGCATAACATCTAGAGATCGAAAATTACTATCACAATCCAGGACTCCTACTATATTATTATCTAAACTCTCTAACAGAGAACAATCCTATCTGAGAGTGAATGCTAGTAGACACCTCTATCCGTGGACAAATTTAAATTATTTCGACTTATCGGAGACAAACCTACCAAAATATAAATATTTATCAAAGAACAACCCTATGTCCTTACAAAAAATATATAAAAGAAATGTTCCCAGTAAGGCTTTCTCTTGTAGAGCTATGGACTTTAGTATTTTAGTCTGGTATAGTTGACCTAGAACGGCCGAATTAGACGGGCCAGTTTGCAAATTGGTCCACGGGTAGAAGCATGTAATAGGAATTGTCCTAGAGTAGAGAATATGTGTGTGTTGAATGTGTGACTAGGTACAAATGTATTGGTAGTACTCGTTTGTAATAACGTATCCGTTGGAAGGGACGTTTTGATTTAAGTTATACATCACGTCACGCTAACGTGACCTCCTTGGACCTGGGTGACAAGCAGCTGTTATTATATACCATTGGAACCTCTGCTGTTGAGCTTAAATTCTATTCAAGAACTATTTAATATGCGTGTATCGGATGCTGATATGTCACTTGAAGGTTGTAGTTGTTTTCTTTGGTTTGAGGCATCCGTGTAAGATTCCGAGGAGTTATAGAGTTTCTACGGAGAGGCTCGTAGATAATAGTAAGTTCATTTGGTTTCCAGGTTCTTCCAAATGAGCACCCGCCTTCTGGGCCCTATTTTAGTCTATCAGATTCTGATTACGTCCTTGGCGCTATGTGTGACTGGGTTTCAAATCGCTCATGCAAGTTATATTTATATTGCATGGTTGCTTTTATATTAACAAAATTTAATTAACACAAGGTACCTAAAACTTTTTTACTATAGAAAAATAGCTGAAATATAAAGCAAAAATCCACAACTAAATGAAGAGGTCAGGTAAGGTAATAGAAAAATGATTATTTTTTTATTTTTTTGCAAAAAGGCTCTTTAAGTTAAATAGGTTTGTAATAAAAATATTTTTCTCTGGGAATCTAAAGTTCAAAGTTGGACACATTCTGTAAATTGTATATTTTTTTCAATATTTCGTTCTACTGCTTAGTAAAAACCAATTGGTCGCTTTTTGAGGTCGAAGGCTCTCTCTCGTATTTCTAATAAGTTCTTGTAAAAAGAAGCAATCTATAATCTTGACGTTAATTTTAAACCAAAAGTACGTAGCATCCACTTTCATCTTCCTTTCAGGTGTTTTTACTTCATGGAACACCTCAAGTACCATTCTAAAACGCAATGTTAAAAATTCTTATCACAACATCTGAAAGATTTAACAGTTAAGTAATGCGTATAGGAATGCCACAAGAATAGCAAAATCGCTGCGAATCAATTGGATTGAAGTGAGCTTTCTCTTGAATGAAATCTCTACGATTCTTGCTTCAAAATATTGTTTGAACCACTTTATCATTATTTCTTAGATACAGGATGTCTCAAGACCATTTTTTTTTAGATTTAATGGGGTGTTTATATTCCCTATTATGAGAAAGAAATCATATTTAACAAACGCGAAAATTGTTTTTAAAGCGCTGGTGACGCGTAATCTTAACCGCGTTCGTGTCGAATCTGTAGCTAATGACCTCGCCTGTCGCGACTGGACGAAGCCGTTTGTGACGCGAAGGTCAGCTGTGGTACATATTACAAGACACATTAAATATTATCGCGTAAAGTTTACATTTTTTCTTTCTCGGTTACCATGATGAATTTTCATATACCGTCTTTACAAATAATACTCGAAGGCGCGGGGCTCATTTTATCGGAAATGATCTTGGGACACGGTGTGTATAGCGCACAAATAATACTATAATAATATGTACGACCAATCAATATTTTTTTATTTTTTTCTACAGGGTTTGGAAAAAGGAAAATTGGATTTCCTTTTTCTTCTGTTGTTTATTGGTGCACTCGTGCAGATATGGATTCCAAGCATGCTGGGATCAATTATTGTAAAAAAGGTATGTGGTTGCAGTACAAAAATATCCCTTTTTGGGATATACAGCCACTGTGAACTTTTATATTTTCGCCATATCTGTCTGTATATCACAGCCTCGCAGATCCAATGTAGTTTAGGTGCATATATTTGAAATAAAAATAATTGCCTTACAGGGATCAGACGTTGGTGACGCGTGCTACTTCTGTGGGTGGGACAGGGTGCAAATGCCCCGCGAGATTTCCCGAGAAATTCAATTCTTTCTAATGAGAGCGAATTTACCCGTGATCACAAAGGCAATGGGATTAGTTGTCGTGTCGCTGGAAACATTTCAATCTGTAAGCATGCGAGTTAAGACTTTTTTAAGATCTGATTATTGGCCGAGAGACACGCTAACGCAATATTTTCCTAATTAAAGTCGTCGACACATATTTAAAAAAAAATATTTATGGTGGAAGGTACCCACCCCTCTGGCCATACTGTAAGGGGTGATAGTAGATGTCAAACCAATCAAAAAGTTCTATGGAAAGGGGGGTCGCAATCAAAGGGTTATATGCTCTGTTATATAATAAAATAAAAATCACAAAAAGAATAATGTAATAAAAACATGTTGTAGCTCGTGAAATACGAAGACGGCTGCTTGTTTGCATATAAAATGGCGATGATCATATGGAGCATTTATTAAAATTATGATTATTATTATGAAACTTAAGTTATTAATACTAAAACTTAAAAAATTATTATCACTAAAGCTATAACTTAAAAATTATTATTACTAAAACTGTTATTATCCCGTAAAGTTTACTTTTTTTTTTGCTTCTTGCAAAACTAAGTTTGAAAATGCAGAGTAGATTGGCTGGATTCTTTTATCGGTAATGGTCTAGGGACACGGTGTAATACTAAAATAGCATATCTTTTATGGCATATCGCAGAAGTTTGTGATTACAGATGCCACTCAAAATGATAATTAAAAAAAATAATAATAATTACCTTTTCTCATTTCAGATACTAAGCACGGCCGGATCTTATTTCACGATGCTGCGGCAGGTCAATGAAGACATTTATAAATGAAAAACTACCTAATCAGGTCTCAAGATGCCGGATGGGGAATGTCTAAGCGCATTGGGATAATTATTCAATGTTTTCTTAATACCTAATCAACGATCGTTTTTAAGAATTCAATACAAATATAGAGGTGTTTTTAAATTTAAGGAACTACTATCATGTTGATCTATATCGACAATCAAACATTAATCAGCAAAAAATATTGGAAAAATATTTCTCAATTACGAGAAAAACTACTTCAAAATTAAAAAGAAATCGTTTTAATGTTTGAGAATGCGTTTAAACGCAGGGCGCAAGATCGGTCAGTGACCGCCGAGTGCGCGGCTTGCGAAGCACTTCCGAGAAAAACAAAGTTTTTTAATTATATTTTTTTTGTGAGACTGGTTTAGTTGTCGATTTAGATCAACTTCCTAAAAGGAGTGCCTTAAATTGAAAAATATCCCTTAAAGATGAAACTTTTTAAATGTTCCTAATTTCGCACACTATTTATTATGTTTTAAGCTATTTCCTACGTTCAATAGCAGTGGCAATTTACACGATTGCATATGAACAGGTTGAATCTCCCCTCAAATTTAGGAGCCCTTGTAATGTTAAGTGTGCGCGAACACTTTCAAGTCCTCGCAATAAAAGAACGTTGCACGTATTAAATTGTCACTAGCTCTTAAGGTTTTAGGGCGAATTTTCAAACCCCGTCACCATAAATTCTGCACGTAAAATAAATGAAATGTACCTGAGTACATGTGTTATTAAAATAATGTTTATAAACATATAAATACCTTTCAGTATATGGTTGTAGTTATGTAGTATTCAGTATCAAATAAATGTTTCAATCGTTTTTAGTAAAGATTATTTTTTTAACGTCTATATTCTGTATTCGTATATATATTTAATAATAAGTAGATTAATTGTGTGCTTATATAGTAAATATTAATTTGAATACATATTTTCCGAATAACATCATTTTAAATTTTAAAATGAAATAACTGTTTTTAAACTATAGCATTACCACTTTATATTACGTCGAAGTATTTTTTCACACTATTTTGTAAATGCAATACATTAGATTTAAAAGTTCGCTGATTTGCCCCTTATAAACATTACATTGTAATAAATTATTTTCATTTAATCAAGTTATTATCTATTTACCTACCTACTTTAGAGATTTTACATAATCCAAACTCCATAGGGTAGACAAAATACTTTTAATTACATAATAATAATTTGTTGTAATGGTTTCACATTATACGATTTACGATGATGTTCGAGTCTTCGAGACTTCCTAGATTTTGTTCGACCATTTGTAATCTTTTTAATAGTATATGAAATTTATTATACTCTGGAGAAATAGGTGGTCATAATTTTATTTAGGAAGAGTATTAAAGAAAGGCCCAATCTTTAAATTCTCTCCCTCTTACTCTGTTTCTGATTTTGAGGAATGAAAATTGACGCCTGCAATAAAACCACTAAACTAAATAATTTCCATTTTAGAAAAATATAAAACAAAATTAAATAATTAGCTGCATTGAAACTATGGGTCGGATTAGCGACCACTAACGTTACAAGAGTAGTTATTGAAGTCATAAAAGAAATAATAGTTTTTTGTTAGTCACTAACCATTACATAAAATAATACATCATGGATTTTACTTTTTTCAACTTTGGTTGAAAACACACCATTTTGTATTTGTATTCAAAATTTATTGAAATACTAGGCTTATTATATTATACAGACTTTACCGATTTCATCTACTGGTACATATCTCATTACAAAAGAATTATGCTTAGTATGAAACTATACCAAGTAATTACGGTCAATTTGATAGGTAATGTAGGCTAATCTACAAAGAATTACAACCATTTAGGAAAGAAACTAGGGAAAAGTAATTGGGCTATTTGTTAGAATTATTAAAGCACGACCATTTACAGCGCATTACTATATCTTTGAAATTAAGAATCATTAAAATTTGAGGAAATGCATTTCGCTATGTTACTTCTGCACAGTTCGAAACAGTCTCCGGGTAGACATTCGCGACAATGGATATTTTCAAGATATTAATCGATACTAAAAGACACTGATCGATACTTCGTCGAAGACTCAACGCCCAGAGGCGTTCATGACTATCGTGTAGTTATGGGGTATGACCTGGGTACTAACAGTTGAGTCATGAATGGAAGAAATATAAAATCTCAAATAGTATCCATTTGTCCGTTTGTCCGCGTAGACCACGCCGCGGTGCCATTGTTTTTATATGTATTCATATCTAGTGTTGTGTGGCGGAAAACAAAGTAAGTAAAATAACCAAAATAATGTAAGATAGATTTATTTAATACTCCTAAACGTCTTTTCTTATAGACTGACCCGATATTGTTCAGTTTCCGTGTCCTTCGGATGAATGAAAACAATATCTTTTCTCATTTCAGATCTTATTGCATGATGCTGCGGCAAGTAAATGAGGGCTTTCGTGAATAAAATACCATAGCTCTTGAGATGCTGGATGGAGATAAAACATTGGGAAAGTTATTAAATTTTATCTTAATACCTGTTTAACGGTTCTTTTTTAAAATTAATTATTTTAAAAATATTATGATTAATATTCACTCTTATTATTATTAAAAATAACATACATAGTGATTATGATAGGAAGAGTATGTATTTTTGACTTTTTATCCCGTGTGGTGCGATCTTAGAAGCTTCAGACCTTGATACTTTTAACGTTAGAGAAAGAGACAGTTATAATGTATTCGTTTATTCCACTTTTAAATTAAAGAGATAGATTCAATGACTCGATAAAATATGAAATACTGAAAAAAATTGGATGAATTATGTACATTGTACCGTGTTGTTTTACAGTAAGTTGGATTTAGTAAAAATATGTAGTGCCTAAAAAAGGTATAGACTTTATTTAGTTTTCTGCCCAAATTAATTTTTTTACTTATATTTTATTTGAAATAATTGAAACCCCAAATTAAGAATTACTATTTAAACGTAGATTACATTTTTTGATTTCGATAACAAAGTTTCGCTATTGGCGATGGGTGACATAAAATCTTATATTTTTCTATGTAATATTTAGATAATATGTAAAGCTGTGTTGAACTTTAACCTAATTTTGCACACTAATTACTATATCATTATCCTTATTTACTTACTTCAATTAGGGCGGACAATACGCACGATTTTATATGAAGAGGTTTATCTTTTTTAAGCCTCTGTAAGAGTTGAAGCCCCCTTTAATTTAGAAGTCCTTGATACGTTTATTATGTTCCAACACTTCTCACGTCCTCGCGGTGAAAAAACGTTGTACTAAAGTGTCCTTAGCTCTCAAGAGTTGGCGTATAGCACATTTCAACACCATTCGCAATAATGTCTGAATATAAAATAAATTAAATATTTTGAGACTGGGATATATTATTAATATAATGTACATATTACAAGATCTGGTCAAAACAATTTCACTTACTTTGAAATATTTTTATTCAAATGGACAAATATGTGTACAGCTATTTAAGTTCTCTAAGTATTATATGCTTTGGTTACTAAAAATGTGATTTTATGTATAAGTATATGATGCAGATATCTAAATAAACATTAGTTTTGTATTTAAGGCTAATGTTATTTATCCCTGATAAATATCGCTTTGTTGGTCATTTATACTAATTCAAGTAAATACAGACATATTTTTTTGAAATATATAAAAAAAATATATTTAAAACTCTATAGAACGGTCATAAAATCAAGCACATCTGGTTAAAACGGATGAGGTAGACGTTTTTTTTGTTCAACATATATTTTCCTAGTTTTTATGTTACCATTTTAGTAGTAAATATTATCTTCTGTGCGAGAGTATTATAGACGAAATATGTGCAAGCTATATAATTTTAGAGGGTTTTAATTAAATACCATATAAATGTTCCCTGGCGAGAACCAAGTCGCTTCGGTCTTCGACCAAATCTTATACTCATCATTTATGGAAGAGTATTAGAGAAAAGCCGGTAAGTCTTGCCGGCCTTCTAAACCTCTACCTCTCCCTCCCTCCTCCTCCTCTGTTTTTGATTTCGAGCACAGAGAACTGAAAGCCGCTAGGCTTAGATGAAGAATTTTTTTTTAGAGAATCATAGATAAAAATAGCACGTTAAAATCGGCACGTTAAAATTAGGCTACATTCAAACTTTAGAACGACTTAGTGCCATCGCCACAAATAATAACCAATTATTTTTTTTTATTTGAACATTTGGACAGCGGAAGCCTTAAACCATTTACATAAAATTATACTTCAATTCGTTTTACCTATTTCATCTTCTTTCCATATCTTATCTATATTACGATAATACTAATGTTTTCTATTGTATTGAAATTCACCGGTGTCCTTTATTGGAGTTGATCTAAATTGACACTAAGCCAGTAAGTATCAAGAAAAAAAATATAATTTCGAAAAAAAAACATAGTGTAATAATTAATTACTCGTATTAAAAAAAACTTTGTTTTTCTTCGAATTACTTCCCGATGCGTTTAACCGCGTTTTTTTATTAAAAAAGGTTCATAGTCAAGTTGTATTACTCAGACTCTAGGACTATAGGGTAACTATAACTTACTGCCATGGCCGATGTCGATAATTCGAATGAAGAAAAACTATAACAAGATATTCGTAAATAAAATAAAGGTAAGTATCAAAAATACCACCATATTGATGAATGTTTTTATCATTGAGTTGTTAACCAACCGAGATACAAAATAGCTTTTATTTTGAAAAGATAAGAAAACGATTTTGAGCAATTACCGCTTAATTGAGGTCGATGTGGGTCAATTCTACAACCATTAGGGAAGGAAATAAGTGGAGTCTTCATTGAATTTCGATTAAATTACAGTCTGTTGGAAGTCTTTGAAGTGAAAAGATATTACGTGGCTTAAAATAAGTATCATATATCGATTTTATGTTTTTTTAAGTGAGTTAAATTGGAGAGTGTGAACTAACATCACAATCGCCAAAACCGAGGCGAAATCATTAAAAGTAGTTTATTTTTCCATTGGTAGTTTTTTTTTAAATAACAAATAATAGTTGAAAAGTTGTCACGTAATCCATCAGTTTCGAAGAATGCACTCTTAGAAGAGCATACGGTTATACCCCTGCACTCACTAGCCGATAGGAAAAAAAAACCCATAACATCTGCCGCTATTTTTCAATAGGAAATGATTTGTTTTGAAGTAAACGCACGTTTTGGATTACATGATTTTGGGATGCTCTGGTGCAGGTATTCGAAGCGCGGGGCTGCCTACTTTCTACTTCATGAAATATAAAAATATTTATACCTTTTATTTGCTATTTTAAATTACACGCTTACATTTTATTTTAATTTTTGTATTTTTGGTGTCCAAATATATATACTAATCACCTATTTCATCTTTGCGACTGCAGTTTATTATTGTATAACATAAACTCAATTTTTAAAAATGTGATAGTATCGCATCTTCCAAAATGCGTTTTTGCATAGCGGAGCCCCAACCTTTAGATGTTTTTCTTGTTAGAATGCATCGCCATAGCAACCGTTACCACGCATGCGGCACGCAAAAGCTGCTCGTTCTAAACCCAGCTTGCCGGACAAAAACGTGAACATATGCCACGATTTCTGCCGAAAGCTAACGAACAAAAAATACCAACCTCGTCAAGATCGACAGCTGCTATTATGGAGTCACAGCGACGAAGCCAAATAACGAATTAGAAATAGCTTGTTATATTAAGACCTTTCTAGAATATAAAATTTTATTTTACGCATTCGCAGCCAGCCGTGCTAAAATAATATATTAAATATAGCCTTATATAGCCCCGAATACGGTCAATTCAGAATATAATTCAAATTTTTAAATAATTTCAGTTGAATTTGGTCAAATTTAGTATAAAACTTAAAATTATAAAAAATGATACGGCATGACAACATGATTTGACAATTGAAAGACGAACAAGTTTTCAACCGTTAATAAAAGTTGATCGAAATACGTACGTAAAAAATATCCACATTCATTAAAGAATTGGAGCCATATTTAGAGCGAAAAAGTTCTAAAGTACAGTTTTTTCCGCATTCCATTATGCCCTACTATTACGGCCCTGGATTCTTCACTAAACGTATATGACACACGCTTAGCTTTTCTAGGAAATAAAAGGCATTCGACCATTAAGCATTATTTGTAAGGGTCATTTTATAAAGCGACTGCGCATTTACATAAATATTTATGTCCATGTTTTGTTATATTATTTCTGATATCGCTCTCATTTGTTTGACACCATTTATTATGTTGTCATAATAATGCGCTATATATTATTGGGCGTTCAAAAAAAAAAAAAAAAAAAAAACAAGCAACCATCAGAACAAAATTTACCTATATCTAATTTTAAATTAATAATCCCCATTAACTTATAACTTTAAGAATGGCCAACGATTGTGTAAAAATATAAGCTTACTGATATTATATGTTTTACATATTTTTTACCGAAAGAGTTTTTCAAGTTGAATAATTCTAATTCGTTCTGTTATACTTTATTCTGTTATACGTTATAATAAATGTTCTGTTATTGACCCCAGAACATTTATTGTCTATTGTATAATATAATTATTGTAAGTACTTTATGATGAATACATATAAAGAGGTATTTCATTTTTAAACCACATATTTGAGGCACCTATTTAATAAACTCATCCGAAGGTTTTCAGGAGTTCAGAGAAAACCAATATAATCGAAAAAAACGGTTCGAGAGTTATAGTGATAAACGCTTTTTAAAAAAACGCAACGTTTTAAAAATACTTTCGTATTACTTTCAGCGCGGGGAAGTTTAAAATTGAGTGGAATAAAAGCTCGCCGTTAAAATTGAATCTAGATACAACCTAACTACTACACTGCAATAAAAAAAATATTATTATATTACGTACTCTCGTAATTCTAAGACCGTCCCGAGAGAAAACACAATGGATCTTATTTCATAGATAGAATTAAAAATAATAATAACATAGCTTGTCGCTTTAAGCTTGTGTTAATTATTATTTGAAGTCATAAGATGACATTGACTGTGGCTCGGTCACACTTCAACGAAAGCGAACCTTAGTTTCGCCGAGATTCCAGGAAAAAAAATATATTTAGGACCCTGAAACTATCATGAAACGTTATGCGTACTGCTAATAAAACTATAATATACTCACTAGTCTTTTAATAGACACAGTTTGTGTGCAGGACGTAAGTATTATTCCAATTAGCCCAATTTTATAGTAGTTCAAAATTTTATAGTAGTTCAACTAGAAGATAGATGTTTGGTGTTTTTTAAATGAGAGTTCAACACTCTTAGTATATATGATTTCCAATTCCAACGGTCCAGTAATTACCAGTAGACCTAAAAGTCAATTATTTGCGCTACGCTCCAAACGCATTCCTGTCGATTGCGGATAAGCAGAGAGGGAAATGAACCCACGAGAGAAACGCAATCCACCAAGGTAGGGAAATTCCCTTCATCGAAGGAGTTTCTCTAAAATTGTCGAATGGAAATTTCGCCTAATTGAATTAATAACAAAGCGGGGGCGGCGGTGCGGTGCGAACGCGTCGGAGGGCGGCGAGGGGCGGGGAAGGGGCGCTTAAGGCTGCTGGAAGTATAACGCGTACTGAGAGTTCGCCTTCTACGCAACACGTTGCGTTTATCGACTTGATTTCTCACTTGTGTATTATGGCCACAGTGATAATATGGCCGGGCAATAAAATAAAATAATTCACAAAGGCTCCTTTACCATGAAGGATAATTCTGTAGGATAATTATGTTTTTGTGCTGTTTTGACATTATTTTTTAGCACCTTGGTCATACCATTTTCATAATCAATATCTCATATCATGATCATTTTCATTTCATCATCATATTACCGTCACCACTAAAAAAAGATTACCACTAGGATTAAATATTTACTTTATTGTTTACAGAGTATATAATGATCCTTATGCCAAATTTAACTGTAGTACGGAAATAATAAAAATAATTACGCCACGTTGGTGGCACTCCAAAAGTAGGGTATGGGTATAATTCGTCGCAAATTCCTTCTCCGCGCTGGGAGCGGTGCCTACGTGCCAAAACTTGGCGCTCTAACGACGCGAGACGCCACCTTCGACGACGACCTGAAAAGCGGGGAAGGGCGGAATGATGAAGATAAAGTTTAAGATTTTTCTGAAGGGAGATTTCGTCCGCCCCGTGTCAAAAATGCCCTTACGAGAAAGTTGACAAAAGTTGAAAGTTGAGCTTGTCAAATTCGACATTCGCGCTGTGACTGACGGTTGCTTCTCGACGTGTTTTATAGCATTTTAGGTAGATTATGAAACTACCTATTGCAAGTCATGACCCATGTCATGACATCAAGAAAATTTCGACATATCTTCGCGTTTCACATCCCCTAGAACCCAAAACCACCCTCAGTTTAAGAGTGTATATATTAGTGTATATATCTATCTATCTATATCACTTTCTTGTGGACACGATAACTGCCGTTATTTACACCAATCACTTTCAAATTGATATATAAAATTTATCAGCAAAAAATCGCAAAAAAATGTTTGATACAAGTCCGTACAATTGGAGTTCGCTATCTTCTACTTTGATCCGGTGAAATCTATCTCAGCTTTGCGGCGTGCCGAAAGGCATTTTGAAATTGTGATTTTTTTATGTTACAGTGTGTTACCCCATTTATCTCCATTGAGTCTAGCCTAGCTGAGAAGTGCCTAAAATAAATGTATCAAAGGCAAATCGGCGTAGTACATCTTTTTAAAACCTCTGCATCTAAAATAGGTAATTTCGTACGCTAGCCACTTCAAAAGAAGATAATTTCGATAAAAATAACATCATAAGTTTTAACACGGTTTGTACCGTAGCCATCGATCGACCTTTGAAGTTTTTTTTTGCCAGTTGCATGTTCAGCCTCGCGCGCACAGCATAAAACATTAATCTTTTTTATTTTAGTCGGTCACGCTAACCTTGATGAAGTTATACAAAAGTATTATCACTGACCAGACACAAAAACCTATCATATTAGCGTTAGTGATTTGATAAAATGGTAAAAGCACAAAAAATTAAATGATCAATTAGACCATTATAAATAAATAATAAATAAATTATACTTTTCTAAGCCTGAGTAGGCTTTCGAGGTTAAACTTGATCTGTATAGACAACTTAATAGACGCATCTTTAGGTCTGTGTATCCTAGGGCGTTGTGTTTCACATGTGTGTGTGTGGGACATCTGCTATGGCGTCGCTGTGTGTGCTAGATAGATCGTTGTGTGTGTGTAGCCAGTGGCGGTACTACCCTAGAAGCCGAAAAGCCAGGCTTGCCTAGATTTTTTAACGAAAAAAAAACACAAATATACGCATAAATTATTTTACAGTTTGTATAGGTAAGACTATCTTTTATCATTCATTTTTATATTTTGGTTTTTATTTATCTATAACGCCTAAATTAGTAGGTATCTCAAAACATCTTTTATTGCATATAAAATATTTCTCAGAAGTTATGATGATTAAAAAGATAAAAAAAAAAAAATACACTTGTAAATGTAAATTTATTCCGTGAGCCGAGTAAAAAAACAATAATCTTGCGGTGTCGCTATTTATATATGTATAGGGTTTTCAAAGCCATTTCTAATCGTAGGTTATTGAAAAAAAAACTCATGTAATAAAGGTAACAAAAGTTCATTCCTGATTATTTTTTTTACAATGTTTTTCATTAAAATAAATTATTTTGTGATTATCCGCATTGGGACCAGCGACAGGCCGAGAAGAAGCGTGCGATAGTAGTGTGCACGGCGCTCTCTTCGCACCAGTGTCGGGATCTGCTGTGACAATAGAGTAGGATGCCGCGATAATTGTACTAATTTCCAATTTTTAACACTACTATATGCCCCTTAACCACAGAGTACATACTCATCGAGTAAGGACTCACGACTGGTACCAGCACAAGGTACTATAATAGGAACTATCGGGTATAAGCATGAAGCTAGTTAGTGACTGCGATGGCTGACGCAATAGTGGATACTACTTATCTTCATATTATGTAGATTCTATGGCCTCCGCATTCAAACATACGTAAAAAAATATTTTTTTACCGATTAGTGTTAGAAGAAATACAGGGACTGGAATCAAGCAGTCAATCGGTTTAAAAGAATTTTATTTCTTCTACCTGGTGTACTGTTCATTTAACTAGGTACCTAGATAGATAACCACAGAAATATTTGTTCATTGTCGTAAAATCTATTTATTTATTTATTTAACAGGTTTCCCCGTATTCATTATAATAAATAATGCAGTATAACACAATATGGGTGACCACAATAATATTTATCATCTGTTTGACCCTAAACGTCTCCACATCTCATATTTTTAAATTAAGAGTAGTAAACGTGTATCTTATCAATTCATTACACATAAATAATGTCGGGTCGAGCGATCGAGTAATCGGCTATCACTGAAATAGGTTATCAGCATTCGTCGAAATATACGCACGCGCAATGAAAGCGTCTAATTGAAACGAAGAAACTACAATTATTATTTATAATAACAATTAAATTCTTATCGCTCCCGATAAAGAATGGCGAAATAAAAATAAAGTAAGTCGATTTTAATCAATAATGCTCGCTTAGTCATTATTTCTTTTGTATATAAAAAAAAACTAAGTATGAATTTTCTTCAAGCGCCAAAGGTTCAGCAGTACCTATACAAATTTACGAAAACAAATAAACCATTATAGTGAGCGTAAAAAATAAATGCTTGTAAGTTGATTACTATTTTAAATGTTTTCCTAATGGTAAATATAATATTCAATAGGTACAAGTAGGCACACAGAGAAACTGACAGGGCATTAAAGGATTTTAGGTATCTAAATATTTATAAGGATGACATAGTAGGTACTCAAGCATTTGGCGTTAGGATATATTTATATTACATAAATAAATTAAGAATGCGTTTATGCTCTATTTTTCAACAGTAAGTACATTATATCTTATTTTGGTTTTTTTTATGCGTCATCTTTTGGAATGTTGGCTAGTAATTTTGTATAGATTTATCGTAAAATGATTAACATTTAACTTAATACGATCATTGAAATTACAACAACCCGATCAATCTTCTACGTTCGAGTAATGTGTATGTCGCAACTTATCGATAAAAAAAGGAAACACTATATTATTTATTTGTAAATAATCGTATATTAATGGAATCTAAATTGGTCGGAAACACAATGAAACAAACAGAACTAATCAACCGTTCAGAGCTAATGGACTGTTTTGTACCGGTGGGGCTAGTGAATACTGAGGGCGTGACGGTTAACCGCCAAATTCAAACAATTAAATCAATCGGTATTTTTTTTAACCGTTGTTTACGATAACCGGACTTCCACCGCGTATTTTAACGGCTTCGGTGCTGAGGTGGTGAGAAGTGATCACTTTTTGAAGATCAAAGAGTTGGACCTTGATTCGGGGAAGCTGCGTTTATTGAACTTGCGTTCCGTATTCAAGTTTGTAGCAAACGGACAAATATACTGACATATTATATACCTTTATTACCTGTAATAATTCATTACTTTTGCCTGGTCAGCGGAGTGAATTTAATATAATATAAAACATCAAACAAAATTCAATGTTTTGTCCCATACAAAGAGGTAGGTTAGGTTAGGTTAGGTAAATGCCTAAGTATATTTATGACATAATGTCAAAATTGCCAAATTGAATTTCTTCGAGCTAAACTTATTTTGAAATTGAAACCTGGTTTGTTTTTTTAACCCTTGTGATTAAGACCCCTTTCAATGTTGCAAACCTATTAATTCTGTATATGTCAACCATATTAAATATTCTAAATACGATTTATACATTCTTGTTGATAAAATTTTTAAAATGCTAGAAAACAAACGCAATTTTTTTTCTCCTCGTGATTTCAAAATAAAAGAATTCTTGCAGTTTTTTTTTGTTTACACAGTTTTATCATCTTCAATTAGAACTAATGTTATTGTAATAGGCAATTGCATGTAATATTGTATCTTCGTGTGTTGTGAATTCTTTGTTCTGATTGCCCTTCAAAGCTTGAACATTTCTGTATACAGGTTGTCCCGACCCCACTCACGATTTAAAAAAAGAGCTAATTGGCCTTGCGATTTCAAATATGATATGTAAAGACGATATATCAAAATTCATTATGGTTTTCGAGAAAAAAAATGTAAACTTTACGTGAAAATATTAAATTGTTCTTCTCAAAAGTTCGTCCACTCGGGACGCCACACCGCTCCGGGTTATTGACCGGCCTTGGCCGAGCGCGAGCGAGCGAACGAAAGAGCAAAGGGAATTTAAATATTTACACCAGCTCAAGTTAAAAGCAGCTCTCCCGTGCGATCCTTCGTTTTTCGAAAGAAACGCGACCGGTAGAGTGCAAATACGTCCAACGTCTCGTTATCGGTTATTAAATCATCAAATTAAATTGAAAACTGCCAAAATGGCGAATATTTTTACGTTAAATAAAACACATTTCAGTTCAGAATAGGTCAGGGGTATAGGGCTTCTGATATGAGTTTTTCTATACTTAACTATACATAATTTGAGATCCAATATAATCGGATTGCGGTCGAAAGGCAGAACGTCGCTGGACCCTCTAAACTACGAGGGCATTAAGTACCTACTAATCCTAATTAGGAGAAATACGCTTGACTCCCGCTCTAAAACTATTAAGGCGAAGCCAAAGAATTAATATTAATTTCGATTCATTTAGACCCTTTCTTCTATTGCGGGCATTTGGTAATCATAAAAAAATGTCTTTAGATACTTTGATCTTAATTCTTCAACATAGCAAAGGCAGATTTTGAATTGCTCTCTTATTAATCAACTGAAAAATCTAAAACATAGAAAAGATGTTTTTTTAATTTTTACGCTCTACAAAAATAAAGCTTCGAATTTAAGATCGACTTCCGATATGCTTCGCCTTAAACTATTATGTGTCAGTGGTTGTGTAGGGTTGCCATACGTCCCGGTGCACCGGGACATGTCACCGGTTTTGAGCCTCGGTCCCAGTTGTCCCGTTTTACCCACCATGTGTCCCGGTAAACGAATAATCATGGTTTTATATTACCTATTGCTAAAATTATGCAAATAATTCGTGCGACGACGTTAGCTCACCTTGGCTGGCGGTGAAAGTGTGGGGTCGAGGGATGTACTGACATTTTACAAATATTTTTCCATATTTACAGCAAGGAGTGAAAGACTGAAATTTGTGAGGAAGCTGATGTAATTCATGGTAATTTACGATCTCACTCAAAAACTAGGCGGTTAACCGTCATTGTTGCCGATCATTGAACGTATTCTAAAAATGTGGAAACCATTGAAAGATTTCCTTTTTCACAAACCAGATTGCGGCGCTATGGGGAACGGTACCCCCCCCCCTCCTCTAATAACTCCCCAATATTTCCACTTAATTGATAACAGTCCCGGTTGAGTCCAAACCATTTATGGCAACCCTATATTAGTGTCACGTTTTCACTACGATGTTTTTTAACAGAGTTTTGAGAAAAAGTATTGGTGTTAAAGTTAAAAATCTACCTGGATTGGGCTGATTTGGGTTACCTATTTCGAGACCCCGTCTAACCGGAAATGTAATAAAACACTGAACTCTTTTATGATAACTTCCTAACATTGAAAGTTTTCTAGTTGTAACATGATGACAAAAGGATATACGGGTGAAAATGTGACGTTTGCTGCTCGATCTTTATCGAAGAAAGAATGAAATTTATCAGAAAAAAACTTTTAGATAAATTTAACTTGAGATTTGAGAAGAGGGGTACCTCAGACCAACCTTTAACAAACAACCTCTGGAGCGGGGTTTACGTGCGATTAAAAAAAAATCAGCCTGATAATTGTTAATTTATTGCTTATTACAATATCATGAACCGTCACTATTTTCACTAAACGAACTAATACAAATTTTAAATTTACATAACGGATTGGTCGACAACTAGCAACATCATTTTCGATGCGTTTTAAACGATTGAATTGCATGGCCGCATCTCTTCTTCTCGCAGATAAATGAGATAAGCGGGGTTGAATTTCTTTCGCGATTCGCGGCGGCGCAATGAAGACCTTAAGGCCCGGAATGCCCGCCGTCTGCTACCTCCCGCAGCATCTTACCGGTCCAGGGCGGCGTTTATTCAATTTGATCCTGCGATGCGTGTCAGAGATTATTTTGAAGGCAGCCGGAGATAATTAATTAATTGATGAACGGAGACCCATCCGTCTTGATAAATTAGATACAGTTAATAATAACGGAAAGCGGTAGGCAGCGGTTAAGAGGGGAAATTCGTTAGCGGACGTTACAGTCGAAAAACTATAAGACGGCGGTGTGAAATTTCACACTTATACGAATTGCTAGAATGAAATATGGTAACAAAAAGGGTGTTGATCAATAATATGTTGTATGCTTCTTACTTAAATTATTAATCCACAATAAGTTATTTATTTATCTCTAACGATCTTGTAAAACATACAGATACGGCACCACACCCAAGTACGCCATTTTGCGTCGAGTACACGCATATGTCATCGCGATAAGTCTCTATCCAGCTTGACGTAGTGTTGCGGCGCGCGGAAGGGCGGGGGGAATCTGTCGGTGTCGGGTTTTTATAAGGTCGATTTGTATGACATGCCGTATCTATATGTTTTAAGATCTTTATGTGTTTAGGTAAATAATTAAATATTTAAAGTTGCAGATAAAATATTAGTTGTTAGTATTTCTCACACTTATAAAGTTTGTTATTAGGAATAAATTAATACTGTCAAAATATAGTGTCGCTCAAGATATTTATTCGTATATAATTAAAATAAATATTTGATTATATCTAACCTAAAATCAGCAAAGGATACTACTTTTTAGTATCACCATAAGCATAGACGTATATCGTAATCTGCTAGGTAAAACATTTTTTTTTATTGTTATTCTATTTAAGTACATGTGTCGTTTGTATTTATAAATGTACTTCAACAATGTATTTAAATATTACATTATGAGAAATAGTACCATGAAGTGTAAGGTAGCTATTCTCTAATATAATTTGTACAACTTTAGAATATAAATATGCCTCCCAGAATTGTTTGATAATGTAATAATTAATAATATATAATAAATTTAATTAAATAATTATGTATATGACTGCCAAAAGAAAAAGATGGATGTGACGTTATTGGCGGTGGAGTGTAATGGTGGAGTGTTCTTATGTTGTAATGGTAAGTAAAGAAATAACATAATTAAAGGTTGGGTAAACATTGCTTACCTTAGTTTAGACTTCCAACACCGAATAAATTAAAAAATAACAACAGTTTGAAAAGTTCATGAATTATGTAAAGGACACAAAAATCTACAACTAATATAAAAGTTATAAATGACACAACACTACCAAGATCCTTTATTATAAATCTCCTCCCAGCACATGGAATGTCACACAGTTCACTCGAATTTAAGCGCACGTTTGTTTCGGCGTGCTCAGTTCGTAAATAAATAGATAAGTTCGTATAACGCGCGTTAGAGAGATAGCCGACGCAGCCGACACGTCCACGCGCTCCGGAGGACGCCGCGGGAAGGAGAGCGGACAGAGTGATGAGGAGTAACGGGCGGCGAGAGGGGGGAGGGGGACTAAGGAAGACAGCGAGCAAGCCAGAGTGAAGGAGGAAGAACGAAACGCCCCGCGAAAGAACGGTGAACCATTCTTTGGTTCGCGGACTCACAACAGAATGACGACCGCTGCGAATTGAGCAGAGCCTGCGGCGCAACAATTCTTAGGCCTTCGGGCCCGTTCACGATGGCTCAGTGTACATAGGTACCAATTACACTAATTTTTCAAATTCTAATAAAATATGAAACGGCTGGAGAAATATATTTTCTTTACAAACGTTTCCAAAATTAGGTTATTATATAATTTATATTTTAGTTAACGTTTATAGTTAGATATGACAATTGTAGTACATAACAACAACTACCACTAATTAGTTACAACAATTTTGGATTCTTTTGTTATTCTGTAAAATTAATATTTTTATTTCAATATAAATTTAGGTTATTAGCTACTTTTTAAACCTATAACACCTTTATACAGATATCAGAACTCCACGTAATTTTTTTTATATTAGAGGTACTCTACTTCCCATACTTATATCATGTTAGTAATTAAGGTTATAATAAAATTACATCCCTTTTAAATTATTTAGTTCAAAAATATAATTTCATTTACAATTTCTTTAAAATGGGTTTAATATTTGTTGTTTGTAATTTCTTTAAAATGGGTTTAATATTTGTTTGTAAAATAAAACAGTTATTAAATAGTAAAATAGTACTGTTAAAACCTGTACATTGAATACAAAACAAAACGAATATAAATTTTTTAAACAATAATTATTATTTTCAACATTTTTAGGGGTTAGAAATAATAAATAAAAATAATTTTGACAGAAATTGTTGAATTTATTATGTTTTTGGATTAAAAATAAATCATGTGTTTATTTTTTTTTTTTTGATTAGCATAGCATTGAACCTTCAAAGTCAACATTATTTTTTCATGAATATTTTAATTGAAATGTAAATATGTGGCTTTTCCATTTTACCGACAGTAATTTCGGAAACGCTTCACGACATATTTTTTTTTTCAAATATTGTTAACAAGAAATAATAGAATACTGTTTTATTTATAGACTGTGTCTGTGTAATTTTCTTTAATTTAACTGTTTAATAAACTTAGGTAATTGTAATAATTTACCTTTACGGTATATAGATTAAACATAGAATTAAAAATAATGGATATTTACATTTCAGTTTCTAGCTTTAGAGGTAACGAAAAACTATACAATAATTTACTAATGAAATGTTATTATCTCACATTTAAAAATAAACTTTTATCGGTGGGTACAAAATTAAAAACTTTTATCCAAATAGCTCCTTTTTAAATCCCCGATGGTGTTTTTAATTCTTTATGTTTTATTATGATAATTAAATGGTATCACAAAAAAAAATCATATACAGACGTTTGAAATAATAGTATGTAAATTAATTGAATTAGTAAATTAATTTAACTTAACAGTATAAAATTAAAACAATAAAAAAATACTACTGGTACACTTAGTATTTACACTAAGAATAATCATGAAATATAAAGAGTTGGTAGGGCGAGAAAAAGGGGTTTTAAATTGAGGTGTAGTTTATATTTTTATAAGTTTTCTTAGCGCTTTTATGATTATATTAAATTTGAAAACTTCTGGATATTTCATAGGTCATTCCGTTGGCTAAATTTGTAAATTCTTTTCCATTTTGGATTTATTTGCTATTATGGCATTTTGTATTAGGAAATCAAAAAGGAGGGGTAAACGAAACCTTCAATAGTTAGTACACATAAAATCTACCTTTTTTTGAATTATTATTATTCTGACTGAAGGCACTTAATTTTATTTGCACGACACTGAACGCTGAATAAGTAGCAGCAGCCTCAACTTAAAACATACCTTAATACATTCACAGCAACAATAAATGACTGGTGTTTAATTTGTCTATATTATAATAATTTAATTCCTTTTTATATCATTTATTGTTGTGACTTCCTATTGTACCATAATGAATAAATAAATAATTCTATGTATTTATTATGTGTCACATCTGTACTTTAATGTCCACAACCTTTATAGCTGATCCAAGATCGTTATTTTATAGAGGTCAGAAGGGCGGAGTTAAGAATCCCTAATGTGACCCGGTCACATGCAGTGTCTTACTTAGTGTAAAAGTTTAAACTATGATGAAGTTTCACTTCGAAAACCAGTCTCTTTCTAGAATCATAAAAGTCTTTCTGGGGTCCTAATTAGACGCGTGTAACAACAAAAATATACTTCTGTTCATAATTTTAAAATCATTACCGGAACGGCGAGTTTAAGATTTTTTTAAACTCTCCAAGAATGAACAATTATCGGTCGCCATCAAAGATGTCGCGGCCAAAAGTGAGCCAATTGCATGCGCGGCCGCGTAGATCAGCGCAGCGCGGACCAGTCGAGCGGCTCGGATGAAACCGGATTTCTGCGCGCCGTTTTCCTCCCGCCGAAACCTGTGCGATGCAAAGTTATCAGTCCCACGAAGGCACTTTCTCCTGATTGGAGCCACTCGTACTAGTTACTGACTTATTTAACAAAAAAAAACTAATAAATGCTCACGGTTAAGATCGTGTAAACATCAGCGCTCATCCGTGAATGTAATGGAAGAATTGAGTATTTAAATAAAATGAGATGTTAAGGGGGTGTTTATGTTCCCTATGAGAATGACGTGAGAATGAGCAACACAGAGAATTGTATAAAAAATAATTCATGTCCAAATTTATTAATTTTATCAAAGCGCTCGTGTAAATACCCCTTTTGTATTTCGCACTTTCGTTTGCTCGCTCGTGCTCGGCCAAGGCCGGTAAGTGCTCCGCCGCCTCGCGAGCGGACGAACTTATGACAAGAACGATTTAATATTTTTTTTCTCCAAAACCATGATAAATTTTGATATGACGTCAAAGCAAATAATGTTAAATATCGCAGGGCCGATTAGCTAGATTTTTTTTTCGGAATGGTTTTGGGACACGGTGTATATTGATATTTCATCCATTTTAATTCTTTTTATTAAATGTCAGTTACTAAGTAAATAAATACGAATCTCCCCTTCGAGTCCAGCACTGTCTTCTATGCCAGCAAAAGCACATTAAAATAGAACTTTTTTATTTTATTTTTTAATCAAGTTTATTTTATGTAATATAGATTAGTTATCAAACGTTTTTAACTGATTTTTTTTCGTATTATTATTTTTTACATTCTAAATAGAGTAAACATCGTAAAAAGTCTAAAATAAAAATTGAATCGTGTTTTTAGTTTAAAAAAAATGTTTCTTGTGGTTTTTTTTACACGGTCTTTAATGTTTTAGAAAAGAGATCTGCCTTTTATAAATTTTAACGCATAAGTTATATATACATTCGATTAAGAATAAAAAAAATACTATTATGAATTAAATCATGAATAATCTTACTTTTCCCGAAACTAAATCGCAATTCACTCCATCCTCGAAAAATCCTTGCAGTCCGGTATATACACATCCAAAATCTCGCGAAATGTTATGAATCTCTACATAGTATTTAGGATGTATTTAAAATCACTAGTATGCTTATAAAGGATGACCATCAATTGAACCTTGGTCCTTCCAGTGTAGTCGCTGCACCACAGATTTCAGTGCTTGCGTAAAGGCGGTTCAAGAACAATACACCGGTTTTACACTTATTTAAATACAATTCATAAATGTAAAAATAAAATAATAATTTTTATTAAATTTATAAAAAAACTATAGTAAAATTTGATATGGCTGCAGTTTTTTTTTCATTACTTTTGAGTATATTTTTATTTTATAATTAATTATAAGAAATTCGCAAACCGTGACGTGCGCGTAAGTTTTTTTACACTCAAGGATATGTTATTCAATATTTAGGAACAAACGAAATAATTTGTTGAATAAGCTTAGCGCGCACTGTCCTAAACCTATTCGTCATTTGAAAATAGATTGGAATAGACTCGGCCGGTGCACTGACCGCTTACTTGCAAGTCTAAAAATACTCCGTTGCGAGCGGACAGTTTTCCACGTACCGTTCCTTCCTCTTTTGAGATACTTTCATAACTTTATCGTTAAAGATAGTCCTTAATTTAGGTTTTACTTTTGATTGTATTTTTTATTTGTATTGTACTGTATTAATTTACAGATGAAAAACTTGTCAATGTCGCTGCAATACAGCGAACGGCTTTCAAGCACATTAAATAGTTATTTTGCACTCGGCTGTACGGGGAATGCAAAAAACAACATTTATTAAAAAATAACCTTTAATATAAGAAGTATGTAATCCAGTCGAGCTGAAACAATGAGATCTTCACAGTAAAATGCCATAAAAATGGTTTTCAATGTGTTTTATACATTATTTCTTTTATTCTGTTTTATCAAGAGGCACTTTTTAGACTAGCGCTGTCACTTTATCAACAAACTAACGAGACTATGAATCAGGCCAATATAATTTACTCTTGGATTTATAATATATACTTAAACCTTTATAAGTTACATAAACAAAATAAAATCTAACTAAATTTATACTAAAAAATTTATGATAACAGTTGAATAATATTCATATTTTCTTTTATCTTTCTGTCATCGGCTTCTAGCTTTTAAAATATGGAAAATATGAATTAATCATTCTTTTTTAAATATGTCCCTTGATCTGAGGTCGTTTTTGTAATTTAAAATATTTTTTTAATTATACCGTCGTATATTCGCCTTGTAGGAAATTGGGTTTAGTTTAAGAAAAAACTTTTTTTTCTGAGAGGAAGTGATCTAAAATTACCAGAAAATTGTAAATAAATAAAGAAATAACATGATATCGGTCAAGTGATTAACTCCTCCTAGTCTTGTGGTGGGAGTCGGGAGCATCGAAATTGTCCCCGGTGTAAATGCGCACCGCGTCGCATGTCTTATGCGAGTTTGTGCATGTCGAAAGTGTCAACAGCTGGTCTCCATAATATCGATCGGTTGCACGATCAACAATTGCCAGAGTACTGGAGTCTCCGGGCACTTAAAGATGCAAGCTTCGTTAACGCAATCGATGGACACTTACTGGCTTTTTCCACTGCAATCGCGGCAAAATCAACTCGATTTTTTTCTTAATATCCTTCAAAGGTAAACCTTTGAAGGATATTAAGAAAAAAATCGAGCAATTTGAACAATTTAGCATTGTGAGGACTCAACCCGGTCATTTCTCAATACAAACGCTGCAGTGATGTGAATCTTATTTCCATATATAGAAGAAAAATAATACTAAATATCGTTTTAGGTAGATTTCCCTACAATTTAGGATTGTTTTTGATTTGAGCATCCCTTACGGCATAGTATAAAGAGGGATTGAGCATACGCACTCTCGCTGTGTAGGGGTATCTTGGGTTGAGGTAAAGATACAAGTACGTACAATTGGGGTTCGCCTATCTATTGGGGTTCTACTTTGATCTGGTGAAATCTATCTCCGCCTCCGTCGTGCCGAAAGGGATTTATATGTCCTAGTTTCTATAAAATTAAAAAGTTAACAACAATTTTATTTGTCTTTATAACATTTGCCGGTATTAACCGGCAAATGTTATAAAGACAATGTTACAATGCAAAATATCTTGCCAACTAGGCTTTCGCCTGTTCTAAGGAAGACATTAAAAAGCTGCTGCGTCGAAAAGTTTTACCATAAATAAATATGGATATATATTGGAAATATCTGAATGCCTACAAACAAACATACATACATATAGAACATCATTCTGTTTATAATAAGTACTTCAGAGGATGCTAGTAGATTTTTATTTTTTGTAATTTCATGAATATTTTAAAACTAAATTATTGCGTGTTATTAAACGTGATTATGGATCTAAATTAATTTATAATAATAATATAATTTGTAAAATGTATATTTATAAGTAAATTTCGTAAAATAAAATATTTGAAAGGTTTCCATATTACTACGAGACCTTCACATCTAATTAAGTTTCGGTAATTAAGCAAGGTTACAAAATATTGCTTTAAATTTAAATATTTTTGTATTATTCTTTATAATCTGTATTTTATTTAAAAAATAATTTTAGTTGTCTTAAAATTATTTTTTTTTATAATTAGTTATTCATTATGTAATCATTAATGTGACTCAGATTTGCACTCTTATTTCCAAGTTATTCATTTACTTCGCCGTAGCAGCATTGAAGACTGCCGTTCTTTTTTTTTAATTTCGTTAATTAAATTTTAATACTTAATTCCGCAAATTGCTTAAATTGTTACTATTAATAAATAAAAAATAGCATGACATAGATTACGCGAAAATATAGAGATATATCCATACGGTATATCGATATCCACTTATGCGAGTAAATATTTCAAATTAGTAATTTAAAATTTATTATATAAAAAATTGTAAATGTAAAAATAATATACTCTTCGATTATTATTGAATTTAAAAAAACTGAGTCGAGAATTATGTATCACAACAACGGATAGATAATCAATAAATATTTTATGAGATTTATACAAATTAAACTATTTTAAATATTAAGTATCTACAATTTTACAAGTACTAAGTTATAAAGACGGTCCCAAAGGAGGAAAAATTACGCATTCCGTTAAAAATTCAACCGCGTTAAAAGTCACAAGTCCCAAGTCGCACGTCTACGGCGGCATGCTCAGTCTATTAAAAGGGGAAATAACCATAAATCTAAAAGTAAAATTATCGCTTACATAATTCATGAAGACTTTGTTTTGAAAACAGAGAGCTTGAAAGTTTGATAAAATTATGTTAAGGCGAATATTATTACACCTACTGGAATTAATTTCCTTCTTAATTTTTTCCTAAAAATTGACAGGATGAGGATAGCGTTGTTTAAATACGATTCCAATAAATATAATACGACTAAGATTGTTATTGACTATCACAGACAATATTTCAAACTTTTCCATTACCTAATTTAATTTTTTAACATCGTTGGAAATGAAGTAATTTCTAGACTCAACATTACTAAAGATGAGATAAGATTACTTATACCTTATGTTTTAACCGTGACACATCTAACATACGATGTGGTAGAAATATAAATAGGTAATGAAAATTTGATTAATAAAAAAAAATGCGAAATTTAGTTTAAACATAAATATTATATTAGCTTCGAGACACGTATGTATTTGACAAATAAGGAATAACTAAGGATTTTTGTGTCGGTTGGACCATGCTTGATTTACAGTCAAAATAACATGTTGACAATGAATGTCGGAATTAATTTTTGTTATGCGTTTTGTGCTAGAGACAACATTAATAATGATAATGGGTTAATGGGTCATTATGCTCAAAATCCTAAAATCAATTGTATTGGAACCTTTTGAGTACAGTTCTATTTCCAAATATGTGATGGGAGTGTTATCGCATCTATTGAGATGCATATAGAATATTCTCTGGGATCGTTGTCTATAATAAATCAAGCAAAAGAGAAATTAAAAATACACAATAATATAAGTTAACATACCACAGTCACTCATAAAGTATGAAACTTTATAGATTTAAAAAAAAACATAGTTTTAGCTTCGGTAAGATTTTTTAGTAACATCTTCCATTGTTTGTTCTAGATGGTTTGTAAGAGAAAATGTTTCTTAATTAAAACACTGTTTTTTTTATTATAAATTTAAATTCTTTACACATTTAGATCAGTTTATATATATCGTCAACCGCCATCACCCGTCTAACCGCCTACTTATTGATAAGCCAAGAATTGATTGGGAGAGCGGTCGAATTAATAAATTACATTTCTGTTAGGTTGATATATTTTTCCCTTCGTTCGATCAGAATAGAAATCTGTTTTCATTTGCACCTTTGTAATATCACCGTCAATCAATATTTTTTTTTTGATAATTTTAATTCTAGCGAACATTATTTACCTGATTGCGATTATATGAATATTACAAATTTGTTTTAATGGTTTTTTTAATATATATTAATTGGTTTTTTCTCTAATTTTATTTTATGTTATGTGTTTACATAGGAAAACCATTTATAGTAGTCGTGGGTTTGTACAGTCAACCAGTTTCTTATGAATAATTTATAATTATAATTTAAACTATGAATAATTAATAATTATATCGTCACGTAGTTTTTGCAGTTGTAACAGCTGACTTGTCAAAATGACGAGAGGTGTATTTAACGGTTTTCTCACGAAAACGTAAAAATTTAGTTTTGTTTTCGTAATCGCATGTCCTTTCAGATTTATAAGAACGCGATCTGATCTACCCTCGCTGTCTGATACGCGCGCGGCCCACCCGGACGGATGGGGAGGCAAACGTCGAGTAGGGTCAGGGTTCGGTGTGAGAGAGGCGAACGACCTCTTTACCCACTCACCCCAGAGCGGCGGTCGCCCCCACACCGACTCACACCGACCCACTCTTCAGACGCTTCTCTTGTTTTATTACTAAATAAGAATAGCTATGATACCATGTCGCTGGAATGTTTATATAGTAAATTATTTAACCAGAACCTAACGTCTTACAGCTAGGCCCTACAGGCGGCATTAACAGCATCTTCCCCCAGATTACTTCTGTTTGCAGTACCAACTTGTGATGATTATTTCCACCACGAAGCATCTTGGAATTACCCTGTCATCTAATTTCCACTGGGGAACTCATGTTGGTGATGTAGTGAACCGGCTTACGTACAATTTCGGTGTGGTATGCGAAGTCGAAGATGCTGATTCGAGGTGATGAAGCGCGAGCATTGGCATACAAAACGTTGGTTCGTCCTACCCTTAAATACTGCTCATCAGTATGGTATCCTTAGACTCAATGTCTTAAAGACGTACTAGAAGAAGTTCAGAGAAAAGCAAGCCGGCATGTCTTTAAGCATTTTAGTCGATATGATATTAGCCTAACCCAATCTAGCCTAACCTAACCTAACCTATATTGAGAAAACGAAACATTGGGTTCAATTGGGAATACCACTTTTGGGCAAAGGCATCTTAATTTCCTTGGACCTAAACTTCTCAACAGCGCAGATGAGCAATTTAAAAAGCACAATCTAAATTCAGTCTTGCAAAAAGCATCACCAAATGGCTCCTCGCAATAGGCAGAGACGCATCTGAAAAGATGGTGAGCAGTGTGTTGCAATAGACATAACTATATAACATATATAGACTATAAGTAATTTTATATATTTTCTTTGTTTAGTTTTTTTCTGTATATTTAGCCCATAAATTATAAGTAACACAATTATTAGAATTATATATTTAATAAATGTATATTGTATGTAATATATATTTTATATATGTATATAATATTATGCACTATTTATTATATGTATTATATTTTGTATTTATGATATTTATCCTATGATCCCCTTTGTATTAGTAACGTCTCGCGAACGTAATAATATTTCATTTTTTCTGCAACTTCCTTTTGGCTGCTCTTAGAACAGGTTTTTTTAACCTAGTTAGAGTAGCCATGCTACTTCAGAGCTACAATAAATGACTGGTGTTTAATTTGTCTATATTATATTAATTTAATTCATTCAGTGTTATTATATAATTTATTGTTGTAACATCTTATTGTACCATATTGAATATAATAAATAAATAAATAAAATAAAATTCTTTTCTTTCCAGAACAATTCGCCAGAGAAATGCTCTTCATAGGTCAGTATTTGACCGTTTTCCTGGTTCCAAGGCTGTTTGTTATTAAACGTAGGCTGCGAGTTGCTAAGCATTATTTTTTCCCTTACCTTTTTTCCTCAACAGTATCTGCAGAGCTAACTCCTAATTATCGTAATTACTTAATAAAAATTAATAATAATACTTCATTTCCTATCTCTATTTGTGCCAGCGGCACATTAGTCCATTCGATGTGCGTTTTGGATGGCCATAGAGGCCATCCAAAACGCCCGCCCCTATTTATTGAATTTGTGATTTATTTAATACTATCTTTTACCAAACTGAACTCGACAAAGGTTCACAACTCTGTTTTAAAAAACTATACCAAAGCACAAAACCACGGGCCAAATTCCTAGTTTAGTTCTATATTAAATCAGTTTTTATATATTATATAAATAATCACAGCTTAAATTGATATATTTGTTGTTTTTTTTAATTTCGGTGTAAATTTAAGATTGTTTTTTTTTCTATTTATTTTATCTTATTTAAATTCGTTTAATATCTCTTAATATTATCCTTTTTTACCTCTGTTCTTGTAAGTCAGTAGCCTCAGGAATATATAGGTACTTAAATTTATCTGATCTATATGTATTGAAACATTTGTTTACATTTTACATACATATATTTTTTAAGATTTACAAAGCAATTATTTAAAAAAAATGTATGAAGAATCTATTTAATATACCTAGGTTTGCACCTTGAAAGTGACATTTTTGCGTCATTAACTTTATATATGTAATTTTAAAAGAAATCTCCAGATTCACATAGAGTAGTTTACATTATCATACGAAGAGAAAAAAACGTTAATACTACATTAATCTAAACACAGATTCCTACATTAAGCTACTTAGATGATAATATAATTAATCGTCTAAATAAAACATTTAAGAACGAAACAAAAACATTTATACATTAATATAAATATTATAGGTAGCAATAGTGCAATATATGCGATGTTTAGAAAAGATATTAGGAACGGTCATTCGTATTCGGATATCCCTCTCACTCGCCAGGCCGCGCCTGCGGTCAGCTGAAAGAAACAAACTGGTCCAACTAATAATGCCAGGAACAGGCATGTGGCGGTTTTCGCATCTGCGGGGCTTATCGCTAATTGAGTCGGGTAGTTTGATCACTGGACGCACATCGCATACAAATAAAGGATTAGGAGTATAACAAGGAGGCGCTGAAGGGATGCTGAAAGTTTTGGGCTAATGAATCGATTTACTCCCTCGCCCAATCCCGCCTGTCCGTTTGTCCGTCGTAAGCATGTAACTTTTCAACGATTAGACTTAGAACATTGAAATTGAGTACCAAGATCTTCCCGATATTTTATTGGGGTAATGTCATACGCTCCAGGGTCAATAGAGTACATACATAAATACAGGCTGTTTCAGACATAAGAGGGTGTTTATGATCCCTATTACGAGTAAGAATCTATATTAAAAAACACGAAAAAAAACATTTATTTCATTAAAGCGGTAGTGTAATCAGCTGGTGTACATCTGACAACAAAGATTAATTTATATTTTTTAAGATTATATTTTTTATTTCTCGCAAATCATAACGAATTTTTATGTCGTCTTAACAAATCATGTTTTAAATCGCAGGGCCAATTAACTAGATTATTTTTATCGATAATGGTCTCGGAACGCACTCAATTACGCTTTTAATTTAATCTTGTATACTAAATGGTTAATCAGTAAGTTGAAAAAATGAAAATTAAAACAAAGCACGAATTATTAATCAAATAACTATAACTGAACCTCGGGTCTCATATCTTATTGATGCAAATATGCATTTTTCGCAGAATCTCATGGACGTGAGATTAGAAGTTCAATTCCCGGTGGGTTAATGTTTGTTAAATTCTGCACGATTTCGTTTTATCAGTTGAACAATTATAAAATAGGTTTTACATTAAGTAATCTTATATTTTTTTATTTAGCCAGTTGCATATCATTGAAAAAGGCTTTCTTTGAAAATACTTATAAAATCAAAATAAACTAAAAAGTTTGTGGTTTCGAGCTCATACCTATGTACAGGGTCAAAACTAAACTTATAAACTAAAAACTGTATATTCATGGTGTGATAATAAAACAGACCTCTATTCTTTGTATTTTCTAATACTCTTATCACTGATCATTGAAAAACTGATCACTTATAAATTATTCATTTCAGTCAAGTATATTAATTTATTTATATCGTATATCGGAACGTATTTTTTATTACTGGTCAAGTATAATTTGTTTAAAATGATTATTTTTATTATTAAATTAAAATAGTTTGTTCGTGGCGTCAGCCGCGTGTCAAAACTTCGTGGACCCCTTCCCCCAGGATTCCCTCACTGTGATAGGTGTTTTTGTATAGTGGAATCATTTTTTTCTTCCTGTCAGGGACCCCTGGCAGTACTCGCGTACCCCCGGGGGTCCGTGTGGACCACTTTGGGAACCTCTGGTTTAGCCAATAGATGGCCTTAGGTAGCTGATGGACAGCTGTGCGATAAGCGTACAATCACAGAAAAATAGCGGCAACTCTATCGACGCAAAAAACGCGATCACATAATTCCAGATTGCAATCGTTTTAACCGCAATCATGAAGTCGGGTCGCGTAGCAGCTATCAATTTAATTCATCACTTCTATATTATCAAATTTAATGTAAAAAAGAATAAGCCTATTTAACTATTTTAAACTAATTAAAATAAATAAGGAAAAAATGATCTTAAATTAAAAAAAAAGAACTTTAAAAAAACTGGTATAATAGGTATTTTATGACAGTGTTGTGAAACTTTTTCCGAGTAGTTACTGATGATAGAAAAATTTGGGACTACTATTAAAGTCTGGGAGTTACTATTAAATAAATCACAAATTCAGTAAATAGGGTTGTTTCATTACCACGCGTCAAAATTTATAGTAAAAACTAAAATGGTGCTAAAATTTATGTAAATAGGAATGTATCTATGTAGATAGGAAATGAAGTGACCCATTACAAGTCTGGGGTAAGATGCCGTTAATGACGCCTGTAGGGCCTAGCTGTAAGACGTTAGGTTCTGGTTAAATAATCTACAACTATTAAACAATGTCTAGAAGCAGTTGATATAATGATAGCTACCGGTTGTCATAGCCATTCTTTTTTAAATTTGGAAACGACTAACTTATTTAATCTGTCAAATCGAAATGACGTTTCTAAAAGCATCAAATAACCTAAATTCTTTGAAGACGAATTCACGAATATTATTGAATTAATGTTTAATAATGCAAAGGTACCGAAGTGGAGAAAATAAAAATGAAATTGAAATGAAACAAATTGATGAAAATATTACCATCAAATATGAACAAGATTGCAATGAATCAAGCAGTTATTTTGACGAGAAACGAAGGCGATCATGCGAGAAAAGTCTTGAAACCTCACTAAATTTAGGTCGATGTGTTAAATCTGAAATTCATGACGACATTAGGTTTGGTTTGCAGATAGAGAATAGTACAAATCAACAACGCGATGACATTGAAATAGAAGATATTAAGTTCACGAAATTGGAAAATAATATCTCAAATGATCGACTTTACAATAAAACATATGCAAATATTGGCGATAAATCTATACAAAGCGTAAAGAGCCCAATTATATCAATAAAGACCATCGATTTTACTTGCAATGATTGCAAATGTACGCTGGCAAAAAATGGCTTGATTTATTATACTCGTACAGTAAGCAGTGTTCACAACGAGTCGAATTTAATATGTTCGGAATGCAATGAGAAAAAAAACATTTCAACAGTTTCTGACATTCAAAACAAAGTGGGCGTTAAATTAATAAATATTACAAGGAAACATATTTCATCAAGTCGCATTAATTCTGTACATAAAAGTAAAAAGTTAAATTGCACCGAGAGGAACAGAGATTTTACAATGAAATATATATTGAAAGATAATAACAGGACGGTTGATCGAAAATTTATGTGCAGCGAGTGCGATTACAAGAGTTCACATAAAGTAAATTTACAGAAACACATCGATGCAGTTCATCGAAAAATAAGAAAATTTATGTGCAGCGAGTGCAATTATAAGAGTCTACAAAAAATACATTTACAGAATCACATCGATGCAGTTCATCGAAAACTAAGAAAATTTATGTGCAGCGAGTGCAATTATAAGAGTCTACACAAAGTACATTTACAGAATCACATCGATGCAGTTCATCGAAAAATAAGAAAATTTATGTGCACCGAGTGCGATTACAAGAGTTCACGTAAAGCACATTTACAGAATCACATCGATGCAGTTCATCGAAAAATAAGAAAATTTATGTGCAGCGAGTGTAATTACAAGTGTTTTTTGAAAAAAGATTTACAGAATCACATCGATGCAGTTCATCGGAAAATAAGAAAATTTATGTGCAGCGAGTGCAATTATAAGAGTCTACAAAAAGTACATTTACAGAATCACATCGATGCAGTTCATCGAAAAATAAGAAAATTTATGTGCACCGAGTGCGATTACAAGAGTTCACGTAAAGTAAATTTACAGAATCACATCGACGCAGTTCATCGAAAAATAAGAAAATTTATGTGCAGCGAGTGCAATTATAAGAGTCTACAAAAAATACATTTACAGAATCACATCGATGCAGTTCATCGAAAACTAAGAAAATTTATGTGCTGCGAGTGCAATTATAAGAGTCTACAAAAAGTACATTTACAGAATCACATCGATGCAGTTCATCGAAAAATAAGAAAATTTATGTGCAGCGAGTGCGATTACAAGAGTTCACGTAAAGCACATTTACAGAATCACATCGATGCAGTTCATCGAAAAATAAGAAAATTTATGTGCAGCGAGTGCGATTACAAGAGTTCACGTAAAGCAAATTTACCGAATCACATCGACGCAGTTCATCGAAAAATAAGAAAATTTATGTGCAGCGAGTGCAATTATAAGAGTCTACAAAAAATACATTTACAGAATCACATCGATGCAGTTCATCGAAAACTAAGAAAATTTATGTGCAGCGAGTGCAATTATAAGAGTCTACAAAAAGTACATTTACAGAATCACATCGATGCAGTTCATCGGAAAATAAGAAAATTTATGTGCACCGAGTGCGATTACAAGAGTTCACGTAAAGCACATTTACAGAATCACATCGATGCATTTCATCGAAAAATAAGAAAATTTATGTGCAGCGAGTGTGATTACAAGTGTTTTTTGAAAAAAGATTTACAGAATCACATCGATGCAGTTCATCGGAAAATAAGTAAATTTATGTGCAGCGAGTGCGATTACAAGAGTTCACGTAAAGCAAATTTACCGAATCACATCGACGCAGTTCATCGAAAAATAAGAAAATTTATGTGCAGCGAGTGCAATTATAAGAGTCTACAAAAAATACATTTACAGAATCACATCGATGCAGTTATTCGAAAACTAAGAAAATTTATGTGCAGCGAGTGCAATTATAAGAGTCTACAAAAAGTACATTTACAGAATCACATCGATGCAGTTCATCGGAAAATAAGAAAATTTATGTGCACCGAGTGCGATTACAAGAGTTCACGTAAAGCACATTTACAGAATCACATCGATGCAGTTCATCGAAAAATAAGAAAATTTATGTGCAGCGAGTGTGATTACAAGTGTTTTTTGAAAAAAGATTTACAGAATCACATCGATGCAGTTCATCGGAAAATAAGAAAATTTATGTGCAGCGAGTGCGATTACAAGAGTTCACATAAAGTAAATTTACAGAAACACATCGATGCAGTTCATCGAAAAATAAGAAAATTTATGTGCAGCGAGTGTGATTACAAGGGTCTACAAAAAGTAAATTTACAGAATCACATCGATGCAGTTCATCGAAAAATAAGAAAATTTATGTGCAGCGAGTGCGATTACAAGTGTTTTTACAAAAAAAATTACAGAATCACATCGATGCAGTTCATCGAAAAATAAGAAAATGTATGTGCAACGAGTGTGTTTACAAGAGTCTACAAAAAGTAAATTTACAGAATCACATCGATGCTGTACATCGGAATATCATTCATCAAATGAAAAATATTAGTGCTATGACACGATTCTAATTAGAACAAATTTGTAAGAATCATCCCAATGGAGGTTTTAAATACACTGAATAGTAACACTTTTTTCTCGTATTTCATATGTTTATACAGAGCATATTTAAAATCAATACTGTCCTTTCAGGGGGTTGACCTATCATCAATCAAACATTAACCAACAAAAATATTAATGAATGTTTCCAAATCACGCGAAAAAATAATTAAAAATTTAATCAAAACTGGAATATCTGAGTACGCGGTTGAACGTAGACTCCTTGGCGCGAGGGATGGCGAGGTTAAACCACGAACTGTTGACCTAGAGCTGGGCAGCGCGCCAACTACTTACCATAAGCCATTCCGTTATACCTATCAAATTAATCTTAGTACGAATATTGCAAGATTTGACAGCTACGCGATTCGTTTGCGAGACCGATTTTGTTATCGATACAGATCAACCCCCTAAATAGAGAATAATTATTATTTATTACGCTTTGATAGTTCACCCATTTTAAATGCATATTTTGGAAATAGAATACGGGCACTATATGTACTTACATACAGCAATCATCACATTAAATGGCAATTTATAAGAAATACTCTTAAATCGATGCAGTTCATTGGGAAATTAGTTTTTTTTTAATATTGTATTTATAGGTAATCCATCTACAGACCATTTGGACTAGAGTGATTATAGTCTAAAACGAACATACAATAAATAGATACTAGTAATGGAAAGAATGTCTTAATGTCCTAATTTTAAAGTTTTCTTCTTAATTAACCGGAATGCTAATTAACGTAAACAATATTGTATTTAATATTAATTATTATTCTCATAATTAATTATTATCATTTTACGAAAAATTGCTTTTTAGGATTGTATTTGTTACCTTTTAAAGATAATTAAAATAAAATCCAGAATGAAATCAAATTTGTTTTTATAGTATTTTGCTTTCAAATCTTTATATAGGATGATGATTTTAGAGGCGTGGTTTTAAAGAAGAGATAAAACGCATATAATTTGATGTTATGGCTAAGAATTTAGTTTTATTATAAAGAACCATTATGTTTTAAAAATGATTTCGGGTAAGTGGCCGCCGCGGCTGACTCGAACAAATTCCAGCCGAGAGGCCCAATTTTCAACCACTTTTTGCAGCAAGTATGTCAGCAATAACGCGCCGAATATTCTCTTCCAAGGCGTTAATCGTGTCCGGCTTATCTGCGTAGACAAGCGACTTCACATAACCCCACAAAAAATAGTCTAGCGGTGTTAAATCGCACGATCTTGGAGGCCACACCACAGGCCCACGACGCGATTTTTACTTTATTTTAGAGTGATTTAAAAAAAAAATAGTGTGATTTTTTCTAAATTTGCACTATTTGCAAACGTTGTTCAGGAGTAAGTCTATTCATTATGACATGGCAAACCAAACTGAGCATAAATCAAGTGACAGCTATCAAAAACACCAACTACAAAAAAAGTAGTGCCAGATTAAAAACCACGCCTCTAAAAAAACAGCCTATATTATTTAAATATTTCACAAAAGTCGAATTGTTTTTACTGGTAAAGTAAATTTAGGTTAGTAATATCACATAAATAAATAAATAAAATAAAAATAAGTCCTGTAATATTACAAAGATTTGTTTTTTAGTATGTATTTATACAAGTAGGTATTCAAAGTGTCTCAAGAAGATTCAAATAAAATTTATCTGTTTTATTACCCGCAGGTCATTTTATTATTTTTTACGCCTTGTAAAGTTTACCAAAACGGAAAAATCACTAAAGTAATTAGCTTAATCAGTAATTGCTAATTAGGGCGATGATTTGTGGTTTTATAGCTAAGACGAAATGCATATTGTGTTATCTGTGCGTTTTCAAGTTTATTTCGACCGCGTTGATACATATAAAAAAACCCATAGTATTTATATTCACTGATGTCCTTTTAGGGGGGTGATCTATATTGACAACAAAACCGATCTCACAAAAAAAAAAATAATAATTGTGATAAATAAGAGATGAGGTTATTTTAACGGGAAAAGAAGAGAATAATTTTTAAGATCTAATTGTTATAAACATTCGATTGTCAACACGAAGTTGAAACATTTAAGGTTATTTTTCTTCAATAATTAGCGCTAAACTTGAGTTGGTGTTTGGTATTATTTTAGTTGCCGCAAATCTAAAATTTATGATGCTTTAATTGAAAGAATGTCATGATACCATTGTATGTTTTTTTTTATTTAAATCTACTAACCCACTAAAAACTAACACACTGTCGCCTCTATAGTCATCCGTAGTGCCGCAACCACAAATGGAGATAGGAAATAAAGTAACCCATCACAAGTTGGTACCACAGGCGCGAGTAGTCTGGTCTTTAATCATGCTTGTAGAGCATAGCTGTAAGACTTCAGGTTATGGTTAGATAATTTACTACTACTAAACAACGTAATATTATATGATAGCTGATATTATATGTTAGCTCCAGGCTGTCATAGCCATTCGCGTATTTTTTTTTATTTGATTAATATATGGTACTTACAACTATTATACATTGACATAAGAAACTACACACTAGTCGCCGACGGTTTTAATCAGTGGACCTTCGCGAGCGAGCTTATGATATTAATTACTTAGATTGACATTTGAATAGACTAAAAGTTTGCTCAATGACACCCGCTATAAAGTACACCAACTGGTCTTTTCGCTGTTCTACCATTTTGTAGGAACCTCTCTATGTTCTTTAGATTATTTTTTTTCGTTTGTAGGGTTCTATTACACGCCTCACTTAGCGACCAAATTACCGCGAAACAATGCTGTGTCGGATCTTACACGTAGGGATGTGCAAAATTATATATCAAAAATGTTTTTTTAAAGTCGTTTATATGTATTGTTTTTTGTTCAAACCACATATTTAATAAAAAAATATTAAGTTCCTAAGAATAAGGCACCTATAATAATCATCAATCTTTTTAGATGTGTATATACAGTATAACTAGTATCAATCCAAAAAAATACTTTCAGCTTATTCGTGGATAGGTTGGGATAGAAAAGAGAAAGTATAGGAAGAAAGGAAAAAATGTGGCGTGGTTTTCCAACATTAAAACAGTATCAAATACAAAAGATAAATTGCTGGGCAGTTTTCTCTACTTAAATCAAGCGTTATGATTTAAATATTTTTATTAAATGATTAAATAAATTGAAAAAAAAAATACATAAAGATTAACATTAAAAAATGAAAAACGGATCTTCTACGTATATTATACGTAAATAATTTTATATTATATAAACAATATATTCTATACCTAGTACCTAGTAAAAAATATTTTGTTTTTCTAACTTTTAATATCTTTTGTGTTTATTATTTTCTTTAATTTTATTATTATGATGTTGGATAATTTTGTTGCTAAATTAATATTGCAATAAACTATTAAAAATTATTTAAATGCAGAATATATATTACTGGTTTTCAAAATTTTTATTTGACTGATGAACATTTTTTTAATTAAACGAGTTATTTAATCAACTTTATAGTTATTATTAATTTTTTTTAAGAAAATACTAAACAAGTACTGGTATACGTAAGCTGGTAACAATAATAGTAGTGATTCATTAAAAAAATAGCAGGTCGAGACAATTTTTATATTTACCTTAAAAACTACCCCTAGGATTAAGGAGTGAGAGATGCATGGTGGAAGAAAGAGTTGAAGGTTATTATAACTGAACTCTCGAAAGGGATCGCATTCGCTAAAATTGCTAAACCCCTCGAGCGAATATACGCCGCAGATGTTCACTTTATAAACGTTTTTACTTCAAATGCAACATTACGAATGCCCAGGCAGTACAGAGCACTGATTTTTAAATGAACCGCCACTAAATAATTAACGGGTTTCTGGGCGAAAACTAAATTTTACAATTTTTTAGCATATAAATAAAGCCATAATAATAATAAATCAAGCGGTAAATCTTTGATTTGAATCTAAAATACGGTCTCATACGTATTGTGGTTGTTGCGACAATTCTAGCAATTCTAGGCCAGTCGTCTAATTTCACTATACGATTAATATTAAGTTCAATTTATCGTAGCATCGTTGCATTCAAATATAATTCTTATAGATGTGACGATTTATTTATATGTATTGCGAAAAAAATAAATACGAAGACAAATAATTTATCCTACCAGTAATTAAAGCTATATCATAAGAAAGAAGTCGCTAATTAGTTTACAGTAATTAATAAACACCCCGATCTAGTAACAAATAGAAAAACTTAATAGTATATATACAAAACAAACGAGTTAACAAATTTCATTTATAGCTCCAAATTATACAATGCAAATTCCATTATTAAATCTCATACAAAAAGTTATTTTTTAAGACAATCATATTCCTTTTATTTTATTTGAGATAATCGTCGTGACATTTTTTATTAAACCTACATATTATGTGCTTAATTATTGATCAAACATTTTTGTTTTACAGTTTTAAAGTATAAATCAACATAATATAAAAAGATGTTGAAACTAAAATCAGTTTCCATATTGGGCAATAGCTACCTCGTTTGTTTTCGTAGTTCATCAACTCTTGATTCTTGAATCCCGAAGAACGCTGACAGTTACAAGGAAAGGCTGAGAACAGAAGCTTTAAAATCCAAGTCCGCTGAATACAGCAGCCAGCAAGTTATACGTAACAAACCCAGTGAAAGCGATCCTTACTTAAAATATAATAATATGGCCTTTCATTATATTGGCGCAGATCGACCGCCAATATAAGGCCACTTTCGTTACAATGTTATTATTATACACGCTGCCATTTTAATTTCTAATACATAATATACGCACATTACTGATCTGTACTCAACGGGCATAGACGCATTTTTGACGGAATAGCATTTCGTTGTGAGTTCCAGGGCAATCATACTTTAATTCCTGCGGTCGCTTCAACAAATTACGCATTATAATGGACATTCCAAATCTTGGCTGGTACCTAACCGTATAAAAAAAAGTTGTTGACATTTTATTATGAAAGACTAATCGAGTAACAAATAGTTATCAGAAAATCATTTGAAATATATTTGTTTTGTCCAGAATCTTAACTGCCGTATATAAAGTGAGGAAATTGCAGTATTTTTTATAAAAAAGATTCAGAACTGCCGTATATCCTACTATTTGTTTAGGTAAATATTAAACTTGTGTTGCTGTAATTGCCGTATTCTATGATACAACAGTGATAATACTGCCAAAATTACTGTAATTAAAATTAATTGAATCACAGGCATATAAAAAGCCCTTGATTAACCAAGCACTAAAAGACTAACAGTTAGATTGGAAATTTACGGTATCCATGAGTAATATTTGAACCCGATTATTTAATATAGTACCTTTAGAAATTAAGAAATTTTAGAAAATTAGTGTTGTAAAAAAAGATCTAAAATTATACTTATTTTCTTCAATTCATTCTTATTGTTAATGTAATGTTTTTAACAATAGATTAAGGTATGTAATAAAAAATAATAATAATAATTAAGTAACATGTTGCTCGATATAATGTCTATACTAGTGAGTATCTGGTAGACTAGTCGGCAGGCTCTTCCAGGACATTTAAACTGCTTACTTAAAATATATGAAATAAAGGTCGCGAAAGCGACATTGAATTTGATTTTGAAATAGGTACTCAAACAATTATTAATTACATTAATAATGGGAACATTACCCGCGAGCTTTTCCCCCGATAGCATTCATTAAACGTTTAACGAGCTTTCAAATGCATTTGATTAGAAACAAGATTTTAATCTACGAAATTGTGCACTTTTACAGTCATTTGTGTAGAAGATGTTTTAACGTCAAACCTTTTGCAAAGTACACAACTTTATCAAACTCTGCTCAGGCCATCTGACCTCTTCAACCATCCACTATTAATTGTAATTATGTTCCGTAATCACTAATGAGCTTGCATGGTTTCAAATGGATGTATAGATTTAACCTTGCGATAGGTTGCATTATTTATCTTGTTTTATTCCCGGACAAAGTGATCGTCGCTAAAGAGCAGTCCGTTTTATAGACCCACCCTACAAAAGTGACGCATGAAAGAGAAGGTAAATTTGGCATTACATTTCAAAATGCCAACTTACTAGGACAGGTGAGAGCGAATTATACTAATACAATTAATGCTCAATAAGCTATCTGGCGAATATTTTTTTTTATATGCCTAACTTAACACAGAGAGTCCCAATACCATTCCCGAGGACTGTTGTGTGGTCTATTATGAGTATGAAATAATATGAAAAAGATGCGAAAACAGATGATATAAATTCGATCAGCGCGCGAATTCAGATGCCGTGCCAATCGATAATGACCTTGACACCGTTACGGTGTACGGCGATACATAACAAAGACACGATCCTTTTACTATTTTCACGTAAAGCTTACATTTTTTTTTTCTTGGTAACCATGATAAATTTTGACACAGTTTCTTAACAAAAAACATTAGAAGTCGTAGGACTAAAAAAATAAATCCTGTACTATAGATTTTTCTTCAATACGATATATCCTTTAGTCGTACTGAAGAAACAAGAAATATTTACCAAAGATGTCATTTAAATTCAAGTATCGTCTTTCAGTCACGGCGATACGATCTCGTGTTCGATTCTAAGTCGGGTAGCAGCAGGTGATATCCGAGATACGATTCAGCTGGACAGGATAAAAACTCAAACACGAATGTTAGTTATTATAATGGCGCTGCCTATTAGCTTTTTTTTAAACAGCAGATGCCAATGACTACGAAAATAATGCCTTATAACCTAACTCACGCCATACTAATAACTCTAGAAATATTTTAAAAAAAATTGCGTTTCCTTAATAATAGAACATTCATAAAATAATGCTGATGTTCCATTTTTATTAAGTGCATATATTTCTTAGCCCGTTACGAGGAACAAAAACCGTGATAAATATCTGTGAAAATACTAAGTAATATCTATTTGATAGAGTAAGAATTACTATGGGTTAATTGATCTCATAAATAACTTAAATAATTTACAAAATTATTAATAAAAATATGTTTATTTCGGTTTATAGTGAAATTAAACGCTACTTAAGGCATCGGTTTGCGAAGAATGATATTTAACATATTTTAAATAGTTAAGTAAATATTAAGAGGGCAGTCTTCACTCAGAACAGAGGTTTTACAATACAAACGCTCTGTTGCGTTGTTGTAAAAATTCGGCATAAAAAAAACTTAATATGAATGAGCTCTTTGAAATCTTTGTTGCCGGGAAATGGATTTTTTTACAAATATTTGAGTAACTAACAAGCGTTTGTAAAATTCTTTTGTAAATAAATTGTGGCATCTTCACGTGCCCCATGTGCTATGTAGAAAAAAACAATTCGTGAAAACCTGCTTTCAGCTTAGCTGCACTCTAAATATTTTGTATTGTCAAAATTTCGTTTTGAATGAGAAATACGGGACCTACTGAAGTTTCATTCTGAAATAATTTAGAAAATTTTGTTCTGATTATTTGTAGACTGTTCCTTTGATTAAGTAATTGTGGTGAGGGAAAGTAACTTTGGTAGGTAACTAACGCGACTATGCACTAGGCTTAGATGTCACATATGTTTTTTTTTCATTTAAATAATAGCGTGAAACTGCATATCAAAAATAACACAGTCTGCAGTCATGACATTAAAGTCCAAAGTCAAGGACAGTACGGTTGTGGCCGGGCCGGCATGCAACTCTTGACTCTTGAATATTTGATATGGCCCCGATTCTGCACTTGCACGAAACGGGATTTTTTTTAAGAGCCATTCAAAGGCAAATCCTTCATGTTGAATTTTGATATTTAATGAAAGTCTGCTAGATTTTTGCTTTTTACTTACTGAATGATCCTCAGAGTTTCTTTAGTTTCATTTCACCGCTCTGGAGTACTGTATCTTTTGCGCACTGTACGTTGCAAAAATAACGTTTTCATGGTGCCTAATATCTACTATAGGTACAATGATAAGATATGAATAATAGTAGTTTTATTTTCAAAATGAAATTGGTGATAGATTTTCTATGATACATTTTTTTGTGATTTTTATAAAGCCTGCGATGTATTTCGAGTTCTATGATCTAGGCATGAGACATGACAATTTATTATTCCATCTATATGGTTCATTCTTCCTTCCAATAATTGTCAGAATTGGTTAGCATGTGCAATACACACTAATACTACGAATATATATTTATTATTTTTAGATATTGGTTTTTTTTCTGTACTTTCGCCCCATACAAAATGGGTATTTATTTTTTTCTTTATAGCGACATTTCTGTCTCGGTTTGTAATGTTCCTTTTAAAAAACGTTGATAATTAAAAAAATTAAAAACGTTATTAAAAAAAAAACGTATTGTGCCTAAAATCGTTAAATGAGGGTGAAGCAAAATACAGTATTTATTTATTGATTCAATCAAAAACAGATTTTTCCCGGAAAAAAATGTGTTTACGACCCCGCGTTTTTCGATGAATTCGGTTTCAATCGATTCCGCTACAATACTGCGGTTTAGGAACATTAGTGTAATATAAATAACATCGCTTTCATAATATTTGAGACACGCAAAGCCTCTATTACAAGCGTTCTTAGGAAATAGCTTTATTATGGACTTCATAATAGCGGGTCAAATTAATGACACGTTTAACAAACAGCATAAAAATTAAGAGTACACACATTCACACACGTAAATAACTAAAATTGGTTGTGTCAATATTTTAAAGGTAATAACATCGCAAGGCAGCCCAAAAAGAAAAAGAATTATGGTTAAATAAAAAAAGAAATGACTGTAAGACTCTCATACCCGGCATTCCGTGACACATAAAGTCACACACATTCTTAGGTGCCATGTATGTAGTAGGTAGAGTGACGGGTAGAGCATAGAACCCGACAAAGCCTCACTGCCTTCATATTAAAGTGCTTCTCAAAGTTTTTATTACATCTCTCTGAACATAACCTTTTTAACGATATAAATTCAGTTGTAATGCGCTCGCTTGATTGCCAAGATCCTACAACTTTAATTTTCTATGTACCTTTGCATGTTGCCATAGTCATAGCCTCAGCCTTTTTTAACAATCGTAGAGCGATATTTACTGAAATTTGTAGCTATTATTTGGTCATCCAATCACGATAAATTAATTTTAGATTGATATTTGAAGTTATGCAATTTTATTAAATGGGGATTCTCCACTTACTAAATGTGCAGGTTATTAACATTTTAAATTCTTTCACGTATGTCTACCCATTCGTCCAGAATCTTCCTAAAGAAATAAGAATAAATCGGTGATTTCTCAGTATTCCACGACAAAACTGCATAGTCTAACGTAGAGGTCCCAAAGTGGTCCACATGGACCACCGGGGGTACGTGAGGACTGCCAGGGGTCCCTGACAGGAAGAAAAAAAATGATTCCACTATACAAAAACACCTATCACAGTGAGGGAATCCTGGGGGAAGGGGTCCACGAAGGATAAAAAATACTGGGCTAGGGATCCACGGGGAAAATAAGTTTGGGAAACATTGAGATAAACAGTCAATATTTCATTATTTGAGGGGGTGGCGAACAAAACCCGATAATACTGTTTTGGTTGATTCCAGGTCAATTTTAATTAAATCTGAATTAAAAATTAAACGAAACCAAACCATTCTTAATAATAAATGCAATTGAAAACAGGAGCTGCATCAAAAGCGGACTTTTATGTGAATTTATTTAAAATATAACGCTATAATTTAAACAAAAGAATAAAAAAATGACGGTTTTCACAGATAATTGTGTATTTTTAATAGTCTTTGATCAAAAACGAATATTTACGTCAAAATTGACAATCGAATGTTTATAACAATTGAATTTTAAAAATTATTCTCTTCTTTTCCCGTTAAAATAACCTCATCTCTTATTTATCACAATTAATATTTATTTTTTTTGTGAGATCGGTTTTGTTGTCAATATAGATCACCCCCTAAAAGGACATCAGTGAATATAAATACTATGGGTTTTTTATATGTATCAACGCGTTCGAAATAAACTTGAAAACGCACAGATAACACAATATGCATTTCGTCTTAGCTATAAACCACAAATCATTGCCCTAATTAGCAATTACTGATTAAACTGGTTAAGCTAATTACTTTAGTGATTTTTTCGTTTTGGTAAACTTTACAAGGCGTAAAAAAAATAATAAAATGACCTGCGGGTAATAAAACAGATAAATTTTATTTGAATCTTCTTGAGACACTTTGAATACCTACTTGTATAATACATACTAAAAAACAAATCTTTGTAATATTACAGGACTTATGTGATATTACTAACCTAAATTTACTTTACCAGTAAAAACATTTCGACTTTTGTGAAATATTTAAATAATATTAAGATTTGAAAGCAAAATACTATAAAAACAAATTTGATTTCGTTCTGGATTTTATTTTAATTATCTTTAAAAGGTAACAAATACAATCCTAAAAAGCAAATTTTCGTAAAATGAAAATAATTAATTATGAGAATAATAATTAATATTAAATATAATATTTTTACGTCAATTAGCATTCCGGTTAATTAAGAAGAAAACTTTAAAATTAGGACCTTCTATTACTAGTATCTATTTATTGTATGTTCGTTTTAGACTATAATCACTCTAGTCCAAATGGTCTGTAGATGGATTACCTATAAATACAATATTAAAAAAAAACTAATTTCCCAATGAACTGCATCGATTTAAGAGTATTTCTTATAAATTGCCATTTAATGTGATGATTGCTGTATGTAAGTACATATAGTGCCCGTATTCTATTTCCAAAATATGCATTTAAAATGGGTGAACTATCAAAGCGTAATAAATAATAATTATTCTCTATTTAGGGGGTTGATCTGTATCGATAACAAAATCGGTCTCGCAAACGAATCGCGTAGCTGTCAAATCTTGCAATATTCGTACTAAGATTAATTTGATAGGTATAACGGAATGGCTTATGGTAAGTAGTTGGCGCGCTGCCCAGCTCTAGGTCAACAGTTCGTGGTTTAACCTCGCCATCCCTCGCGCCAAGGAGTCTACGTTCAACCGCGTACTCAGATATTCCAGTTTTGATTAAATTTTTAATTATTTTTTCGCGTGATTTGGAAACATTCATTAATATTTTTGTTGGTTAATGTTTGATTGATGATAGGTCAACCCCCTGAAAGGACAGTATTGATTTTAAATATGCTCTGTATAAACATATGAAATACGAGAAAAAAGTGTTACTATTCAGTGTATTTAAAACCTCCATTGGGATGATTCTTACAAATTTGTTCTAATTAGAATCGTGTCATAGCACTAATATTTTTCATTTGATGAATGATATTCCGATGTACAGCATCGATGTGATTCTGTAAATTTACTTTTTGTAGACTCTTGTAAACACACTCGTTGCACATACATTTTCTTATTTTTCGATGAACTGCATCGATGTGATTCTGTAATTTTTTTTGTAAAAACACTTGTAATCGCACTCGCTGCACATAAATTTTCTTATTTTTCGATGAACTGCATCGATGTGATTCTGTAAATTTACTTTTTGTAGACCCTTGTAATCACACTCGCTGCACATAAATTTTCTTATTTTTCGATGAACTGCATCGATGTGTTTCTGTAAATTTACTTTATGTGAACTCTTGTAATCGCACTCGCTGCACATAAATTTTCTTATTTTCCGATGAACTGCATCGATGTGATTCTGTAAATCTTTTTTCAAAAAACACTTGTAATCACACTCGCTGCACATAAATTTTCTTATTTTTCGATGAACTGCATCGATGTGATTCTGTAAATGTGCTTTACGTGAACTCTTGTAATCGCACTCGGTGCACATAAATTTTCTTATTTTCCGATGAACTGCATCGATGTGATTCTGTAAATGTACTTTTTGTAGACTCTTATAATTGCACTCGCTGCACATAAATTTTCTTAGTTTTCGATGAACTGCATCGATGTGATTCTGTAAATGTATTTTTTGTAGACTCTTATAATTGCACTCGCTGCACATAAATTTTCTTATTTTTCGATGAACTGCGTCGATGTGATTCGGTAAATTTGCTTTACGTGAACTCTTGTAATCGCACTCGCTGCACATAAATTTACTTATTTTCCGATGAACTGCATCGGAAAATAAGTAAATTTTTTAAAAAAAATCTTTTTTGATTTTTTTTTTTGATTTTTTTTTTTTTGAAAAATTTTGTAAATCTTTTTTCAAAAAACACTTGTAATCGCACTCGCTGCACATAAGTTTTCTTATTTTTCGATGAACTGCATCGATGTGATTCTGTAATTTTTTTTTGTAAAAACACTTGTAATCGCACTCGCTGCACATAAATTTTCTTATTTTCCGATGAACTGCATCGATGTGTTTCTGTAAATTTACTTTTTGTAGTTTTTTATAATCGCACTCGCTGTATTTATATTTTTTAATTTTCCGATGAACTGCATCGATATGATATTGCAAATTTTTTTTGAAGAAACACTTGTAATCGCACTCGCCGCACATAATTTTTTGATCAACCGTCCTGTTATTATCTTTCAATATATATTTCTTTGTAAAATCTCTGTTCCTCTCGGTGCAATTTAACTTTTTACTTTTATGTACAGAATTAATGCGACTTGATAAAATATGTTTCCTTGTAATATTTATTAATTTAACGCCCACTTTGTTTTGAATGTCAGAAACTGTTTTTTTTTTTTTCTCATTGCATTCCGAACATATTAAATTAGACTCGTGAACACTGCTTACTGTACGAGTATAATAAATCAAGCCATTTTTTGCCAGCGTACATTTGCAATGATTACAAGTAAAATCGATGGTCTTTATTGTTATAATTGGGCTTTTTACGCTTTGTATAGATTTATCTCCAAAATTTGCATATGTTTTATTGTAAAGTCGATAATTTGAGATATTATTTTCCAATTTCGTGAACTTAATATCTTCTATTTCAATGTCATCGCGTTGTTGATTTGTACTATTCTCTATCTGCAAACCAAACCTAATTTCGTCATGAATTTCAGATTTAACACATCGACCTAAATTTAGTGAGGTTTCAAGACTTTTCTCGCATGATCCCTTTCGTTTCTTGTCAAAATAACTGCTTGATTCATTGCAATCACTTACTTGCTCATATTTGATGGTAATATTTTCATCAATTTGTTTCATTTCAATGTCATTTTTATTTTCTCCACTTCGGTACCTTAGCATTATTAAACATTAATTCAATAATATTCGTGAATTCGTCTTCGAAGAATTTAGGTTATTTGATGCTTTTAGAAACGTCATTTCGATTTGACAGATTAAATAAGTTAGTCCTTTCCAAATTTAAAAAAGAATGGCTATGACAACCGTTAGCTATCATTATATCAACTGCTTCTAGACATTGTTTAATAGTTGTAGATTATTTAACCAGAACCTAACCTCTTACAGCTAGGCCCTACAGGCGTCATTAACGGCATCTTACCTCAGACTTGTAATGGGTCACTTAATTTCCTATCTACATAGATACATTCCTATTTACATAAATTTTAGCACCATTTTAGTTTTTTTTATAAATTTTGACGCGTGGTAATGAAACAACCCTATTTACTGAATTTGTGATTTATTTAATAGTAACTCTTCCCAAATTTTTCTATCATCAGTAACTACTCGGAAAAAGTTTCACAACACTGTCATAAAATACCTATTATACCAGTTTTTTTTAAAGTTCTTTTTTTTTAAATTTAAAAACATTTTTTCCTTATTTATTTTAATTAGTCTAAATTAGTTTAATATGGCTTATTCTTTTTTACATTAAATTTGATAATATAGAAGTGATGAATTAAATTGATAGCTGCTACGCGACCCGACTTCATGATTGCGGTTAAAACGATTGCAAACTGGAATTATGCGATCGCGTTTTTTGCGTTGATAGAGTTGCCGCTATTTTTCTGTGATTGTACGCTTATCGCACAGCTGTCCATCAGCTACCTAAGGCCATCTACTGGCTAAACCAGAGGTTCCTAAAGTGGTCTACACGGACCCCCGGGGGTACGTGAGGACTGCCAGGGGTCCCTGACAGGAAGAAAAAAAATGATTCCACTATACAAAAACACCTATCACAGTGAGGGAATCCTGGGGAAGGGGTCCACGAAGGATAAAAATACTGGGCTAGGGGTCCACGGGGAAAATAATTTGGGAAACATTGGTCTAATGGGTAGTCTAGAGTCTAGACCCATATAGAAAAGTCTTATCGTAAATTTTTGGTAACCATAATGCACCTTTGAACGCCCGTAACACCTAAACGCGTCCGAATATTTAGTCAGTTTTTGTACCATTTGAATGTATACACTTAATACTATAATCATCCTTATCGCTTAATGCTATTTTTAGTAACCATAACGCACCATTAAAAATCCATGACTATCTAACGCTTCTGCGGAATGCAGGCAGAACTACACCAACATCATCAGATAAGTACCCTGCAGCGTATAAATAGTAAATTAGCCGTGTCGCTTATATATAGTTACCAAAATCTGAGACCTCGTAGACTGGGAGTGGTGATAAATATGCTAGTAACATTCAACCTGCAACCATTTTGAGCTATATTTAACAAGAGATCTTTTTTCTTGCGCTTAAGCTTATTGTTGTTCAAACCTACCGTTATAGTCGATATTTTTTTTTAATTAATATGACATAGGTCATATACAATTATTTTGGGCCCTGTTTAACTAGGTCAAATGTGCCAGGGGTGATGGTAGTAATGAAGCGTTAAAAATGGTATGACCATGTGCGGATTCAAACCCGCGACTTTTTTTGGGTTAATAGTCCAACGCCTTAACCACTAGACTACCATAATCGAAATTATATTACTTATATCCAAGTAGCTGTTTCTTATGAATATTTTTCAAATAACGATAATCGTAGATTGAGAAACTGTGATAAAGAAACGATTCCCCTTTATAAAATGCCTTGCAATTTATGCGCTCTCCGCCCCATATAAATTTCGTTGCGAATTTTCGCATTTGCCTGAAGATTTCCAACGAACCATGTATAGTCGAAAAACTATAAGCTGACCGTTATTCAACTAGGACGGAGGTGTAAAATTTACACCTATATTTAAAATGCTATCTTAAAGTGTTAAATTATAATATTCATATAAATTTTCCAATATAAAAAAAGATTCCCATATAAATAAATATTCCAATATAGTTTTGGTTAACATTTTAAGTAGAAAACATAATATTATATTATTGATCAAGACCGCTTTTGTTAACATATTTCATTTAGGCAATTCTTATAGGTGTGAAATTTCACACCTCTATTCTAATTGAAAATTTAAATTTTTATTTTGACTAAAAGTTAAGAGCCTCAAAAAGTCTGTATTTTCTATACATTTTATAAAAAAAAATATAGACTTAAATATCTTATTATCTGATTACAAAAATCGATAAAATAAAACTACAGAAGCATAGTTTATTTTATAAACATGCATATTCAAGTAAGTTTTTAGACAAAAATTGATTCTGTTATAATTAGCCAACGGTACAGAGCAGTATTTTCATAATAAATAATCTCTCAGAGTAAAAGGATTTAAGTAGTTATTCGTTTCGAGCAACAAAAATCAAAAATAATTTAAAAAATTATTATCAACAATTTATTCCCATTTTATTATTTTCACAAAGAATGTACAGTTCCATCGGGGACCTCGTCAGAAAAGGAAATTTACCTGTAACCCAGATTGAATCGTGACATTGTAATAACAGCTAGCCGTTCGGTTAGCGAACGCGACATGCGACTATCGACCATTCTCTCGTACTTAGCACCGACTGACATTGGTTCATAGTAAAGGATTGACGTGGCTACCTTGTAAATTTATTGCAATAAAAATATAAACCGTATGACCCCGTAAAAAAACCAGCTAATTGGCTCTGCGATTTTAACGATAAAGACGGTATATCTATATAAAACTCATCATGGTTTCTAAAGAAAAAATGTAAACTTTACGTGATAATATTGTACGGTTCTTTTAATAAGCTGGTCGACGCGGCCGCGACGTTGCGTTGCAAGTTTTCGTTGCCGCCTAATAAAAAAATACAAATTAAGTAAACATTTTTTAAAATATTATTTCTAATAAAATATAATAAACTAATAAGAGGCCCCCCGCGAGAAATTTCCTATCATACGCAAAAAAAAAACATCGAAAACGCTTCAGCCATTTCAGAGTAATAATACATGTCTGTATTTTATGCAAAAACATTTTGGAGTAGAAGGTAACTTAAGTACATATCACAAAACTGTATTCACCGTGCCCATCCAACTAGGTGCTAAACACCTGTCCTAAGATGGAATATCTGTCTTTTTCCATTAAAAATGTGACCTCCTTGTTTTATTTTTTTTAAATCGGTTAATAATATTGGGAATCCATTTACCTTGAAACAATAACTTACCGTTTCATGGTTAACACAACATTTTCCATAAATACAAATGTTTTAAACCGAAGTTCATTCATCATCAAGTCAAAAAAATTACTAGCTATATCATTCTAATTATCGACAAATAATTATTATTTTCTCTAATAATTATACGTGTAGACTCTTCGAACGAGTTACAAATTACACTATTCGAAAGGATGGCCGCTGTACACCTGGCCACCTGGCGCAGGCGACAAACACACCATGTATGTAGGTATAGATGTAGTTAGATCGATACGCAAAACCACTTCCTTAGGTCACAGTGCTTTGACAACGAGAAGGTTATCACCAGAGCTGTAATGTTTTATACCGATTGGATAACTTTCAAATTTATAACGTAATCATTATTTTTTAAAACTTACCTGGGCAGTTTTATGCAATTTATTCAGGGAGTAGCGGTCACTACAACACCATCAAACGTGAACGTCATCAGGCACAGAGGGTTCCGTGCCAATTAAATGAAGCTAGGCAATAAAAAGGGGATAGTGCCCTCTATGATACGATATGGTACGTTTGAGAGAATCTGCAAGTAGCATTATTTCTTTTTTTTGCAGGTTAGCATATTTTTTTTATATTTTAATCTGATTAAGAGTATCCTTTTGATTATTAAAACGATTTGAATTATTTTTAAAATAAAAACGAATTACAAATAAAAAGAAAAATAAAGACTATTGTGTCCTTAAGAAAGAAAGTTTCCATCGTAGCCTAGCTAGTTGCAATTACATATTTATTGCACACGTTAATGTGTCTCTTTAAAAAATAATGTTTTGCTTTTAAAGTTTTAGATAATATTAGAGTAAAAAAACAGTTAGGTATAACCGACGACTACTTGCGGCCCTTTATTGCGGTAATTTTAGCGTAATAATAAAAACAATAAAAAGTATAAAAAAGAAATTTAATTATTTTTAAATTATTACTTCCGAAGGGCGGCAATTGAAAGAAACAGTCTCTGTCGTAGATTTAACCCCTGAAGAGCACGAAAACTATATTTTTTTATAATTTTTTGATAAATTTAATTAATAAATAAAAATCAGCGGTAAAAGCAAAAAATTCCTCGGTTGCAAGAGAAATAAAATAAAATATTAATTTATTAAAGTTATGATGTGATAGGACTACAATCTAATTATTTATATTTAAAACATTCTTATATAAATTAATTCAAATAATATCATAATTTTTAAACATTGTTATATGTGAATTCATTGAAAAAAATGTCTTCGAATATCTTTATAAAATTACATATAGCCAGTTCCAATTTATTCTAATAAGTATATGGTTAATAACTAAATTTTAAAAAATATTTTTGTTGCATTTTTTATTACATACAAGGGCCGGTACAGTAAGTTTTTGATTATTAATTTATATTACATTTGATATGGTATCTAAATATATATAATAATATCATTTTCTTCTTTTAACTGACAAACGTGCCACTAACAAAAACGCTGTCAGTGCAAACCGATTATTATCAGAAAAGTCATACATATTACAGTTTAAAATGCATTGTGACATTATTAAACACACGAGTACTGAGTGGATGATGCTGCTGAAAAAACCAACCAATATTTATTAGTTTTACAGGTTTTTCCGCGTATAAATTTTCTTTTTTCACATCAAAAGAATAATAAAATATGGAAAAAACGATCCAACTTTTGGTAAAAGTTATAGATTTTTTTTCAACCTGCAATTTCGAGATCTGGTGTATAAAAAATGTTGTAATATTTCTCGAGTAAGAACACACGTGCGGGCATTGATGTGATGCACGTCCCATTTAAAGTGGTCGGGACAAACCAAAAAAGGATATGAACTAATATAGGATGAAGGTTTATCATAAGCAATCTCCAGCGCAATATCAAACCAAAATCCATCGTTCCGAAAATTCAAGAATAATGCCGTCAACGGAACCCCTCTAAAAATTGCTTTCGGGTAGAGATGTCTTGTCAATATAGCTTGTGAAAATACCCAATTTTCGCGGTCCCGGAGAAAACCTTACTGTACTGGCATTGTCATAAATAAAATATTTAAAAACCTTTTTAGAAAGTGGTCCTTTTTAATAATGACTGCCCTTAAAGGGTTAAATGAGACGACGCGACGAAGGGAAGATGCGCGCAAAGGAGACGGCGCTAAATTGATTTCTGCTCAGCCGGGTCGTCTTTTTTCCAGACTTTGCGGAAATATCAGAGCTGATTTCCCCGGATGCCCGCAGACCAGGCTATTAACTTTTTAAGCTTCGCCTGTAATCTCTCAATTTTATTGGCCGGAGTTTCTGTTAAGCTTGAATAAGTGTTTTGTGTTTTTGTGTGTTTAAGTTTTGTGTTTTTTTGCTAAAGCGGATTACGTCAGCAAAAATATTTCATTTCTTTATTTTATTATGTCCCTAATGCGATGTCTGCATCTTTTTAACCAATTTCAATACTAAGAGAATGTTCTCAATACAAATTCAAAGTTTATATTAAATAAAATAAGTTATCGGCAACATAATGTTTTACACTAAATTAAACTAAAATACAAAATCCAAATATGTAAATCGAAATATAAAAACTCGTTCAAGCCGTGCTGTGTACAAAAGCAATTTTTACATACGAGTACATAAGGTCATTTTAAATATATCTTTTATTCAGTCATATTGTATCAATTTGTGAAACAACATTAACATATCGATAAGTGTAGTACTTTAAGCCCTACAACTTTTCTATAAAAGTACTCATAATATCTCTTACCGTTAAGGCAGCGTTCGTAAGAAACGCATTCGCTCGACCGTTTTTATTTTAACGGGATAATTAATATACAGCCTATGTCCGGCCCTGAAGGTCCATCCTAAATATTGCCAAAAGAAGTTTTGAAATCAGATATGTATTTTCGGAGATTACCTCCAACATCCTTACTTACAAACTTTACCCTTTATAATATTAGTATATATTATAATACATATTTGTAAATATATATTAGTATATATTATAATACATATTTGTAAATATAAAATGTAACCTAGTAAAATAAAATTGTCCTTTGGTTGTAAAAAGAACTTAGTTTTATTTAAATTATAGTATAATTTAAAGTTTTACATATTTGTTATGGTATTTTTGCTATGCGCTAATTACGTAAAAAAACTTTTACTATATTTACTCAAATAAACTTTTTATAAAACTATAAGCGTTTTAATATGTATCGCTTCACATTCAAGACTTGAACAGGGCGGCAGTATTGTGTCATCCGCTTGTACTTTATTTTAAATTTTCTTTATTATTTGTAAAATGTATTTGTATTTGTATTTGTGTTTGTTTTTGTATTTGTTTATTTTCTTTATTATTTGTTTATTATTGTCAAAATGTATTATGAACTTAATAAGTATTAATAAGTAGAATGCGTTGGGTTTTGAGCAATGATTAGATGTATTAAGTTCAATGTATTAAATCAAAGTAATGTATTATTTTCTAGAACATACAAAAAAAAGGAATTAGTGATTTTACACTTCAGTGATGTGTGTGATCTTTGACACTCTCGCCATATTAAAAAAGTTAATATTTTGATAAGAAAAAATTATCAGTGAAAATATTATAAAATATTCTCGCACCGAACCATTGAGTCTCGCAAAAAATCCCAAATCGGTTTTCGACGGTGGAGTCACTTCGTCTCTCCGTGTTCAAACAAACATCTTCATCTCAAACGCGTTCGCAAGCCTACCTCATTCAGCGGCCTGAATAAAGATCAAGGATAAAAGCTTTGCCTTGTAGAGGACGAGTCCGCTATTCAGTGGAGGGGGCATATTATATTAAATTGGCAAGCGTTAGTGCACAGCCATATCTGTTCGATACCGGTTCGAAATAACGCACAAGAAACGGTTTAGTGTTTCTCACATCCACGGTTGACTAAAAAGGTACCTGACGGGCCACTTAAGTCATTTCTTTGTTTTGGCGACGGTGTGATGAAGCTCGACCTCAAAACATTGAAAAAAATGTCTACCTGGTCAAACAATACAATACTATACAGTATCCTATACTTAAGGGGGTGTTTATGCTCCTATTTACGAGTAAAAATGATTTAAAAGAATGCGAAAATAATTAATCGACAAATTAAATCATTTTATTGAAGCGCTGTGCAAAACGCGACCGATAGCTCGTCATTACAAATCGCAAGGTAAATTAACTGAATTTTTTATCGGGCCTATTTTTGGGATGCGTTGTATATTTACAATTCACACTTTAGCCACACATTCATATATAAATATATCTTGGCCCTCTACCTCTGAACTGTGCTAATTTTCATACAAATAAAATCTTACAAAATCGTTTGCCCCTATTTTAAAAATTGGTTAAGTCTGTCGAGTTTTGACAGATAAACTTTACCAGTTTACGATACGGAACCCTAATTCAAACAATCATCAAGGAAGCTATAACCTCAACGTTGGGAAGGTAGCTGAAAGCTGAATAGATGCTACTTTGCTGAAATTGAAGAGGTTCTTATCGCGCAACAGCATCAATGGAAAATGATTATATCCCTGTCATCTGAAGGTGACAAGGGAATGAGATGAACGCGAACAAGTGCACGCATTATTATTCCGTGCCATTTAGGTACAGTTGGCTGAAACGACGCCCCGCCCTACTGAAGGCATAATTCCATTTATTCGATCCAAACTTGACTTTAAATTCTCAACATACAACATTTTACATTTGTATGCTGTGAAACCAATTTCAAAATCTAGCTTAAACCCTATTATCAGAAAACTAATTAAAAAACTATTGACAAAATGCAGAGGCTATTATGAGTATAGTATATTAAAAAAGAAACACTACCACATTATAAAAATATATTTCATGTATTCTTATTTATTTGTTATTATATGTATCTATTTTAAATTTTTCTACGAACCTTTGTAAATTAATGTTTTCCTATTTCAACAGCAACATATTTCGCATTATGTTATTATACATTTATAAAACATGTACAAATATAAATAAATATTTTTCAGGCACTGGCTGAAATTAGACAACTTCAAAACAATATTTTTAGCATTTAAAGTGACAGAACATGCTTTTAGTTAGTAGTGAATTTAATGTTTAGCAGCGCATCAACGCAGCTACGTCATATAAGTGCGTCAAAATAAAACATCCTTTTAGAACTAGCAGATTTGGACTAGATTTGGGTCTCTTCAGCTAAAACCTTACGTTACAAAAATGTTATAGCCGCTACTGATATTTTTTTAATGTAGTCAGCCTTAATAGCTTTGTTTTAATGTAATATTATATTGTTTTAGCGTAAACATTGTATTTTATATAAACATAAATTAATACTTTTCAGACTTCATATATTTAATACGAAGGGATGGTTAAAATAGATGTTATTGATGATACCAGCAAATTTTATACATGTTTAATTATGGAGGCCAATAAAAATTTATGGAAATTTTGTTGTTGCCTGTATTCAAATATGAAATTTCTTAGAGGGTAGGACAATCTTGTTTACTTGTCAGATAGGAAATCCTTTGTGTTGAATCATGCTCCCCCACCTTTGGCAGACGAGCGAAGTCTTACGGAATCAGAGATCACTGAAGAGGTTTCGTAAACAGATGTAAACGTAATTATTTTTACTCATGCAACAAAAAATTCCCATAGGTCGAATATTAATTTGGTTTTTTATATACTAAATCGTATCTATTATTAGAATTACTGCTATATTATAGCTATATTATATTATTATACAAAATCTGAAGAAATATAATATAATTATAATTATAATAATCAATGAAAGTTTTTCTTGTTTACCATTTTATTATTAGAGATTATAATAACTCTATTTAACACAAAATTATAACACTGGTAGATTTAACCCTGCTTTGTAGGATATTACGGCTAGGCCCTAAAGGGAAATTGACAATTTGTCAATTGACAAAAAAAAAAACATTTTGAATAAAGACGAATTTCGATTTTGTTTTAATACGTCACACAAAATTATATTGGGCCTTATCAACCAAGCTAGATTTGCTAGTGCTAGAGCCAAAGGCGATGGTGTCAAAGAAGCTTTAAAAATGATATGACTACGAGTATAGTGCGCTAAAACAATCCAACATATGTAATCAAAAATATATACTTCACAACTTTAATATAGATTTCAAAATTTTAACGATTTGTTGGCAGTTGAATATTGCCACTCCTGTACTTAGTTGGAAATAATAAGAAGACACTTTGGAAAAACAATCCTTAAGGGCCTCTTCTATGACTTGTGCATGCTTTTAAATCGTTCTGTCTCATCTAACGCATAACACTCTGTACCGTTGTTGGTAAATGATGGAAAACATAATTAATTTATGTTTAAAAACTTACTTGAATTTGAATCTTTATAAAATAAAATATGCTTCTGTAGTTCTTGTATTCAGACGATAAGATATTTTCTTCTAAACTTTTGATAAAATTTATGGAAAAATACAGAACTTTTAGACAAAATAATAATTTGACTTTTTAATTTGGCAGAAGCCTAGATATTTAGAAGATAAAATGATAATTAGTATTATTTTTCGTCTACTGATAAGAGTCACAGCGTAGGTATGGAGAAATTACCGGTTTTAGTCCCTTTAAACAGTGTACCCCGGGACCATTACCGTTAAAAAATCTAGCTAATTGACCCTGCGATTACAAACATGATTTGTAAAGACGACATATCAATTTCATCATGGTGTCAGAGAAAAAAAAATGTAAATTTTACTTGATAATATTAAGCCGTTGTTGTAATACCCCGCCAGCTGATCGTGCGTTCGCGACGCCGGATAATTCAGCGAATCAAAACAAGATAATAAAAAGATAAAAAAAATATAAATTAGAAGATGTAATATATCCGCATATAATTTTTATATAATGTTTTTCTCGCAATAGGGAACATAAACACCCGCTTACGTCTTCGGAAATGATGTAGGGACATTGTGTAGATAATTTTTTGATCAACGTTTTGCTTATTGGTTGTACCATGTGCTCCCCGAAGCTTTCTTTACTTGACTGGGATTAAAAAGAATTCCAAAACATGAAACGTGTCGTTTCTTCTTTGCGCTAATGGAATCTTCACGGCTCGTTTACAAATATGTCAATCAGCCAGTAGCGTTAAAGTACCTACTTGACGAATGACTCTCACTAATGCAGGAAAAAAAATAACAATTTATGATTTGTAGCCTTGAGGGGGTTATATACTATTGACTTCCTGAAAAAGGTCTATCTGGAATTCTAGTCAGAAAAAAAGAAATACGTAGGACTGTCTGCCTAAACCCTCCCTCTCTGTTTTTTCGGAGTACTAAGCGAAACTTATTCAAGCATGGACCAAATTCAGGACTTAAAAATGGAGAAAATAAAAATATGGGTTTAATATCACTTAAACATCCCAGATTTTGATTTTATAAATTATTTAATAAGTTATTTTAATTTTTTACTGCATGTTTTACCAGTATCTAATTATATTTCTTGATATGCGGAAGCTGGTTTGTGTAAGTTGTATGAAACCTTGAAATAAAATATACGAAATTTTGTACCGGGGACATGTCGATTTTTGGTGATTTCTGGAGAGAAGCCACCCGCTCCAAGTGCCTCGGGCTCGACCGCCTGACGCAGGTGAAGCAGTTAGCTATTAGCTATAGCGGTGATGGCCGATGGTCGAGTACCCTTCCATACGATATGCCAATATTGCGTCAGGGCCGTATTCATAGCAGCGAGTTCGTGATGGGACAATCGTGTCCGGGCATTAGGACTGGAGGGCCGCCCCGCTGTCTCGCATTCGAAATGAGCGGAAGTCCTCCCCGGAGATAATGCCGAGCGTTTCCGGTGGGGATTTCTTTCGAATCACGATCGGCATTGCCCCGTGTGTGGCGAGGACTAGTCCACCGTGTGTGCGGTGCACGGCGAAGCAATCCTAATCATTTCAGAAGATTTATTTTCGGTGTTCCGGTCAGATCGCTGAAATAAAATGGAACCATATTGGAATCAAATAGGGCCACTTCACTCACCAACCGAAACGTATATTGCCACTGCTGAAAATAGTTTGAAAATCGAGTACGTGTGAATTTGAACTAAACAATTCAGTTAATTTAATTAGCCGCATATCAAAGCCAATCGTCTATTTTCTCACGTTTTGTTTAACAGAAATAGTTTATCATCGGCGTCAGAGTCAATATACTAACTTCAATTATAACTATAATTATAATTAAATATAACTATATTCACTTATAGTCGCAAATTCGAGAAACCTATTTTATAATTTATATTATTTAGGTCAGATTACAGATCGTACAACGATTGACGTCAAGCACAGGCAGACTGCGAGATTTTGAAAATACCTTCTCACGATTAGTTTACCTTACCAGAAGTCTTACCTAAAGACTTCAGTCTTCTTCTATCTCGCAACCGGACAAAACCTCCTCAAGAAGAGTAACGTAGCTCACGGAGTAGAGTCCGGATTATATTTATATCCAACGTATAGTCAACACATTGTATTTATACGAAATTAATAAATGTGACTGGTTAGGAAAAGTGTAACATTACAATAAACAACTTGGCGACCTACATACTCTATCACTCATACCTAACCTTATTCTATCCAACGGCCAGCTTATCTTCAGAGCCATTCAGATCATTGTTAACGGATTTCCACACGGATCATTACACTTAAAATAAAATAAAACAGTTATTTTTATAGAAATAAAAAATATAACCAAAAATATACAAAAAATACATATTAACTAAATATGGAAACTAAAAAATTCTCTATCATATGCAAAGAAAATATACGAAGACACTACGAAGCGAATGTACGAATAAAATATAAGTACCTAAACATCGAATTCAGAATAACGTAATCTAGCCGGTTTGTATTTTAATTGTTAAATTCTGTTATTTTATATTTGACATCGATTTGAGTTGTTTTAATTTATAGTTATTTAACGTAAATAAATGAATACCATCGTGAGTAGTTGAGTGTTTTTAATCGACAACATCCTATCTTAATTGGATTGGAAGATCTATACAAAGTGTTTATAAATTTAGTGCACTCCTTTTAGGATGTTGATCTATATCGACAATCTAAAAAATAGAAGCACTTCGCAAAAAAACAAGGTTTTCTAATAATATAAATATTTTTCGAAATTATATTTTTTTTTCGTGAGGCCGGTTTAATTATCGATATAGAGGAATCTCCTAAAAGGAGTGCCCTAAATTTAAAAACACCTGTAGACATAACCAAATACTCGTCCGGAAGGAGTTACGTGGCTTGTCAGCCGACATCCAGCCACTCAGCCATACCACCATACCACTGGTGGTATTCCACCTTCGTACCACGGTGCATTGGTGACAACAGTCCACTTTAGGCGGAATATTGGTAAGCTTTAGTAAAATCTTATGTCCCAAAATGATTCAGTATTCTTGAATGGGGTTAATAGTCTAATTATCCTCTTTAATGCACGGTTCAAAAAAAAAAAAAAATATTATTTCATGTTTAAATAATCTTCAATAGACAACATCATCATTACAGGGTGAATTTCATTCGTCAATGTCTTAGCATATAAAAATATGTTTATATTGTGTGCCGATAGAAACGGAACAAAAATATAGACATCGACGAACGGATATTAAATTGTTCGTTTTTGCGGTTGAAAACAACCCAGTTTTTACACTTTTATAATAAATTGAACGAGAGGGATCTTAATAAGGAATAAATTGGCGAATTACATTAACCTTGTTATTAAACTTTAAACGTTTGCCATTCACGATTATTCAATATGTTTTAAAAAGAGACATTTACCTCGTTCAAGGATGCCTGACCGCTATTGTATGTTTTTTGAAATAGTATAACGTCATTTTTACATACAACTTTTAATATTATAACCGTACACGCACGAAGCGTTAAATTAAAAAAAAAACGCTTTATTGCTCGGCTTTTAAACCTAGTAATTTCATGATATTCTCAAGTTTTCTTTTTATTTGGACCTGGTAGGTGACTCGGGGTTGAGATATTTTGATTATTTGTATTTATGGTCAGGTTCGGCTCATATACATACTTCTTACTAAAAAAAAATAAAATTGATATCCGTACTAATATTATAAATGCGAGAGTCTGTCTGTTACGTTTTCACAGCTACACCGCTGAACCGATTTTGATAAAATTTGGTATAAAGATAACTTGAACTCTGGGAAAGGACATAGGCTACTATTTTTAAAAATAACATCAACCCCCTAAGAGGAATTAGTTAGGTTACATGCTAGGAAACTGTCTTTGGGCATTTTTGAAAGCCCTTGGAATCTCTAGGTCATCGCAACTATTTTTAGTTTTCCGAGTGCTGTGGACACGACTTGAAAGATGAGTCGCAAAGCGACGCGGCCCGAGTGCCACAGCTAGTGTGCCTATAAAATGACAACGTGACCGCTGTGTGACCACGCCGCGAAGAAGTTATCGCGTGAGCGCAGCGCGTAAAGTTGGCAAATAATTGACGTCATACGTATTCTGGTCGATTGGAGCTCGTGACATGAATTGGATCAATCAAATTTATTTAATAGTCCGACCAAAACTTCAACACAATATCAAGTTCATTACAAAAAAAAAAAATTAAAGAAATATCTCAACACGGTAATTTCTCCATACAAACATTGCAGTATATACTCTCTCTTAAATAAAAAAAATAGCAATACTAGATATCGTTTAATCTTTTAATTATCTGCGTAGTTTTATTTTTACCTTGTCTATAATTAATTATAGACATGTCGAGGCTCTAAATATGTCGAGGCTCTTAAGAGCCTCGACATATTTTTCTACATATTTATTTATGAAAGTACAAAACAGCGATACAGGAAGATAATTCTCTAATACTACGTTTACATGGCCAAAAAAATGTACCAAATATGAAATATGGTTGAAAACATCAAAATTAAATCAAATCTTAAATAATGTGTACTGTGCGTGGATGCATGCCATTTATGGCATGGACATGTTTACGCGCGTTTGTGTGTGTGTGATGTATCTGTGTGTGTGTTTAGTGCGTGATATAAACCTACATATTATTAGCGATATAATAAATAATTTAAAAATAACAAAATAAACCTACGAATGTGTAACATTTATAGTGAATATAATATTTATTTATACATTTTTCACTAAATATTATTAAAACTTAAGTTACGAATTTCTCGCATAAATAACCCCTTATTCCCTTGAAAAATATCAACTGCGTTGAATTTTTCATTATATGCGCTCAGGACTCTACACATCGTCGTGCATTTTATCAAAGCTGTTCTTTGAAACATTTCCGAAGGTTTAAGAGGGTATTTATGTTTTCAATTACGTGTATGAAATTGCATAAGAAATACGAAAATAATTCAATTCATTCAAATTTAATAATTTTATCATAGCGCTCGCGTAAATTCTCTTTTTGCTCGCAGGCGCTAGGCCAGGCCGATCCCCCCGCCCCCGGCGCGGCGCGGCCTCGCTAGCGACCGAACTTATGACAAGAGCGATTTCATATTATCTAGAAAAGCTTTTTACTCGGAAACCATGATGAATTTTGTTATGAGGTCAAAACAATCATGTTTGAAAGCTGGTTTTTTATCGGGAATGGTCTTGGAAATACGCAAATATCTTATTGACTTGATATAAGAGTCGAGAAAATAAGTCTACAGAGGAATAGTTGCCGCCCTGTTTACAAAGATGTTTACACATAAACTTAGTTGATCGTGTGCAAATTTATTTTTTACACACATGTCCGCCGAGTGACCACACAGTTTGATTGCACTGTACGTGCACCGGCGGAAGAATTAAACCCACCATCCCCCCCGTCATCTGTTAGGAGCGAATTTCGGGAACCGAGCGAGCGGCGCGCGTACCTGATAATTATTTATCAGGTGTTGACGGAGGATCAGCGGAAAAATTTGCATGTAGCCATATACTGAATTAAAAGCTCGTTTCATGACGAAGCTGATCGTGATGCGATCTTCATTTATGAGACGAAAAGGACTTCTCGTAAAATTTTTGAATTTTTTATCTCATTACGCATCTTATGTTATGTTATGTATGTTAGGGGATGTGGGGAGTCTGCCCCCCCCCGCGGACCGCGTCCTTTCCAGAACTATTGTACATTTAAATCCACTTAAAGTTCGCCCTCTAGTCCCGTACTGTAGATAAAGTTGAGTAACTTTTTAGGTGCGATGGTTCTAATCTCCTCAGGCTTGAGGAGATGGTTGCCTAGAAGCTGGTACCTTTTGTTCATGAGGGGCCCACATTCTCCCAGTAGGTGTAACGGAGTTTCTACGCATCTTTCACACGGCACTAATAAAAGGATAGAAATATTAATTGCACCAGATGATTTTCACAAACGATGTTGCTGAATTCCATAGGCCTCTTGCGTTGAAATTAATCCGACATAAATTAAAAATAAATAAAAATAATTGCTTTAGTAAAAAAAATCTGTCCAAAATGTTTAATCATCAAAAATATGAGAACCAAAAGATGCGCTCAAAAATTAATCTACCATCATATTCCGCGTACAAAACTAAAGCTAATATTTATATAAATCTTTTCTTGCGTCTCGTTTACGCGTGGAACGTATCCGCAAAGCTATCCTTGTCTGTTAGCTGCGTGACAAACGACTTGAAAATCTTTAGCTGTCTAACTATTTTTTTAGAACCATTATTTGTTATTGTTGTGTAAGTTTTCATATTCTGACGACATAATATTGTTTGCTATGCTGATTGGCTTGCCTTTGAACAGATTTTAAGTTATAGGGGTAATGAAAAAAGTCCGTGTGTTGTGTTTATATCAACGAATAAGAATTTTATTTGAGGGTAATAAAATATATGCAACATGAGATTATATGCTGCGCACGCCTGCTGTCGAAAATGTCGCCAGTATTTCGATGACACCGCGGCAATATGATATGCGCATACGTAATTCCTATCCGAGGACAGGTGACGAGTGCTGCAGCCAAGCGAGCCTCATTAACAGTCACTTGACAGACTCTGCGGTCACCAACCTGATTACGTCTACAGGTGGAACCGCACGCTACTAGATTTCATGGTCAGAATTCGGAGCATCGCGGATGATTTCACATGTCAAAGCATGTCAACCATGTACTGAGCGTGTAATACGTACTACTTAAGAATTACCAAAAGTACATTCTATTAAACACTTAACCCCGATGATCTCAGAATGTAGCGGTCCGGCGCGGTGCGCTTAGCCAAACGATGACCACATATGAACATATTTTAAAATTATTATTTGAACATTTTTTTATTTAATTATAGATAAACAGCGTTATATTAATAGTACAGATCCGATTAAAAACTACATTCTTAAGATAAAACATCAGCAAGACAGATATTTTTTTTTATTTTTATATCTTTATTTATTTGACAACAATTACGTTATAATTTTAAAATTTTACAACGGATTTGTTTGTATATAAATAATAGTATTGTATCAGTGAGCGTTTGGTACCACTTCAACCTCTGTTCGCTGCCTTCTTAATTAGATTAAATGTAGGTAGTTCCAATGAAGGAAATTCAATTTGTTCTTATTTTTTGATCAGTTGCCAACTAACAATAGACGAGCGTTACATGCTTTGATATAGGTTATATTTTGGACTCTATTCATCTAAGAATGCGCCAGAGTCAGGGAGACGGTAATGGAGTATTAAAAATGGTATGACTGTGTACGGATTCAAACCCGCGGACGCTGGGTCAATAGTCAAACGCCTTAACCACTGGACTACCACGATCGCAGAGATATGAGATACGAATTAAATAATAATCGTGAAAACTAAAAAAGCAAGAAAAGGAAATGAAAAAGTTTCCATGTTTGGACATAGAATCTGAAGCTTAAATACTTAACAATAAAGAAAAAGACACAAGCTAAATTAACATATGCTGTATGTGGAGGCATTTATGTTTATTTATTTATTAAACAGGTTTCCCCATGTACAAAATTAGTATTAGAAATTAAAGTCATTTACACGGAGCAATAAACACCTGGTAGCATTTATTGTGCTTTATTATTCAATTTATTAAGTAAGTTCACAGCCTGTATACATATATCAATTGAAAGAAATTTAATTTATAAAAAATAAAAAGAAATCAAAGAATTTACTAAACATTTATTCTGTTATTAGATTGAACGAAACTATCACTAATAACCGAACCACCGCTTCTTTAAATTAAAATTATAAATGCTGAAATATAAATCTCAGCTTATTAGAAAAAAACACAATAACATTCAAATTTATCATAAATACTTTCTGTTTTTAATAAGTCTAGAAAACGCAGTTACGGATACATTTAATATGCAATTAATATAGCCGTGTCTCATATTAAAATAACAGTGTTAGAAAAAACATATATTCAATAAATAAAGATGCAGAAGTATTTAAAACCTACCGCTCTATGTGTCAAAGTTAAAATTATAATTTAAAATCTGTATGGAACCATTGTGATATAAAACGTCGTCTTGTCCTGTAGTGATAATCCATCTGGCACCGTCGGAACGCCTCTGCAGTAACTAACACATTACACACAGTGATGCACATTATGTAATTAATGTATTCTAGACATGTTACGTAGATGGCAAGACTACCAGTTTACCTGTCGAGCGTTTGCCGTCTTAAGGCCGTGATGACTGCGCTATAAAAAAGTAATCGTCCATTTCTAATGTTATCAAATCGCATTAGTAAATTTTATGCTCACCGATTAAACACGGTTGATTTACTTCATTTTAGCTAAATAAATACACACATCACAAATATACTCGCTACCTATTGTTTACACATGCATAAACGCCTTGCACACAGACTTGTCCTTAGTACTAAAGTGTACAAAATACCTAGAGAATGTTTTTGTTCGTACGCAACTTATGTACTTCAATGGGGAAATACTTTAATCAACTTTATCAACATTTGTATTATTTTAATAAATGGATCTTCAGCAGTTTTTAAAAAATAAATAACAAAAACGTGTAAATTTGCATTGAACGAGCCTCTCACCCTTTTGTCAGATTAAATAAATAAACTGAAAAAAGACTGCTTAATGTAATGACTACATCACCTTCATCCCGTGTTTAATCGTACGAGCGTGTCGCAATTCACTACCTAGGAAAAAATGTGTAAGTTGCGTATAAAAAAGTTTTACTTCAGAAACTAAGATGGGAAGATAAAGGGTTATAGAGTAGACTGGTAGAGTTAACTGGACTGTCACTGTAGTCCTTGGTTTAGTGTTGCCACTATATAACTTCATTGAAACCATTTTCAGGTCCAAAGCGCGGGCGATAATCTAACGGGGCATCGAGTCTCGTATGTGAGAATTTCAAAACATGGGGCAACTCTTAAATATCAAGTCGAGTTTTAAAAACATTTTGATGTATCTATTATGATTGTAAGGACTCGATTGTATTCAAAACATCAATGCACTATGCGAGAAGTTCCCTTTTTAAACTTATCCAATCCATCGATTTAAATTTCATAAAATGTTGTACGGTATAATAAGTGGTTGAATTCTTTAATTGTACTTAATTTTTTATTGTTGTATATATTTACTAAGCATACTATAGATATATTCAGGTCAGACCATTATCATTATTTAATTAATGATATGATTGAATTTATCAAAAAAATACATACTTTGCTGACCACCAAAAATTTTTTTAATAAATTAATAGTAAAAATAAGCTTTTATTTAAGTGCTTGAATGCGTATATACAATTTTGCGTCTGTGCTTTTGACCGTTGAGGAGTTCCTGCGTCTGGAGCCATTCCTGAGTGTAGAATCAGGTCATGCATACCGCAAAAATGCATTGCCATCGGTACTGAACCAATGTATCAAATTTCAACTGCGTAGGGTGAGAGGAAGTGGTTCTAATTTAGATTGCTAGATTTGACCTAACCTACATACAAACATTGCAAGCTAAATAAAAGCGTGTTAAAATACGAATGACTGCACAGAGTTGCAGGATAAATAGTCTATCCCAGTACTGTAACGAAATTCAATTATTTCACAATACTAGTAAAATTCACACTTTCAGCTTCTATTGGAAAAAAACATTGTTTTCAAGTGCTATAAAATTACGTCATTTCCCGTAGATCTAGAAGTAATGATTGAGAGTAAATGACCTTTTAAGAAAATTGTTTCAATAAGTGCTATGGCGTAGGTGCTTGATTTAGTACCGCGCTCCAAGTACAAACCCTCCAAAAGCATCTACACTAGTACCGTCTTGTTTTAAAAAAAAGAGATAACTATGCAGACACGATTAAACTTACTTATTTTAGGTTAGGTTAAAAATGTCCATATTGACGTTTTTTTAACGAAAATTGTTAAAAAAATACAAATTATAAGAAACAAATAAACAAATATAGATACACACAGTGACCCAACACAATTCCCGGAGACTTAAGGGGGTGTTTATGTTTCCTATTACGTGTAAAATATTGTAAACAAAAATAATTCATGACCAAATTTAATCATTTTATCAAAGCGCCCGTGTAAATTCCCTTTTTGTATTTCGCTCGCGCTCGATCAAGGCCGACCAATAACCCGGCGCGGCTAAGACGATTTAATATTATCACGTAAAGTTTACATTTTTTTCTCAGAAACCATGATGAATTTTGACATGACGTCAATAGAAATCATGTTTGAAATCGCAGGGTCAATCACCTGGATTTTTTTATTGGAAATGGTCTTGGGATACGGTATATAAAGTACGGTTATAAATCCTATAAACCCGATTTATAGTTGTTGGTTAGATTATTTGGATTCTAACTATTAAGACTGATCTGTTGAAATATGTTTGTAAGGTGGTTCCTAAATAAATAAAAAAAAATATGTATTTGTAAAACATCTCTCGCGATTAAAATAATCCAATAAAACCAGCGACAAATTGGCCCTCCTCAAAATACCGCTGCTTAAAAGTGGTGGACAAAAGCAGTGAATCGGACCCGCTGTATAAGCAAGCGCACGGAATGAGAAATGTCATAAATATGAATGAAGATGAATTGAATACCATCCAGCCTTGATACTACCATACTTGATAACCATACTTGATAACTTGAATTTCATCCAAAGTACTTTCCCGGCAATACATTAAAGTATAGAATGATCTCGTAATGCTCTTCTTTATTTCTGCACGTAAAACGTAAGAAGGAACGTGCTGCGCAGGCAGGGCGGCAAGTGTTGCGTTAATATTCTGCGGGAGTCCAGCTTTATTCCTCGCAATGACACAAAAATCTCTTTGTGTACAGAATCTTACTGAATATAAAGATATACTCGTATATGTGTTTAGCGTAAATAATAATTATACAGAAGAAATATATATATATATATATATATATATATATATAGTTTCTATGTTAAAATAGGTAAACACCTTTTATATATTTTATTTGCAAAAAATTTCAATCCTTAAAATATTAAAAAGCATTCGTATTTTCCAAATGTCAGTACTGTCAAACTTTTATATATGTTAAACTAAAGGTGTTTACCTATTTTAACATGAAAATCATCTAATTAACGGTATTTAAACAATACATTTTACTATTTTACTATATATATATATATATATATATATAGTAAAATAGTAAAATGTATTTCTCAAATACCGTTAATTAGATGATTTTCATGTTAAAATAGGTAAACACCTTTAGTTTAACATATATAAAAGTTTGACAGTACTGACATTTGGAAAATACGAATGCTTTTTAATATTTTAAGGATTGAAATTTTTTGCAAATAAAATATATAGCCAGAATGTTCAATGAAAAATTAATACCGAAAGCACAGATAGTTGCATCGCTTGAGGTAATGCACGCTGGTTTAAATACAGGCCTGTATTTTATGAAAGTCTTTCACTCTCACCTACCTATCTGTGCGATATGCAATACGGTCAAACTTTCATTAAAGTAGTGAATAAATGATTTAAAAATTAAACAATAATTATGAAAAAAAGTGTGAAAATGTAACGAATATGACGTATAATGAATGAGAAGTGAATGGTTTAATGGATATTTACAAGAATAACTTACGTAAATATATATATATATATATATATATATATATTTTCATTCAATTCAATATACTAGGTCTAAATTTAACTAAATACTTAACGATTACATTTGTAATCGTAGCCAATTTAATAGGCAATCTAAATAGTAAACAAGAATGGTTATGACATCCTAAAACTAACATAAACATTGTTTTATAGTAGTAAATTATTTCATCAAAACCTGACGTCTTACAGCTAGGCTTTACAGGCGCCATTAGAAGCATCTACCTTACAGAATACCAACCATGTTGGGCATTAATAATTATTTTCGCTTGACATTGACAGACTATTGAAAAGGGAACATTTGAAATTGGACACAAAATCAAGTCCGTCAGTAGTATGAACGTTTTATTTTATTAAATTTAATGTATTTATAACACATACCATAGATAATTTTAACATTCCGCAATTCTTCTCCAAATAAACTTCAACTATGCCAAACTATGCTTAAAACTTATGCTTTAACTATGTTAAAAGGGGAGCATAATTTTTCCATCACGTATTAATATAAAGATTATTGTATTTATAAGTAACATCTTTGTATATACTGTCTCCTTAACCTTTATGGGGAATCAGAGTTTCCATGATTCTGGTAAATCTTTGTAATAATTCTAATAGATCTTTTTAACAGCCCGCTGCAAGGGCTAGTCTCAAATACAAGTAATTATCTTTTCATTCTTTCGTTTATTAAGATGATTAAGAAGATCTGCCGCGTTTAATAAAATATATATTTATTTTATTTTATTTGTATGAGAAATGCATACAGCTATACATAATGACAGTTACATAGAAATAGATAAATAACAACTTAAGCCGACTAAAGGCATCTCCAATTTAACATATATGTTTCACAGAACGAACTAGCATCTAATTTATAGTGATAACATTGTATGAGTGTTATAATCTGTGAATATAATAGGGTGTGGAATGTAAGAGTGTGTTAATGTGTGTGTGTGTGTGGTGACGAGTATACTATTACTAATATTATGTATGTTCAAAGAAAGTTTTTTTATGTTATATGTTATTTTATAAAGTCGCCTTTATGCAAATGAAAAATGTCCATTTCGCTGAAATTGTGGTTATATGTTGTAGCGATACGGTTTATAACCGAATTCATTGCGTAATATTAATATTTTATCTTTATATGTAAAAAAAAAACAAAAATAAATTGAACTACCTTCTTTAGGACAGATATTTAGTCTATTTAAGACAGCGAACAGAGGTTGCAGTTGTATTGAACGCTCGCTGATACGGTGTTTCTGTCTTTACGAGCCGTTCAACGAGACAGAATGATTTAAAGTCACGCGCAAGACGGAGAAAAGGTCCCTTAATAAATAAACGATGAGTAACTCTGAATTTAAAGCCTACCTTAGTACGGATGGTGTCCAGTTGAACCTTGAAAAATAAACGTCACTTATGGTGGCATTGAACTGAACTGATTCGTTATTTATTTATTTATTTATTTATTTTGAAATAAATAAATGTATAAAGGTTGAACTTAGTCAGCAGTTAATCCTCTTAAGGGGTGATTCTGGACTTGCAATTGAACACCTTGTTGTCGCTAATAGTCGCTTCTTTGACAGATCAAATATTTTCTTTAAAATAAAACAAAAATCCTTTTTCGAATAAATAGTATTGGGCTGTAAAAAATAGTAAAAAACTGTTCTAAAATGACAACGGGAGTCCTAAAAGCATTTTAAAGTATGGTCACCTATCATAATACCAGACCCCGCGGCGTCGCGACTCGGTAACCGTACCTACAAATGTATCGACGAAAGTGACCAACGGACCAATAGAGTATTTATATTTTTATGTTTTTTTGATGTTGGGCCCGTTGTACTCATTTGGATGGGATGTGGGTCGAGAAATATGTTTGTCGCGTTGTAGAGTCCCTTCCGAAATTTGAAGCTAGTTGTCTGTAGAGTGCCTTTTTATACGTTCTCTACGTAATTCCCTATCCTCTTAATTTCCTATCTTTACTTAATGTGCCACTGGCACATTTAACCCATTCGATGTCGTTTTAGCGACAGTGGATTAGGTCTGTGTAAATTAAAATGAAAACATGCAATGGTATCATGATATTCTTTTGATTCATCATAAATTTTAACACCATTTTAATTTTTCTTGTAAATTTTGGACGCGCGGCTAGTATTATTTTGCGCCGCAGTGTTTGTCCACGTTTTTTAAACCATAATAGATAGATTAAATAAATTATTTAGATCAGATTTTAATATTAAATTCGTATTAAATAATTGTATTAAAAAAATTATAATTTATATTTAGCCTTTTTTAACATGAATATGAATGATATATTTTTCAAACATTATCAACATCTCCCCTTTTATTATGTTGTATCATATATTCAGTCCTATTGTTTTTTCTTAAAGAACTACTATGACCTAGGTCATATACGTTTTTTTTTTTGGCCCATATGCTTGTTCCAGAGTCAGGGGGGATGGTGGTAATGAAGCGTCAAAAATGGTATGTTCATGCGGATTTGAACCCGGGACCATTGGTAGACTACCACGATTACCACAATGGCGTAGACCTTTCCGAACACTATTAATATGTGCCTAAATTTAGCAACTGAGTTAGAATTTGAACGGATAGCAAATGAAATTACATTCAATATATTTTGATACAGTTCTGCGATTGACAGTCATATAATATACACGCGTTTCGTATACAATCCACATTTGAATGTAGTGGTAAAGATAGCTGTGTATGAGTAGGTATGTATGTGGGTCATCGGAGGATAGAATCGCACCGGAAATGCATTAGCCCTCAGCGCGATTATAAAGGATTTCGTATCTGTAGACCGTATTGCGCATTTCCGGTTGAAATATTTAATTCCAAACAGGACAGCCTTCAGTCGCAGATTACTTTAGTAGGTACTAGTGGTGACCCAGTGGTTTTATTGGGGTTCTCATACCTCTACAATATGGTGAGATGGTGAGTATACCTCTATAATCATTGCATATAATTGTTTTAAATTTTGCTTCATTGCGTCAGCTTGTGTACAAATATTTAGCACGTGGTTTTTGCCTTAATTCCCCGAAATACCTATGAAATTTAAAATTTCATTTAAGCACTAGTCGAAAAAAAAGACAATTACTGCTTGTATTTGTATTTACTTTTTGATACAATTCTTTTTCAATTTTAATTTTTTCATGTAAAGATGAGACTTATAAGAAGACACAACTGACTGAGACTGAGAAGTTTATGATGGCATTAATAATTATATTTGCTTGACATTGACGGCTCTAAACTCATTTAGTCAATCAGCCGTCAGAAGTATAAATGTTTTATTTTATTAAATTTAATGTATTTGTAACACATATTTATTATTTTATTTTGATTTATTTATCCAATATGGCATAATAGGAAATTATATTATAGTTACATTTTAGCTTTCTGCGCTCCTTCTCCATAAAAACTTTAACTATGTTAAATCTCACACTCTTCCGTGGGTGTAATATGCTTTAAAAAAGTGTTACAAAGTTTTCTCATCGCGTATTAATATATAGATAGAACAGCTGCTACTTGGAAAAGTGTGTAATGAAAATATGGTGGGGGATAGTTTATTGGTTAAACAATAGATTTTTTTTGATACTAGCAGATATGACCCCGGTTGCAAAATGTACACAACTCAAGCTATACAATTTAATTTATTATAAGTAGTTACATTAAGAAACAATGTAATGTACTGTAATGTTATTACATGTAATATTATTTATTACATGTTTCGAACTACACATGCTGCAGTGAATTCGACTGTAATCTTATCGAATCTTAAAGACGGATTTTTACGCACAGCGTACACATTAATTACTCGCTATGTTTTATTGACTATAGCAGATCCCGTCTTCGGAAAAACCTCGACACGTTCCGTCCGATGGATAATGGCGCACCATTTTAATCGGTTTCTCGACCTGATAAGTGCGTAACGCAGGGGGGTCGGCGCTCCTTCCCTGAAGAAGGGTCGTGTGATCATGCGTTCAATGAATGACGACCGTGAAAGTTTTCGGACATATACACATTTAGAAAAATGTTTAAAAACTCAACTGGCCATCGACAAGACTTACCGAACTTCGTTATTTCGAATCCTAATATAGTAGCTATATTCTACAATAATTTAATAAATACATAAAAACTTCAACTGTTTTTTAATTGAAATATTATATGTACGAATTTACACCATCTTATAAACATATAAATGAATTAGGTCATGATTTTTTTCGCAATTTCTCAATATAATTTCTTTCTCATTAAGTATTTGGGAATGGTCTTAGGTCATCCTGTATATTTTTATTGAAGAACTATGATCTAAATTTTTACACCAAGTAGTTTTGATGTACCTAGTTTTGTTTACTCTACTCTTCAGCATATTCGAGCTCTTGCAGCTACCCATGATGCCAGAACCCATTTATTTTCGTCTGGAACCTACAGGCAGGTCAAAATGGATTCAGGGTATCTCAAAACGTGCAATTCGATTGAAAAAGTAAGGTGATTACAATACTTTTTTCTATGGGGTTCGGATGCTGATTTCGAAATCGAGAAACGAAAGTAGAACTATTATTTATTCTGTGACGTAAGCTTTCAAACAAGCGCGCATCCGCTCGCATCGCACTGACCGCGAAATGTGTCGAACGAAAGACGTGAAACAGTCAACTCAGTCAACAGTGGGACTGCTTCCAATTTCCTCCGCGGGGCAACACATTCCGCGTCTGTGCCCGTGGCTGTCAACAAAATCCCCGGACAGGATATTGCAGATGGAAGGCGACAGATCGCCCGGGACAGTTGCGAAACTGTCTCAGAAGATGCTTTTAATTTAGCTCGAAGACAGGCGCGGATCTCAGGAGGGGGGGTCTTTGACTCTGATCAATTTAAAACTGAATTCTTACACGCTTATATTATGTACCTACTCGCCTATGGCATACGTTTCTGTCAACACTGATACCTAATTAGAGCGAGTGAGCCAAGTTCCCATGAGATGATTCCGATGGCGAAATGTACTGTAACGGAACCCACCGAGTGAGTCCCGTGGGATAAAGGTAATAACTTGAGAACTTGTTAAAGTGTTTATTACTGATCAACTGATTACATAAGTACTCCGATATAGAATATAATGCCTGCCTCCATTATGTATGGACGCGGACCGGCGTGAGGTCGGGCAGACTAGTAGGTACCGGCGGCGCGAGAACTCTGCGTCGGAGGGGAAACCCTCAACCTCAGCCCTTGATGCAGTCAGTGCGTTCGGTTGACGTCACTCTCGGTCGACGGACTTTGTACGGGTGGTGTGATGTAGTCGTCAGCGTAAACCTGGTACGGTCGTCATGTGGACTTGTGACCTCAACAGTACCTATACACATATCTCTATAATTAGGAGGTCGATTTTCGAAATTTTTGGTAATTATTAAACGGTAAAATAAAAACTAGGTTTTGACGAAGTGAACATTTAAAAAATGGATCGTAATTATTAAACAGTAAAATAACTACCGAAAATGTACTATGTACTCTTGTAGATATTCTTAGATGGTTTTAAACGAAAATCGAATTTAATTTTTTTATTAAAAAATAAAAAAATCGGCCAAGTCGCCAATAACCATAATATTGAACTCTTGCTTCATATTATTTAAATTTGTTCAATAGGTGTTTTATTTTATTACTTATATATTGTTTTCACGCATCAAATTGTCATAGAAGCTAAATGTCCCTACTTCGCTCCAATACAAGTTGCAATTTGCGGCACGACAAGCGATTCTACTTTATTTAATTGATTACAACCAACATAATCAAGAGTGCAAAACTCAATAAAAACAAATAAAATAAACAGCTGAAAGAGTTTATCGCGCTGAGCAACGTCGGAGGGTATTCAATATTGTATTTAATGTACGGTCGAGGACAAATGAAGCTTTACCTTGAAGGGCGATTTAGGTATATATGTAATATTAACCTCATCTACGCTCATACGGAGATGCGAAAGCGGTAGTTCTCATAGATACAGTACACATATGTACTATCTCTTTTTTACGCGTTTCAGTTCAACGTTAAATGCTCGTGGTAACACTTCGAGTGCCTTTGACTGTGTAAAATTAATTTGTGTTTATGGTTTTGAAAATATGTTGTTAATCAGGTTACGTTATTGTGATTTTTTTTAAAAATTATACACATGATGTCTTAAGACCAATTAACCTCGCTTCGAAACTGAAAAATTGAAACTCGATTATGAAAAAAATTGTAGGTATAAATAAATAATCATGTATGCCAAACAATAACAAAATTAAAATGCACTAAAGAATCATTGTCATTCCAGTTTTCTATCGTTTTAGTGCTTCACTAATTTGGACATGTATGGCCGGATGCTTTCTAGAATCGTTGTTAAACAAAGCCATATCGAAAACATAATAGTGCAAGCAAATACACCCTAAAACGTAGGCAATGATCCAAAACGCGCGTACGCAGATACACCCTAATTTCTCTGCGTTTAAATACCCATTAACCGGTCAACGGATCGGCGGGCCTAGTCTGAGCGAGTAATCGACAATCGAATCGGTCATCACTTTCATCGGCTGCTGAAGACACGACGATGGAAGAGATTGGCCCGGTGTTATCGACTAAACATAACAAAAGACATGTACCTACCCGAGGATAATACATATTTCACAAAGCCGGTAAATGTGATTACAGGTGGACTGACGACATTCATGCAATATTTAATATATTCAATGATCATAAAAAACGGTTATATGTTTTAGATTAGACCGCCGTTTATGTAAAGCTTTTGAAGTTTTCTGGGTGCCTACCTCGAATGAATTATTCGATGGTACAGATTACTGTATTCCGATTACGAAATCATTTTTTGGTTTCCGGATCAAAATGGGCAAAAGCATGAGCCCTTATTGGTAATACTTAGTTAATAGTTATTCAAATAAGATGTCGAGTAGTGCGGATTAAACAATATGTTTTATTTATTTAACATGTGATAGGTCAAAAAAGGCAGGTAGGTTCGACACGTCAGTCCGATCACACGTGTGACGATCGCGGTATGTAAAAATTACTATAAGCAAGTCTATTCTTTAATAAAGACAGCATTTAAAAAATAAACATTTTACTTAATTAGCACATGGCATACCGTTTCATGCAAAGAACATAGTTTGGAGGTTTTCTACAATTTTTTATTTATTTATTTTTTTTTTTTTTTTTTTCTGTGAAACTGTAACAACAAAAGTATGTCCTTATTTCAGAAAGTATGAAGTATGTTTAAAAACAAAGATAAATAAACAGATTGGGAAAGGAAAACTTATATTTATAATGTAAAATATATTTTAAAACAATGATTTCATTGAGATAGAAAAAAAACTTTCAGCACGTGATCAACCTCAACCTCAGCCATAAGACAATAAGATCTGATCCTTTGTTTGTTTGATCGTGTTTTGTTTTGTTTGTTTATTTGTTTGAGGATTACAACTTTTAAGTGTAATACCAAGATTATTACGTTTCTTGTAGCAAAAAAAAGAAATCCTAATGTTATTTATTATGCAGTTAAATTAGGATGGACTTAGTTTTTCACAAATACGATAATAAATTATAAGCATAGTACAATTCGACGAGTATCAGACGCACGTGTCGACTGTACAAACATGGGTTCCTGATAGCGCATTACAAATTAAATTTAAAAACAAACTGTTCACTTGAGCGATTAGCGAGTGGAATAAACAAGCGTGCGTCGCGTAAACAAACGAACAAATCACACACAAGAGTCTGCCTAACAAAAACGAGCCGTTCTCCTGCCAAACAAAGTAGCCGATCAAAGAAAGCGGTTCAGATATCTTTACCAGTGCCTGTCATCTGGTTTAAACTGCTTATCGTCACGTTTTGATATTGTATAAATAATTGCTAATAGAGGGCGCTGTGCTATATACACGCTTCGAGCGACTGCATTGCAGTAGCAGTAGTTATTTACTAAAAAATATATTAAAACAGTGATGCATTTTTACCTCTCTGTTTTTGTTTCTTTTTTATAAAATCTCTCTTTCCTAATAGATTTATAGTTATTGTTTTTTTTTTTAAATTAGAATGTCAATGACTCTAAATTCCTTGATATGAGCTCATCTCCGTGTGATCATTTGTCAAAATTATATACATTCCTCATGCGTTTTTTACACACTAGCACATGCATCCTCATACGCATATAATAAGTAACTAAAAAGTATAGCAGTTAAGTTACTACTCCAATATTATATCTTTAGTAGTATAGATAAAATGTTTAAAATCAGTAGTGTGATTAAACACCTTTAGGCGTCTATTGTTAAAGTGTATATTTAAATGTGATTATAAACATGATATTTTTCATTTTCGATAGTTAATTTATATAACATACATCCAGGGCCGGTGCGCCGAGATTTTTGGGGGCGCCAATATTTCGAAAGTGTTTTTTTTATATAAAATTGTAATATAGAATGTTATATGTTTAGGTGCTTATTTACTTTCATTTCACTATTCAGTGCTTTTTACCCCTAGCTTTTAATGTAATTAAAAATAACCCATAAGCTCAGGCCATGCTTCGTGAGCTAATGTGGGGGAGGAGGCGCACACATTTGTTGGCACAGGGCGCCAAAAAGTCTAAGGCCGGCCCTGTATTTTACAACGTAAGCCCCTAATAAAAAATGTCTAATAACGTTCCAGCTGCCTGTAACTATTGCTGAGCGATGCCTTCCCAGCAACCTGATTAACGGCGCTGAGGAGTTGTGACGCAGCGTTTCGTTACACGTGTAGTAGCTTAAGTCCATGTCACTCTACCGTGCGTAAGGAAATTTCAAATTAAAATCCGAAAGGGGAGTGATTTGTGAATGACGTAATGTTTTTTTGTCGATATGCTTGTATTATCGAAACGAGACACTGAATCGGTTTCACTTTATCGACAATAGGTGTAAGTTTATTATTTAATTTTATTCATAGCTGTGAAATGATAGTTCTTCCGTCGCCATTACAAGATGTCAGTCAGGTGCAATGCAAGCCGTACCGCCTCAGGCCGGCAGTCGTTTTATGCCAAAATTGATGGCGATTCGCGTCTTCCGAGGACTCGAGAGGCAAGGAAGGCTACACTGTAATAAAAGTCAGATTTCAGCTGGTATCGATACTTAATATGTTTGTCTGATACAATCGACCGCACAAGTTTTGACACTACCTATATCGACGAAGAAAAATTATTTTTCTTTATTAATCCAACCTTATTATTTATTACAATAATTACAAAACATTGGTAATTTACAATATACAACCTAATATACAACCTCTTCTGACATTTTGCGAAGGTAGTTATATTAGAATAACATCCTTTAAGTGTGATTCTTTTCTACATATATTTTTTATATATTATACAATGCTAATATTTTATTGATGATAATCTGTTGTATGATGGTGGGTATAGGTGAATAATATATAATATTAATATAATCATTTCACAATAATCCTTCATCTTAATCACATATCCATTATTTTTTTTAATATCATTCTTTTATTATTTCCTCTAAATAGATGGGGACATAGTATTTGATAATATTTTACTCTAAAAAGGACAGTCTTTAAAAAAAAAATGCATTTTTATAAAACTCAATCAGCTCTGGGTTTAAACCGATGTCAAGTACAGGACCTCTTTAGTATCTTTATAATTATTTTGCTATCAAAAAATATTTTTCTCTAAATTTATCATGTATAAGTCATCTTTAATTGGCCCTGCAATTTCCAACATGATTTGTTTTGACGTTTTATCAAAATTCAGACTAAAATAATTTGTGTATTACCTAGGTCGTAGCACAATATCACACGAGGCATGAGGTTAAAGTAAGATAATGATAACCAGATCCAGGTGTGATTTGAGTTTCGAAAAAATCACGATCTCACTACAATATTAATCTAATAAATCGTGGACCACTCATCCGGTGTTCTGAGCTGTCGAACTCAAGCTGTTGCAGTATTTGGTCGAAGAGCAGGCAACGGTTTTGTTTTAATTTGTTTAAATTTACAATTTTATGTTATTATAGAAATATTATTATTTCTAATGTATAGTATATCGTAACATTAGGTTTATCACGAAGTTTCTCAGTAAATTACTCGAAGTGCAACTGTCTTCTCTGGTATGTGTTATAACGGCACGTGATCCAACGTTTACAAATCACCTATTACCATTGAGAATAAATAAGTCGCACGCACTAGCATATAAAAAAAAAATCAGAAATGTTTTTTGTCTATGCTGAATAACCTTGCATCACGAAGACAACAACTAGGCAGTCGTAACTGTAAATATTCGACTTAAAAATTTAGCAAGTACTTCTTTTTTAAGGATTGATATGGTCATACGCAATTATATTGAACCACACTCAACTAAGCCAAATATGCTCACGCTACAGTGATTGTGCTAGGAAATATGGTTGTAATATAGCGTTAAAATTTTAACCCTACTTCGTTTAAACCTTAATGCAGAGCTCAACTAAGCCAAACGTGCTTGTGCTAGAGTGCCCGTGCTAGGAAAGTTGGTTGTGATATAGCGTTACAAATATCTTAAATTAACCGTATTTCAAACGGAATCGATTGATTTTATACCATAAAATCTTAGCCCTACTTCGATTAAAGAGCTTGATGCAGCGCACGGGAACAAAAAAGCATGAAAAAAAATGCACGAGAAAGCGCAGATGTGCGGAGCAGTGCATAAAATACAAAAGATATCTGTGCCTGCCCCGACGAAGGCCCTACCACTTTGAGACGAAGGCCCTACCACTCGTTTACCTGACGCCGCTGGAGATGCGAAAAATCGATAGCAGAAAAATCGATTTTCAACAATTTTTCAATTTCACACAATAATGCGCGGTAAAGTACGCACGATACACATAGGTGAACGAAACTGAAAACATATTTATTTGTACATTAGAACTGTAAATTGTAAGTTACGTAATGGCATGGAAAATATGTTAATATGAAAAATAATATAGTATAAAATATATTCCTTCGGGTAAATAGAAAGAGCGAATTTAAAAATAATATGCAAATAAAAAAAGTACGTTATTTATGTATGTATTTTAATACTCCTATCTCAGAAAGGAGGGCAGCTGAGCACACTCCTTTTATTGAAAATTGCTATTAAGCCTAATTAAGCTATACTGCTACTAACACCTACCATTTATTTTGGTTTTACATTGTACAATAAAGAAACATTTTCTTTACTTTTACATATATTTAGTCGAATCGTAAAATTACATTTAAACACTACCGCCCCACTGCTTCGACAAGACCCTTTAATAGTAGTTAAAATAACTTAATAACTAAAATTTCTAATTTCATCGAATTGAATGCACTAGGAGATGAGGTACTTATATATTATTAATAAAGCTAAGATTTTTTCTGGCAGATTTTGAATAATTACAGTATCTTAACACTTTAAACTTTGTATTATACAAGTAGAAGGCACTATGCAGATTTGTAGATTATACAAAGAAAGCTGTCTGTGAAATAAGTGTAGGCACACCTCTTTCTCTACGTACAAGAATCTGCCCTTTTTAGCTCACAGCACGCGAAAAGTGCAATAAATATCGATCGATTTAAAATAGAAAACATCTGAGATGTTATTCGATTGTTTTGTAAATAGTTTTATAATTTATTCAAATCGATTGTTAATGAATGACTAGTGGCGATTCTCACGTACGTCTCGCACCTGTCGTCCTTGCTTTCGGAGGGCCAAAATCAGTCGCTGCGTTCAATAACAGCGCATCACTAACAATCGTGGCGAACAGATTACTTCGGGATTTTTTCGATTAAACTCTTTTAAATGTTTGAGAATTATTACATATATTTTAACAACTACAAATTTAACATTGTTACTATATTACTATTATTTTTGTAATCAATATTTTAATATCGACATACATACATAAATATCGTTTATAAATGTTTTTGTAGAAGGTTTCTATAAAATAGTGATATTTTTACTGCGTTATAGAACAGTATAGCAGAGCAATATCTACAAAAAGCAAATATTTTAACAAAAATATATTATTTGCATAGCTATTCTAATAAATGCCAAATAATAGTTGAATATTGCAAGTGGGCTGTAGGTACAATTCAGATTAGGAAATTCGAATGTTTCCGGAGTAGATATATTTATTATATCATATAAAAGTAGGATAAATGTATTAGTAAGTACCCCAAATAGATTATTATTTAAAATGAAAACAAAAGAGGATAATATATAGGTAATATTTTCAGTTGCAATGAGCAATTTTACCATAAAATCAAATATTTATATTGAGAATTCATTTATTAGAATGTAAGAATTTCAACACATAAAAAAAATATATGCTAAGAAGAGAATGTGAGGAACATTCATACTTATATTATAAATGCGGAAATCTGAAAGCGGAAACCTAAACACGGAATACCAATTCTTTGTAAAACTTTTGATTTCTCTTAATAAAGAATAAAGAATCTTTCTGTTTGTTACGTTTTCATGGTTAAACCGCTTAACTGATTTTGATGGAATTTGGTATGGAGATAGATTAAACAGCTAGTTTCTATTCGTATTTTCTAAAGGGTTTAAAAAATGTGTCTCTAGAGCACTTCCGATAAAAAATCCAGGTAATTGTTCCTGCCAAAAAAAAAAGAGTACTTTACGTGATAATCGGCCAAGGCCGTAGCGTAGCAAAAAGAAACGTTTCTAATAAAAAAATGTAAGATAACAGGTTTTATTAATAAATTCAATAGGAATAAATTCAATTAAAGCCAAAATATAACTGAAAGCATGAAATATTATAAATACAGTGTTTTGACATAGAAAAATGAACGTAACTCGAAAGTTAAGTACTAAAAAAAAATATTTTTTACGCCATTTTTGATAAACAAACACAAAGTGTATGGCTCTAATAAAAGTACAAAAACTATACAGATAAATAAAATTACATACAATACTTTAATTGGAATTGGTAAACATTGTGTAATTAATAGTACTTATACTTTTTTGTCACCCGAGAGTTCACTTGTATGGGCTCTTTTAATGTGAATAAATTCAAGCCAGGTGTAGAAAATGTTTGGTAACTGGTTAAAGGGTTTTGAAAGTAATTAAAAAAAAATTGTAATTTAATTTGTGATGAATAAAAAGTTCAGTGACTTCAAAAATATTTTGATATGCGTAAACGTCACTTTCCCGAATGATCCCTGCGTCCCGTTTTATGATATCCCTAAGCTGGCCTTCAAATATTCTTCCCCTCCATCCCTTTCTCAGCCCTATATCTCATTTTTATTCTACTTTTGATAATTGCATACTAACAGCTAACATTTGCCAGAGGTAAAGCATACGCCAAAATTCCTCCCCAAACACACCACTTAGGCTTACACTCTTGTAATCCTTTTTAACATACCTATCTGTAAATATTATTATGTTAAATAAGCTATTAATGTTAATGTTATTCATTTTTTTGTGGTCTGAATAATTATTTTGTTAATACTGCTGTATTTTGTGACTCGCACAATGCCAAACAAAAATTTCAATTTAGGGGTAAAACATTTGATGAAAAATATTATATATCCTTAGCGTATACACACAACAGGTATGTAAAGGTAGTTGTTAAGTATGTAATTAATTCATTTATCAATATATTTAAACAAATGAATAATTATGATATTTGATGATGACAATAAATTGATGATAATAATTATAATGACATAACTCAACTTTTTCAGATAGTAGACACACACCATTCTCCCTTCTTTACATTCTCAGCACAAAACATACATAAATACTGTTTACTGACACACAATATAAAAATTACTGTTTTTTTATTATTTTAGTCACTACACGTTTTTATGTCTATAATTAAGTAATTTGTAAGTACACAACATTGGCAGTTGTTTAAAAGAAATGATATTTTTTGATTATTCAATAATCGACGTTTTGTACTTTAATAAAATAAATAATTAACGGTAGGTACCTACTAGAAATACTAAATAAATATATTTTTCTAGGCGTTACATTATTCTAGCCCATTTATAAAACTACGGAAATATTTAGAATTATTTGGGCTCTTTGCGTGCAAAGTAATTGATGAGAGTGGAGTATGGACCTCATTGGTATCGCCAGCTCTAACTTTTTCGTGTCAATGCGTGCTGTCAATAATATTAACGCGGTCCCGTTAGGAGAAGCTGTTATTTAATATCAGCATTCGGCGGGAAACCACCGAGAGCACCTTGGAAGATCATCATCTTCTCGCTATACAATTCAGATCATTTAAAAAAAAACATACTAAAAGCTGGAGCGTGCTCGAATTCAGGTAGTGGTAAATTATGTCCATAAAGGGCGCATCCGGACCGCAGTCCGCCTGTCAATAGCCCTGGTGGAGAAGAAAATAAAAAGGGGCCTAGTTCTCCCAAAAAAAGTGACCACTCTTTTTTTAGTGCCGATGAGACATGAAAACATTGCGCCCTCGTTAATTAATTCCTTCCTTGGCACAAAAGAAGTAGGTCAATTCTGGACGGATTTACGTGCGAATAGCATCAATCGATAGTATGTCGACAGATGATCATGATTTTTCAAAATAGTTTTGTAAAAAAATTGTGTTATCTCTTTCTTTCGTTCAAGGGTATAAGGATAGAAAGAAATACTTAGTCAGTTTTCTCATTGGGGGGTCTTATGCGTGTTGTTTTGTTGTGTTAATGATAGTTACCCAATTTTTGGGTATTTTTAGGGCACAGTTGGAAATGTTATGCTTTACTTTATTTATTTAAATTAGAGCTATATTTCGAAAATTTCGAAAATACATTTTCGAAATTGACAAATTTTGTTTGGATGGAAGTTGGTTATATCATGTTTCAACTAATTAAATTTTTATATTTCGATGGTTGCTAAGATTAGGAATATTAATGGCATTAATGAATATCGCCTTCCCCCACATCGGTCACACTTATCGCTTGATAGCTGCTATCTTAAGGGATTTACTCTGAACGTGTAAAGGGACATTGACCAGACCTTTGTTAAGGGAGTCTGGGGGACCAGCCACTTGTGGCTACTCTTATTGAGGTGCCACGTTTAAGATTATGGTAGGGGTGTCTGAATATTTTGTAAACGATTTGACATTGACATCCGCTCTCAAATAGTTCTGATAGCATCTGATTGGTGTGATTGTTTCTTGAATACTTCAAATTATCGAATGATCGCCTTACATCACATGCACCTTCAATAAAAAAAAGCCAAAACAATATTTTGAAAAGATTTTGTAAATTCAATTCAGCATTCTGTAATGGTTTTTTATTTTCCAACTGTTATTAACATTAAATTTTAAATTTCATGAGTAATGCAGGAAATTAAAGCAAACAACACACGCTAATGACGTATTTGTACACGCTCGACGCTGATGTAATAGAACGAAATTAAAAAAATATATGTGCAATGATTAAAGAACGTTATAACGTTAAAGAATGTTATAAGAACGTTAATAAGGTTCAACCCTAAAATTTTTATGAAATACGGTCGAATATCGACCACTGGGCGACTACTAGTTTAAATAAGTAAAGCAAATTGAATTCCCTTAAATCAATATTTATTATACAACTTCTATGGGTTTGTCCTAGGGTATACTTGTGGTAATAAACTCGCTTTTTGTGTAACGCATTTATGTGTGCCAAATTAAGTGCTTAATATTCTTATATTAATAGATTGTTTGTATATTTACCATGTCCGATTTCGAGGGAACTTGCATTCCTATGCAAGGCTGTCTCATTAGCTATCTCGTCGTGGTCACCCCACTTCGTCGGCGGCAAACGACAGGTGTCGCGATGTAAGCAAGTAAGGACCTGACCGACACAGATTTGCTTCTTCGAACCGAAAATCGCCATTTTGAAAACACGAGCGGAATAAATATGGCGCCGGGCGAAGCCGTAGGTAGCTGTTGGCTGAGAGATGCGGGGCTTCGCTATTTAATATTTTGCAGCTTTCGGTGATGATGCTAAACAAATTGGTGCCTTCTGTTTGACTTTTTTTATCCTCATTGATCTACATAAAACGATAATAAATATACTTTTTACAAATATTCTTTGAAAAACGCCAAAAAATATGTCTGGAGGCATGCATAAAATATTGAGATAAACTAAAACAAAAAAATATAAAAATGATCGAAGGTTTGAGTAGGTTAAAATAAACAAAAACAACATAAAATGGTATCATGACACTCTTTCAATTCATCATAAATTTGAACACGTTTTTTTTTTTTGTAAATTTTTGACGCGCGGCTAGTAATAAAACAACACAAACATATTTCAATTTATAATAATTATAATGTGCCACTGAAATTTCTTTGAGATACATGTTTCTATTTGCGCAAATAAATCAGTATATAATAATTTTAACTGCTCAGTAATAAATAATACGTCATCCAGCAGCCGTACTGTCATATTTTTGAATTCGATTGATATTTGTACTACTTGTACATGAATGTATAGAAACTAAAGTGTCAAAATGTCAAAAAGTTGAAAATATATAATTTCAATTTTTAAGAATTTAAAAAATAATAGTCCATGGCGAACATGATGGTACCAGAAATGTGGTAATTGGACTAACAGTTTCGTCACAACTGATTTACCAGAGGAGTAGTGAGTTTATTTGTTATTTTTTTGTTGAAGTTGTATTCATTGCCAGCGTACATATGATGAATGCGAATTTTTTACCCGCTTTTAAACGCAAAGGCGATTGGATTACAGATTACGGCTACTGATTATAAACCTTCCCTAAGGTGTCAAGACAATGGATAATAAACTCGGAAACAAACGATTATGCGTGTACTCGTATGTCAAGTGACGATCAATGAATATCATTTACTACCCCCCAAGTGTGAAGCATTGTGGAAAAAAACTATGTGTCCGACAAAAGGTTGTTCCACGATTACCCCAAAATAACTATTCTGATTTACCCCAAATTTTAAATATAAAAAAAAATCTTTTGATGGCGAGAAGAGCTAAGTGGATTGCAGGAAAACTAGTTTCATCCTACACGTGTCCCAAAACGATAAAGCATCCTTTAAATAAATTATATGGCGGCTTCAATTATTAAAAAAAAAATATTTACAATTTTTTTCTCATTTGTGTCGTCCAGTCCCAAAACTTCTAAAAAATGTGCAAATGAATGTGAAAATGCAAATGTGCAAATGATTATAAAAGTTAATGGTATCTAAGTAATCATTTGTTAGTTTTTTTGAAAAAAAAATATTTATTATGGAAAGTGGAGTTTTACAACTTACTCATGGACAAGATGCGTTATGGATATAACTAAGTGGACAAAGTGAATTACGGAACATTAAAACAGAATTCAGTAGTTAATAAAGATATTTATTTACCTAAAATAGTAAAAATTACAAACCTAATCCTATACCTTTTGAAACAGGAATGTAAAAACACACACGATATGAATTTCTGACAAACCTTTACTTAAACCTTTACTTATTTAAAAAGCGTTTGTCTAGTTGAACTTTTAAATTTATGTCTAAAATTGGTTCATTATCAGATGATGATGACCCTGTTCGGGAATGGTTTCGGTACACCTTTATATTCTCGGTTTCGGGATACCCTGGAGCCAGCGGGTGATTATGAATAGATGGAGCTATTAAAGTTTCCAATGATAATATCTAAGAAATTTTAATAACATATAAATTAATAACAGTATTCGTCGATTTAAAACAGTTAAAACATGCTTGAAACTCCCATCTATTCATAAAGCCCAAAGAACTCAATAGACACCATAATTATGAAACGCAAGAGGTGGACAAAATGCATTTCGCTAATTATTATTGCATTCTCCGAGAATGGCCTGCATTAATAGCTACCTATCTCGATTGCCCATTCAATTCACTGCAATGTCGTTATTAACCTTTCTACACAATGGCTCGTTTCGACCAACTGTACTTTACAGTGTCAAACGGCCTAATGCATAGTCGCGGCAGTAAGCTGATAAAAAGTTGCCACTAACTGTAAGAAAATATATGCGCTGTCGATGTGAACTAAGTAAGAGTAAATATAACCACGGTTGCTGGTTTAGATATTTAAAAATACAACACATCGTTACTCACGGGTGATTCGTAAACATTTTGCATTATATAAAAATACACACGCATAAAAATTGACAGGTAATAGTGCAGATTTAGTGCGCTGAGGCAAATGAGATGTATAGGTAGGTTATCTGTTAAATTAATTGGTAATATCTGTTAAATTGAAACTCTTCTATTGCTACTTGACTATTGACGCCGATGACACTTTTATTAAAGGTAAAAACTAATATATTTTTAAATTTGATTTTTAATGACTTCAATATTTTTTAATCGTTCTGTTACACAGTGTTTAATCAAATATTATATTATACTAGTTCAGTTATGTACTAGTTCGCTTTTTAAGTGATAAAGGATGCTTGTTCTTATAGTGTACCGTCTTAGCAGTGTGCCATAAAAAAATAGTCACTAGTGAGTGAAAAACGGTGTAAAAAAATTCGAAGCACTATTATAAATATCTACACACAGGATGTCTCAAGACCATTCTCGAAGACTTAAAGGGGGTGTTTATGTTCCCTAGTAAAAAATTATATAAAGTAATTCATCCTCATTTCTATTATTTTTATTGAAGCGCTGGTGTAAATTACCTTTAAAGTCGCAGAATAAGATCGTCCCGAGGCCTTGACTGAGCGCAATCAACGACGATCAGCTGGTGCACGTATAACATCATAGATATTTTAATATTGTCACGTAAAGTTCTTTTTTTAATTTTGATAAGTCGTCCCTACAAATCATGTTTGATATCGCTGGGCCAAGTAGCTGGTTGTTTTATTGAAAATGATCTTAGTAATACCTGTATATAATCAAAGTGTATAAGGAGACTTTATTATTTGCAATGTTGCACTTCTCAGGATAACCTGCTTATCGCTTCATAGCAGGCTACGAAACGACTAATTATGGCTTACTTTCAAAACTTACACTTATTTAATTATTTATTTATTGTTTATTCGGAAAACCAACAGTATAATTGAAAAAATGGTACATACAATTGTTTGTAAAATTAACCGATGACACACTTAAAATTAAACACTTGAAGGTAGGTTTTATGAAAATGTTAGTGAACAAAAAAAAAAGAAGGATGTAACAAAACATACCCAAAAAATATTCCAAATATGCAAAACTTTGTCAATCGATCAAAAATTAAAATATGAGTTCGTTTCTAGTATTTTTAGAAAGGAAACTAATTAGTAGCATTTCTAAATTAAACAATAATAGCTGTGACACCCGGTAGTTATCATATAATATCAACTATTTCTAAACATAGCTTAGTAGCAGTAAATTATTTAACCAGAACTAGTCTTACAGCTAGGTCCTACGGGCATTCTTAACGGTATCTTCCGCTCAGATTAGTCGCGCCTGTGGTATCTACTTGTAATGGGTTGCAGCCCGTTCGATGTGCGTTTTGACCATAGAGGCGAAAATTGGTTATGTTTTAGGTCTGAGTAGATTAAAATAATAAAAAATATAGAATGGTCATCAAGACATTCTTACAATTCATAAATTTATTTCAATTTATAATAATAAATATAATGTGGCACTGAACACTCTTTAACATGTTTCTATTTGCTAAGGAAACTTGGGATGCATTTTATTACTTGTATTTCTAGTACCATTTCTAGTCAGCTGGTACGATATTATAATAGGACACCAGCCAAGAGTACGACCATGCGATGCCAAGCAAACCTCGATGAATAGTAATCGATTATATCGTATTTTGTCCTTTTCGGTAAGAGGTAGAATTTTATATGCACAAGACAGAGAGCACGCACAATAGACAAAGATGGCAACAAGGATATCCGTTTCACGGAGTTTATTCTAATGGCCCAATATGTGTACTTAACGCACACCCACGAACCAATGGAATACTAACTGCTGCTTCGCTGATAAAATATTGTTTTCTTCCTGTGGGGAGACATTCATAACATCGTTGCATAATAAACCTATGTAAAATAAAATATCGTATAAAAACACTACAGCTTTCATAAAAGTGAAAAAAAATCTGAGACGCTCCGACCTAAATCTGAATACCAAACTACGACATATACCAGCGTGTTTGTTTTTAGTTATATAGGCGTTGAAGAAGATCTATATATTATAGGTATTTTAAAACTGGAGGTATCTGTAATGGACCTCGAAAGTCCAACGAAAATAAAAACCTGTAGTAATTCAAACACAGTTGTTTTTTTGTTTTGACAGAAAACGGTTAGCCTGATTTGAAAACCTAATCAAACCGTTTGGATCACCGACCTATTACGGGCAGTTACAAAAACCGTTCAGGATGTTGATCACCAATAACTTGATGAACTTCAAAGTCATAAAATGAAATGAAATTCTGAGAAAATGAGAGATTTCGATGATATCAACTTGACTATCTGGTTGGCACGAATGCGTTTTACAAGTTATCGAGACATCAATTGTCATGCAGAAGTCCTAATAAATAGATGAGTTTTGAAATTAAGAGCTGATCTGTCACGTATAAAATGCACTCGATGTGCCTAAATTTTATTTATTTTGCTCTGGAGCAAAAATAAAGTGTGTAAAAAATAAAAAAAAATATTATGGTAGGAAATCTTAAGTTTAATCATGAAAATTTAATAAAACTAACTTTGGCAGGCATGTCCAATTCGTAGCGAAGGCGCCCTATCTTCAATCATCACGGTTTCTCAAACTTTGGTTGACTTAGGATTTTTTTTTAAAATAAATAATTGCTATGACCTAGGTCATACTAAATTATTTTGGGCCTTACTTAACTAGGCCAAATGTGCCTGTGCTAGAGTCAGGGGAGATGGTGGTAATGAAGCGTTAAAAAGCACACAAAAGTAGCATTATATCCGACAAACCTGTACTTAGAACAGTATTTTACGTATGCAAAACAAATTGGATAATATTGTGTTATGTTGTATGCACGTAATGCGGGTAAGTTAATTATATTGTAACAGAAATAGTCTTGTCGAGAAGCGAATTGATAATAAGCGTAATTATCATGCAGATCCTAATTTATCTTATAAATAAATTGACCCACCTTCGATCGACGAAGGTTCTCCCGCATCTTTTCGCACTTGGCACGCCATGAATTTCGTCCGACATCAATTGCCCGCAGTGCCGAACTGGATTCCAAGGCAGGCGCCAAAGTACAGAGTCGCATTCAGAATTCTCCATCATTCTCGGCATTAAAAAAAAACATACTAAGGTTAAAAGTAACATTAGCAGGCGTATATTACATGTGAGGTACTAGTTTCACATCGGAGAGGGATGGGGCGGAAATGTCCCCCTCCTCCCTCCTTAATTCACCAACAACGGTCAACACATATTTCTGTGTGCCACAAATAGAAAAAAAAACAGCTTGGTCATTGACCGATCTTGCCGAGCGCCTACGCGAGCATACAACTAACCTAACCTAACCTAACCTAACCTAATAGGAAACATAAACACCCTCTTAAGTCTTCGGGAATGGTCTTGGAACACTATATGTCAGTAGTACTTTAGGATGACATCGGTCATATCCTACAAAACGAAATTTTATAATAGTTATGTCGATAAGCCTTTATTATTTTAATCTCATATTAAAATAATAATGGAATAAGTTTTTTTTTTTTTAAATTCATATATAATATAATATAATAGTGTGGTAGTTTAAAAGTAACTCGTTTCCTATATTTTTAAGAAAACTTAGCTGATTCATTACGGCTCTGTTACGGACCCAATTTTGAAATAGCAACCCCCAACCGATGATGCGGGTAATTGAATTAAGGTGCCGGAGCTAGCAACACAACCGTTGCTGTGTATGTAGAGGAAACATAAAACTATGTAAGTCGTAATAAATTGTTTTATTATTTGTTAGGTATAACTGAATTTTAGAGATGCATATTTTGTCGGCACAATCCGTCAAATATACCAAAAGGTACATAGATACATGATACGAGCAAGAGGTGGTACTAGGTTCGAAAAGATCCCTACTAGCAGTGGGCGTTAACGCGTTAATCATATAACTGAGGTTACGTTAAACGCGATTACTAAATAGCCTAGTATTTAAACGGCTTCAAAGTAACACTTGTAACGAGATTTTCGTCTCACTGAACAAGCATTCGCTTCACTTCGAAGTCGCTTTCGAATTCGTTGAACAGTTCAGTTCAGTTCAATGCCGTCAACAACGGCGTTTATTTCAACATAGTTTTTTTATTACAATCAAAATGAGCAAGGACCCATTAGTCAGAGACTGTCGACAGGTCCTTTTAATAAGTTTCTTAACTAATAATACATAATTCGCGACTCTAACGCGACTCTGTAGCTATCTATGGCTATGAATGAACGCGTTTTCGTCACCGCTATGAGCCAGCTTCAGTAACAGTTATTTGTTGCGCAAGATTAATAGGTTGATTTAAACGGTATCGCCTTATAACGCCCATGACTAATCCCCTACCCACCTATAATAATAATTAAAAAAAAATATGATTAAATATTTCAAAACTACAATAAGTATGTTAAAAAAAAAACCTATCATTTAGTCTAAATCGAAAACTAAGATTTCTAAAAACGACTGAAAAAAAAACATTTTCATATTAGGGGTAAAAACAAGAATAAAGACAATTTTACAACTGCAAACAAGATTGTAGACTGTGATTACGACATCGTTGTAGAGTCGCGGGTTCGGATACCTCCCATTTTTAGTGCTTCATCCCCACCATCCTCCACCATCCCCATTCATCCTCTGTAATTTAACATATTCGAGTGAGGACAAAAATAATTCTGTAAGACAAAAGTTTTTTTTTTTAAATATTATATTTAAAAGAGATTTTTAAAAATTATATTTTTGTAAATGTGTTGTAGAAGGCTGCCCGAGCGGCCTAGAACTTAGATTTTATTTCGTATCAGTTATTATATAGACTATACGCTTAGCGACCAGTTTCAAAGACTTGTAGTCTTTATTTCTGCCCGACCAATGAATATCCATCGTTTATTGTTTCACATATTACATTCTTAAACGAAACCTAAACAATGCATGATTACAAAGCTTGTAACTAAAACAAAACAATTACGTACGATACGTTATTGTTTTGTTTTAGTTACTAGTTATCAGTTATTATGTAATGCAAGCCAACAATGCGAATAATTGTATTTACTCAATTAATTAGGTATGCGCTCTTGTACTATCGCAGAGGTTGTTCAGACGCCGCGCCGCCCGCCTCGGCAGGTCTCAGTCTGTGGCCTGTGGCATTTGTCAAAGTGACACCCGCCCAATGCAATTAGTAGTCGGGTTGTTTTCGAAAATGGAACTTTACAGACTTATTGGCACTCTATTTTTTTTTAATTTATCAATTTTAAAAATAAGAACCCTTATTGTACGGTTTCGTTGCCTCTCTACCTGACAGTTTTTACGTCTGTTCTAGACCTGATTCTTCTTAACGGTTGATCATGTACCGTTGCTACTTAAGATGTTAGAATGCCGAGTACTGCAGGTCATTTCATCCACTTTTTTTTGCATTTACTAGAAAATATGATGAATGGAGTAGCGACAGTACTAGAGAAGAAGGGTTACAAAAAAGAGGTAAAGGAGTTTGAGTCCCAAGAACGACGATGAGTTTGTTTATTTTTTTTAGATACGTAATACCTAGATATATATACCTTTGATGGAAAATTAGTTCTATGGATTTACTACTCGTTACATAAAAAAGAATAGCTAACCAACTTGTAACTACAAATAGTAGACCACACCCAAAACTAGGCTTAGTTATGGTCGACAATATGGTCAGGCAAATGCAAAGAATCAGTAGGATAAACGACCGCTTAGGAGTTCTGAAAATAATCTTCGACCGGGAGAAACTTAAAATAATATAACCCTCACTTTTGTCAAAAGTTAGATTCTTTTTATTAGGTGATAAATATAATTTCAAAATATTTATTTTCATTTTTACGGTTAGGTTGGTAAAATGAAGGTCAACCTTCATTTTTAGCAAAAATATTTTTTATTTGAATATACCACCCATTTATGAGTTTCCAATTCCAATATTACAAACTAAGCACGAGTCGTCTGGCTCTGAAGGTGCAATATTCCGAAAATACTTTTTACAATGTTATATGTATGGGAGTATAGCGACGCATCCCGAGTGGCAACGTTTATGTTTTGACTTCATTTAACCTATTTAGACCTAAATTTGGTTTCTTACTTTAATAATGCGACTAAAATAGGCTACAGGAGATCTCATAGTTAGGCACTTTTGACGGTTTCCATACCCTTTGACCTGAAAACTGCCACAATATGAGACACTTGCAAAGTGAAGCGACCTTTTCCGAGTGCCGAAGGCATAATTAGTCAAAGATAGGTTACAATGCAACCCTTAAATACCAAACTAAGCTCTGGTAGTGGTCTTATGATTCAGATGATCCATCAATATTTCTTTTTGCAAGGTTCTGTATTATAAAAACTTTAATGGTCAGGGAATCAAAGCTTTTTTGATTTATTACATAATTATTTTGTCCGTTGCTTGGATATTTGGGTGGTAAAACGGTTTCTAGAACATTTCGCAGTGTTTTCCTCGTCGCTTTGTGGATGATAAAACGGTAATGGAACCATCTGAGCGTTCGCAAGCATCCGACTTCCTAAAGCACTTAACTTAGAAATACGCCACGAAGTTAACAGCTGGCCTCCATTGCAGGTTGCCTAGCTTCAAAATTAATGTAACTGTCACTATGCAAACAAAATTAGTTTTTAATATGTGTAACTCTATATAAATATTGTTTATACTATAAGGTTATAGTAATATTTTTTAAATATTTGACATAATTTGTATCACTAGTGTGTGTGAATATATATTAATATGTATATTTGTTCTTAAAATTAATTTTTATTACTTTTCACAGGGTTTTGCGTGGGTATTTTGTACTTACACTGTAAAACTTTATAAATAACCTTTCTTAGAACCGATAGCTCTTACCTGGGTAACAAACCTTAGCAAATCGTCCAACATGACTGGTACCTAGGTTCCGGATTTCCTTTATTTGAGTATTGTATTTTATTTTTTTATTTAGTTAATGTAAAACTGAACATTATGTTACCGATATTTTATTTTGTATAATAAAAACTTTGAATTTAAATTTGAATGTAATACGCCGACCTAACATCGTAACGTTTGGCATAATATTTGATTTAAATTAAATTTCTACCGTTGATTATTTACGTTCGAATAATTCAACCTAAATAAATAAATTTAGGAAAGTTATTTTAACCCCGTTAAAATAACAAATTCCACCTGCTCTAGCAAGTTTAGCTAGGTTGTTATTGTAATTTATGGAGGCTTGATCGGGGTGTATGAGGGCGGAGGTGGGAGAGGGTTAAAATGAGTGCGTAGTAAAGCAGGGGTTTGTATAATTAATGGAGGAAGGCTTTGATTGATCGAGTCAAGGGTAACCTAGGTAGATATGCAAATGTGTATAGTTAACATACTATTATTACGTACCACATAAACCATACATACATAAACCACAAATATGTATCCATGTAAACATAAACCCTCATACACAAATCAATAATAACTTTGGGAACCAGTGAATGGATTTCAATGGGGTTTACATTTTTTTGTAAAGTGTCGTTAGAGGCAGGTTTAAGTGTACAAATGAATATTTATAATCTCTTCGAAAAGAGATTTTTATTGGGATTAATAAATATATCCCCGTAGTAAGCCGGGTCGAGCAGCTAGTACCGTAATGTTACCGTGGAAAACACACGGTAAGAATATAGATTATTTTAAGTTTTGTCAGTTCACTTTATATAGGCAATTTAAGCTGATTAAATTTCTCGTAATATTGTTTGGATGTATTTTTACTGTGCCGCTGTATTTGTTACAGCGCAATAATCCATCTTTCTATAATCTTAATAGAACTAGTTTACTTTAAAATTCGTTAATCTTTCGCAGTCCAGTATTGCGAAGATATTTAAATGAGATAATGTTATACAGGATGTCCCAAGATCATTTACAAAGTCTTAAGGGGGTGTTTATGTTCTCCGTTACGAGTAAGAAATTGTTTTAGAAAATGGGAAAATTATTCATCCCCAAATTTATTATTTTCATTAAAGAGCTCGTGTAAATTTCCTTTAGCGTGCCGACACGCGATCAATATCTCGTAACCTTGACCATGCGCGGTTAACAACCTGGTCGTCGCGAGCGAATGAACAGCTGGCGTTTATATTACAACAAAAGTTTAATATACTCTCGTAAAGTTTACAATTTTTTTCACATAAACCGTGTTTAACCGTGATATGTCGTTTTTACAAATCATATTTGATATCGCAGGGTCAATTCGCTAGATAAAAAATACTGTAGAGGATATTTTATGTGGGGTAAGGTTCAGCACAAATAAAAAAAACCATATTAAAGTGATTGGTTTTAATAAAAGAAATACTTTAACAGCGTGATTTAAATTTTAATAAACAAACCTACTGATTATAAATAAACATGGCTTTTGGAAACTAGTGGGATGACACAAACCTCGGTATAAAATTTGAAATTAACGTAAAACGTTTTTTGAATTTTTAGAAAATAGAAAGAAAGAAAAGAAAGAAAATGTTTCTTTATTGAAAAAATGTAATACAAAAATAAATGTAAAATTACATAAAAATTAATGGCATTTTCCAATAAAAGGAGTGTGCTCAGCTGCCCTCCTTTCTGAGAGAGGAGGGTGCTGATTTTCAGCACATCCGGTTTTATTATATATAATATATAATTTAAATAAATAGTATAATATATAATAAATAGTGTTACCCTACAAGATATTATGGTTTAGAAATTGACTTTACAAATTTGTTTATCAACCCATACCAATAACTTTTAATTTCACACGTTAAAGTTTATCAAATAATATTAAAAAAAAAAACATTAAAATGGTGTTCAACAAGTGTCTTTTACGAAATAAATAAATGCTTTTTAATTTTATTTTATTATAAAGCTCACAACAAAACATCTCAAAATCGCTCAGTTTTATTAAATTACACAACAAACACACAAATTAAAAGAATATCTTTAAAAATTAGCATCCTGCTTCATAATCTATAATTTCATGCTGGTTATTCGAGCTATGTACTCGTATGCTATGGAATGATAGGTTAAATGACGTAAATATACTAATGAGAAATGTGCATTTGCAAAAAGTATATAATATATTATGATTAAAAGATGCTTTGAATAAAATACGTTGTTATTGTGATTTCGAAAAGTTTCCAAAGTGAAGGTCCTCACATTTAAATAATTTTCAGGAAACTTCAACGGCGAGTTTCGAAATTAATCATACTCTACTCTTGCTCTACGCTCTGTGGAACGCTCAAAATGATAAAGTCGAAATTACTTTATCTCTTTGAAGGGTATTTTCCCTAACCAGACAAGGTGCGATCATGATGGTTTTACCGGGCTAGAAGATAAACATTTCAAACTCATTTAGCATATAATGCAAACATATTTCAGACACATATCTAATATCTATTTTAATTAAAACTGTGCACATTCAAACTATGTGAAATGAAGAATCTCAGAGTAATTCAGAGAAAAAAAACAATCTTAGATGTAATTTACTCGTGTATTCATAAAAAGCACAGCGCCTGTGTTTTATTCAATCACAAATATTGTTTTTAAAATTTTGTATCGTATTTTATTTTTATACGTTCGCGGTAAGGTATTTTGTTTTGTTTATATAACAATTACAGCCTACAAAACAGTGAGGATGCGTAATTGTTACAGCAATGAAGGGCAAAGTTTATTTTATTATTTATTATTCATTTTATTTTATTATTTATTATTAATTTTTCTTTTTTACATACCTATTTCTTAGATGATGAATAACATGGCCATACTTAACTGGACATTGTCCTTTAATAGGTTAATTTTAATATATTAGTTAAATGCAATTGCTCTGAGCTTCTTCAAAAAAATAGATAAAATAAAAACAGTGAACACTAAAATGACATTCATGTAATACGAATACATAAATATAGAGTGATAATTAAATGGGTTAAGATGCCGTGGCGCTTTTGAAGAAATTTTCGCCGAAAATCATGTTCTTCTTCTCGAAGCCGCATTTGAAGAGATTCCAGGCGGTCTCCTCGGGGCTGGTGCCGCCGATGTTCGAGCAGTACTCGATGGCTTTGAAGGCCTGGGCGAAGTCGGTGCCGAGGGGTATTTTGCTGACGGCGGCGGTTTTCTTGAATTTCCCGTGCTTCGACATAATCTTGCACTTGACCATGACGCACAGGATGTGCTTCTTGAGATTTGCGTCGTCGATCATAAAGTCGCCGGCCATGAGGCGTTTTATCAGCGCGGCGTCAACGTTCGACTCCGGGAGGCATTCCGCCGAATGCCGCACGAACATAGCTCTTTCCTCTTTACTCATTGCCTACAAACGAAAACAAATATTATATTTAAGGGGACTCAACCCGATCATTTCTCCATATAAATTCTTTTTTTCATAATTAACCAACAACGGTACAGAGTGCTTATGAGTTAGTTAAGACAACGATTTTAAAGCACGCGCTAGACAGACAAACGCGTCACATTGCATTGCGTAAAACACCAGTCTAAATAATAGCTTTAACCTATCGCTAAATTAATATTGAGCCCTGCTGCCCTAAACTAAATGTGTATATACTAAAGGCAGTGGGGACAAGCGTTAGAAATGCTATGAATATAGTTAATGTGCGGATTTAAACCCGCGACCGTTGGTAGTTGGGTTCAGTGAAGTGACGTGGCCACTTGGATAAAACTGGGATAAAAACCTGTCCTAAATATTTGTGAACTGTTCACGTACTCGACACCGGTTTAATGCTCGTTTTTTTCTTTCAACAATATGTTAATAAATAAAGTTTTTCTTCGCTATTTAACTGTTGATGAGTTCAATTTTATTTTATTTTATATTTTTCGTTTACTTGCACCATATTCCACATTTTCACGCACATTCTAATTTAAAACTGCGTTTATCATATACAACTCTTAAGTACAAGACCTATATAGTACCTTTATAATTATTTTACTGTATGGCTTTATATCCTACGCTTTATCAAAAAAATAATAAAACCTTTCTAAATTTTTCATTTTTTTCAAGTGATTTGCGACTATTAAAAAACTATAATAAACAAGTCAAATACTTTTGTAACTTAATTATATATATACATAATATCATAATTAAATATATACTATAACCCAACGATTAAACCACATGTGAAATGACGGCTCAAAATAATCCAAAAAATAAAAAGTACTTAAATTCCAAAATTAAAATACAAAACAATGTTTTTATTATAATAAAAACATTGTTCAATAGCAATTAAACAATAAATATAACAATGTTGTAAAAATATTGTATAATATTTTCTTTTATAAAAGAAAATTGAAAACTGAAAGTTATAACTGCTTACCTACTTACTGCTTACTTCGAGCAACTAAAATATATCCAATGAAGCGTGTTACATCAAAACCTAAGATTATAAAAATCTATTAGGCATATACCTAGTACTAATTTTTAAGAAGGAATTTCAATCGCCTTATCCCAGGCTCTGATTGGCTGATGACAACGCTAAGTTTGATCTAAACAGAAAAGGGTCTTAGCCACGTTTGTTTGTGTCAACCAGAGTTTTTTTTTACACTAAATTATTTTATGTTAAACGATGCTTTTGCTTCAAACGAAAATGATTTATGATAGCTCATGCCAATAATAACTCAATTTAATTAAGGGTTTCTGTGGAGATTGTTTTCGTTCTATTCGATTTAGTCTATGATAATAACGTCAAAAATTAACGTATCAAATTATATGCATGACAGTTTGAATAAGTAAAACAAAAGATGCGCGGGCAGAGACGAATCGCTAATACCGGCATGTTAAAACCTTACAGCTGAAAAATATTGTAATAAATGTATAAATAATATGATAAAGATACGATACAAAAAAAATCAAGAAATTAACTAACCTGCACCGCCACCAGGACTGAAGCCACCGTCAGGAAAGAGAAGCATTTTATAAGAGGCATTTAAAATGCGCTCTTCGGACCAGGTATCCAAGGGCGAACTATCGGTGATTCTACTCCACTAATCAATAACATTTTTTCCCGCCGAGCTGCATCTTTATATCCTGGTGTTTCGTGTTTTTGTTAATGACTCTCAATGTTTGGTTACCGGTGTTACGTTTGATTTGCTGTAATAATAATCTCTCTATAACTATAGAATGATCCTAATTTAAGCGCTCTTTTCTCTTAATATATACCACATATAAAGTAAAAATAGGCAGAAAATGGTAAAATACACAAAAAATTAAGGAAAACAAAAAAAAAACAGGCATGACAACTAAATATAATATATTTATTTATCGGTAAACTTACAGTAATAACCATTATAGTCCGACTATGAGTTACAAAATATATAAACGTTAACATGGACACAACATCGCAAGCTTAAATACTAAATACACATAAGAATAAATCAATCATTACTGTACGATTACACTGTGTTTATTTTTTAATTCAAAATTATACTCTCAGGCGAAAAATAAATTATGCTGATACACAAAGGCGATAACTGCTTTCTACAAAGAAAATAGACTAATCCTTTGTCGTATTGTATGCACACCTCTAAATTAAGCGCGCGAGGAAAATATAATTATAAATTTGAGTTCAAATTGAGTATGCATTAATTGGACTGGCGTAAGTATTAAATTAATAGTAAAAATATTTTTTAAAAAACAGGCTTTTATTTAAGTACACAAAATGCGTATACAAAATTACGTGTCTGTGCTGTTGACCGCTGAGGAGTTCCTTCGTCTGGAGCCATTCCTGAGTGTAGAATCAGGTCATGCTTACCATAAAAATGCATTGTCATCGGAACTGAGCCATCGAGTCAAATTTCAACTCCGTATGATAAGAGGAAGTGGTTCAAATTCAGCTTGCAAGATTTGACCTAAACCTACATACAAACATTGCAAGCTAAATAAAAGCTTTTAAAAAATACCCAGCGAGATGTTAGACTGTAAGATTAGTAAAAAAGTAGAACATTATTATACTAAACGATGTTATAGTAATATTCCATTTTATATATAATATAAAGTTACAAATTTCAGATAATTAAATATGTATCATGCTATATAACGATAGCATTAAGCATTAGACATTTGAATTTTCACATGCGAATGGTGACAAATCATTATTCGATTCAAGCTCATATAACAACATCGATGTTATGGTTTAAAACATCCTTTGTTATGTTCAAATTGAAAAAGAGACAATGGCTGGCGCTCCTCGCTTTAGGCAATTTTATTAATAGCAACTGAATTTCCGTAATGTTTATTTTTCATCGATAATGCTATTTTTATATAATTTCTTTACTAATTATATAATAGTTAATATACATAGTAAAACGCAGATGGGTACATAAACTAGCATAATAATATGGTTATGTAATCAAAAGGCATTAAAAAAATACCTAAAAATATCAGGATCTTCCGTATGGTGGAGTTGTCATTTATATAATACATGTAATATTGAATATAATTCAAAATCCGGTAAAATTTTTAAATTTTAAAGCATCATTTAGGTATATAATAATGCTTCGATAATACTCTCGTCCAGCATAACTAAATAGGGGGGCAAGTTGGGATGCACCCCAAATCTTTAAACCTAAAAGATCCGTGTAGCCATTAGACGTGTTCTTAAGGTTTACGGAATTGATCTTTGTACCTAATCGTTACGGAGTATCGTCGTAACCGGCAGCTCTCAGTATACTAGTCCAGAGCTGCTAAAAATAGGTATGAACTAAACCTAAGCCTACCTAGAAGTATATTTGAATGTTTATTTTATTATGGATATTAAATAGGTTTTTTAAACAGGTAATTAAATTGACTAATTTTAGGGTCAAAGTGGAGCTGATATAAACTTCTTCCAAAACGCTACAAGACAGACGCTACAAACATAGAAATTTCAGAAATTAACCTTAAAATATGGTTGCAGTTTGAATTGAGGATCGCAGACAACCACGAAACGTTTCTAACTAGTAAACAGATTTGATGATTGTTAGGACTTGACGATTGTTAAAATTTAACAATAACCATAGCCTTTAATCGGAAAAGTCAAACAACCGGCTGTATGAATAGGTCCGTTTAAGGTTACCTTATAATATAAAGCGAAATTCTATCTTTTTAAATCGATATATTTACTACCTCATACTTTTAACCAATAATTGAAATATACCTGTTATAATACCTTAGGCCTTTTTAGGTCAGAAATTAAAATAACCAAAAGTTTTTACTAATTACTTTGCTACCCAAAAACGTACATTTATTTTGTAACTTTTAATTATTTAAGAAAATGATGATTTATGATTTATTATAGTTAAAAAAAATAAGCATTTATTCTTATTTACGCATTTTGGATTAAAAAAACTCGATACAATTTTACAAAAACTTTCACTGATTCCGAGCTTCTTTATATATTAATATATATAATAATAATTTATAAAATAACACACAAACGACCAAAAATTATTTGATGTTACAAAAAAAATGTATTTTTGTAATTATTATGATTGATAATTTATAATTTTAAAATATATTTCAGTGAAAGTCTTATTTTCAAGAGTATTTTTAAAATAGTTTCTCGGCTTCTTTTTTGAATAAAAAGTACCTAGTACCTATTGGAAAATTTATTTGAAACCTCATTTTAAATTTGGGCTTTGTAGCGCCATCTCCAAATTAGGCTAATAACCATCTTTTAGAAGCAGAACGTACAGAACAGAACTGACTTGCCAAATATCGGATCGTATTCATCGAATCAACGGTCAAATTGATAATAAAATATTGTTTATCGTTTTAATTATCTTTTTTGTAAAAAAGTAAAATTTTATAAATACGTAATACACATAATAATATTTATAATAATTGCCAATCAAAATAATATAAAGAAGAAAATGGAAATGTCAGTTATCTGTCAAGTTATTAAGTTATCTATCAAGATTAGTATTTTAAAAACTTCTTAAAATAAATAAGAAAACATGAATATAAGCAGAATATCTTTAGTTGACGATGAAGAAAATATAATTTTCCAGCAATCAGATTTGTTTGCATTAAGTTTTCCTGTAATGGTCGATATTCGGAAAAAGGGAAAACTCTGTGATGTTGTACTAAAGGTAGGATAACCTAAAGATACTTTAATTACTGTCGAACCAATACCTCTCATAAACAAAAGGAATATTGTAGTAAAGTATTAGGTTTGTATAACGTAATTTCGAAATATTTAAATATATTACAGGGTCTAAAATTTTTCACTTATTTGTTGCATTTATGGCTCTGGTTCTGGTAAATTTTATAGAATGATCGTTTGTTGATTCCTTTCTGTTTTATAAACTGGAGGAGGTTTATAACCTATATGTTTCCATTATAATTCTGTATCATTAATGGTACAGTTGAGTACTTTATATAATAAACTTATTATATAAGCAGGTAATTTAAGTATGTCAAAACTTTGCGTATGTCTGTGTGGTGTCAGCACCAAGTAATGCTAATAGCACTAGAGAGTCTATTCAGCTATTGAATATGTTATAAAAAGAAAATCCAAAAACATATTTTATCCTTAGTACCTTACATGATACTGATAAATCAGTTCCCGATGACGGTTGCAACAACAAATTCAACATTACAGATACACATACAATATTATAGGTGTACTTATTGCGACCAACTTCTTTATTTTCTATGAGTTAAAGCGACAAAGCAATAGTGAATGGATATTTCAAAATATATAAGTGTGTGTGTTCACATTATTATTTCACCGGAGTAAGCATATTTCACCTGCCACCCTGAAAAGATCTATCTGTATACCCTCCTGCCAAAATTAAATGTATTTAACTTTTTAGCTTTTTAGCATAAATTTACTTAGCAGAATTTTCCATTAGCTATTTACATATTCGTTGTAGAGTGAAAAGTGACTAAGTGTTAATTTTCCCAAATTAAATTTATTTTACCTAACTACATAATTTGATGTTCTACATCTATGTGAAAAAGTCTGAGAACAAACCGTCATGGTGAGTATTTACTGCGGTACAATGATTAATTGCATTTCACATTCAATAATAAAATGCGAAAACTTACTAAGTAATTAAGTTTTTATTATTTTTTTCTATCTTCAAATGTATTTTTGTTAGTGTGTTGTGGTATTTTATTTCATTGAATAAAGACGCTAAGAATTATAGTCTAATAATTGCTAATATTTTTTTGCATATTTCAATTTCCCGTCTGCACCAAAACTAAAAGTGGCATTATCTCTGAAGTACTGCTTTGTTAGTTAATCACTTTTCGCTATATGACCATGAATTATAACCTTCTGTTTTTCTATCCAGGTAGTGCAAAAACATTATTTTCATGCAGTCTCCAGTACACAAAACTTCCGAAACAAAAACCATATAAGTACTTAAACACAATCGTAAATTTTTATGTTAATTTAAAAATACTTCTGAAAACTTTATTGTTTTGATTAGTTCACACTTTTCTCCTTCTGAAACGTAACTTTTATGAACGAACAAAGGCAGGCCAGAGTAGATATTAATTTATGTATATAATTAATAAACTCATTTTCAGGTGGAAGATATTCAGTTTCCAGTTCACCGAATCGTCCTAGCATCGTCGATTCCTTACTTTTATGCCATGTTTATGAACGATATGATAGAAAGTACCCAGAGAGAAATCACAATACACGGTATCGAAGTGACGTAAGTCTCGTGAACCTTTACTTTTCTGTCCTATAAACCCGACCCATATTGGAATAATTTTTTAATTTTTCATTAAATAAGATCATGCTAGTCTAGTGGTTAGGGCGTTTGACTATTGACCCTGCAGTCATTGGTTCGAATCCGCACTCAGTCATATATTTTTTTAACGCTTCATTACCACCATCCCCCTTGACTCTACCACAAGTACATTTAGCTTAGTTGAGTAACCCAAAATTACTGTATGTCGTAGGTAAGAACAAGTCTTTTTTTTTAAAAAAATATTTTTGTGGAACTCCTAGTCGTTTTTCTTTTCTTTTCTAAAAAATTCATATTTGGTACCCTACATCTACTTTTTAGTAGACGAGATATATGTTGTTGGTTTTTTTTCCAGGGCATTTGAACAGTTAATTGATTTTGCATACACTGGGAGGCTCAAGATTGATATTGATAATGTAGAATCGCTGTTGGTTGGTTCCTCCTTTCTACAAATGAATCATGTTATAGATGCTTGTGCCAACTTTTTGAAAAAAAGGTGGTAATTTTACAACTTTGAACCATTAATATATCGATTAAAAAGTTATATAATGACTAAGTTATTATTTATTTCTTCAGGTTTCACCCTCAAATAGTAATTAGAGTAAGAAAGTTTGCCAATTCTATAGGCTGTTTACCACTCGTCAACGCATGTGATAAATATATAGATAATCATTTCATTGAGGTGTCTTTGTCGACGGAGTTCATCAACTTAACGAGCGAAGAATTGATTGATATCATTAAAAGGGATGAGCTTGATATTCCGAGGTATTTTTTTCAATTAAGTGTTTAAACTTACAAAATTGCAATTGCATGTAGATCTACTAACAGAATACACCCACACATCCACCGATCCAAATATTTACAACTGCTACTTTCTACCGAACCTAAAAATATACTCAATCTTCCCGTACTCCATGCCAAATGCCCAACGGCTCATATGGTCGCCTATCTACATACTAGGAGACAGGTTACAGTCTGCAATCAGCGTATATGGGAATGAGAATGACAAAATTCACTAAACCATGTCCTTAATTCTCAACTCATTCATCCAGAAGGTATCAGAAAAAAGAATCCTAATGATCATATATGTATGGTTTTTCTGATAGTCTATGTGAGTGGTTTGGTGGAAGATTCTTCACACCGTTTATGACCCTTTATCTGAATGCCTACATGCCGATCTTGTGTAATTAAAGTTTGAATATTTTAAAATTAACTTTAACGATTATTATGTTTTGTATTGTAATATATTTGAGATCAAATAAACCTAAAGAGCAAGATGCACGATTATCGGTTCTAATGGTCAATTCAGCTTGGTCAATTAAACTATACCATATTTACATATAGTTGATCAATAAAACCTGAACCAATTCACTTATAATATATTCAGTGCTTATACTCGTATATATATATATTCCTTGTCAAATCGCCACCGAAGAAGGCGGTATCTCGCATCGAAACATCTGGCATTCACTATTTCTCTATAGAGGAAGACCTCTCTATTTCTCTACCGTCTGTATTAACAGTTTAAAAGTATATGTATAAATAATTGTATAATTAGTTCTAAAGGTATTTGATGATTGTTTTTTAATAGAGGCAAATCGCCTGAAAACATAAATAACACAATCGATTGATAAATTTTTGATAAAGCAAAATATTACAAAATTACTAAAGAGGTCCTGTCTTTGAGAGCGCAGGATGTCGGTTTAAACCCAACGATGATTTTTATAAAAATGCTTTTATATATATGTGGTATATATAACTAATGAGTACAAAATTTGAGTAATAGTAATATTTTAACATGATTTTTTACATTGAATCTGATAAATGTCTGAATTTTACGTTGGTTACAAAGACACTGGCTGACAACTATTTTTTTATTACGTTTTTTAATGTGTATAATATTGTATTTGAAAATAACACTGATTAAAACTGATTTCAGTGAAGAAAGCGTTTTCAAAGCTGTCATTAATTGGATTAATCATTCCCCGACTTTAAGAGCACCGGCGCTTCCGGAACTCTTGTCCAGGGTTCGTCTGCCATTGCTGCACCCGCATTATCTAGCTGATAATGTATCCACGGAACAGCTTATAAGATCATCACATCAATGCAGGTATTTTACTTCTATAGTTTCAAAATATTTCAATCAGAACACTCTATTGAAACCTAACTGACTCCTTCGCGCCTGACTCACGCGATCCAGCACCTAGAGATAGAGATCCACCTCTTCAGCCGGGCCTGTACGATCTCGGGTACATCCTCGTGCGGGGCTAACTTGTATCCTGCGTCTTTAGCTGGGCCTGTATGATCTCGGGTACATCCTCGTGCGGGGCTAACTGGTATCCTGCGTTCGTTTAACCTGCACTCCACTACAGATCTGTTTGGGGGAGGGAGGGGGATTCAGCAGTGAGAGGATTTATACTCAATGAAATGCAGTTCTTCATTTGCCTAAGATATATTTTCTTTATTTTTTATAGTTTCAAAATCACAATTGGAAAATATACTATATTAATTATATGAATCATACATACATCTGTTCTCCAAAACGTCAACCTCATTTCTTTGCCAGCTAACAACTTTAACCCTTTATCTGTAAATGAATGCACAAAAACTAAAGATGGTATATAATTTGTTATGTAGAAATTGGCAGAAATCAGTGAAAGAATGAATAAATATTAAGCGATAAATTAAATTAATTTAAGTCCTGGTGGTGCAGTAGTAGTATTATAAGTGCCTGCTTTGAATATAGAAGTTCCAGATTCGATTCCCAGTGGGTCAAACTATGCCAAAAAATATTCTCGCCTCTGAGAATATTCAAAGGTGCTTAACATAGTGACAGATATAATAAAAAAATACTAAGTATTTCTTTATCGGAGGTCATTTAATTTATTTTTTATGTCCGTTCTGTGTGTATGTATGTAAATATAAAACGTCTTTGTAAATTGACATTTCCTTACAGATTCAAACTAGTAATTCTTTTAAGAAAGTTACCAAAAATAATATAGTTATTCTCGTGCAAAAACTTAAATTCACTTGAATATCAATTCGACACAGGCATGTGCATAGTGAAATGATACTAATCCACACATATTTGTATGTTCATAAAATAACTGTATGCACATAATCATAAATAATGTAATTATTTATTATTTTAATGTGCTGAATTAGATGGTAAACAGTTTTAACATTCATTAAAATAAGGCAGTAGAAACTGCGTTTAATAGCAGATCAAAATAAATAAATTAATTAATATTGACATCTTAATTAGGGATTTGGTTGACGAAGCCCGTGACTACCATTTGTTGCCGGAGCGACGTTTTCTTGTGAAAGGTGGGCGATCCATACCCAGAGTTGGCAACGTCATCACCGGAAATATTTATGCTGTTGGCGGTCTCACCATGACTGGTATGCCAACTTTTTCTTTTTTACTATCTCCATCAACTTCTATTTTAATTTTCGAATACAACTCCATTATTGGTATTCTAAAACTATAAAATGCTTGGCTATTGTCATCTTCCTACCCTCACCAAAACAAAGCGATTACTTTCTAGCTAAAACCTCCTATTCACTGATACTTTGAGAGAGTTAAGGTTAACGCAAAGAATCATTTTCCAAGATTAATAATACATATTTATTTTTCAATATAATTTTAATCTTCTATAGGTGGACAATGTTTGAGGGTTTTATGGAACATTTTTATGCAACAATTTGTCCAACCCTTCGAAATAGCCAGTCTATCAATTCACTGTTACCTGATAATATCTTCTACTAAGACATTTCTTTAGGTTTGGCAACGATAGAAGCATGTACATAAGTATGCATTTGCAATTTGAACTTCGGCTAATAAATTTGGGCCATAGCCACTGCTGATGTATGAATTGGGGCTTTTTCAAGGATTAAACAGCACTTTATTCTTAGACAAATGAGGTGTAATTCCTTGACTTCATCACTCAGACATTGAAACAAATTGGATTGATGATAAATATATACATTATTTCACTAATTTATTATTATTATTACATGCTCTAACCGCAAATGAAACATATGATTTCTTTGTTAAGAAAATAATTTAATAATTATTGGAAATTTCTATTGAATAAAATTTTATTAATTTTTATTATTAAAATTATTAATTTTAATAATTTATATGTGAAAAACTTTTAAGGATACAAGACTGTTGATTTAACAAATAAATAGATTCTAAATCTGCAAGGAAAAATTGCATGGTCATTTGTAAGATTTTTTTTCCGTCGAAAAATAATAAATAGAATTGGTTTAGCTTATTTTTTCCTCATATAAAATGTTTTTCATCTAGGTAACTCATTATCGACTGTTGAATGCTACAATCCCGACGATGGAGTATGGAAAGTGGTTGAGTCAATGTTGACATTACGGTCAAGGGTGGGCGTGTCCGCAGTCCAGAGAAAACTTTACGCCGTCGGGGGCTATGACGGCCTACAAAGGCTCTCTTCCGTGGAAGCATATTGCCCTGATGAGAAAAAGTGGTCTCACGTTGCCCCTATGACAATGCGAAAGAGGTTGGTCATTTTCTACATATTTTTCTAGAAAATCTCTCTTATCCTAAAAAAAAGGTTTACATGATAATCATAATCATATTGATATAAACATAACATAATATATAGATGATTTCCTATAATAGTTTATCGCTTGAAATAATATTTTAATCTACTTTGTTGATTAGATCATTATAATAACTGTCACTGCTCCAAAATTTGGCATTCATAGTACTCGGTGACTCGGTAGTATGCTTGTATTGCTGGTTAAGTTCGGTTAATGGGCAAAATCAGACCAGGGAGGCTGAAATGGGGGAAATTTAATGCTTCATTACCACCATCTCCCCTGACTAGGGCAGTCACATGTGGCCTAGTTGAGTAGGGCCCAAAATAATTGTATATGACCTAGGACATATACAATTATTTAAAAAAAAAAAAAATATTTGTTTGTGACATAAAAACGTCATTTTGTTGACTTCCACAAAGATGAACCTGACATGAACATGATCATGATGATGAAGATGAAGATGATAGTACACGGGTGCTAAACTTTCCAATATCTAAATTGGCCTGATAGAAGAATATTATTATAATTACAGTGAAGATTTAAGTGTAATTTTGAGTATTATATGACACATTTTCCCCAGAAAAATAATACTTATTTTTTAAATTTTCAGTGCAGTTGGAGCTTGTACTATTGGAGACGAGATTTACGTTTGTGGTGGCTACGATGGAGCCACTTCATTGAATACATTAGGTATAATTTGTTTCTTAACAAACCACACTTGAAGCTACCATTAAAACAGGTTTACTTTATTTAATTGGTTTTTCAATTCTGTGGATGAACCTTTATATTTATTTATATTTATCACAGTCATCCTAGGCTTTGTGAAACTACTTATGTGGTAGTTTCACAAACTTTTACTTTTGTTTGTGGTTTGTGGTGTAGTTTCATGTAATTCTTCTGAACGGCTCAAATTCTACTTAAATGAATTCAAGCACTTACTCCCAGACCTTGTTCGGATGATGGTATTTTTGTTTTTGGCTAAAAAATGTTTTTAGCTAAAAAAAATAAAGGTTCCCTGAATCAGATTTTTTTGATTTTCTTATACGAGCTGCTATTTATGTATCCAGAATAACAAAAAGAAACAAATATAATATGGTTTTATTGCTTTTCAAAATGTTCGTTATAATGATCGATGCACTTTTGCATATATTGAAACCAATGTTTGGGGCAGAATCACTCTCTCTACCCTTTCACTATAGGCCTGACCTCTGTTAGTAATTTCCATGCTACGCTTTTACTAAACATACTTGATCAATACTTCTTTTTTTAAATGCTTTAGATGGAAGATTATTCCGACTGGCACATACAAGCCACAAATCTGAAACTCAAGAAAGCTTTACCTTGCTTGTGTTGTTTATGGGTGTATTTCATAGCGCCTTGACTTTTCAGCCAAATAACTAAAAGATTTTTTATTGGATAGTCTATGGATTGCCTAAAGTAAATTTTAAAACTCCTCTATTTAGATAAATAGAGGAGATAATAAAAGATAATCTAATTTTGAAATTGAAATTTTAAAATTGAGCTACTCTTAGTGCATATTAGTAATGGCAATATTAAATTAATTTTGCAGAAATATACAATGCGGTAACAAACCAATGGATGGAAGGCCCTCCCATGGGCAATATCCGGTCTGCCTGTGGCGCTGCAGCTGCCGGGAGATGCTGTTGGGTGCTGGGGGGACATGACAAATTGAGTGTATTTGACAGCATCGAAAGATTCGATCCACGGGAATCTGGATGGCATAAACAGAAGCCCATGCTCGCCAAGAGGTTATTCATTACAATTAATTAATAAAAGTCTGCCTTTAGGGTCCACAAAACTAATAATTTGATATATGTACCTCTTTTTTTTTTCTGGGGAATGAGTTGGTATACAAAGGTACCGCATCGCGCTCATCGACCGGTGCTCGCAGCCGATCGGGCGGTGCCGGTGCGGGCATCGGCAGTAGTCGTAAACCTTTTGTAACTTTATATACAATTATCATATAATATTTTCAAGTTTTCTTTTAAAAATTAAATTTATTTTATTAATTATTATTTGTGAATATACTAAAATTTTAAAAAATACTGCTTATTAAATTACCAAAAACATATAAATATTGGTGACGGTGCGCTGCAGTGTGCAATCGTATGTGTTTTACGTATATCTAGCTCTTCGGAGATACAGTGCATTAGAAATTTTAGGGTTAGTGACTTATTTTTATTTATTTATTTAAATTTTTAATTTTTTTTGTACGGATTACCACAAAAATAATTAAACATTTGTTCCAGGTGCCGCTTAGGCGTTGCTGTCCTCGGTGGAGCTTTAGTAGCTGCTGGCGGCTACAATGGTGTCGTCATTCTTCGCTCCGTTGAGATATTTGAGCCGAGCATGTGCAAGTGGAGGCAGCTGGCGCCTCTCAGCGTCAGGAGATCAAGGGTCTCGTTGGTGGCTACACATGGAAAACTTTGGGCTATTGGAGGTATTTTTCTATCTGTTTTTTTTATTGGCTGCAGACTTAAAACCTAAAAAGTGTGTAAATATAATTTATATATCAAAAATCAAATGTAATAAAAAAAAATGTATTTGTTTCTCATGTTAATCAATGTCAGCGAAAAAAATCATATGTCAAACATAACAATTGTATTTAGTGTAGATTGCTAAAATCCATGGGGGCAGGCACTTATATAGTGCTTATATAAAGGTTATAGTTATCGGTTATTGGTCATAGTTAATATAATAAATAAATATTCTATAATCAGGGCAAACTTAATAGATTTGACCTTTGCTATAGAATAAGTTACATCACCCCTTCCTATAAAAGTGGTGTCTATTTGAGTAAATGAATATTTTGTTTTTCTTTCTAGGTCATGACGGAGAAACCAATCTTAATACGGTGGAAATGTATGATCCTGCCCAGGATACATGGTCCCTCGTGAACTCCATGAGGGTACATAAGGGTGGAGTTGGGGTCGGAGTAGTACCCGTAGAATAAATGAGAATTTGAAAATCATTGACCAACAACTCAACGAAGCAACCAAACGAAGCAACGAAAATTACTTTAGAAGTAATGCAGAAAAGCCTTTATAAGCGATTCCAATTGGATGGAAATTTTAAGGCTATGTGGTCAGTGGCCATTTGCGGTCTCCATATGGTATTGCCGAGGCCGATCGTTCTATTTCAGCATTGCCTGCCGACATTGCATTAATGAAGCAGTTGTAGCCGTCAATTTGTCGAAAGTACAAAATTGAGAGGATTTATCCTGATTTGTAAAAACACTTATTTGTGAAATACTTGCTCAATCCAGCTCATGGGCGAGCCACCACGAGGTTGTTATTCTTCTTCCATCAAGCTTTCTTCTCTTATCAAATCTTCAGCTCTCTGTCTGTTGCAAAAATCCAAGGTCTTAAATAAACACAGCACATCTATTTGAATTTGAGCTTTTGGCTGCATAATAAATACCATTTTGTTACCATATTATTTAATCTTTACGAATGGTGGTGTTGTCTTTTGCTAATAGAAGCAGCATACTTTCTATATGGAAACCTTGCAAGTCACCTGCACAGAAATGAAATCATTGAAGTGAAGTAAGATGATATAAAGATCATTATGTGTCATCATCCTCTTATGGATCTGTCATTTTACAATCGTTATATTATTTCCCACTCAAAATTAAACTTAATGTCATATTTGCTTTCCGTAACTTTTTAAAGTTGAAACTTGTAACTTTGAGGAATTATGTTTTTAAGGTACATAAATAATTATATTATGTCAGACATTACAGAAATGAGATCTCAGCCATAAATCACATCTTGCCAGTTTAATCGCTCTATTTTATATAATAATAAAGTTTGGTTATAAATATTTTTATAATTATTGGCTTAGCTGGTCAATTGTAGAGATTTAAATTCATGCAGACCCCATGATCTTCAGCAATCTATTGATCAAAGCCTTGTTTTTTTATCCACGGCACGGTGTAGAGAAATTCCAGTACGGCGGGGTTGAGGTGGGCAGGGAGCGGTATAATATTAAACATATTATGTTTAATACATATTATTATAAGTAAACATACAAGAGGCAAGTGCAACAAATATCGGGTTGAGCGAGTGGGGCGGTATCTATATTTTTATTTTTTTAATAAATAAAGAATTCTACAATTTTATGATAATTATTTGAACTGGAGTGAGCAAAAATAAAGAAGGAATTTTGGCACAATAACATACCTTTACAAAATGTTAAAATGACTTAATGACATTTAGCAAGTAGGTATTTATGTTGATGATTATTTTTTGAATGCTGAAAGATTAAAAAAAAAAATCACTATTTTTAACTACGATTGAGTTCCATTACATGGCTATAATCTACAATTCCTAAACATGCCTAAACACAAAACTAGGACGTATTTAACCCATGCACAAAGTAGACATACTATTTGGAAGTTAATGTACAGATCTTAACTTAAACTTATATTAAAAAAAAATAACTTACACTTAAACTTGAACTAAAACTTAAACTTACTTATATTAAAAAAAAATAACAGCCCATGTTTAAATAAGAAAGTTATGTGTGTAAGCTGTAAACCTGTTTATTTATTTAGGTATTTTGTATTATGCTTAATAGTTTGAATGAATTGCATCCATATTAAGTTGCTCTTTCCAGATAAAGAAACTTCGTAACCAAACCCAAACCCTGCATCTTTGTGTCGTTATGGCAACCGTCAGTTTAAACCGAGGCAAACTGGATATTAGTGGATATTGCCGCCGCGGTAGGACACGTTTCATTAGCGCAGTATGCTGAAGAATGGTTTCTTATAATTTATAAACTTTAAATCTATTTGAGACTCTTGCAAAATTTACTCAGGTGCAGTTAAGTACTTAGGTGATTAGACAGATATAGGTCCTGTTTTTGGGATGAGCAGCTGGGATTTTACGACACAATTTTATACTTAGGTCTAGGGACTTAAAATTTTACAAATAGCTTCTTTACATAATATAGGCACGCACTAAGAGTGGATTTTGCGAAATTAAATATCTCAACCACTAGGGGGTAATGGGGGTTTGAAGTTTGTATGGAAATTATAAACCGTCGGGTCTAGAAACTCGAAAATTGTCAAAATTTGACCACCCACAGGGCCTTAATTTAGTGAATTGTGCTCACGCCCGCGAAGGCCTAAAGATAGAGAGCAAAGCGACCCATTTTGAGTGCCGCAGGTACGAGTTGTCGTGCGCCGAAGGCGCCGTTAAAGCCACCCGCAGGGCCTAGATTTGGGAGCGAAGCAACCAATCCCGCGTACCGCAGGCACGTGTTGTCAATGCAGCCTGCAGACCTAGTTGCCAACCCGGGGCATAGCCCGGGGTTGAACAGCTAGTCAGAATAAAGTTAAGGAATATATTTAGAATAATGTCTTTAAAATAGTAATTCGTCTTATAAATAGTTCCAGGGAAGTATTTGCCACTGTCATGAATCAAAACAATTATAATAGTGGATTAAAAACAGTGTTAACCCGCACCAAACATGTTTTGTGCCAGCCCTGATGAAGTCGCTCTTCGCATGCTTCGATTCGTCTCTTTATACTGCGTCCACGGCTTTTAGAACATTATATTATTTACCTATCTCTTGAAATTAGAGTTTTTCAGGTGTGACAGTAATGATAATTCTCTTGTATTTTCTAAAGAAATATGGCGAGATGAAATAAACAAAAGTACTTGTATATATTAAGTGTTCCTAAAAATCGCATCATGTCATAATTTCTCTTCATATTAGATTTGGATTAAATGCTTCTTTAAGGTTAAATGAAACAATAACTAATTTTATTATTAAACCTTCGCTAAATAGATTTGTTTAACTAAAAGTAGTACCACATTAAATAATGGTGGAATCCTTCCATAAAACCTGTTCTATAAACAGGTATATATTACTGATGTTAAAATAATGTGTGCAATATCAAACACAGTTTTAGCACCGACAAATTGTCGATTACTCATTAGTCATTAGTCAAGCAAACTAATTATTTATGGTACATAATATGATTTTTTAGTTTTATTACATTTAAAAAAATATGCATTTGGTATATTAATGATTTTTATATGAATAAATGATTTTTAAAAAAATATATTTGATTTTTATTTTTTTGTTTGTAGATTTCAGTGTGGTTTTTAACTTCTATACATTCATGTATGATGCTACTATCCCCGTCCTTTGGCCGTCCGACTGTCTGTTGCATCTTTCAACTCAAAAGTACAATTGCGAAAGAGTTTAATTTTTGTGTGTAGATTGGTGCTCTTGAAAATCAAACCATAGCCGTTTATATCACGTCGATGGCTGGTCGTGTAATATAGATATATGACCTTAAAGTCAACAAAGTTTTAGTACTAATTAATGAAACATTGACATTTCGATGAAGCTCTCAAATATTATATTAAAATGTCAAAATTATGAGAACACGGCTGTTTGAACGTATTATTTATTACTGGCCAGTTAAAATGAATACAATCTCATCTATAGAAAACGAAGAAATGCTTAAAAATAATTAGAAACATAAAAAAGAATATTCAGTATCACATTATAATAATTATTTTTATTACTTATTAATTGAAATATTATGTCCGTGTTAAATAACTAGCCAAAAATTACAAAAAAAAAGAACTAAAATGGTATCAAATTTATGACGAATGAAAAAGAAAGTATATATCACAATATTTTGTGTTCTTTACAATCAATGTTATTTCTAAATACGGTTAATAATCATTCAACATGCAACGACCTATTTTGTCATTTATTTAATATAATAGGTACAACATAAAAACTGAGAAATAATTAAAAAAACTGCTTTTTAGTGAACAGTAAAAAAGCTATCAACCAAGGCATCTTTGTCTACAGGCACGAAGCATGACAGTTTTAAATCTACCCAACATTAGGTAAACTGCCTACCAAATAATTCGATTTAGTTGAAAATGAATGAAAATATATGCAAAACATATTAATTTTTACAGTATCCTGTTTTATTAATTTTGTAATCACAATGATGCAATCAAATTTAAAAAGAGATGTTTGCTAGTTAAAAAGAGCTACAATTTTATTAAATTTGATGTAAAATAGATTCGTCATGACTATACATAAAAAAAACAACAAATAAATAAAAAGTTAGATGCCTATGTAGTAAAAAGGGGCAATCTTGATTTATTTAACAGCAGAGTAAGTAATTTTTTACATCAAATGCTCTCCCAAATGGTCTGCAACTATGACGTTAAACATCACAGCAGTACTAATCAAATAAATACCCCTGCTTCGTTAGATTTAAATACCTAATTCATATGGAGAGAATAAAGAAATGAACGGTTAAGACCGCTCATTTCTTTATTTAACCTTGCCCGTAAAGTGAGAAAAATCAAAATATTCTCAACGGCCAAAGTTGAACTAATCAAATTCTATCGAAATCGAATTCTATCAAATTAATATTCTCAACGGCCAAAGTTGAACTAGCCGGATTGGATCTACTTGAAATCGCATTCGAGACTCCTAAAATAGTAGCGGGCGAAACTTTGCTCTGATCCTTTGTAAAATTGTCAAATTTGCCAAGACGTGGTCGTGGGGAGAAGGAATGACAACGGATCACGAACAGCTTTCCAGATGCAGCATTTTTAGTGACTACTTAAATATTGACTACTCCCCTTTTAATCGATGAAACCCGTTCAGTGAGTCAATGCGATTACAAGTAATATAAAGGATTTTAAAAATTGCGAAAGAAAATTCTAATTAAAAGTTGATTTTTTAGGTTAAATGCCAATTATCTGAAAATGTTGTTATTTAAACTCGTGGTAGCGTTAAACTAACATTTTAAAATTAACGCGTAATAGTAACGAGTTTCATAAAACATTTATTACAATGTTATTCGCGATCTCGGCTTGACCTTAGATAGTACGGTCCTTTTTGATGTACCTATTGGTATTTAGAGCAAAATTGCAATAATATAATAATAAGATTTCAGAAATAAAAAAGCGGCTCATAGTTCTAAACAATATCACAGACAGGCTTAATAAACTGGTTACGGCTAAGATGGAATAAATCAATGTTTTTTATACCAATTTAAACCCCTTCATAATAAAACATAATTTTTATTAATTTGTGGGTTGAACTTTTATGCTTAACTACGTCCAGTTAAGAGTTTGTTTGAGTTAATTACTGAGTGTACGAAAGACTTGTTTTTCGCAGTCCAAAAATCCAAACCAGTCTTCAGACAATTTTTGGTTTTTAAACATTTACAACCTTTGAGTTGGATGGTTTATTACCGTATTTCAAATCAATGTCTCGTAAAATTAAATTCAATCTGTAATCAATAAAATTCACGTAATTGGTAGGCAATTAATATCGCAGTCGCTGTACCGTTCGTCGATTTTCACACAAATGAGGCGGTATCAGTTCAGTTATGGGATCTATCAGGGTAAAACCATAGATAAGCGAGGAGGATACGGCAAGTCTATTAATACATTAGCCGCACGGCACTAAACAGCGATAAAGCACTAATTGTCGTATAATTAATGGGTCATTACTGAGAACTCGCGGAAAAGTCAACGTCTGTGGGAGTAGAGCAAATAGTATGTAAAATGCGCAGCGCTAACTGTGTTTGCTTACACGAATGACAAGCCAAAATTCCACGTAATTTGATTGCAGTTTTACCAACAAGCTACGCTTAGACTACAAGTCCAGCTCCTTAACCACTAGACTACTACGATCTCATACAAATGTACAAATACGATTCGATACATACTAAAAAAAATAAGTGAGCGTTTGGTATCACTGCAACCTCTAGACTTAAACAGCGTTTGTGTCTAGGTACTTTTTTTTAATTTGCCAACTGTCAAGAGAAGAACTTATTTATCATATTGATACATAGGATAAATTAAAGTACACAATTATTTGTATTATAACACAATAAATTAGGTATTTAGTATATAGTTTGTAATAGGAGTACAGATCTGTTTTTTTTAAATATTTATAAGCATATCCAATTTAGTTAATTGCGTCAGCAAATGCTTTTCGGAACGCCAGAAGACGGATCTAAGTAGGGTATAGGCAAACTCCAATTGTACGAACTCGTATCAAACATTGCGCGAGCTGCCGCGCGAAGCACTCCTCGAACGGCAGCTCACGAACCTCAATCCACCGCACCGTTGCACATGGAGAGTGCAAGAGTAATCAAAAATTCCGGAAAATGTCGACATATCTTCGCGTTTCACATCCCCTAGAACCCAAAACCATCCTCAGTTTAAAAGTTTATATATCTATCTCTCTATCTATATCACTTTCTTGTGGACACGATAAATGCCGTAATTTTACACAAATCACTTTCAAATTGATACATAAAATTTAAGGGCACAAAATCTCGGTTAAGTTCGGTTAATGGGCAAAATCAGACCAGGGAGGCTGAAATGGAGGAAATTTAATGCTTCATTACCATCATCTCCCCTGACTAGGACAGTCACATGTGGCCTAGTTGAGTAGGGCCCAAAAATAATTGTATATGACCTAGGTCATTATTTAAAAATAATGTGATTACAGTATGATTACATTTTTTAATTAACTTAACTTAGAATACATATACAAACGTTCATCCTCGTTAATTGTTCAGCAAAATATATTTAGTTCAGCTAAAGCAACATTATTATTGAACATCAGAGTGACTTGTTTAAAAGTGATGTCTATCGACATAATTAAACTCCATCTCTAATTGAACCTAATACACTCCGGCCTAATAAACATCTACCCAAACCTACAGGTTTGGGTAGATGTACACTACTACAAAATACGAAACCTTTATATAAAAATAAAGTTTGTTTAAAGATATTTATATATTTACCTAGAATAATAAAAAGTGGATGTATAAATAAATAAATATTACAATTTGCATGACATTCTGTAGTGCGAATCTATAAAAAGCAGTGTCAACAGAAAACTACGATACAATAAAAATACGAACCTATTATCGTAAGACCACCTCTACCAGATTGACTATTGACATGTCACTGAAAAAAAGAGGTCCTGAATAAAAATTAATAACGAAACTAAATTGAGATCGTTAGATTTAAAACCATACATTTTCACTTTTGTAACTTTTCAAAGACCAATAAGAAATGGGTAACTTTTTAGTTGTGATCTTACCCGACCTACAAATTTACATAGTTTGCAACATATAAGTAGTGATTAAAAAACTTTAATGATATGTATGAAATGTGCTCACTTATTAAGATTTCGATAGTTAAGGTTGGTAAGTAATTGTTTTAATCCTATGCAACAAGAAACAAGAATAGCTATGACATCCTGTTGATATTATACAATATCAACTGCTACTATACATTGTTTAGTAGTAGTAAATTATTTAACCTGACGTCTTACAGCTAGGCCCTATATGCGTCATTGACGGCATCTCCCCCTTAGGCTACTCGCGTCTTTGGTACAACCAGGCCCGCCGCTAGCTGTTTGAACGCCCGCCCGTATGCAATACTGATTATGCCGCCCCCTGTTTTACTATGACTACCTGCGCGTTGTCTGAAATTGATTGTCTGAAAGGCTCTTTAGTGTTGGTGTTGTGAACAAATACTTAAAAAAGAACAACTATTTATTTTTATTACTTAGTTTTTATTTTTCTTAATTGTAAAGATTATCTACAGAAATTAAACTCTTTTGCCTGTATGTTTGCGAAATCTGCTATCAATTCTCCTGTATCCAAACTGTCTAAGATTTCATGTTGAATTGAAACTATAGCTAAATTACTATGTCATTGCTGGTTCATTGTTGATCTTAAATAGTTCATTTATAATTTTCAACTTTGAAAAAGATCTTTCACTAGATGCAACTGAAACCGGCAATAAAAGTTATTACGGACTCCAATACTCTTAGCGTTATTGCTGTATTCGGAAATATTGAAATTAATAAAAAAGATAAAAGCTATTAAAAAGTAAAAAGATATTGTAAAAAAGATACATTAGTAAAAAGATATTGTAATAAAGTTTGTTGATCATTTTTGTTGACTGTTTTCTGAAAAATGCAACGTTTTAGCATTGATTTCATTATACAAATCAATAACGTCAATGTCCGTTTCACTACTTGGATCATCTTTAAATCTTTCAGATTTAAATCGTTACAATGTTTCATTAATTTATCATTGGAGTAATCAAAACAATTAATGCTAAAAACGACAAACTTCGGTAAAATGTTTTTAACTTCCTCAGTTTCTCTAACTTCGCCAGTCCCGTCATATAGAGCGCTTAAATGCACTGTACTCTGCCTGCCATCGGATGATGCCATTTTTATTACGCCATACTTCCAAACTGCCGCCCCATGACGTGCCGCCCCTTACGGCGGCCCTGGATTAACTCAAGGTGAATTCATTTGTAATGTATGATTTTTTCTCGTCATGAAAATAAGATGAAAAAGTCGGGTCGAGTACGCTCCATGCAAAAAATTTTTAGAGCCTAAAACAGCTATGGTTGAATTTACTTTATCTTAACATCGCATTTCTCAATTTTTAACATTTAGTTATTACCTATCTTACTCTTCTAATGACATTTGACACGCTCATAAAAAGTATTCGTATTTAGGTTATGATATTTTGTTATATTGTATCTGCGGTTCTAGTAAAAAGTAGGGTAAACTTCACTTAGTATAACCATACGAGACTTTCAGACGTGATCATATGTAATAAATAAGACATTAAATTTTCTAAACGCGACTGTAAACATTTTAACTATGAAAGTATTAAATTAAGTGTTTCAACTAGAATTAAACAAATTTACAGTTATAAAGTTGACATTTATAAATACACACATAAAAGAAATATTAGGAAAATAAATAAAGGCATCTAGGAAAGTTTGGGATAAGTTCTAGTATTTTAGGAAGTAATCGTTGTAACGGTAATAATTAAAAAACTGAAAAATGTATGCATTCGTTGAAAGGATTTTTAAAGGACAAATTAAAATCGTTTTTTTATCCTTATCGTACACCTTACTTGAAAAAAAAGGTAAATATATATAAATGCGAACATATTACATTTACTATAATATATAATATATGCCATGAAGGCGTCTCACTGATTGGTCGCGTTGGCGGTGACGTCGCGAAATAGGGCGTGCTCTAAGTGCGGGGGAGGGGGAGGGGGCTGGTGGCGGGGGCAGGGGGTGAAGTCGCCGAGGAAAAACTTCAGCGTGTATAAATAGGCGCCGTCGGCCGGCGTCCGCAACAGTTAGAGCTCTGCAAACCGCGCGGATAAGTGTTAAATACGAAATTTCCATCGAAAATTTCCCGACGGATTTTCGTGACGCTTTTACACCTGAGGGAGGGCCCACGGGTACAGCTTAAGGTAGGTTTTATTTTTATCATTTTGATTTTTCCCTTGTTTAGCATCTTACCGATTCTTTTCGAATTACCCGGCAATTACGAATATTTAAAAGTTTAAAAATAAAAGTAACTTAATTTACGTCTTTTTTTTAATAATATCTGTCGGCAGAGCTTACTTTGACTTACTACATTATTTAACATCAGGGTTCATTTTATGTTATCAATAAAATTCAAGAACAAATTAAATTAAACTTGCAAAACGACAAAGACGATATATTTTCTTAAGCTACACATTTAGGATTTTTATTTAAAAAAAAATATATTCTAATACGCAATTTTTCAAGACTTCAAGTTATTGATGTAACAGTGCAATAAATTCACCTTTTTCTGACCATCGAACGACTGAAAAACATAGCGAAAGAAGTGAATTAACTTCCGCGAATCCATATAGGTGTAGATAAGTTCGTTGTATATGTATAAAAATAACTACTGAGTGGAAACCACAGCCATATTTTAAAAGTTTTAGGAATTTTTTAATTCTGTTACATAGTTACCTATATATTATTAAATAAATTATATCATACGATTGCTAGCCTTATAAGGTAAGGAGTTTTACATTACTGTATTATTACTATTGTAGTGTTTTACATTGTATTCAATAAAAAAATTAAACCAAAACGCCAGTGATGTTAAAATTTCCCACCGAAATTATACTTATATTAAACGCATTCTTAAAATCGTTTACTCTTTTTTCTTTCCATATGTAGTTATATCAAATCAGGCCAATAATATAACGAGAGGTTCACTTTTAAATTCAAATTCTTTTCAACCCACTAACATAAGCGGACGTTTGGTTTCTATCTTTGATTTTTAGACACCTTTTGACCAAAAAACAAATAGTATGCCACTATTCAATATGCACTGAATTTAGCAGTTTTATGCAAAGGAAGTCACATGTTCATTTTACTAGTATTTATTTTTACTAGAGGTCGTCGGTCGAAATTCGACCGTAATTCATTAAACTTTTAAGTTCATTGTGGTTCTTATACTTCTAAAATTATGATTGCATATACATATTTTTTGTTTTCTTCAGCCGCGAGCGTGTACAAATACGCCATCAGCGTGCCTTAATTCCCTGCAATAACTTTGAAATATATAGTTACTCACATTTACAGTCTTTCACCTAAAATGACTTGTTTCGCATTGTAAAACCTGTACTGCAAATCCCTTTATCCACAATCAAAAGTATTCAAATTTCTTGGAATGACATTCAGTACTCATTTAAATGTATCCCCCAAAATAATTTCATTATTTTATAATACTATTGACACTATTTAAATTTGCATTTGTCTATTATCACTTCGACTTTCACGCGAATATATATATTCCTCCTTCTTCGCGTCAGTTCTATGTGGAGTCATAATGGAAGATAGGTGCGAATATCTGGATGTTAAAAAAAAATAACTGTAATTAAAAATGTAACATGTAAAATGAAATTACTGAAACTAAGATTGGACAGGGTTTAATTTGTATAATAAAATGTTTTCACTTTTTTTTTACCCTAATAATTATGTTTTTTTGCCTTGACATTACATTATTGACATTGACAGATTATTGAAAAAGGAACATTTGAAATCACAAAAAAAAACACAGTTTGAAACTCAATCAGTCAATCTATCAGTTAGTACGAACGTTTTATTTTATCGAATTTTATGTAGTTATAACACATATTATAGATAATTTTATTTTTTCGCAATTCTTAAACATATAAACTTTAAGCGTGCCAAATCTCACACTCCTCCGTGCGCGCAATATGCTTAAAAAGGAATCCGACGTTTTCCCTTCGCGTATTAATATATAGATTACACTAAAGGCCGTGAAGATGTCAAGAAACTATAAACTATTAATATTATTAAATTATACACATTTATTGCCATGGGGGTAAATTATATACATTTATTATTACTTTTATAGATACATTATCAGGTTGTAATTTTGGTCTAAGAAAGAAATACTTCAAATCCATTTATACAAAGGTACCTTATAAGGTTTATAACCAAAACATATTACTTAAAAAAAGCTTGGAAAAAATACGCTTAAGTATAAACATAAACGTTATATACAATGTAAATATAAATATGACTGACACGTTTTCCTAACATAAAAAGTTAGGAAAATATACAAAAAATACCCATTGATTTATCGTATTTCAGTACCAATTAGTAGAAGTTATATAGTGGCATTAATAATGATATTTATACTATGTTAATAATACAAAAATAAGCATTTGTTAAATATGCGAGAAATACGAGGACCTACGAAACTCTTAACTGAGAGAGCACAGCAAACTCTTGGTTTTAATATTAAAATATTTTTCATACCTTCTGCAAAGTCGGTAAATATTTTCCAGGTGGTTTTCGGTACTACCACGATGTACTGTAATTTCGTTGATTTGTCGCTTTGCGTACGGCACATGTTTATTCATATAAGCATGTGTTAATCATCAATCACTTGCGCCTATTCGAACGGCGAATACTTTTACACTGTGCTGCAGAATTCAACTTCAATTCAAATTCAGAGTGATTTTGATTTATGAATATATATGTAGCCGGTGTTAATCTCTCAAGCATTTGAGCGCGCTTCAACACACCACAAATTAATTTAAGTTAGACGTATGCATTGAAATATTTGGTTATTCACCAACGTCATATCTTAAATAATTATTTCATGATTTTGAGGTTACAATATTGTAAGTTACTATCGCACATGGAAAAAAAAAACAAATATTATTTGAACTAATATAATATATTACTTGAATATACATAATATTTCTAGTTTAATAAAAATATGCTTGGAGGGGGGGGGGGGTAAAACACGTATTACTGAGAGACACGTATGTGTCATAATAACTACAAATTATAGGTGATATTATCTTATCGGAACTCGTTAAATTGATTCTTTAAGTTATTAAAATAAAATACATTTAATAGTGTAGTCGCCACCCATTCAATGTATTGTCTATTTTTTTGTTAATTAAGTTGTCATCTTGTTCGATCGTCTATGGACGACATGTCAAAAATGACATTTATAATGTTAGGGTTATCACCATCGGCGTTACTAGTATTCCTGTACTGTTTTTAAAAAATGTAATAAATATCTGATCTATCCCTAGATACAAATATGAATCGAGAAATACTTATATCAGAATCAGATGATATAAAATTGCGTTTTTCGGTAAGAATATTAATTATAATTCTTGTTTTATCGACAACTAATATTCCCACTTTTTAATTTTTCTATGGGGATGTAAAGGTTGAAATCTATCTAAATCTCCAAAATTCAAATTCCAAATTCTCTTTACATTGGGATCGATATAAAATTTTCCTCAATAAGAGTAGACGGTTACTCAATTGGACTATAATCTTTTCTAGAGTAACCGGTGTCTTGTGCAAGTAAAATGTATGAAATAGTGCTTTAAGTAAGACGTAAAGAGAAACATACAAATAATCTAAATAAATTATTACTAACAATACTTTTTAAATAATTGCTATGACCTAGGTCATATACAATTATTTTGGGTCCTACTCAACTAGGCCAAATGTGCCAAATGTGTTCAAAAGCAAGCTTTTATTTATGTGCTTGAATGGATCTCGAATAAATAATCCTATTAAATTAAATGCCATTAAATTTATTTTAGTATTGCAATTAGTTCTTCACTGTGTTATACCAAAATTTATTATCCAAGTAGAGATCTTTTTATTAAAACCTACTTTGCGTATTGAGCTACGGTTTACGACGATACATACTTCCTTGAATAATTAACCAGGAGAAAGTAAAAACTTTTCTATCCAAATGCAATTTTCACTTCACTTTCAAATAATAAAGCAGTTTAGAATCCTACTTGGAGCAAAAGCACAAATAGTTCCACTATAATTATTGCACGAATGATTCCTGAAAGTATATAAAAAATGGTATTGTAGTATTTGTAATAATGGTATTGTTAATGTTAATATTTTTTGTTATTAGAATCCTACTTTTAGTTTTACATAAGTTTTTTTATTTAATCAAATGTATTTTTTGGATGTTATTGTGTAAAACTGTTGGTTTTTCCATAAATAAATAAATAAAATAACAGTAATAACACATTTGTTGCATTTTATTTAGAACAGTTTCTATGGAAATAGTGGTTTTGAAAAATCACTTTTTTTTAAAGCTTTGTCTGAAGTTGCTCTCAAACAAAATGTAATCAAGGGGATAATCGTTTGAATGATTAATTAATACCCGGTGCTATGTTTAGAGTCACAAGCCCTTCGTCAAGTGTGAAGGGTCTGAGCGGCTAGTTTTTCCTTTTTCTACAAACTTATTCGTGAATTTTATATATTAATTAATAAATAGGTGTGTTAGAACTTCATTATTCGGTTTATCGGCACCAGTTCGTAACGGTGGGTAGTTTCTCGAACGAACTCCGTATTTAAGGCGCCGTCACACATGAATTCAAAATCACGGCAATATGTAGATAAGATTAGATTAGTTGTCAATAATTGGGAACTGATATTGTCTCGTTTGGAAAATGATTCAAAATTATTAGTGACTTTGGAGGGCATTCTGTTCACTTCTCGCTATCGCTATGCGTAAATATCCAGGGAAACAACTCTGTCAATCTTACACTAAAAGCCTGAAATTTGGCACAATGATCATGTTACAATCTTATAAAATTCACTAAATAGCCATGATAAGAGAACAGAGATATACGTTATAGAAGCCGCCATATTAGCCATACAAAAGAAATATAAAATGAGGCAATTGAAAAAAAAGATATATTAATAATAGATTTTTCTGATATAGAATACCAGCTTTAAGGTTTTTAAAATCACTGCACGTAAAATTAGGCCTGACCATGATATTTACACCACATACAATCACATCACACAGCATATTGTTTTCTAATATAAAACTGCTACGGGTGTATCTGTCTTACCAAGTCAAGGTGATTCCTGGTTAGGTTGGTACTATAGGTATACTTATCCATGATCAAGTTATATCGATCAAAATAAGGAATGCGTTAGAAAATTAGGAGTATTGAGAAAGATGCTTATTTAAAATAAGCCAGGATATGTAAATTAACCTATATAAATTTTAAGAAGGGAATACTGTTCTAAATTTCTCATGCTATCTCAACATTACTATGAAAAATGTCTGAAATCCATAATTGATTTTATATTCTAGTAATAAGTTCTGTTTATAATTATGTAAAATAATACTGGCAATATGGTGGCAAATAACCAGTATAGTTGTAAAATATGGCTAATATAATAGCTGTATTTTATGGGTATGCAACCTCGATCGTATGTTACGTAAAACGTCGAGGAAATCATTTCTTCGGCGCGAACCGTAACAATTCACGAATCCCGAAAAGCGCCAGATGGCATGGTGACACTCTGGACCCTGCTAAGGGTCCATAAATTTGGGGTAACTGTGACAGCGTGTTTTTTTATTATTACTATCGGCGCTCCCAATCGGAATTGACTTCTCAAACACACTGCATTATACAGTGCCATGCCCTTCACAGACGGTAATGCGTGTCGATTTGTAAGGTCCCAACGCGAAGTCAGCAAAGCTGATATTATGGTGATTTTTCACCTCTGCTTTAGTTTTACTTTCGGGAGTTCTATTTGAATATTTTTGTAGATTCATTCGGGATTCTTATTACAATATCAATTGTTTCTATTTCTAATTGAAATTTTTTTTTTTTTTTTAACTATAGTATTGTAGACAAATTTCAACTTTCAGTTTAAATGAAAATTAAGGCGTATCAATAATTTACCATTTATTGAAGAAACTATTGAAATCGTAATTTTAAAAGTAATATAAATTTAAGGAAGCGTAATTAAAGTAAGTTACGTAATTTTAAAAGTAGGTGCTTTATAATTTTCTTGAAAATTTAGAAAATGGTGAGTGTATCAATAAAATGATTTAGAAATTCATTCTAAATGAAATACTCAGAAATTGTTATTGTTATCGCAATACCGTGTCTAAAGCTTAATTTAAATTGCAGCGTCGTAGTAGAGTGAGCGAGATGAAACTGCTTTACCAGGGGGAAAGTTAAATAAAGTTGATATATCAGATTATGGCCCTTCCTATTTAATATAAATATTAGTAATTACAATCGACCTATAGTGGAAAAGCTAGTTTACATTCATAGTTAGTCGCGTCATTCCACTTTCCAAATAGACTATTTATAATAATATGCTAAACAAGATTGTTTATCAAATATTATTATCACAATGATGGTGTCATGATAAGCACAAACATTGGCATTATTGTTCTTAAAGAACCGACGTTTAATTGGAAATAACAATTATTGTTTATCGGATGTGTCACTTTTATAAAGTAATCCAGATTCGCCACCTACCATATGTAGTTTCCGATCAGATGTCTTAACTGTTATTTTTAACTATATCTGCCATAGAAATCTGCATACGACTTCCATCAATTGAAAAAAATTTTTGTCATAATTTATCTTTGAAATACTGAAAAAAAAAATAAGCCCTCTTTTAGCCTTCTTATCCTTGGTGCTGTAAATTGCTGTACGTTTTTTTGATAAATACGTTATTCAGTACTAGCACTGGATAAAGAATTTATTTATTTACTAACCCTGTTGCAGGCCGTTTCAAAGATTACATCTTTTTGTCGGCCCGAACATCAGTAGCCATCATTTATTGGTAAAGGAAATATAGAACAAACACTCACATATTTAAAGGTCACAAATTCGAATCAGTTTCTCATGAGCCTTACCATTTCTCAGAAATATTGTCACATTAATATACTATATTACATTACACTACATTATATTATATTACATTACAGTCACATTATATAATATATATTAAGACACTTTTCCAGACCCATAAATACATTTTAAGTATAACAATAGTTATTTTTTCTAACGTGCATATTAAACGATGGGTGTTTGGTGCATCGTTTGTCAAAATGAATTGGCCGATAGAGGGGGTCATTTGCTATGTCTTGAGGCGCAATAACTTTTTTTTAACCCCATGGGTTTTTTTTATTTTAACATTTTATTATTTTTTTGAAAAATTCCAGAATTCAGCATATAAATTTAGATTAAAAAAAAAGTTATTGGTATAGCACCCCGATTTAATTTTTATTTGTATGTGCACTGTTGTATGGTTCTATGAAATTCAGTATTACTTGCGAATACTGTCTAGTTTTATTTTTATTAAATCATAAATTTTTTGGCAGAGGTAAAAATAATTTTAAGACTCAGCTTTACATTGCAATTAAAAAAAAACTTAAAGCGATCATGATCTTCGAATTCTTTAAAAAACTTCTTCTGTTTATCCCCTTTCCAACGGTATGCATTATGCCATAGAAACCTGCTAATAACTTTACTAATTTACTAAATTTGCGTATCGGGACACATCGGGTTGATATTCGATATTCAGGATGAAAACTTGTTTTTGCGGAAATAACACGGGCGAGACAGGTAGAAAGTACTATCTCACTCTTGCGCTGTAAAATCTATCTATCTTCTTCTTACATAGGGTCTGATGTACCTCGAATTTAAAATTAAAAAACAATATTCCCTTATTATTCTTAATGTCACAAATCTTGCTCGAATTGGTGACCTCTGTTGTGTATGCATGTGCGACATCTTCGCCTTATTTCCACTGTAGTGGTGTGTAAACGCATTTCTTCTTTAATAACGACGAAAGCCTGCTCAATGCGTTGAACTAAATCATCCCTAGTTTCAACTTCTGTGGCGTATATAACTTCTTTGGCCCGTCCCCACACGTAAAAATCTAATGGAGTTAGGTCTGGGGAACGTGGAGGCCATGGAATAGGGCCACCTCTCCCAATCCATGAATTAGGGAATACATTATTAAGGTAATCCCTAACGGATAATCTCCAGTGTGCGGGACAACCGTCATTTTGAAACAAAATACGTCTCTCTTGATGGAAAATTGGCACCGCAGCTAACAATTCGGGTATGTCATTATGTAAAAATTCAAGGTAATTATCCCCGTTGAGATGATTAGGTAAGTAGTGTGGTCCAATTACATGATTTCCTATAACTCCTACCCAAATATTTATGCTAAACCTTCTCTGGAATGCCCTTTGTCTTTTCACATGTGGGTTCTGATCTTTCGGCGACCAGTGGTGAAGGTTGTGTAAACTAAGAATTCCCTCTTTAGTAAATTTGGACTCATCCGTCCAGAGAATACTTCTTAAAAAGTCGGGATCATCCACATCTGTATGCAATGTATCTGTAAGATGTCGTGCATGCATACACAACAGAGGTCACCAATTCGAGCAAGTTTTGTGACAGGGCGAGGTGAATAATAAGGGAATTATGTTTTTTTAATTTCAAATTCGAGGAACATCAGTACCCTATGTAAGAAGAAGATAGATAGATTTTACAGCGCAAGAGTGAGATAGTACTTTCTACCTGTCTCGACCGTGTTATTTCCGCAAAAACAAGTTTTCATCCTGAATATCGAATATCAACCCGATGTGTCCCGATACGCAAATTTAGTAAATTAGTAAAGTTATTAGCAGGTTTCTATGGCATAATGCCTACCGTTGGAAAGGGGATAAACAGAAGAAGTTTTTTAAAGAATTCGAAGATCATGATCGCTTTAAGTTTTTTTTTAATTGCAATGTAAAGCTGAGTCTTAAAATTATTTTTACCTCTGCCAAAAAATTTATGATTTAATAAAAATAAAACTAGACAGTATTCGCAAGTAATACTGAATTTCATAGAACCATACAACAGTGCACATACAAATAAAAATTAAATCGGGGTGCTATACCAATAACTTTTTTTTTAATCTAAATTTATATGCTGAATTCTGGAATTTTTCAAAAAAATAATAAAATGTTAAAATAAAAAAAAACCATGGGGCTAAAAAAAAGTTATTGTGCCTCAAGACATAGCAAATGACCCCCTCTTTCGGCCAAATCATTTTGACAAACGATGCACCAAACACCCTGTATATATTTTTTTTTTGATACACAGTTAGAAAAGTAGACGCTTACTTAATTTTATGGTACATAAAATATAAAAAAAAAAATGGAAATCGAATTCAGCCATCTGTTTGTTTTATTTAGTAGTGTCTAAACTTGTCTGGGCTAAATTTGTGGTAGAACGCGGTATAATAAACACGGTTCCCATTACGCATATAATCTGGTTAACCATATGTTTCTTTGGTCGTGCATAATGTTGTAATGTCTCTAACCTATCCGTCCATTTTGATTCTATGCATTGCAAATTTGTAGCAGTATGCATAAAATGAGAGATTGAATACTTTGAATGCGCATGCAACTGCACTTCTGTGTGATTAATTTCAGCCGTTACTATTTATATATTTGATATTAGAACTTTCGTTAATAATAAGTTCCGAGTTTTAACAAGGAAATAAACCGTTATAACATTGGAAAAGAAAATGTGCAAAACTATCATATAAGTGATATAAACGACATTCGTTTGAATAATATTTGTTCATTATAGAATACCGTTAACCAAGTTAAAAGTATTTAAGTAATTTACACAATATACGTATTTCATAGATACTTCATAGTTTTTTAAATATGTAGACATTAAAAAAAATGTAATTATATCGAAAAAGGTCTAGGAAAACGTGTAGCGGTTCAAATAAGGGTTTATCTGGTATTTATATTTTAGCAATAGTTTTAGTGTGTATATTTTAAGGGTACGGACGCTTATAATTACAAAAAAATAATATATATATTTTTTGTATTATGGCGTAATTTTCCGATTATCTATTGATATCAATTGCAATTAAAATAAAAATTGAAGTTTTGGATCTAAATAAAAAATGATATATACCTAACGATTTTTGATGAGGTGAGATAGCAAATAAAGTTTGCTTAGGTCAGTTCGCATTTTTATAATAAAACCATTTTTTTATATTAGTTTTGTATTTTTAAGTGTAAAATATTTTAATAATTTTATTTTATTATGCAGTCACTGCATTTAGAAATACTTTTATTTCCGTTTTCGGAAGCAGATGCAATATGCGAACTGAATTAGATCGATAAGGACGACCCGACGTTGACAATAACAAACTCATGAATATGTAATACCGTCATCCTTAATAATACGCTTGACACGTGTTGCGTTTTCAATCAGCTTCTTATAATAAGCTGGAATAAAAAATTAACAGCACAAGTGAAGAATGCCCCTCCCCCCACCCCCACTCTGGCGATATAGCATGTTTAAGCTTTTCCGTTTTCGCCAATAATGATAATGTTGAGAACGCGGTAGTCTGGTTGTTGAGACATTTGGCTGTGAACTCGGGTGTCTCGGGTTTGAATCAGCATTTTAATATTTTAATATTTTTTTAACGCCTTTTCACCAGGGCTGGATTTAAGAATTTTCGGCTATTCTTACAGTCGCCTCCTTTAAAAAAATACCTACATACTGTTTATTTCATTTTTTTTTAATAATTGCTATGACCTAGGTCATATACAATTATTTTGGGCCCTACTCAACTGCGCCTGTCGCTACGAATGATTATTTCATACCGTAGCATATTTGTTCATAGGTCGTTTGTTTAGATCACATCACAAACACACTCGTCATGCCAACATTTTAAAATGTTTTCCTAATAATAAATTATAATACAATTTGTATTGTTGGGTTATGAAAATACAAACAGTTCAGTTAGAGTTTTTTTTATTATTGTTTATGGTAGTTTTATTAAAACACTGCTGCATGAGCCCCTAAAGCACGTAATCCACCACAATGCAATAACTTTAGTTTAATTGAGTAAAGCTCAAAATAATTGTACAGTAATAATTGTATTATAAATAATAATTGTAAAATAATAGTACATTATTATTTACTAAGGAAATATAGAATGTTCCGATTAATGTATATGTGCTACTACATCTACCCTTTGTCACTAATTATTTATTATAATATGCAAAATAAATCATTTTTATTTCTGTTACCCTCTTTACATTTAAAATGACTCTTTTGTGGAATTATTAACTTATGACCCATCTTTGTTTCTAGGCCAGTTGATATGGATTCCACATAGGTAGAATAAACAACATTATAGAAAAGTGGCCTCGACTCTCTTTCCATTTCAATCTTTAACATTCTTTATTCGTCGGTTGCTCAGAAAGAGTTTTGGAATAGACATTAAGGGCCAGTGTCATGTAAAGTGTCCTTGAAATTCGACTTTTCGAAGTGATATCGGCCGAGCATCCCCCCGCACCGCTAAACCTACCACCCCCCGCTTCCGGACGGGTGGCAGGCGGCGATGTCGCGAGTCGGCCGTTGCCGGACTCGCGACATCATCGCGTTGCATCGTTATGCAGGGCTGCACCACGCCATTTTTATATTTAGTACGGTTATTTTGAAATGTTAAAACTTTTTATATAGGTACGTTATATTTTAATTATATACTAAAATTATAGAGCAACCGATTAACGGGGTTTAACGGGGTTTCATTCTATGGCATAGTATCCTATAATATATGCCATGCGGCACATATTATCATTTAATTATCGATGAAGACTATGAATTATATTGGTGAGTGTAATGACTAAAAGTAAATAATATGTTCAAGACTTCCCCTTTATAGTTTCACTCAAAATTTTGTAGTTTTCAGCGATTATGATATAAATATTTTTTAATAAATAGAAAATTCAACCCCGTGCATTAGTTTTTGTGCGATGAGCTTTATATAAATATAAATAAAACTATTTATTTGTTATATTGAAAACTATTTATTAGACAAATCCGATGGTTCGATGAGCTCCATTGGGAAGAACCGTCAAAGAAACCCAACAGCCACACACATTCAATATTATTTTTACCATAAAGTACACAAGTAAATTAATTTTGTAGAAAAAAAGGAGAAGAGGAATAAACTGATATTCCCCTCAGTCCCAGCCGCAGTACCAGTGTTGTATCACATGAAAAAGAAAAAAAATATTAGTCATAGTTTTAGAAAGTCATCACGAAGTTTATAATCAATGTTTTAATTTAGACTGCTGCTCGACATGGGATCACTTAGGGGGATAAAAATAAAAATATATGTAAGCATATTAAAATATTAATATTGTGATAATGTTATTGATACAGGTATGGACAATTACATTAGGATTAGATTAAGATATTACGGGCAAATTAAAATTCTGAAAAATTCAAGGACCGATTGGTATATACAGGAATTTCGGTTGAAACAGTTAAAGGGTTTCCTTGATCTATTAAAATATATTTCTCAAATTCTTCTAATAAGTTATTTTCTGTATCTGGTTCAAAATTATCCATGTTATTATCTATATCTTGTTCTAAACTATCTACAATGATATTATCTGTATCCTGTGCATTCTTAAGAATATTAGTATTATTGGAATCAAGACATCTTTTATTAATAGTCGGTGGTTTACGTACACCTCTCTTTTTATTAGAACTACTATTTTTACGTTTTCTTATTGCATCTAGAATGTACTCAGGATCTCTTATGGGCATGTTTCGATTATGACGAGGGTCGACTAATTCAGGTACTTTTACCTGTAATTTCCTTTCTTGTTTGTGTCGTTTTAATTTCAACATCGGTTTCAAACTCTGCATCTTCAACTACCTCAAAACTTGCAGTATTACCGTTAAATACCTGCGGCTTAATATTTTAAAAGTTTGAGTATGTAATAATATTACCGAACTAAGGCTATCGAAAAAGTGATGGGAACACTGCATTATTTTTACATTTCCGAACATTGGTTCTATATTTATTACTAATATAATTCAAAATGCACTTGCGGCTATCAAGTAACTTTGACGTCGACTGATTAAATTCTATTTTTATCTGATTTTTGTGCCCTGTAAAGGTAAATTAGGTTGCTCAAAATCTAATCAACTATATTCAACAACATCACATGCTTCTTATATATAAATCATTCATTTAAGTAAATCAAAATTTATATATATTAAATTTTCCAAACGTCAGTACTGTCAAACTTACTAGTCAAATTAACTCGACAAAAAAAAAAGCAAAAATATTGAGTAATAGGTAGATAGGTAATAGGTAGATACTTCTTTTGTTGCGTCAATATTGCTTGCTGAGACATCCGAAAACGATCTGTAAAAAAAAAATGTTGTTAATATAACATAGGCATATAAAATAAGTAAGCTATTTAGCATATATTTTACTTACACATCGCCGCGCGACAGCCCTGATCCGTTTGTCGTGCGAAATTCCGAGAGAGTCGAATCGTCATTTTTGGCTTCATACTCGCGGCTGTTATTTTTTCCAAGAATCAAACTTACGATCGAAAACGCACGATCAAAAATACGAGCGCAACAAGCACAGACCCCGCGTCCGTTCGTGTCCACCGTCAAAGGCGGAATGAGAGAATGTACGAGTCCGTCCGTCGACAACATCAAAGAATGAACATTTGACAGTTTTTTGTTTATATTTAAAATATAAGGCAATTAAAAAAAAATCTAAGTTATAGGTTTTCTGTAGAATTTTATTGCGGACATTTCTATGTATAAATTAGGCTCGCGTCACGTATTTAGTTCGGGATATGAGAATTTAAAAAAATAAAACTTACCAATTTCAATATTTTTTTATGTAAACATAGGATTATTTATTTAAAAATCCAGCTTATAGGTTTTCTAGAAAAATGTTCAATTAATCTAATTATATTTTTTATATATGCCTGGTGTGAACAGCTATCTTGGCAGTAGACCTCAAAAACATGCATAAAATGCAATTCGAGTGCGTTATGGCTCTTAATAGTGTTTCTTCTGCAACCAATCATCTTGGGATGAAATTGTTCGTATAACCGAAATTAGCGGACGTTACCCTTTGTGCGTCGTGGGCCAAGGTTTATTTTAAACAGGCACGGAGTACTACTTAGCTACGGCACCGACAAGAAAATAAAGGAAAACAGTATTAATGTGCTATGTAAAAATAATCTTTGTTCAACAACAAAAATATTTTCGACTGATAGTAGGGTGATATTTGTACTCAACTTCAATTGTTGGTGCTGGTTGGTGGTTGGGCCAATGGTTGGTGCTATCATAAATGTTTACTTAGATAAGTTTTAGACCCTTATCTGAACAATAATATAAAATTTAAATTAATTTGATATCTTATAAACTAGGAAAGTACAAACTTACAAACTTTAACATTTTCGAAAAAACCTCCATCCCCACCCCGCGGTTTGAGTTTGACAATTAACGAACTTGACTGAGATTTTGTGCACTTAATTTTATGTATTAATTTGAAAGTGATTGGTGTAAAATTACGGCAGTTATCGCGTCCACAAGAAAGTGATATAGATAGATAGATATATACACTAATATATAAACTTTTGAACTGAGGGTGGTTTTGGTTTCTAGGGGTTTGGTTTTGTGCAAAGACAGGTCGAGATTTTTCGAAAGTCATGGCATGGTACCCATTGCAATAGTTTTTCTAATGAAATCTACCTAAAAATCGTGAGTACGTACTATAGGTAAGTATATAATGCGTGGTGGATTACTCAACGATAATAATGAACTTGAGAATTATTGATATACATACTTAAGCATAACGTTTAGAATATTTCTGTGATATCTAAATAAAAATAGAGGTTTATTGAGATTTTCTGATAACATTTTTTTTATCCTACACTCGATACTGCTCATCCGTGGGCATTGTTAAGATTAGAAAAATTTTTAATTGTTTCAATAATAAATTTCATTAAAAAATATCATTATATGTCATTTAAATTAAAATTAAAATTATTACACATTAAAATTCAACTCTTTCGTATTTGTACTTTTCGAGTTGAAAGATGCAACAGAGAACGTACAGTCAGACGGAGAAACAGGTAGCTTCTTATACATGAGCCAATAAAAGTAAAAACAAAAATGTAAGTACACACGTATAATAAAATATGTTTTTTAGAAAATTTCTTAAAATGCTTCTTAAAATTTTATTTAAAAACTAGAATTAAAGCTTATTATGAATGAATAAATTTATTATTACATCCAAAATGTGTTATATCATAGATCGGCATAAGCTTTTTTTTTTTACACTATCTGTAAAAAAAATACGTCAATATAAAAATGACATGTGAAAATAAACGTAGGTAAATATTTTTTTTTTTTGGTCAAATAATGACGCGAATTTAAATAAAGTTTAATTCAAAATCTACTGAAATCATATGAATAAAATCGTCAGGAACAGAATTAGCCCCAATTACATCTCCTCTAGTTCAACGGAGGTAGTTCGTTATTAAAATTTGCGCGATTCGCTTCGTAGCTTCGGGTAACTAACTCAATTGCTAGGGGCCAAGGTGTAGTGTAGTGTAGTGCTAAGCGTACCTACATACGACGCTGAGCATCAGTGACGTTTTTACTATTGCGACTATTAAAGCATTTACGACATATTATTCTGACACATTTTATGAAATTAAATATATCCCATTTAATTGTCTTTCTTTCATTTAAACATTATTAGCTTGATTTACTATGTTTGGGGCTAGGATGAGTCTCGGTTCGACCCGAACCGTTTTTTCTTTTGTTTTCTAAATCTAATAAAATCTTCGTTTACAATAATTTATTAATACAGTCAATACTAGATGTTTACAAATGAGCGGCATCTGAAAACAATCTATCAAAGTTAATATTGTTCAAGTATATCAGGGGTCGAGCTTGGCTGGTTTTTCAAACCGACCCGAACCACCGAATTCGTGCCATGTTTTACTGAACGTATGAACATAATAGATCGTCTTCATATGCCGTTTGTATATAGATATGTATTTGAAACCAGCACAAAATACCGACTTAAGAAAGTCCAGACTAATTAATTTGAGTCTCAAGGTATCCTGGCCAAAACTTCTAGAAATGGAACACCTGACCGAATGTTTTTAGTTAGTATGTTTTTCCATTCAACATTTTCATTTTTATGTTTATCGATTTCATATAAATTAGGAATACGGACTACTTGTCCTTAGTTGTATGAAATTATATAAAGTGATGGTAAGAAGTATCAGTTTATTTAAGTCTAAGAGAAGTCTAAAGTACATGCTATACACGGTGCTAATACATATTTCTTCAAAACACTTCTTTAAAGTAATATGATGATAAATAACAATGTATTACAAATTGTTTAAAAATAAAACCTTTTAAGTATGTGTATAAACCCTTTATAATTGTAAATTTAAAACAAATCACTTATACATATTGGGTTATGGAACGCAGTCATGCATATTATTTATAACAAATAATAGTAAACAAACCAATGAAAATCCGTTTTGACTCGCGAATGATTTAATAAAAATTTAAATTCTTTGGAAAACGAGCTCGATTAAATTTATAATTTTTTTAAAGCGCTAGGAGGTCAATGTTGATTCCTTGGCGGCCGAGGGGGAATCATAGAAAGGGGAATAATTTTCCTCAATTTAAGCTTCAAATACAAAATGTCCTTCAATTGTAATGGCGGTTTATCAGCGATACTTACGTGACTTAGTTGATGATCAGCGTTAGTTGGATATAAACGTGTCAATATATTGTTAGTGCGATTGGTATTGGTATTGGCGATTGGAGTGGTATTGGTAGTTAGTGTATTGTTAGTGTCAATGTATTGTTATACACGAGAAAGTGCCATACCAAAAAATCTATAGCATAAAAAAATAAGTTATTTTTTTAAAACTTGGACTTTTCTGTAAAAATACACCTGCAAGTCATAAATCAGAAAGATATTAACACCCCAAAACACATCTTTTCATATTTACCTATATTATTTAGGCGCTCATGACATATTCACCATAATACGATACACTATGGTACGAAGAGCGCCATGTTAATCATATACATGACATTATCGTGACGTATCGCATGATTAATATGTTACGCTTTCAGGCATTTCATCGATTTGCGTGCCTACACAAAAAAGTTGCTATTTCGAGCGAAAAATAAACCTAGCTCAAAAGAGGCTTAGTGAATTACTGAGTAAGCACGAAAGTACGACAAAATCCCTTTTAAGTAATCGCATCTTCAAGAGGTTTCTTCAATCGTTCCAAGGCTTGGGCTCTCGGATTATTGAGCGTAATGGCATCTCGTGTAGGGTTGTCGCAAACATCTATTTAATAATGCGGCTCAAATAGCGGCATGTTTTTGCTTGCCACGATTATAATGCCTGCATAAAGGCCACCATAAAGGTAGTAGTACCTTTATGCCTGCATAAAGGTACTACTACATTTATAATTTTTGTCATTGATATTATTTTTCACCACTTTTGATTTCACGTAAAATATTTTATTTATATTACATAGTTCTTGTACACAGTTTAGATATTTTTGTTTAAATGTTGGCACACATGTCATTATATAGTTAAATATTTAATTTAATATTATATCCATCATAAAACCATACATAGCAACATGATACTACCTGTTATACTGTAGATTATATATATTTTCTACTTTATAAATATACTAGCTGACCCGGCCACGCGTTGCTGTGGCTAAAGTTTTTGTTATAATACATTATAGTAAACAATCTAAGAGGAACAATAAGAGAACATCAGTCACGGAGTCCACTATGCTTTTTCACACAGATGGTATTTGTAAAAAAATATGCTGATCTCCTTATTTGACTTTCTACTACTATAACCCTTTAGTACAATGAAATTATTTACGAACAAAGACGAAAATGTTGATGTTGGTATACAAATTCACTGGATTGAGATTTGAAGGGGAAGTACGTTGAACACAATTAATTAAAATGTTCTTACACTTGATACTAAGCAGAAATCAATAGGTAAAAAATAAAAATGCCTGTAATGGAAGGATGTGGTTTTCCTTGTTTCCGTGGCTCCCATTTTTTACTGGATTTGTTCCATGTGAAATAACGTGGAACATCACCATACACCAATGTCTTCGCGAATTGGCCAAAAGCATCAGGTTTTTGACACAATGTAAAAAATTCAGTTAGAGTCGTTTTCGGAGCTTCGAACGCTCTTTGGAGAACATTTTCTTCAGTGAAGTATACACGTTGACCGTTTTCAAGATGTATTGCCAGATGTTGGACAGCAGGATCTCTTTCGTGGATGGGAAAGCTGAGAATATGCCAAGTAGCTTCATTGCTGCTAATGTATCTGCCCATTTGGTATCGTGCTATTTCGTCATTTTTATTTATGTTTTTTACTTCAAATATGGCCAAATCACTGCCTTTGTTTACATATTTACAAATATACTTAATTGATTTAACAGAACTGCAAAGCTCAACATTGATATGAGCTTTGTAAGTTTTTGAAAGTAGTGGTGGGTATGGTACCACCCACTGATTATCAAACTCAACTTGATTTGGAAAGTTCGGCAGTCGCATTGTAAATGTGTGGCCACCATTCTCAGTACTTCTGCGGCGATACATTGGATAACCATCAATATCCGTGATCGTGTCATTCGTATGCGGCTTTGGGAAGTTTTTTTTACATTTTCCATTTTCCATGCACGGTGACGTCATGTTGAAAACACCGCATGGCCCATGGATCATGTGTTTGGTGACAATATCAAATAATTCTTGATCAATTAATGGGTCTGGAATTTCGGCTGAAATTATTTGATCGATTTCTTCAGGACGGATTCTATCTTTAAGCCAAACCAAAATGTGGGCATGAGGCAAACCTCGCTTTTGCCACTCTATCGTATACAGCCAACAACGTGTGATACCAAAAATTGTATATTTAACAATAAAATCAATTAAGGATTTCAATTTTTGTTTAAACACACGTGCAGTTAAATCATGACGATGAATGGCTTGTTGTCCTGGCAATAGTAAAGTTTGTATCTCTTCCCAATTCGGATTACATGTGAATGTAATAAATAAATCCGGTCGGCCGTAATGACGTACGTAAGTCATCGCATCTTGTATGTATTCCTGCATGTTCCGTGGACTGCCGATGTAGCTTGAAGGTAAAATGAAAGCATTACCGATGTCATTGGGATTTAAATTTCCATCGATGTTTCCAGCAACAGCATCTCGTAAGTGAATATATTATTCCGATCGTAGTTTTGACGTTTGCGTTTTGACGTTTGCCGCTCGCGTTGTTGAGGTTAGATTTTTTCGGTGGCATTTGACTGAAAATAATAATTTTCTTGTTCTTATGATATTCTCTTGAAGACGTTCGTTACACTGTTCTTGAGATTCTTGTGCATGACCTGCTGTCCTGATTCTTTGAGCTGGATTTCTTGATTCAATTTGTTCTGCCAACTGATGGGCTCTTTTAATACGTTTGCGTCGAATAACTGTCACTGTCAAATAATAACAGACATTAGCGCCATCAACCCAGTCGAAAGGTATCGACATCTGTCAGTTTTATGACTGCCAAATAATAACAGACAAATAATTAGCGATAAATTAAAATTGCGACTATAATTTGAGATTTAAACTATCCTATCTCTCAAGTGCACATCGAACTGCACATGGTGTTCAAATTTTATTATAATCGGTTAAGTGGTTCAGCCGTCCATTGAGGACAAACATTGTGACACGAGATTTATATATATTAAGATTATATCAAATACAAGGAGATTATGACTATTCTAATATTTATGCATTAAAAATATAAACCAAGATAGGTATAAGGTACAAAATAGGCTTCACATAATAGTCAATATAAATTATTATATACATTAGATATACGCGAATAATGGGTATTTATAAATTATTATTATATGTACTGAAAACATTAAAATTACATTCTATATATCATAATTTGGGGAAGTTCAAATACATACTTAATCTGCCATGCGATTGACAACCCTGGTATTATAACCGCCGAGAAACTTCGCAATGAAGCGATGTGCTGGTCCATTTCAATGTTGTACCTAAGCCAATAAAGGCTTGTTTATTTGCGGACGTGACGACATTTTTCCCTTTCTAGTGATGCCAAATTTTACCGCCTCCTCACTACCTATAATGTGTTTAGGAACGATTAATTCTTATCCAGAGTCCATCTCTTTATTCTGAAACAAATAAATAAATGGGAGTGGAAAATGGGTCACGTTGAACTTTAGTAACAAAGGTCATGCCGCGTTGATGAGATATGTGTGTATTTCCAATCCCCTAGATTCAATTCAGCACAGAGATGTGATCTATGTGTGTACTTAATATTTTATGAAAGAATATACACGGTGTTCGAAAACTGCTACACCCAAGCACCACCAGACCCAATCTCACATTACAAATAAAGAGATTAACTTGATTTAACTTGATTTTATAGGTGCTGTAAAAATAAATAATGAAATAGGGATGATTCTATAATTCTTTGCAATAAAAAAAATAATGGATATTATTTGGGTGCATGTTGAATAATTTTCGTATATTATTTGTTGTTTAAAATATATCAAAATTGTTTAAACACCAATCAAATGACTAGCAATAACTCAATTGTGGGTTAGAATTTTATTTTACATAAAATCAGCATTTACAAAATGCCATGTTTTTTTTTTAAATGTTTAAAATTTGTCTACAAAAAAATGTAGTGAGAATATAAAATAAAAGATAAAATAGAGAAAAAGGGAGAAGATTTATTTATTTATGTACGTGTACACTACACATGGCTGTGTGAGAGATATGGTGATGTTTTGAGAGTGTGTGCGTGTATGTATGAAGTTGTATTTGTATGTATGCTAATAATATGTCCTTATGATTTTGTGAGACGCATTTTGGATTCGACCCAGATTTTAGGTGCCGCGGTTATTGGAAAAACATTATTTTAAATTTGAAAGCAATGGCTGTCATTCCAGCGTATATCAACTACTGTTAATAATTAATTAAAGTATTTATTCATGCATACATATTTAATAGAAAATAATATTTAATACACTACCTTACTTAACTGAGCCATGCGCGCTCTAACGTAGATAATGATTATTATTTCAATGACGGAATGTCGGAATGTCTGAATGACGAAGGGTCGTACAGTTGGCTAATGAACGAAATGGTAATGATATCATACACGCATCTCTACCAGATAACCTAGACAGATCGTAATAGTTTTTTGTATATAAACCACGGCCTAAGAAAAATATCGAAGTGAAAGATGTCTGTATAATATTAGTTTTTATTTTTTTTATCGCCAACACGACAATAATTTTTCACGTCCTCTCCAAGTTTGTATTGTGTATCAAATGAATTGTGAATTTGAGGTCCGATTTGTTATTTTATATATGGCAATTACGAGCAGTAACAATGTTCACATATAATTTAATTAAACGAGGATTGTAGTGGTCCAGTGGATAAGGCGTTCGATAACACCCAGTCATTACGATAACGCAAGATATTTAGTCTAATCGACAAATAAATAGTAGATATAGCGACAAATGCTTGTCGAGCACTTCGCTCATACCTCAAATATACGAAGCTTCCTTAACGCAGATTCGCGTTAATTTGCTCAGCTTAATTGTCGTTTCCACTCCGCCCCCCTCCCCTTCTCACCCTTCGCTCTAATCTACCATCTCAGCATCCCCTTACCATTGAGTGGGTTGATTAAGCAACCGCGATCCCTGGGCACATTTGCGGGAACAGCAATTTAGGTGACATTGATTCATAATTTGTTTTAAAACCAACATAATAAATCATAACCGAATACCCGTAACAATGCGACACTGAAATAAACGCTATTAAATTTGAAACTTGGCCTTAATTTCTAAATGTTATTTGAAATCAGATGATATTCCGCTGGGGATTTTTTTTAGAGTAAGCTCTGCACTATCATACTGGTAAACCACTATATCCATCTAATCTTCCTCGCTCAACAACGATACAGAGCCTACATAATCACTTTTACCATCATCCTCATATTGCTTAGTAATCACGTCGAACACGTAACTTTATGCAGCTTAGAAGTGCAAATTTGCACAAACATTATTATCATCGAGTAATTACAATATTTAGGAGCTAGCTCTGGTCATACTGTTGAGTTTAGTAGGTGAGGAAGAAATTAATGCTTAACAACTCGCAGCCTACGCTTAAAAGCAGCCATGGTAGAAGGAAAAAGGTCAAATACTGACTTATGAAGAGCCATTCCAATGCCGAATTGTTCTAGAAAGAAAAGATTTGAACCTAATGTTCCATTTTCTCAGGATAGGTTTTATCTTGGAAGGACGGTCATTCTTGAAGCAGTTCTGAAAAAATATGGGTTTAAATCGCATCGTACAACAATAATTATCGCGAGCGAGTAACGTGGATTACAGAGTCAACAAAGTCGTCGAAGTCGTGCTGAAACACGTCGTCTTACATCTACACTTTTTGGTTTTTGGTTTGGTTGGTTTTACTTTTTTTTTGCATATTTATTTTATTTTAATTATTCTGACATTAACTTGTATTTTTTCTAAATAATCGATTATCGATCAAAACTTTTATTTTTCGATTTTAGCTACATTGGAACTCCAAGCATTACAGTACAATTTGCAAAAATAATAATAAAAAAATAAAAATGAGTAGAAAAAAAATATAAATATAATTCAGAAACTCATTTTTTTTTTAAAATGACAGACTCTCAATGATGCCAATATTTTATTAGGTTCCAATGATTAATATGACCGCAAGTTGCAGGTTAATTCTCATTTTAAATTGGGGCTTGGGAAACTGGTTAATTGAAATATTGGACAAGTTTATTTGTTATTGTATTGTGTTAGAAAACAATATGCTTTCTATCCAATGCGAAAATTTGAAAAATAATAATATAAAAAAATTGCAATTGCAATTAATTTCGTTTATATAAAAAAAAAGCCTTAGTAGTTAAAGCATACTCGAACCTTAGCTACAAATAAAATCATATCTAGCGTATTTTACCTACGGCAAACTTGAGTGGGTAATATAAAATATTAAAAAAAAACTAAAATTTTTATTAAAAAAAGAATAAGAAAACTCTAGGTCGATGACATTAGGCGGCAGACACTTCTCATTTGAGAGTCTCTCGGGTTTTTGTTTTCACTGTAGTAGTCAGCCAAATTCAACAGATTCTTTACACACGTTTGTGGGTCGCATTCTGATGGATGCTGTAGATCCCGGTCCGAGCCCGTGCCAGAGATCAAAGGACGTCATTTGAATACGTATCAACGCACTGGACCTTCGCTTGGGAATACGATCTTCGAACGCCGACATAGCGAGAGAAAAGTAAAGAGATACGCGTGAAATATTTAGCTAGATCCAATGGGGGTGAAATCGATTCAGCATATTAGTTACATTATGTTTTTAGCTATCATGCTTAGCAGGCGGCGAAATCGGTGCATAACCAGGAGTATAAGAATTGTGTTATAATATTTCTAAGTTTTTGGGTTATAGATTTATTTTGGTTGGTTTGTTATCTTTTGCTTTTGCATCGTTTTGCAATCTCCTTGGTGTGTAAACATCTAGTGGGGAGATTTTTCATGCACAACTAATGGGTGGCCGAAAATTTCGTTTTGGTATAGCGAAGTAAATCTGCTATCCGCCGGATGTACGAAGTCAATATCATTTATTATTTATTTAATTCATGCAAATGTTATAAAAATAATGTTAAATGCAAAATACCATGCCTAATTAGGTAAGCCGTTCTGTATATTAAAGTCTTAATAAAATAAATAATGTTAATTTTCCCAACGTTATTAATGTGAACAGTATTTAGTGCTAGAAAAAGTGTTTTTCCTCACTATCTATGAAAAATAAACGCAAACAATGTTTTTTGAATATTAGCTTGTCTAGCTTGTAAAATATTAAAAATATTATTAATATGCCCTTGGTAGAAAGTTTTTTTTGTTTAAAAACGCCTTGAATTACCTTTTTGCTCTATTTGCTCATTTTTAATTTCAATTATTAAAACAATGTAACAACAATAAAATAAGTTAGTTTTATACCAAAATTTAGACAAATCCGAAAATACTTCAAAAAGAGATACTTTCGTAGATAATTTTAGATAATATGACAGTGAGACTTGAAGCTAGGACACATCATCAAATCTACTATCACGTTCCTACAAAATATTATTGTTGCAATACCTGCTACAGCGGCATGCGCACTTAAGCATTCCGTGAGTTTCTGAATGTAATGTCAAGTAGGTATGTGCTTGATATCGAGTGCCCCAAATACCGCTGGTCAATGGAGCGAATTGCGTACGCAGTCCTAATGACATTTCATCTAATTACCTCATCTAGTGACACTTTACACTCAAAATAAAAATGTATAAAACCTGAAACTATAATACAATATTACAACATATTACGTATATTTAAATTATGTATATTACGGTTTAGGGAAACTTAAGTACTTAATTAAGTTATAATCTAATGAAGAAGGATATTCTGAGCAGACATAATCTCTCTGATATCAAAATTTATGTTAATAGCATTTAGTGATAATGAATCGCAATGTTTAATATAACATCATCAAAATCACAATTTATTGCAGACATAAAACATCTCGCAAGTCATTTAATGCGTTTAATTAGTGTATTGAATATTACTTAAATCAGCCGACACTACTGAACTTGCCCTTGAATATAAATGGCGAGATTTAAAGCAGTCATTCATGTCGCTAAGCCATCGGACCGTTTAAATTTTCCAATATTGACAATACTTACTGTTTTGTGTTGTTAAAAAGAATAAGATTCTGTCGAGGTATGTAGAAATACTCGTGCCATCGCTTTTTGAAATAAATTTACATTCGATTTTTATTAAATAAAAATAAAGTACTACCAAATAAAAGGTAAGGTAAGGTAAGGTAATAAAGTAAGTTTATTTTATACTATTTATAGGTGACAAAAATAGTATCAAGGGGACGGACGAACACCAGTGCCAGTCTCCTTAGAAACATTTTTAAAACATCTTTATATACCAAATTACTAATGCGCTAAGCACTATTATTGCAATATTAATTAAAAGCACGTTTGTAAAAAAGTTAAATAAAATATAAAATAAATAATAACACATTTGTATGTATTAGAATAGTCCCGATAACTTTTCGTTAATTTCTGTGCGCAAAAGCACTTACATATAATGACGATATAATGCGTCATTATGGCAAATTAATCGAGAGAGTGAAACTCGATTAATCGAGTAAATCAATAGAAATTCATTATGAATAAGACTTAAGCTCTGAAAACGTATTCAATTACTTCAATGATTTGGCTTCTATGACTAATGTTATATCTCAGATCCAGGCCCCCTCATTAACCGTAGGGCTAAATGGGCCCAGGTTCATGATGATATGCCATATCATGGGCCAGGGCGCCAAAACACCAAGACGACGTAATCTTGATTGTTTTTTTTAATTGAATAAACAAACTTTAATTTTACTTTATATTTTGAGTAAAAACATATTTATGTTTTGAATTTAATAATAATTTAAAAATAAAAGTAGGCTAATAAAAACCGTTTAAGGGCGCAAAAATTTACAAACCCAGGGCGCGCAAACTTGTTAATACGGCTCTGTTCAGATCGCTCGTATTGTTTTGTTATTTTGTATTTATAGGTATAATATATTCCACATATTATTATTATTACTATACTAGTATTGACAGCTAATATTTTGCATGTCACATTATTAACACCTTGACTATATTTTTTCATGTACTGAAAATTGTTGCCGAATAATAATCGGTTTTGACAGCCAAAAAACACTACATAAAGAAAGTTCCGAAACGGATTCCTCCAGTTTTGACACTAGATCTTCGGAGTATGTTGTTCACGCCTAAAAATATAACCGATCCATTTCCACTTATGTATGACTGAGAATTTAGATGTCTTTCTATATTTTATACCTCCAGGCATTTTATATAGTTAGCACCCCCATCCCATCTATAACCGATTCAATTTATTTATTTTTTTTGCAATCGTTTGATCATCAATGATGGGCTATTATAAACGTTTGACGTTAAGCTGTTTAATTGGAAACCAATAAACAAATATCTGTATAAAAAAATATTAGTTAGCACCCCCACAGTAACCAATTTCTATTTTCTTTATATAAATCGATGTAGAATTGTTTGACGTTATATCGTTATATATCTGTGAATTAAGTTCAGATTATTTAATTTTTAAATTTCAAAGATTTTATTCATTGAAACTGCCCGCAGTAGCAAGTAGTCTAATAATTACGGTTTCTAATATAAAGCTCTGTTTATTCTTAAAACGGATAGATTACGAAATTCTCACGAAAGATTCAACTCCCTTAAATAAACTCCGAAGCCCCTCAGAAGCTGAGGAATTGATAAACATTTAAGTTTGTCCCCGCTTCAACCCCGCGATTCGTGGCATTTTTTTTTTTGTTTGCATTGGTTGCAAATTTTATAGCAATTTAGTTAGCCAACGTAGCACCGCACACTTACACTGCGACCTATCTCAGCGGATCGTCAAGAGGATATTGAATTAATGGGTTTATTGAGTTTAATTATTTGTTAATATTAATGCATAATGGTTTTCCAATGTGATTAAAAAAAAATTACGCAAATAACATAACACTCCCATGTATAATATACACTCACGACTTGCTCGATAAGCTAGTAATAGTATTTATCCACATGTAAAAGAAACTATGCGTAAAACTCATATACATATATGAACCGAGCGTATCTTACTTTAAATAACGCTATAGTGATATGTATCTTGTTCTTATTACAGTTTAAATTTCTTGAAATTTTAATTTGTACACAAACGTTTTGCATATTTTTGTAAAAACCACCGTCTGTTCATTCATTTATAATCAACTGTTTTTTTTTTGCCGAAAAAATTAATAATTTTTTTTTGAACCAATAATTTTTAACCTATAATAAACCTATTGTAAGATAATCTGAGCGTTGTTGGGTTAGGATAAGTTAGGTTAGGTAGAACATTTAAACCTACGTAGAAAGATGATAGCAAAATGGCGCCTTCGTGAGCAGACACTTCAAACGACGTATAAGGGTCATTCATATAACTTTTGACATGCATATAGCTTCGATCCTTCAGGAACGCGTTTAAAGTTTCATTGGTTACCTTTTGTTTTATAGACAAGGGTTAAATCAAGAGATGAAAATATTCGGGTACACATTTTGTTACCTTTGATCGGAGCCATGTTGAAATACGTGAAAGTATCCCTAATAGTTTTCAACATGGTTTACGTAAGTTATATTTAACTACAATTGGTTTTTAGGCGATTTTTTTATAGTAGTAATTAGTTTTAACTTTATTTATGTGCTATATTTATACTTTTTATAACGAAGAGAAGCTTCATTTTAATTCGATAATAATTATATAAGAAATAATAATATCAGAATCCGAATATAATAGCCCTACCATTTGTAACGCTTTATTACCATTTTCCTTAACTCTGGCACAAGCAAATTAATCAAAGCATAATGTAATAGATAATATAACACAAAAATTAAAGACATAAAGATTTGCGCGTCCGGTAATTTTGTTTTTTATAGAACGTTTTTTTAATATAAAATATACAATTCAATTTCACGGAACTATTGTCACGGGGACTTTTGACAGATTATCCGCCTAACCTCGAAAATGTGACGTCTGCCCTTTAGGCATAGAAATATTCTGAACTGAATATTTACACAGCATCATTCGCCTTACGCACTTCCGACTGAGTCCTTGTTGATTCGCGGGTGAGCGTGAGCGTTATCCATTTTGAATGTTCCTTTGATAATTATGGAAATACTAATAAATATAATAATTTAATATTATTATTATGATTGTATTAACAGACAGATAGCATAACTGACGGGTCTACTTCCGTTTCCGTTACTGAGATAGTTGTTAATCAAGACAGTTCTTGAATTGGTTGATATTGTTTGCGCTAATGACCGAATCCTGTGGTTGATTCCATACGTCCACCACACTATTGCGAATCATGTTTTCTAGGATTTGTTTAAGAGTTTGTTTTCTTACATTTCAAATGATGGTGTTTTCGAATGATTCTTAAGCTCTCGACAAGCACAGTGCCTCAAATTTGTATGTCTCAATGATATCACCATGCTCATGACTTCCTTGAGAGTAGGCAACTTGAGTCACTTAAGCCTTTCTTCATATCCGAAACGTTTCAAATATCCTGGAATTTTAGTTGTTCACCTATGCACTTTTTCCAATAAGTCACAGTTATTAATTCCATAAATGAAAGCCGTACTTCAAAATCGGTCTAATGTAAGTCTTATGAATTTTTAAAAATAAATATTCGCATATATTTGCGAATGTTTCCGTACATAGCCCTTTTCGCTATAATATAATAATATTAAAATACCACCATTTCGTATTTTGTAATAAAATTTTCATTTTCAGTTACCAAAAGACAGCCATTTAATATTTGAACATTTATATTTTAATATTTTTAAATATTACTTCGGTGGGGTAGCGGTTAATGCCGGTTTTTGATACCGAGGTTCGTTTTGTTCCCAATTTTTCCGCTGCTGAAAATTTTTACGGCTTTTTTGGCAACCCTGTCGTTTTAAGGGATGTCAGTAAATGACAGAAAAAAAATAATGTTAATTGTGTAGGGAAATTCTTAAAAATGATCGATCACAAAATGGTTAAAACCCGTTATTTACGAATATGAAATTATTTCATATAAGGACAATTAATCAGCACATTGGCGAACCAAATGTACTAAAAAATAACGTGATTTGTCATTCGTTGTATTGTCTTCGTTGTTGATTATATAAATTGATTCTGTAAAAAATTAATATGATTTTAGAGATTATTTATCTGATATAACTTCTTCCCTTCTACCCATTAAATTTATACATCGACAACTACACCTGTCTCACGAAAAAAAAAAAATATTTCTAAAAAAAATCTTACTAAAATAAAAATATTATAATTACAGTTTATTTTATTCGGAGTACATCGCGCACCGCAGGCCCTCCCGGCCCGCACCATCTCTCCGACCAGGTGCAGAGCGGTCTCAAGCATTGCAACGATTTAGATTAAATATTTAATCCGTTTTTCTCGTCATTGTGAAACATTTTTCCAATATTTTTTTCTGATTATCACTTTTGTGATATAGATCAACATCCTAAACAAATCAAAGTAAATAAAACACAAAAATTGTTTGGCATAAGTATTTTTAACAGTTTGGAAATAAGTTTAATAAAAATGTTTTATAATTATTAAATTAATCATATTTAATTTAACTAAAGGCTTTTTATGCCGGATTGAACCGGTCTAGCGGCTCTCTTAGCCACGTCGCTTTTGAAACTCTTATTTTCTATAAGTTTTTCTAAATGTTCAAGCCAAGCTCCGCGGACTAGATATTATCTGTTTAAACATTAGGTAATTTAAGTAGTAAGCTCGAGTTCAGACTGATTCTGACATCAACACAGCTCAACTTCAAGGGTGTATATTTATTTATGCAATAACAAATTAAATAATACATTTTATGTATACGTAGATGATATTGATAATCAAGAAAAATAGTAAATTTAAAACAAATATAAAGACACTGCTTTTCTGTCGGTTTTTTAATCTTAAATAAATACAATTAATTTACATTTGTATAAAAGAATGTACGAGTTAATTTAAATAAATAGCTAAATAATTTTTAGTTGGTTTTTTCCATGAATTATTCTAGAGATATTTTATTAAATATGCTGGGTACTATACATTTTAATTGTCGATACCCATACGTATTTATCCATATTTCGATAATATGTTTTTCATTCGACATTTGTATAGAAAGTGGTTGATTGCACTTGTAAAGGAGTCGGTTTCACTTTTTGTTTATTTTATAAATACTAATTTGTGAAATAAAAATTCGCTGTATATTTGCTATGGCTTTTAAGTAGTGTTGCTTGTTTTCAAGGGATTGTATTATAATTATTATTTTTTTTTGTATATTTCAATTAGTGTTATCATCCGGCTAGATTACAATTTAAAAGCATCATCTCAATTAGGACTTTTGTAAAACTTTTCTCGCTCCACGGGGCTCCAATAAAAGGACTAAATAAAGTTATATTGGATATAAAGACCATTCTTAGTAAATAAAATATTATTTCAGTTTTAATCCTGTCGGTTTTACATGCCTTTAAAGATTGACATGATTCTATCTCAGCGATGATACAGAAGATGTCTTTTTTTTCTATAGTCTATACCACTGGCGGAACACCTCTGAAGTATTAATATAATAAAAACCCAGCAAAGTTAATAGCGGCTATTATATTGTATTAAATCGAGATCTATCATTACCAGTTTATTAATAAGCATATTCAAATTTCATTACTGAACATTTGCGACGGACTTTACGTTTCAGTGGCGCTCTTTCAGACCTCTCATTGATGCAATCAGGGCGTCATTCGATTATCCCATTCCTGAAACGTGGTTCCCTCGAGGCATGTTGACGCGACATGCGGCTTCACAGGAAATTAAATTGATCGATTCATTTCATCGACGATTTCATTAATTTAGGGAAACAAACGAAGATTTTTTTCGCTGTAAGAAGCTGAACTTTTACTTAAAACATAACGAGTTGATTAGTATAATAAGAACAAATATATATTTTTTAAATATCTCGCAATTAGTAATGTAATCTTTTTAGTTTGTTAGAAAAAAAAGTGAAATAATCACATTTTGAAAGCACAGAAGAAAAACTAAACGCGAGCCTGCACGCGGGCGATAAATTATGGTCCGATAACGCGCGATATTTTACTGACGTATGCGATATATCGCGCGGTAATACCTCAGCCGTGTGCGAGCGAAACGTCAAACTTAAAAATGTTTCTGGCACTCAGTCGATACATTACGTTAGAATTTATTTTATATACAACGTCATATAAGAGTAAGTTAACGTGCTGAAGTACAATAAATATTTTCTTGAAATCCCATTTATTTACGGAAAAATATTTTATTCGCCGATTTGTACCTCTCGCTTCTCTGTCCGATTCGAATAAGAATGGTCACCTTCCCTGAAGACGTTTGCGAATTTGTATCGTGTAAGCACAGCATAATATATCAATCTCGCTAAAGATTTGTCCCAAGCTGCGGTATCTTACTCGGGGCAGTGGCGAAAGGATCCCCTAAGCCTGGGATTACATTACCCGATTAATTTCCAGAGGTGATTATAGCCAGCGCACTGGAAACTTTTGGTCGGATGGGCGACAAGTACCTGGTATCCATTAGCGATATACCTACCATTAAAGGTACAATCTAATACTTGAAAAAAAAAAAAACAGAGATAAAAAAGATCATCACATAGTTATGTAGCTATGTTGTATTTTTTTTGTTAATCTGTTGATGTCTCAAATAAAAACAACACAGATCTTGCATTAAGATATTATGTTTCATTAGACAAGCATCCTACTTCATAGAAATTCAAAAAGTAGATTTCACCGGATCAAAGAGAGGGTCTAGCCCTTGAATAGTATATTTATATTCATATGTATATGTAGAATTTATTATATTTTATATTATATTCTGGTGATTGTCCCCAACCCCCAACCCCCAAACCCTCCTACTTCCTGGTCCCGGCCTCGCTCCCGAATGGGTTTTCTATTTTTTTAAGTTTGGAGGAAAGTATTATTGGCTTTGTGTTTTAATTGTTTTTTTGTTTATTGTAATTACTATGTAAGCTGTTGTTTCCTGAAATAAATAAATAAATAAATAAAGTAGGGGATAGGCAAACTCCAATTGTACGAACTTGTATCAAACATTGCGAGATACACTTCCCGTGCGCAACGCAACTCGCCGCCGCCCGTACCCTTGCGCAGCGCGAGTGCGTCTACTGAATCTTACTATTTATGCTTATAAAACTTATTGTGTCGTAAGGGTTGCTCATATCAAATATTGTAGGCGTACAAATTTACATTTTGAATGAATTTGATCTTGTGCCATTAAAGGTGTTACTTTGATAAGTTTTAGGCCTTTATCTAACGAATAAAATAAAATTTAGTTACTAAGATATCTTATATACTAAGAAAGTAATAGCAAAATTTCATTTTTTCGAACCCTTACCCCCCCTCATTCCCGCCCCCTGGTTTAATTTTGCCCATTAACGAACGTGACCGAGTTTTTGTGCCCTTAAATTTTATCAATGATGTATCAATATTAAAGTGAGGGCGTTTTTTAAAACAGACAGTATATTATGCATGAAGGTATAGTTACATATAGTTATATTTGGTTACATTTGGTTGGTTATTTGATAACTTAGGCGTTAAGAATAATTACCTACTTGAAAAAATTGGCGGTTACAAAATTTTTCGGTTAAAGTAGATCGTGAGATCGTGGTAGTCTAGTGGTAAAGGCATTGGATTATTGACCCAAAGGTCGCGTGATCGAATCCGCACCTGGTCATACCATTTTTAACGCTTCATTACCACCATCTGCCCTGACTCTAGGACAGGCACATTAGGCCTAGTTGAGTAGGGCCCAAAATAATTGTGTATGACCTTGGTCATAGCAATTATTTAAAAACAAAAGTATATAGGCTGTCGCAAGACCATTATCGAAGGGGACTTCGGGTAACCTATTATGAGTAAGAAATAATGCGAAAGAGAAACATCCCCAACATATTATATTTTTTAACAGATGGTGTAAATTCGGTCAGCGGGCGAATTCCAATGCCGCGATGATCGATAATGGCCTTGACACTGCCTTGGCACTCGCAATTAAGATATTATGACTGAATATTTTACTATTTTCACGTAAAGTTTACGTTTTTTTTCTCGGTTACTATAATGAATTTTTGTATAGCATTTAAACAAAATTAGCAGGAACAATTAGCTGTTTTTTTTTATTGGGATACGACCTATATGTCGCGTTAATCGTACGCCATAGAAAATTGTCATGGCGCGTAGGTATAATAAGGTCGCGTGCAAACACAAGCATGTAGCGTGCTATTATAATTGTCTTGAAGACGGTTGTCGTAAGGGCTGCCAAATAAATTAAACCTCTGCCTACTTCAGAATACCCCAATATACTTAGGTACTCTCGCACATAGGCGTGGGAGCTCTTTGTACAGCTAAATAATGCTTAATGCCCGTGAGCACAACATGAACGGATTATCACGATATTAACGCCCCTTGTTACTTCAAATCGTTTCTTTCGAGTTTTCTTTTCAAATGCTCATATTAGAAATATACGCGAGTCTTTTGTGATCAGTGAATGGTATTCCCAGTGCACGATGCTTAAATTGTCATCATTATTTTTTAAGGAATATTTAAGTTCTTTGTAAAATATTATTTCGTTTATTGATATTTATGGTCCATTGATATTTATGATATATATTTTTTATTTAGAATTCACACAATTCCGTTTTTGTAGCATCCCTAGGTCGATCGCGTGCTTTTGTTTGTTAGTGGTCAATTAAATTAATGTGGTTAGTGGTCAATTAAATTAACTAAAATTATTATTATACTATACTCATACTATTATTATTATTACTTATCGTTAATACTTCTTTATTTGTTTGTAAGACTGTGAAGTGTTGATTTCCTTCAATAAAGAACCCAGATTGACATACATATGTTAACACTAACAATTTTCACGTAGACTCTTCAGTAGGTTATCGTGTCAACAAGGAAGTCCCTCAGTTTTAGATATGTCTGTCTGTGATTGAAACACGGAGTAATACTGGAAAAGTGAGAGAAGTCACTTATGAATGTTCAATCCTTCAAATTATGAAGTCTTTTCCACTCTAAAGATCATATTCCCAAAACACTTTATACCTTAAGCATCGTGAATCCCGGTTCTAAATTAAAATAAACTGTTTTGGCAGGTGCGGCATTGTTAGAACTCTTTTTCTCATTTTAGAAGATCGTATTCCCAAAATACATTGTACCATAACTCCCAGTTTTAAATTCAAATAGTTTAATTCTGAACGTTTAGAATACCTTCATTCTCATGTAACTTTTTCCTTTTCTGCCTACATTGTTTTAAACTAATTACCATGGGTTTTTAACCATGAATTTTGGTGGTATAAGTGTTCGTAGTGCTTCTGAAGCTTTTCTCGCATCGTCTCATACTAGTTCTAACCTGGTAGGTAGAATAATAAATCTGTCACATATCACCAACGTCGAGGTTGACGGCATGAGCGCACTGGCGAGGGATCGTTGGTAGCAGCTACTTCCAACAAAGACATTACCAATACTGGCTTCTGTGCAAACAAGTTGGATTGGGTGTTTCTAGCTTCATGCTTATTACAAATAAAATCACCTGTATTTAGATCAAGCTAATAACTTTTTATCAATCAATCAAATTTTATTATTACTACATTATATTATATAGTAGTTTGATAATTAATAGTGATATAACACTGCTTCAAATTTCATTTTGACAGCATAGTTCACCGTCGCTCGTCGCCGAGTTTCCAGTACGCTCCAAGCTGTATTGCTTTCATATATTTTCTTAATTAATGGTAGCATTTTAACAGAGCGTTAAATTATGAATAAGCCTAAAATAAAATATTAAGTTTAACGTTCTGAATGTTGGATTTCGTAACAGTATTTCATTAGGCCTTCGCCGCTGCCGCGCGCGCCGTCCGCGTCGGGTCGATGTGAAAAGTAATTAACCCGACAAAACAATGAAAATATTTCACTCTACCTGACTTTTTGGAACCTTGTTATTTTTCGGGAATAAAAATTTGCACACTAAGTAGTTAATGCTTCATGCGCGTTAATGTGTGAAAGTGCCATTGGCGCGGATGAAAAGACTTGTAAAATTTCGGAGAAAGGGCAAAATATAGCGTATGTATATGCATACGAGATAGAACTTTTTCCAAATTAAGCCACGGAGTTTTATGATCATTCGCATATTAAGGAAATAGGAATAATTTTACACCGTAAAAGAAAAAAAATATTATTGACACCTTTGGTTTGTAAACACTTAACTCAGTTTAAATTTGACTGTTTTTTTTATATAATAAAACACTAACGCACCTTTAATTAAACCTTGGTTCTCACGTCTTATATCAATACTTGCTGCTAAGCAAATGCAGTCAGGCGAGCAGGGTGTGTTATCATTAACATTTTCCGAAGAAAGTAATTCTAATCAATTTGTCAACAATAAATTTCAATATTGTTATTTTTGGTATGGTACGATTTTTTAATTGTCTTATTATGAATAAATATGATACCTATTACATGAAAAAAAAAAGTTTAAGGCATAAAACAACATGTTTGAATGTAAAATATGTAATACCGAAAATATGACCATTCATAAAATTAAATTATATTTTGGTAGAACTGTCTCTAAAATTATAATGGTTTCTGAACAGTCGTACCTGCTAAAAATAAGGCGAAGTTCAAAGGAGGAGCAAGGGCGCTTTATTACTGTCCGGGTATATTTCGGCACCTCGCTAAAAGGACACTTCTGTTATGAGAATAAAGGTACATCCCATACCGCAACCGTGTGTACCTTTGTGCGTTAACGTTTTGTGATAAAGTACTCAGTCCACAAAATTTTCTAAAAGCATTCACGTGTACCCACGTCATCTTTAGGCAGTAACAGTTTCCACGTTGTTATATACTTTTAATAGTCACGAACACACTTTCCCCATGACCGCTTAAACTTTTATACGAGTATATATTTTTGTCAGTAACAGAGGCTAATTGGCAATGTAATGACAGGCCAATTAAAACACGATTCCAAAACACAGTGAAATAGATATTTTTAAAATTTTCGCCAGTAAATCGGGATGTATAATTAACGTTGTATTTGTTAGATACCTAAATAAGTTGTATTTTAATGTAATAACACATAACAATTTCATACATTAGTTATAATAATCAAATATTTTATCATAATTTTCACCTTTTTTGTGAATATACATATAAAAAAATAAAAACAAAAAAATATACTGAATTTAAAATAAACCCACAATTAAAAAACTAATAAATAATAAACTAAACTTCTTATTATTAGTAAACTATAAAAAAAAAACGTTATACCATAACACTGAAGTCTACGCAGATAGACATGGTTTATAGTGAAGTTGCAAACGGTGTATTTCATATTTTGGTGTTCACATCATAGCAACTCGGTCGTACCAAATGAGTGGGCACCGAATGTGACCTTCGGAGAAGTCACATTCCAGTTGAACATAATGGTATAGTTATCAATAATATAACAATATCCTTTAAATTTATTAACCGATGCATGCTTTATACTTATAATTTAAGAAAACTTTAATAGAATTATCCCTAAGCAATCGCCCAAAATGTGTAGGTATTCCAATAATCGAAATCGCTCAAGCCAATCAAACATGAAAACATTTATAACGGAAAGGTTATTTTTGGATTTTTGTTACTTGAGGTAACCTAATACAATGAAAATCTAACCACCCCTGAGAAATTCTAAATATTATGCAAAAAAAAAACATCAAAATCGCTTGAGCCATCTTGGAGTGACCATCTCCATAAGTGACCATACAGATTGCAAAAATAAACCATACAGAACGAGTTGATAAACTCCCTTTTTTCGGTTAAAAAACCTACTCCACCACCGGGTATTGAACATAAAACCTAATAAGTAATATCTAGTAATAATAGGTACACTTTTCATGTTTGTAGCGGTTATATGTATAAGCTGTACTTAACCCAGATGTCATATAAACACCTATGGGTTATCGATCACGTAGTGTTGGTTGAGGAAAATATAGATTATGTTATGTTATTAGGAGTAAAATGAATAACCGGAACGGTTTATATTGTAATATTTATTCTGCATAATGCTATACAGCTCTGATAAAACATGACGCAATTAGGATTAATGGATTCTTCTAATTAACAATGCTATCTGTCTAATAATTCGGTACTCATCAATAACTAATACGTTATGTTTTTAACTATGCTTTTAAACGAGTTTCTGTACAGATTGCTGCATTGTAAAAACTATAAAAACGTCGTTAAACCGCGCTTCTATGGAGATGCCATTTAATAGATTGAAACAATATTGAGACACTCACTTTGCAGAGGGCGTCAAACAGGAGCGCACAATTATTGCCCGCCGAGCACTAAGCCGCGCTACTTACCTCACGTCACCAAGACGGCTGTAAAGCGTGCATACGTTTTGTAGGACATATTAAAGCCTGAAATATGTAATATTTTAAACGTGTTAATTGTGTGTAAAGGTGATAAAAAAATATTTAAAACATTTTCTGCGTTTTGCTTTTTATATTACTAAGCCGGCGACGGAGTAGGCAGTTAGTTATCCCTTATTTAAAAAAGACCCCCACGGAAGCTTCTTTGTTTCGGTTTTAATCAATAGATTATCAGCAATGATATCACTTACACCCATACTTATTGTTTGATCCTCAAGTGAAAACAGAAACCCTAACTTAAGGTGTCTTCAAGGCATTCGATTTCTAAACCTTCAAGTTGCATTGCCAAAACAAAAATTACACGAACCCAGTGACAGGATTTGACGTCATTATTAGCAGAGATGTGTCGTTAATTTTGCATTTGAACATTGGCAGTCTACCGTATTGCGCTTGTAACCTTAAAATTAAACAGCTTAACGAAAGTGTTTTTCTTGACACCAGCCCTATTTTAATATTTGCCTCTGTTTACGATTCGCGATTGCCTGAAGTGAACGTTGATGTTAGGGAAATGAACATATTAAGTTTTGACATTTGCGATGACATTTTCAAATTAGGGCTAGACCTTCCTCAAGCAAAATTGTCCGTTGTTTATTCAGGATTCCCTGAAAGCCGATATAACTACGCCATTAATCTATACTATTTATGTAATTTTCTAATAAATCTACAGATTTACATAGTGGTTTACATTTACATACGAAGAGAATAAAAAAATAATTAATAGTACGTAAATCTAAACACCGATTCCTACATTAAGCTATTTAGATAATAGTACAACTGATAAACATCTTTTAAATAAAACATTCAGAAAACGAAAATAAGATATTGACAGTGAAACACAAACTTAAATATAAATAATATTAAAATTTTTCAATTATTCATAAAATCTAGATATTTTTTTAAAATTGTAATTTACTAATTAATTCATTATACAAGAGGAAGATTCGAGGAATAAGAGAGTGACGAGAAGTACTCGTATTTGACGAAACAAATAGGTGATATACATTTAAATTATGTATTCTGTAATTGGCACATTAAAATGAAAAAAATCCTTTTCGGCACACTGGAAGGCAGAGGTAGATTTCACTGGATCAAAGTAAGGGATAGATAAATTCCAATTGTACGAGCATAGCTGCTGCGCGATCTACTTAATTTTTTTAAGCTTAACTAGGGCTTAATTTTTTTGTATCAATTTGAAAGTGATTGGTGTAAAATTACGACTGTTATCGTGTCCACAAGAAAGTGATATAGATAGATAGATATATGGATATATAAACTTATTTATAAACTTTAAAACTAAGGGTGGTTTTGGGCTCTAAGAGATATAGTTTATTATTTATGATCTAGAAGTAGCGGCTTGGCTCAGTGGCAATATAGTATACATGTAAACATCATAAATTACTTCCTATCCTCCTGTTTTATAAAAAGAGTCATAAGGGTGCACCTATCTGCATCAGAAAACGTGAAATACACTGCGTGGCTGGTAATGACTTAAAATGTGTTCATGCGAGTTTAAAAGGATGAAAGAGGTTGTCATGTAATTTTATTTTTATTTCAGCAGAATTATGTAATAACGTTGTTGTAGATGCTTTTAATTCAGTAAAAGTACTGTTTGAACGGTTAAATTATTTTTAAAATCAAGGTAAAACTGCCTTATTATGGCGATGCGCTCGCTATGTTTCCACTGACAAATCATCAAACACTTGGGGCAAGGTTCATCGACCACCAGGTAACGCCATTCGAGCTACACCACAGTGGGCCGTTACATTATCCTTGTCCCATTGGTAACAAACAAACAAATTTCGCCTAATTTTGTAATTTCCTTCCAGACTGAGCCATATTTTAAAGGTTTTTTTCGATAGAGTAGGATAGGAAACAGTGTCAAAGGCTTTTACTAAATCTAAAAATACTGTGATACTGTGGTGTGTTTAGTTCACTATCAACTAAAGCCTTGGTTTTGTTTGCAAGTGCGTCTTATGTACGACTACACCCTGGCCCCCACTACACCCTAATTACTTCCGGCACAACATTTGGCTTCTTTATTCTATTTAGAGGCGCTTTTCGTCTACGTTTAGGTTATTACTATTATTTTTGGTTTGTACTCGTAACAGCTGACTTCATCATTTTGGCCTCCTTTGTGGGTGGGAAATATCAAAATTTCAGTTGATTGAGAAACACTATATAAGTTAAACTCTTGTTATAAGTTAAACGTATTGCTAAGTTGTCTAAACTATTTTCAAGAAAAAATCATCAGTTCTCATTGTTTTTTCTCTTTTTTTCTCTCTTTTTTCTTAATAAAAAATAAAAAAAAACTCTTTTTTTTTAATTTTTAAATTTATTTATAAGTAATATCTTTTATTTTCGTAGGTTCTGTTGGTAAGAATTAAAAGGAGTACGATTTACTTTTGAATTGGATAGTTTTTCTTCGGTTTGATTCGGCCCGCAGAAAAAAAAAACCTAAACACAAACGCTTTCTTATGTAAGACATGTGATAACTATATGGGGTAACTATTTCGCTCTCATGTTCTTTAACACTAATAAATAATAAAACCTCATTTCTCACTTTACCCGTATCATAAACACTTTTATAATGAAATGCGCATCCAACGAGGGTTGATTCTAGCATTGCCGCCATTAAAAAGGCTCGCGTGCTTATATTACAGCAGAATTTTAATTACCGAGAGGTATTCGCCATTGGGTTAATTTTAAATCCATCGTGCGTTGGGCCTTGGGCTCGGTCGTACACGTAGTACGATTTTAAATTGTTACGTGAAAATAGGCGAAATAAAATCGCTCTTACGGTGTTTTACGTGGGAGCGGTTAAAGCGGGTATATACCTACCTTTAAATATATTTTTAATATATTTTAATAAATTTTACCTGTAAATACATTTTTGTAGGTAGAGACTAAAAATTATAATGCGATTCGGTAGTTTTTGCTTTATTTATTTTAACAAAACATTGTAACCATCCTGGCAAAAACGCTGTTTTGGCTGCAATAAACTGAAAATTAGTTGAAAATAAACGCATATATTAAAAATAGACATAAAATAGAAGGTTCAATTTAAAGTATTAGCTGAATTTCTGGAATTATAAATATAAATATAAAAAATCCCTTTCGAAGATAACTTAGTACCTACATAAATATTGAAAAAAAGTAATGTTTACTTGTAGTACAAAGTAAGGTTTTGAACCGTTTGCCTTCGTATAGTATTTTTATTAAATTAGCTGCGTGAAAGATCTTAAGATTTTTTGTTAAAGTATCATCTTTTTCTTATTTCATCGATTTAGATATGTTATTTTGCTTCATATCCAATGCAAAAAACCACCATCAAATATAATATTTATGTCAAATACTTTTACAAATTCTTATACATCGCATGAGAAGAGTGACCTACTGCATTATTTTAGGAAAAGTTCATTTATTTATTTATTTATTTGTTGACAGTATTTTAACATCAATTACATATAATGCAAAGTACTACCTAACTAGGCAATGCCCGTACTAAAGTAGACTTTACTAAAAGCATCGTTCTTATAAGCATAACCGTCACACTGCGCAACATACAATTACAATTATTAGAATTATTTATATTATCATTTTGTGGTATTTGGAACGTATTAAACATTCATTATAGTGGGTTTATTTTTGCATCAAATCGAAAGTCTCGTAGATGTTTCTGAATAGCAGATGAATTGAAAGTTAAAAATAAACAGATTTAAATTGGAATCCGTTATGGACGTTCAAAAATTAAATTGGAAAAATACTGTACAAATACAACGCCGCAAAAGGAATCTAAATTTCGGGCAAATTGAATAATAACATCGATTGGTCCATAAAATCGACTTCTCGCTCATTTTCTACTCGCTAATTTAGCACAAAAAAAATAAAAACTAATTGAATTTTTGAACCGCATCTTTAAGGTCATTTTTGATAAGCAACGTAATTTAGTTCCACACTTTTTGTCCGGGGAGTATTATAATTAATTATTATTTATGTTTCAAACTTAATTTTTTAACCTTTTAGAAACAGCAAACCTTTACAAGTAGGATAGTTTTTAACATGTTGGTCGTAATTAATTTTCCTATCCCTATTTTCCTAAATAAATATTTTGTTTTTCGCTTATTTTATAAACACTAAAATAATTTGATTAAAAGTTTACTTAGATCGTTAACATGATAACTGCCTGTTTTTTGAGCTATTATTATAAGCACACATTATTTTGCTATTAGTATAAATAATTTATTATTATTATATTTCTAATAATACTTCATATTCAGTAATTATAAATAGGACCTGCATATTGGCCTAGGCAAAGCCATAACTAGATGCTTGAAAAAAAACATTCGTTTCAAATTTTGATGTGCATTTTTACAAAATGAATATTCGCCTTTGCAATTATTATTATATGGTAGTATTTTTTTATTTGTTATTTTATCTTACTATTAATTCGCGATCCAAAAAGGCGGCACCTGATTATATACTTTTTACCTGTTAATACAGAAGGTAGAAAATTATAGTAGTTTATTTTTAGCATCATTTGCGTGTATTTATTTTATTTGTATTTTAATTTAGTATTTTATTTTACCACCTTGATATCTAAAATCTATCATCCTACCCACTGGTTTAGCACTCTTATGTTCGGGTGACAGACGGAAGGATCTGTGCCAAATTGCCACCGAAGAGGCATCACCTCGCGCCGAAACGTCTGGCATTCATTCAGTAAGCCCTCCCTATTTTGTTAACCTATTTAAGCCTAGTATTTAAAGATATTTATTCAAATGAGATAGAGTTTGAAGGCTTTCAAGAATTTACGAAAAATTTACGTTCAAATTTATTATGATGTGGTATGATTAAATATTTCGCAATATTACTGTTAAAATAACGAAGTTTTTTTCATACAATATTACTCAGAAACAGAAACGGCAATTAGTAGCTCGACTCACGTTAGTGGCTCTTCCGCGCCGCGCCGAACCGGCGAGACTGTAAAATCGCAATTTCCTTTTAATCTCCATACCCTACCATTGTTTGCACTCCACCTACGCAGAACAGCAGTAACTCGCATGCAATAGGTAAACGAATTAGCAACTGTTATGTTAAAAAAGTATTCTAATAATTAATAACAAAAAAAATCATTATACAAAACTGTCGTAATTCATTATATAATTTTGCAGATTTTTACATACCGTGTGTAGATGAGTATATTTTAATCCCGATGAGTGAAAGATGATCACACATCACACACGGCACAGTATAAGTGAAACAATCTACAAAATTATAAAAAAGTTCCTAAATGTGGTATTGGCAGATACAAAAAAAGATAGTTTTTTTTTTAAATTACTAAGACCTATGTCAATGTCATATACAATTGTTTTGGGCCCTATTCAATTAAATTTGCTTGTCAGGAAAGTTGGCGGTGGTAATAAAGAGTTCAAATTGTGCAATCATTTTTTGTGGATTCGAACCACTGCGGATCGCTGGATCAGTAGACAAAAGCCTTAACAACTAACCTGCCACGACTACACAATACAAAGAAACTAATTTTAAGGTAGTTACTTTTTAATAAATCTTTATTTGTCCAAGGTACATAAAGGTGAAGTAAAAAATATCAATGGAAATTGTCTCCTACTTCTGATGAATTTCAAACGTTTTAATTTGATTATATAAAAATAAAATAGAAAGATTGTTACTATTTCAGTATTTTTTTTTAAACGAATATAAATATTTCATTATATTTTTTTGGCCACACCAGCGACTGCACAAATATAACTATTTTAACGTGTGAAAAAATAAATAATGTTTTTTCTCCTATTGTAATAAAACACATATTGTTCTAATTGCATAAAAACCTACTGGTTTATCGAACTAATTAAACAATAACCGTTGACAGATAATGTGTGGTTGATATTTTAATTATTTGGTTTTAAAAAAAGTACTCGACTAATGATTTAAATATATAAAAACTCTCGTATATTAAAAATAAATATCATAATATATCGCAATGCAACGTTGCCTCAAATTTCTATTTACTTTTTCTTTTTGCCTCGAATTTACCTAATAGTGAGGTTTCATTGAACACGCATAACACTTTTTAACACTTTATCGATGGCGAATTGACACAGGTGATTTTTGAGGTTATATTAGCAAGTGGTAAGGGTGATTGGATAATATATTTTATGCTATAGTAAATATGTATGTAAATATGGCTAGTTTTGTAAATATTACTTAGATAGGTACTACTACTGCTATATATGTAGATATATGTGTATATATGTATATATATGTAGATATATGGTATATATGTAGATAGGTATTACTTAGATATTACAACTAAACAAGAACAAGAACAGGTTATTGTATATACAAGAACCTGTTAACACTAAACACTAAACTTAAGATAACTTATGATTTTATTTAATTATCATAAGTACCAACGCACTTTTATTGTACTTTGATAGGTGATCTCAATAGTAACTATTCCTTTGTAGCAACTCATAAGATTTACTACGACTACAATGCGTCACCTCGGTCGTGGTGGTTGACACTGCCTCCCCTCCCCCGTTCACCTATTCCCCACAATTTTCCACTTTCGAACGGAACCTGGATTGGACTAAACAAATACGACTATTTGATTAATATGCGAAGCTTTCAGGCGGGCACAATTGACCAGGTAGTGTAGTAACTGGATGATTGGCCCGTTCTACTTAAAAAGAATATTCAATTCGCCGCGGAGAATATTTAACAGCGTTTTTCTCACACCGCCGACCGAGTTGCGCCAAGCAACAAGTAATACGCTGTAACGGGGGTATGTAAGACGTTGGTTACGTGTAGGTAAGGGATAAGGTGAGAATAGAGATAGAGTTTAGACAGTCGCCAAGTTGTTTATTCAGGTTACACACTAATCCTAACCAGTTTCTAACTCAGTAAAAATACCATTGAGTTAGTATTTAGTTGACTACCTAGAGAACGTGTCTAGTCGGAGAGCGCGGTAAATAAAGACTGAAGACCGAAAGTACTGTCTTCGATTATGAAAACCACACCGTGAGAAAGGAATTTATAACTCATCTTGAGACGATCTCAGGGTGTGTGAGTTAAGCTCGGATAACTGGGCATGAGAACTGTATGTCTGGCAATTTCACGGGTGTGCAATATTTTTACGTCATCAACTCGTGGCGGCGGCACACACAAATACGCGTTTAATATTTAAATAGTTGACATAAAGAAGGTTATTATTGACCCAAACCCGAAAATGTCAACTGGTATATAATAATGCACAATTACAAAAAATACGTTCTTATTGTATTTATATGTTATATTATAATTAATGACCACGTATAAATTTAGGGTATGCACTATACAGAAACGTATTTGCCTTACCATTAGTAAATGTACAGCAAATACAACATACAATTATCCTTTTAACGAACGTCCTTTCAAAAGCTAAATTGGTCAGTTCATTAAATTACTTAATTGTTACATGATATACTAAGACCTTCAAATTAACCTTTTATTATTTATGAAAATATGCACAAAGCTTTTATTGCATTTTATAAACCAACCACTGTTGCGGGCAGTTATAATCATTGCTATCGCTATTTCTACCCGAAACAAAAATAATAAATAACTCCTTATACTTTACGAAAACTTAAATTATTTACTATTCTAACTATGATTTTCAAAAAAAGTACTAAAGTAATTTATGGCCAAATTTTTTTTACCATCATTTTTTTACGAAGTAGTGGTAAATTATCTCCATGTTTCAGTACCGAGCGCTTGGATCGATTTTAAAGCACGCGGCCCCAGTTACACGATCATATTTCATTCACGTAAAGTTAATAAATTATTATCTCTGAAAACACGATGACGTTTGATATACCGTCATCGCAAATAATATTTGAAATACGCTGGTGGTTCTTACCGTAAAGCCACGTCACATAAATTATTTACATGCTAATAATAAATTTCATATTGCAGTAGTGTCGTGCTAAATTATTTTTTCATATTTTTTATTTAATTATTTATTGGTAAAATAATATGAACTATACACTAAGGTATTTCAAGATAATATGTCCCTATAGCATAATTGTGGATATTTAATGAGAATTTAATCAGTTTTTCAGTAAGGCGATTTAGTTTTCTGGTCTATTGATGTCGGATTTTTCCATAAAAAGCTGGATATGTTTAAACATAATTATTACTGCACTAATATTAGAGCTGAGTAACAATTTAATGCTCTTTAATGCTAAATAAAAATACATAGCTTTTCTAATCTATCCATATCATCCTCGCCATTGATATTATAAGTACGTAAACCCGTGTTGACATTTACCCTTTCTTTTCTCTTTTCACTTTTAAAGGAGGTTTAGAATAGGTACGCTAGCCGTTCTTTGACAGCAGCTGCTTCTCGCTCAATCCATAGTTCTGTCCTTCTCCTACCTCTTTTCGTCCTACTCTTATCGACTTCCAGGTCATTGGGCAGATTGTCTGGAAATGGCGGACACTTACATATTGTCAATCAGGCCGTCATCTCGTTGGGCACGTAACGGGTTATGTTACCACAACACAATTTTATTATACTCGATACGATAGATTATGCGATTTTTTAATGTGTTTTTTTTTAGCACCGTAATTACATATTTCTATATATAGTCCACGCATTATTTAAACAAAGGTATTTTAAAATTACACAAGTGTATAAGTTTGACAAATCAGTTTACACTTTTGTATTAATATTGAATTTAATAAACATTTTTTCAATGAACAAAGAAGAAGCACATTTGGTTTTTGTAATTTAAATTATTTTTTATATAATTTACGAATATATTTCAGTTTAAGTATATGATAATAACAATGCGTTTATAAAGATTTGGAAATGATTAAAGTAAGGATAAAAAAGGTGATTAGATAGTTATCAAAATTAATACTCCGAATAATACTTAAAATAAACTATTTTCTTACGTATTTATACACATTTTTTCTTCTTAAGTGTCACTTTTGCTAATTTTTGGGTTCTGCTTGACGTTATGATTAAGGTACAGGGGATTAGAGGGGATGATCATGTGGATGCAAATAGCAATGTCATAGCGCCTCAGTAAAAGTCATGCTTAAGGCCATTACTCGATCATGAAATGATGCATGAACTAAAGAGGGTAATTTCCCAAAGGTGCCATACATTATACTCGGACTGTGGCCAACACACACAGAGGTCCCTAGCGTGTTGGTGTGTTTGTGGACGCTTTCATGTGGCGATTAAAATCTGACGAAATCATAATATGACAGACAGAATCGCAATAAAACAACACATTAAAAAAAATGTTACCCATTTGCATTCGCAGTAATAAAAAAAAAATAAAATGTGATGGACTTTACAGAATGGCTGGAACAATATTTGGCAAGCAATATATATCCAAAATGTTGAGTGGTTATTTTGAACAGTACACGTGTAACAATACATATAATGATACATATAAATTATTAAAGTAGTATAATAAAATTTGTTCACGTTAAAAAGAGAAAGTACCGATATTATGAAAATCTTTCGAAAAGCAAATGGTGGAAACATATACACAATCATGCAGAAAACTTTAATTTGACAGTAGTTTAATATTAAGTATCGTCAATCACATGTATAGTAATGAACTAACAGGACATATGGAATACCACAAGGAACGGTTCTGGATCTAGTTTTGTTCCTAATTTATATAATGACATTTTTAATCTTAATATTAATGGTCTTATGGAAATCGCCTAACAACGTCAGTCTAGCAACGGACTAAGTTCATCGGAGCAATAATTAAATTAGGTAGATCCGGCATTAGCGTTTGAGTTGACGTCAATCAAAATCTCACCACAATTGGAACAGGGCAGGCCACGCCGTACTTTGGTACCCACGCGTTCACCAGGTGTCCCAATTAGCCTCACCGAACCTGACGTTTCCTCACCTGGATTTAGAAACCAGGCAAACGTTAGTGACACCCCGCCAGTATAAAACGGGGTACTCCAGGCAGACCAGTCCCAATGGCTGCTCCACCAGAATCCCCGTACAAAGTGTCAGTCCCTATAATCGGCAGAAAGCCAGCCCCTAGATAAGGGATGATAGAATTCAAGCAAAAAAAAAGGAGAGATCAACGCAGTTCATCCAGTACCTCAAGTAACACGTGAACACATGCAGGTCGTCAAGCTCCTTGGAGAGAGGAATTACAGTATGATGTAGTCCCCGGCATGGTTTCCTCATTCCGTGGGCAGCACAGTGTCGAAGATCTTCATCACGTAGCGCCTATCGGAAGGAATCTGAGGAGAGCCTACATTTAACGGACTTAAATAATGTACCGTTGGTTAATATTGTGTCATCAGGAATCTACTGAAACAAATCTTTTACCCAAGAAGTTGATAACAACCCGAAGGGCCATTACAGTCTAATGTTAAGCTTCGCTGATGATACTGTCCTGCTGTTTAATGAAAAGTCATGAAAAAATATGCACCACTTGACTAAAAATGGTACTAATATATCCAAAGTTTGTTTAGGTAACTACGATAATAACTAAGTTTATATGTAAATAAAACCAGACTTTTCACGTTTTCTATCAGGACAACCAAAAACAGCAATTTGACTAAGATTCGCGATAACCAGGCTGTCAGTAATAATACTTAATCAATATTGATTAAGCATTGTTATCAATATTTTCTTATGCTAAAACGAATATCACCTCAACCTATTAACCTATTAACTCAACTTTCAAAAAAAAATTGTACGTATTTAAATTATGATAATGACATATGAACTAGGTCTTAGTATTTCTTTATTTTTAAATAATAAAAAAAAATTACCGATAAAATAACATTTTTAAAATCACTGCCCAGGGGAGGGCGTACCGCGAAAACACTTCTTGACCCTGTAATAAAAATTCGAAACGTAATTTATCAAAGTGGCCCATCGTAAACCATTACTTTACCCTTCAGAAAACCTATTTAATCAATTTAATGTTTTAGATACACACAAATTTGTATTAATTAATATAATCACCTTGGACGAATCCCTATTTAATGCACACGGGAAAGACACAGGCTCTAAGTACTACCAATCTTGGAGCTCCAAGGTAAAAACGTTATTTTATATGACCTTCAAAAACAACATTCATTAATAGCGAGGTATTTATCATTTTTTGTGGGTTGGATATAGTTCTGTTAATAAAATACAGTCAGTAATTTAAATTAATACAAGTTCCTGATGAAAAAGAAAGAAGCTGGGTAAACGAGCTAAGTTTAACATCCTCCCTCGGGCCTAGTTCGTGCCCGGAATCACAAGATCGAGCTAATAGGAAAGTTCTAAGAGGACAAGCAGAAAGTGATACTTGTGAACTCATTTATGTTTTATTTTTGTTTGTTATCATTTTTAAATTATGTAGCTTAAGCTTTGTCAGGTTTGCTACAGTATCCCGTTTGTTCACAAAAGCGACATTTCACAATAGGCTAAAAAAAATCCCCCCCAGTACCTACTGCTTTCGCTATTTGAAAAGCCATCATATTTATGGTATAATAATTATATCATTCGTTGTATTGCGAAATGACTTATTCTGTACATTCTATTATCTTGTAACGCTAAAGAGTACCTACAAATATATAAACGGCTTACCATAAAATGGCTATAGTGTTTTTTTTTTAATTGTTTTTTGATAAATAGAAATAAAAATCATATAAATAGTAAAAAAATAACTTGTTTTGTTATAATAGAAATAATTTACTCTGTTTTTCTATTTTTTTTAAAAACAATGTCTAGAAAACTCTAAATATGCTTATCTCATGCTAAAGAAACTGCTATTAAAAAATGACTCTTTGGTATTTCAATTATTTTTTAAGACCTAGACCTCTTTCTTTCTTAATCTTTATTGCTAGTAGATAATAATGGTATAGCTTAGTTTAAACCTGATAATATTTCGTGGAATATTACAAATGAGTTATTTAAAAATAAATAATAAATAAATATCAACGGGTATAATAATAATATTAATATATTTGCACTAAAATGTTTAAAGGTATAGTATTATTTAAGTTATTTTTCATAAATGTAAAGTAGGTTAATTTCTAATATGTGTCGTATTTTCTATACTGATATATTTACTTTTTCTTCATAGTATTTATTTAATCAGGTTTTTATAATAATTATCTACACTTAAATAAACTGTGATAAGAACTGTGAGAAGTATTAATAAATGTTTTAGAATTAAAATTTGGGCATTATCTTTTAAGACCCTAATGGAAAATAAACTGTTTTAAAACTTTTGTTGTTGATTTCTCAGAAGAGAAAAACAAAGATATAAACTAATATTAACTTATATTCTTAGTAAAAATATATGGAATGTTATACACATATAATAAAAAAAGTGAATCGAAAGAGAAATATGTTTTATATCATCACATTTTCCATTACTTTACGACTAAGAGTTATAAACTGAGAAATTTGAGAATATTTCAAAGTCAACGATTATTGGAAATTTATTGGATTTCGAATAACCTTTAAGCGCCGAGATAGAAGGTAGCGGCTTCACTTCACCTTTCTCTCTCTTTCCTCTATCTCTCTCTCCCTCTCACTTTCTAAAAGCTTTTAATTAATGTCGGTGCGTACATTACAAGTAGCAATGTGCGGCATTAATTTAATATAGGTTATATACTTTATATGTATCTCATAGCATTACTTCTGAGGAAGTGAGTATTTTCACATCAGAAAAAATTCAAAATAAATAAACATAAAAATAAAAAATAAAAAAAATCGGAACATATTTAAATCAGGTTAACGTTTAATTAAGATTGTAAATATGTAGCAATTTATATGTATATTTTTCATACTTCAGAAATGAAGGACATGTGATATCGAATCTAGTTTATGTACTTAATTTAGATAAAATATTTTTTTTTTTTTACCCAATGAATAAATATATTGTTGCTATCATTTTTTATGTTGCAATATGTTTCGGACAACTGTAAATATAGGAACACTTTCAAAATTAAAGTTATTGCTGGAAATTCAAATTTCGTTTGTCCCTGAGTCTAAACCGTTGACGCTAAAGGCTTAAATCCAACAATTGTTATCGTAAATTGTCGCTTTTATGTACAGAGGTGTCCCTGCCATTAGTCCTAAATGGCTTCCCAGAATTTTATTTTATAATTGGTTCTAAATTGTTCGTTTCTACAGAGTAAATATCGTTTAATAGGGCCGCGTGAGAGGCGCTGGCGAGGGCGGGCGGACGAGGGTAGTAAACAATTTTTTTAACAAAACGCTCTACCGGATTCAAACCGGGCTCGTCTAGATATGGCATGAATAACATAACACATCTTCGAATTTTGCACTGTTTAATATTTATAAAGGCTGGTAAAAAGGTAAGAAATATAACAGAAGAAAAAATTGGGATTGAAAAAATACATTTTGTTATATAAATATTATATAATAGGTAAAATATTTTTTGCTTTTCACGTGCTTTAGGTAACCTCTTTCAGGTGCAAAGTGAATAAAAACCAACCGTATAACTTCAAGCGCTTGCGGACTGACTCCCGCATTGATTGATGATGTAGACCCGGTCGCAATGTGCTTTCTTTACCTTTAATTTTTCCTTTTTTTTCTATATATTTTTTAAAGTAAAAAATGGAAACTAGCTAGTCATTTAAATGTTATTTTACGTACACGGGTAGAATATAATAATTTAATTATAATTGGTGTTGTGCATAAGAATCAGAACTCAATAAATACATATTCTTATTTAGGTACTGAACGCACTGCCGATGTTATAAATCACAGATTCCAAAACGTTTTGGACCTGTCGCCCAGTTAGTATGACAAAAACTTTACCCCCTCCCTCAACATTTGAGCAAGTGACTGATATTGCGTTCATTGCACAGTAGTTGTCCGACATCAGTCGAAGATAAATTTGAAATGCAATATTTATGTGTTTCTTAATATCAAACCGCCTCACCACCACTTCTGAACCACTACCGCTTCCTAGCATCTCTTTGGGAACTACTGGTATAAATTATATTTAATTTTTCACTTGTGCTAGATAAATTCTCTATTGAAGAAAAATACCTTTTGGCTGAAACAGGAAGGATGCGCAGTTTGTCTGTAGCTCAAAGTCATGATTTATTATTATTTAAAGTCAATGGTTCGCATCCCACGTTGACGGCTGTCACACATAAATGCGACACGGCAGAAAATATCGCATAGGTCACGACGAAAAGAAAAGGCTTTTTTAAAAAGCATGTTAAAGCTTTATAAAATCTTGTCTTTAATAGTCTTTAATAAAGAGCGTATTCTGCAAACATTCAAGAGGCAGAAACCGTCAGAAATTTGCATTAAGTTAAGCACACGACCGAATAAAATTCAAATGACAATTTTTCTTTAAATTGCTTTTTTTAAGAACGAAACAGAAATCCATAGAGGGCGCTTATTTTTCATTCTTGTGCTCTTAAAACTGGATCGTATTACTCTCATTTCCTTTACGGTCTTTTTTAAATTTTATGTTAAAATAAACAAAAATTATATATACAATAAACATGCAATTTCTTTACTAGAAACACCCCTCTTATAACTTTCCATTTCTAATAATTTAACCTACTACTTGTATTATCACAATAATTACGTCAGTTTCAGTTGCTTTATTTTTAACTTTTTCTTAAGACTAATTATTTATTCTTACGTATTGTAATATTTTTTTTATCATGGATTAGGGAATTTAGGTATTAAAGTTCAAATTTAATGTTCTCTTATGCAAAAATTGCAATGTTCGATTTTAAGAAAATATAAAAATAAAATACAAATACTCATAGTAAGTTATAAAATGTTTAGCAAGTCGAGTATGCGCCATTCATGTTTGCCAATTTAATTAGGTATTATTGCTCAATAAATTTCTTAGCCTCCATAATAATATATATATTTTGGATATTTTTTGGTCCTTGTCTAGTTTAATTTGTTGTTGGATTCCCACGAGAAAACACACGATAAATTCTGAGGTTGTTGAAGTGATATCTAGCGTTACAGCGTTTTGTAAATAACAAAATTACAATCGAATAACCAAGTCGGTTTCCGCATTCGTTTGTGACGTGTTCAATCGAATATTCCTGCTGCCTTCAGTCGATTCTTTTTCGGCAAGTTTCAGTTTAATCCAGTTACTTTTCGAGTTGACGTTTGGCTCGGGGCAAATTTGATTCTGCGGCAAATAGATTGCCGGCGGCCCCCGGGACCAGGCAAAGGGAAGACCTGATGCCGATAACGGATAGACGGCGCTTTGCCGAGTTTGTCTCCGTGCTATTGTTGCCGCTGAGCGAGATACGACCCTCTATCAGTGGGTCGTCCCGCGGGATGAAAATGCAAATTGTTAATGCTCCCTAATATGCGAACTTCCCACACGAATAATCTTATATTATTTATCGCGTGTATTCGAAACAAAGGCATTTACAGTTGTTAACTGATTAAGCATTCACGAGATCGTTATCCAACTTACATACAGACGGCAAACAAATAACCTCCAGTTATTTATTTATTTTATAAAATTACAATTTTATTTCAATTTTGATAGAACTTTAAAGAGTCGCAAACTGTTTACATTTTGAAAATAAATATATAATATATTTTAGGTAACATTATAAATAACATATTACTAACATTATTATTACATATTACAAAAAAAAATACGCTACTTATGATGATAATATATATAATAAAATTATAATTTCTCAAATGTATTTATAATATCTATTCATGAATAATCATAAATTTAAGTTAAGCTTCATTTGTAAAATACATATTTATAAATTTATACATATTTAAAAAATACATATTTAAAAAAATAATACATATTTATATAGAATGGATTCTGCTGTCGGAGAGGCGCTTTTAAGCGCATTTTCGTCTGGTCAGTTGTTTTCATGATGCAAGGTTATTAATTACTACAGGTAGATACTCGCTTGAGGTTTGTAGGTGTTTTGTTATGAAAACCTAAATAGTTATTTTCACGTGTATTTCCTAAGTTATAAACACCGAATATGTTTGAGGAAAGAAATAAAAATAAAAATTGCATAGCACCCGAAGAACATAACAGAAAACATCTGATTTGATAGAGTTGTCACGTAGTCGTTGGTTAAATCTATTTCGATATTCGAAAATACAATAATATTATTTTACCTACGTATTCCCTGAATACAATGCATCCAACTGACCAACTGAAAATGCGATATGAAGACATCGAACGATGTTTCGTTTGAAAATTTACATTTAGAACGGACGAGGCGAGCGGAAATCCGGTTGGGGCGGACGCAGAAGCATTTTACTCCCTAGCCGGACGGCTGACAATTCGATTTTTGAATTTGAAACCCTCATAAATTAGCCTATTCACATTTCTTAATCTAAACAGGAATGACTATGATACCCTGTAGCTATCATATAAAATCAATTGCTTCTGTACATTGTTTAGTAGTTATAGTAAATAATTTAACAAAAACCTGGCGTCTTACAGCTAGACCGTACACGCGCCATTAAAGGGATCTTCCACCCAGACTACTCGCTACTGTGGTACCAATTTGTGATGGGTTTCTTCATTTCCTTCTACACATGTGCCTGCGGTATTTTGGATGACCATAGATGGGACAGTGGGTTATTATTTGGGACTAAGTAGATTAAAATAAAAAAAAACATATAATGGTATCATGACATTCTTTCAGTTAATCATAAATTTTAACATCATTTTAGTTTTGATGCCGACTAGTAGTCGGCATAATTTGTTGATTAATGTATTTGTATATAACTGTATAAGCATTTCTAAGAATTAAATATATAAACAACATGGACATAATATTTCAATTTGTAATAAAATGTATCAGGCATCCTTTCACGTGTTTTTATTTACACACATACATAAATTAGTGTTAAGTTTAACTGGCTAGTAATAAATAATAAGTTCTAATATCCGTACTGCCATATAGGAAGTGTATAGTAGTTTCTAATACATCAATGTATTAAACGCTTTTATCTTATTTGAGTGTTTAAAATTATTTATTTTTTTTATCTTCTGTAGGTGTAATTTTATTTACAAATGCCGAATTAGGTCAGATTAAACTATTTTTGATCCTACTAAACTAAGCTAGATTTGATAGTGCTAGGCCTGGAAACATACTGACGATAAAGTGTTCAAAATAGTATGAGTATAATGTGCGGATTTAAACCTGCGACCGCTGGGTCAATAGTCAAACGCCTTAACCACTAGACTACTACGACCTTTTAAAATCCATGTTCTATATTAATACTATATTTATAATACCGTGTACAATGAGACAACATAATGTTAGGTAAAATATGCTGTGATGCATTTTTCACTCTTCGTTCTAGTAAAACTATTCCTGAACAAGTTTGCCCGTACGTAAAGTAAAAGCAAATATCACTTAGGTACTTTACGCCTCCGTGGCTCCCTCGGGAAAATATGGGAACGACTCTCGCCACTGTTTTTCTATAAATTTTATAATATTATTGTACTATTTAGTTTATACATCTCTTTTCACGCATTTGAATAACTGTGTATAAAGTGTCGGTATGTTAGTCTTAATTACTATATTTGTTGTTTGTATCTTGTTTTTGTTATATCGTTCTATTTACTTTTATTGTTTTATTGTATTATGTTACTCATTTCTGTCTTTCATACACAACTGCATAGTTGTTTTTTTGAAAATAAATATACTGAATACTGAATACTGAATACACTGTAAGACAATATCTGGAGTTGCCGTAATTTAATAAAATAATCATTGATTTAAAAAAGAATTTTTAATAAATGAGATCTAGTATATAACAAAGTTATTTTAGTTTATTTAAGACATCATCTTGTTATGATTCAGTCATTTTTATGTGATTATCTGTAAAGGATTGTAATCAAAAAAATATTTAAGGGTCGGTTTTTTGGTAGATAACGTTATCTGCACGAATTGTTAGATATCTCGTTGGAAAGAGGGTTAAGGTAACCCCTACCTCGCCCTAAATGTCGTGGACACCACTCCCTACTCCAAATTTGACAGCCCATCAGAACATCTAACTTTAAAGTACAACTTTGTGCGACCTATCAATATTAATCTTGTCTTTTGCATTTTCAACTATTACCCGAGTGGCCAACGGATAGCTATAAATAGAATGTTAACTCTCTACTCATCGTGGTGCTAAAATTCAATATTTTTAAGCTCGGCAACACAACATGCAACTATCTATGTATTTTTGTATTAATTTGCCTTCTGAAAAATTTAAATATATAAAAATATTAAAAGGAATTAGAATTTTCAAAGTGTCAATATTCTGTTACAAATTATATAAAATATAAACTTACGGCGAACGCTTATTATAACGTAAAAAATATCTAAATACGAATTAAATGCGACTAGTGTTTTCCATGAATGCAGGATGTTTAGACGAAATAGGCAATGTTATGAAGGCTGCACTTAAAATACTTCATCTTAGAAGTATTAGTAGCAACGTGATGAGAGAGCGAGAGTAATAAATTAGTATCTTGTTTGGTGCACGTAATCTTGTGCGGGCTGGTGTAACACAAACACCTCCTGGCAGCTCGTTAGAAGTGGCTCCTCAAAATGATTACATAGGGAGTGCATCTTGTTGGATGAGCAGTTTGAGAAGCGTGTAGATCTTGGCAACTCACTCCAAACTGATCTTTGCCACGCGCCATTGGAAGTTCATGTAAAATCATTTCGTTCCTTTCCTAGCACTTTTGATAAACTGATAATTGTAACATAATTAAAATTTGTTTAATATTCCATTACGAATCGAACCCATTATTTATATCTACCTGGGTTGTTACATGTACGCCAAAATGTTGTTTTATTAATAATCGTTTTTGTTTTTTAAATGATAATAATAATACAATTAATATACATAAAAAACCGATTGTAATGTATTTTACACATTATTATCTATTAAACTCGTGTCTAGGTCAGTACACCTATGTTTGGTATGTAACTAAATCAAAATCAACAATAAGTAAGTAAAATAAGGAAAAGTTAAGTATTAAACCATGATGAGAAATAGAACAAAAATCAACATTATTGTATATTATTGTCATTATTGTAACAAAACATAAAAACTTAATATTTTCTATTATAGAATCTATAATAAAATAAACAATCAAAGTTGAAAAATAATGAAATTAAAACCCATGCCCGTTTTCTGTTGCATCTTTAAACTCGAAAAGTATCAATGCGAACGAGTGCCGCATGGCCGTTGGAACATGAGGACGTATTATTTATTACTGGCCAGTTAAAATTAATACAATCATCTATGTGCGCAAATAGAAACATGTAAAATAATGTTCAGTGCCATATTATAATTATTATAAATTTGTTGTTTCATTACTAACAGCGCGTCAAAATTTACAAAAAAAAAAATTAAATGGTGTTAAAATTTATAATGTATTGAAAGAACATCATGACCCATTGTATGTTTTTTATTATTTTGATCTTCTAAAAAAATACCATACTGTCGCCTCTATGGCCATCCAAAACGCACAGCGAATGGGTTAGAAATGGTAGGAAATATGTATATTCAATGAATATATGTAATACTGAGTTTATTTAATTGAGTATATTGACAGCTCAGCCTAAAATAAAAAAAAAATTAAAAAAGATTTTAACGGTAGGTATGTTTTTTTTAATATTCATGTCTTTAAATTTTATTGTGAATACACTAAAAATATATATCAAACATGCATCATAGCGTAAAAAAAAATAATTCTAATGCAATGCCTTAAATTCTTTTAAAAGTTATATAACATTTTTTATTTTTGAGATTTGTATGTAACCTAACGTCGAAGAAAAGTTAAAATATGTTTCCACGAATTGTTAGTCGTTATGAACTGGTATTGTAAAAAAACATGTTTATACTAAAACAGCTAGGATGGTTTGCATGTTCGCTGACGATATGTTAGCATATTTTTTGATTTTTTTCTTATTACCGATTCAACGCGTGTGCCACATTCAGCACGTTCTATCGCGAATTTCGACAATTGCTTTGTCGCCGCCTCCATTCTCCTGAGAAATGAGAGCAATGTCAATATATCTGATATCTTTCTTACTTTCTTATTTATTCTACTCTTGTTTATCAGATTCAATACGTTCTACTTTGATTGTGCTTATTTCATTTTAGAACTTCGTATCAAAATTATAAAATCGGATATCCTTATGTAGATAGAGAAGGTCGCAGGGGTTAGGTTAGGTTGTAATATTCCAAAAGTCGTTTAATTATATTATCAACCATACAATTCAAAACTAAATATTCACTAGGAAACGGGTTAAATACATTTTGCAATTTATGTTTAAGTTATTTAAGAAAAAATCAGGTTAATCCCACATCTCTCTCGCGGAAAGCAGTTTTCAGATAGTTTTCCCTAATGGGGATGATATTTTTATAAAATACGAAGGTCAGCGGTAATAATTTAAATTAACTCTAACCCTATTTAATAAAGGCCTAATTCAAAGTTGGTAAGCACGTTTGTAAATATAAGACGAATGTATCCTGTAAAATGTTATTTGGGTTTATTTTTATGGGCTTACCTAGTAATAGGTTTAAACCTTTATATTCTTAATTATAAAAAATAAGTAATAACATATTTACACCTACTCATTAAATGTTACTTAGATGATTCATTGATTTTTAATAAAAAGGACACAAAAAAATAGTAGAAGCGTATTTAACAAAAGGTCGTAATATTTTCTAATCGACAAAAAATAATCCGCTGTGCTGTCAAACGTAAGTATTTTTAATACGATATTACATTCTTGAAAATTTTAAGATTGTCTTAAATTTTGTCATAAAACGAAAAAAATATATTCCTTTGAAATTCCATAAATCTCCTGGACACTAGAAGTACGCTTTAAGAAATGTTATTAAAAATTCTACGCCTTTAGCAAGTCTTCGCCGGTACGGGATATTGTATTAAACAAAGCCTTCATAATGTAAAGATAGGACAAACTAACTTGAACGTAGTCAAAGATGAATTTCCACCAAGGGCACCAAGAAGAAATTGCTGCAGCAACTGTTACAGACAACCTTGGGCATATAAATATATTGCCCATTTATTTTATAAATAAAAATATACAAATTACAGACATATCATCCATTTCATATTTCACATCACAAAAACAAATAAACCCGACCAACATTGTTTAGTAGTAACTAAAAATAGGATATCGGAGTAATTGGAAAGATAATTTTTATTTAACAAAGATTATTAGTTTGAAATTAAACAAAAGGATGGTATTGTAGTGGTTAAGGCGTTTAACCAAGCGGTCAGAAATTCAAATTCAATGTCACTTTCGCGACCTTTATCTGCTATAAAGGTACGTATATTATATAACATCCAAATTAAGATGTCCTGGAAGAGACTGCGGACTAATAACATAATATCTATCGACATTTTTATATACGTATATATTTTATAGACATAAATTTTTTTTTAGTAAAACTAAAAGTATTTAAAAGTATTTTCAACTTCTTTTTTATGAGTAATTTTTGTAGATTTTTATATTGGTAAAAGTAATTTATTATATTAACCCACCATCATAACTTTGATTTGCCTTTCTTTATATAAATTTTTAATTACGATATAATAAATATCTTTGAATCTATATAATTGTTCCGTAGAGTTATATATGTGAAAATGACTCTTTCAATCGTTTTTCTGCGAGAAACACTCTCTAAATATTTAAAATTAAACATTAAAGTCATACCATTTTTATGCCAGTATCGCGCCAAATTATTATTAACATTTAACTAAAAAAAAAAATTATAAATGTGAAGTAACAAATACTTATTTAGCATATGACTGGTTTATATTGGCATTCGTAATATTGGTTAAGATTATATTGGTAACATAAAACAAACAAATATCTCAAAAAAACTCTAAATAAAAACTTTCAAATTTACTACATCTAGTCTAGTACAATGCCGAAGATTCTCATATTAAATGTCTTCTTTTAAATGTTTTTTGATTAAAACAAACTTTAAATATTAAGTTTTTAAAGCTTGAAATAGTATCATATAATATTAAAAGTTAATTTTGTTCACTACTTCGGTGAAGCGGGTTGCACACTGCAGCGCGATGCTGGCGACCTCTCGAGGCGTCTCACTCTATTAGCCGTGCAATTTAGAGCCACCTTTAAATTATGCAATTAGTTCAACCAGCTTCGAAGCAAGCTTTGACAGTTTTACATAACTCTCGTAATATTATTATGCTAGGTATTTGGCATGTCTGTGGAACTGCAAATCAAATTGTTGCTCGTAACACAATTACACGTACGCTCTATTTTTATGACACACGCATAAGACTATGACTATTGTAATATATAAGAGCAACTATGCACACCCAATTAAACCTTGTACGGTAAAATATCGATATACAAGTGCAGATACACAAGTGGGATGACAAGTGGAGACATTGGTATAACAAACTTTCAAAAGATAAGGGAAATTGAAAATTCAAGAAAAGCCATCAAAACACATTTCCTAAATAAAACCTTGCATATCTACAGTGAACTAAGTTTTACTCGATTTTGAATAATAATTTAAAAAAAATTAAAACAAAGTATTAATATTATTAGTATTAGTAGTAACTGCTATTAGTATATTAGTAACTATTAGTATAGATAACTGCGTGTTGCCGCACTCGTAAAATTTACAAAAAAAATTTAGATACTTTTATAACATATTTCATTTTATGTATTGTAAAAATATAAATGTGTATGTAACAAGTTACTAATGGAAATTAATGAAAAAACATAACATCGAATTTAATTGTTTTATAAATATGTAAACATATTAAATGTAACATTAAAAAATATAGTCTACAAGGATTGGACTTCAAAAACTAAAAAGGTTAGTAATCAACACTAGATGGTTTAATTTAAATGTGTTTACGAATGAAATCTGTAACTGTTTATTTTTTATAAAACATTTAACTTTTTTATGCAATTGTAATTAGTGAACATATTCATTTAAGTAATATTTATTATTTAGAGTTATTGTATAATGTGAATCGATAAATATAACACATAAAGTAATCGAATATCAAATATTTCTTCAGATACTAACTTAGAAGGAACCGGTCTCATTTAAAAACTCCGCGTATTCCCTGAGGAAGGAAGTCTGCCATCCCTTTCTGTACATCCCTTTCGAGTTCATTGTTATTATAAGTCAATGGTTTACTTCATCCGGCCTTTGGTCTATTTCGGTGTCAGTTTTTGTTACGTCATTTCTGTGTTCTTTTATTATGGCTCAAAAGTAGCTACATAAAAATATAACAATTTTATAACAACAAACCGAATAGACAAATAATGTTTTTCTCCATAATCATTATATTTATGAAAATCATTATTTCAAACGTTATAAGTTTTTAAGAAAAACACTTTGTATTTAGCCAATGTAGCTAATCAAAAAATATAGTTAAATTGTACATAAATAGCAAAAATATGCGAATTGATAATCTGATGGTCATATTATGAAAATATCACCTTCGTGCGTTATTTATTATATTTACCGTTTAAACTCCCTAAAATAAGCATTAATAGTCTAATTGGGAATATTTGCATTTTTGTAGTGTGTGCATGCGTTTTTTTTCAAATACATGTTTTTTTAATAAATAATTTTGCATTTAAATTTGTCCTATTATCATTTCGACTTTCACAAGAATATATCTTTTTCTTTGTGTCTCACGTCAGTTCTATGTGAAGGCATACCTAGTGGAAGATAGGTGCGAATATCCGGATGTAAAAAAAAATGAAACTACCTAAATTAAAAATTTAACATGTAAAATTAAATTACTGAAACTAAGATATATAGAGTTTAATTTATATAATAAAATTTACTCGCTTTTTCAACCTAAAAATTATCCTTTTGGCATTACTTCATTGACATTGACAGATTATTGAAAAAGGAACTATTGAAATCACACACTCGAAACTCAATCTGACAGTTAATACGAACGTTTTATTTTATTAAATTTAATGTATTTATAATACACATTACAGATAATTTTAACATTCCAAACCCTTTTTATATAAACTTTAACTATGCCAAATCTCACACTCCTCCGTGAGCGCAATATGCTTAAAAAGGAATCCGAAGTTTTCCCTTCACATATTAATATGTAGATGTGTTAATTAAGAATAATTAATATATTAAGAATACATTTCAATTAATCTTATTTACTAAATAATAAAATCTTCTTAATAAAAAGGCAGTAATTGTGTAAACAAGCCTGAAACCAGATCACATCGTGCGGTCTCGTCATGCTTGCAGAACAATGGAGTTCTTCCTGTCGTTATATAGAACAGTCCCTTGCGGACGGACGCTAGACGTCTCGACCCATTGAATTATAAAGGTACGCTTGCGCTGTACGAGGTACTAGGAGAGTGCACGGTTCGCCTTACCGGTGCCGCGTACAGCGTTGTAAATATAAGGGAAAATGGGGGCTGTTTGGGTTAACTTATCGCTACCGTTTGTTGTAATAGAAAACCGATGAGCACTCTACAATAAGGGTTAAATTTGTCATAATTTAAACCTTAAACGTCATAAAGATCATAATAAAAAAATATATATTTACGTAGCCAAGATCAGGAAAAAAACTAGTAAAAATTTATAAGGATTATGTATTGGTAAAAACCAGAAATGTCATTATCGACTCTTCGGGCGTGACTGCGGCACTCGGGGTGAGTCGTTTCAATATTCATCCGTAGGTATTCCGGGTTACGTGATTAAAACAAGTACGTGATAAAAGTCCCGCTTCGTTTCTGACTTAGCATCCTAAAATTACTAACCTACGACAAATATGCCTCCCCATATTAATAAAGTTAGGTAAGAATGTCGAATAAACATTTTTATTTTGTTAAATTCAATTTTTCCTCGATGTATGTTTATGTATTTATATCTGGGCATAGGGGAAGTACCTTCGTAATAATTTTTCTTTCGTTATTTTACCTTATCATATTACATAATAGAAATTAAATTGATACTTCAGTGGTTCTTCAGCGCTCTATAAGGGTCAGTAATAATGTAGTTCTTCTTATTATTTTAAATATAATATTATTGTGTGTCTAAAAAGCTATAATAGAAATATTATACTATTTAATTTATTAATAACCATGTTTAAAGATAAAATAGTTTTGAAGATGTAAAAGAAAAACAATAAAAAAATCGATAACATTATTTTGTTGGAACCTTTAGGCAGTCGATTGTACTTAAAAAATATTATTATAAGTAGTAATATATATATATATTATGTATATACTTCGTTGTTTTTCTAAATATTGTTGAATTTATATTAAGAAGACGTCGATCGATTATGCACAGTTTATATTAATTGAATCTTTCTCTTTTTAGTGTACAATTTTAATTTATAAGCATTATTATTATAAAATCAGCATAAGCATTTACAAGTAAGTGTACATACAATAAATATTTAAAAAAAATGTTAATCTTTGTAAAGCTTATTACGTAATAGGCTAATATTTCTTATTATTTGTTTGTATTTCGCACGATTTTTGTCACTATCAAAATATCATGGTGATACTAAATATCTATCGAGGATACAGGTCAAATTTCGTTTCATTACAATTATTATGCATTTCTAATGTATGTATTCCTTATTGGTGCTTGATAAATAAGTAATAACTATTATCGTAGCCACTTACTAAGTTGTTGTCAGAGTTGCATTCTTAATAACAATACAAAAATAAAATTATTTTCTAATAATGTAGACTTTCTGCCCGCACAATTTAAGTGACGCCGCCGCCCTTGAAAAATGTTTCACACAGCTGCTTAGTGAATGTCACGCTTTTTAATAAAACGTGATCAAGATTGCGTTTTCCGCCCGCGTAGCTTTTGGTTTTATAAGCACTTAGACGAGATGTTTTGCTAAGGCGATAGGCGGGCGGGGGCACACCTTGGCGCGTCGCGGCGCTTCAAACCGCCATGACGGCATGATAAGCACGGCACGTGTGTGACGAGCTTATCAAGTGACACTTCAAATTATACTGAAAATTACACGATCCGACATGTTTGGGAGAATAATTACACAATGTTTATCACAATTCGCGGAATAAACTAATACGTGATCGTAACATGAATGTAGGCTAGCATATACATATATATGCTCAGACTGGTGTTATATAAAAAAACAGGTTTATTCTCCTTGCGGCTACGAGTATTACTTGTAAGAGTTTACATCAACTGTTAAAAAACTTAAATAAATTTGAGGATTTTTTAAATATAATTTTTTACTCATAATAGAGAACACAAACACCATCTTCGGACTTCGTTTTCAAATAAAGCCTTCGGGAATTATCATGGGACATGCTAGGGGGGTGGAGGGGGATCGGGGCTAGTATTATTATTATTTTAATAGAAAAAAACATTTAATGTTCACAAAATAGTAATCGTAACGTATATCATAACTGAAAGAGAGAAGCACTACCTTTCTTAGCATACACCTAGTTAGGAAGTAAATAGTATAATACAACCAATTTATACTATCAATACATAAAATAAATAAATAATAAAGAAGGCAAGTATGTTTATACATGTTTTTTGATTATATTTATTTATTTCATTTTATAATAAATAAATAAATCTTACATCTTAAATATTAAGTTAACGAACTAGGCTTTGCTTATACTAAGGTATCTTTTGTAAGGTTGTTTTTTGACGATTTTTGTGTATAACAAAAGCAAACAAGATAAATCAAAACAGCAAATTAAAAAACAAAAGACGACTAAAAAAACTGTCTAAATTATAATATTTTAATCTATTGTTATCGTATTTATTTACCATTTTAGTGAAGTCTTCACATAAGTAAGTGTCATGAGGTTCAAGTTTTCCCGTAGCAAAATTGTGGCAAAATTAACAACGCAACATCCCCACGTACTTTGCAAACTTCAGGATTGAAGGAAAGCGCTTTCGTTTGGCGATTTCATGCGGCATTTATGAAATTATTGCAGTCTAATGTAGTTTCAGATATTCTAAATTATAAATAATTACAGGTATTTTAATACTTCAACTTATTAATTATTATCAAGAAATGTATTAGATTTTTCAGTTTTTACCCCTCTCGAATTGATTCGAGAAAACTATCGTTTTCAGTAATACTTTTCTTGAAAACCAATAAGTTTGTTTAGCAATGAAATTGCACAAATAACAGTTTTCGACCGTCTGAGCTGGCAGAGGGAGATAACAGCGGCCTCTGTTTGTGTAGAGACGCCATCTCACTTTCAGAAAAAGCTTCCGCCTTCGCCGGCGCTCTCTGAAAAGTTTCCCGGGGGATTTTCAGCAGTTAGCTGACATTCGAAGTGTGCGAAGTTACTTGACTGAAAACGGAACCCTATTGAAAAACTCTATCCACCGTTCAGATAAACCCCTCAAAATATTAAACTCTTGGACGCATGCGTTAAATTTGATAAAAGCATTACTCGACAATGCGCAAGCAGCTGAATGCCTGTATTGATCGCATATATAATACAGCGCTGTGAATCACGAGATACCGTTATCCGCTGTAAGAGGATATACAAATTACCTATAGACTATTGTCCCGAAGTGTGCTACGAAAAAAAAAGAAATATTCTCATAAATGGGGGACTTTGCAAAGTTCTTTTCCCGCTCTTACCGCAAATTAAATTTCTTATAAAACGGTGTTACTGCAACTCCGAAACGTCGATATTAACTTCATACCCATCAAAAAAAAATACCAAATGATTGTCGCTATCAAAATTTGCATAATACAATGTAGATTGTTCTTCAATGCATTTCCCTTTTTTTATGTTTTTAACCCAATTACACACTTATATTTATGACCATTAAAATAAGTAAATTATTTATTTATCGTTTTAAATTGAATTTAATTGTATGGTTGTTTATTTAAAATATCGGAATAGTTTCACTTTTTTATTTTCTTAAGTTATATATATTTATAACATTTAGCTGTTTTCAGTTACCATTTGGCAACCTACATTAATTTCTTAAGGGCTTAAATAGAAACTGGTTTTCGGGGAACACCATAAAGGTTAGACAAACTGACGCCATGTTATCCCCAACTTTTGTTGATTAAATTTACAAAATTAACTTTTCTGGCGGCCGCAGATTTTACGCTGAATAAAATTAATAATGGGACGTGACATACCCTCATTAACTTCGACTTCTGATACGCCTAATATTTACGGGTGATTCCTAGTCTGTAGGTGCAATTTGGTTGAAGGTTTTTTTATCAAATCACTTAATATAAAGCACCCTATTGAAGTTAGCAGTTCCATTAAATATCTTGGGATCTATTTAGATGATAAATTAAATTGGCATGCACAAATTGGTCACCTCATATCCAAATTGTCCTCGACTTGCTACGCTATACGTAGAAGCAAAGAGCGTAGGGATCTGCAAGTTACTAAATCAGTTTATTATGCGTTATTTGAATCCCACCTTAGATATGGGATATTAATGTGGGGCTCTGCACTATGCGCAGCGGACATTCAGAGCAATTTGTAATATTGGTCAACGTGAATCATGCCGCCCTCGCTTTAAGTGACTGAAGATATTGACTATGTTTGATATCTTTATTCTGAAAGCACTTTCTGATTTCTTTAAAAATAGAGACCAGTTTACTTAACATGAAAATATACATGCACACAATACAGGTTCAAAGGTTTTTTGTTCATTCTACACAACCTAGAACTTCTAAATTCCAAAACACCAGTAATTATATTGGTCTTTCCTTCGATAATAGATTACCTACCCACATAAGAAACCTGACGTTTCTAAAGGATTTCAAAAAAGCGGTTAAAGAATATTTATTAGAGCTTAACTTATACAATGTAAAAGAATTTTAGCATTATATCTGTTGTAACGATGTAAGCAGACCTTACCACCTTTTCTTCTTTTTTTGTTATGTTAGCTTAATTATTTTTTCTGTATCTTTTATATTCTCTTGTTTTTGTTATTTCCTGCGTAGGTCCTTCGATCTCATTAACTATTATTATTCATGTTATCTAAATTCGTTTATTTTTTTTTTGATAATTTATTTGTGAAATTACTATCTTCAACATATATTTTTGTTAACTAATTGCTTTAATTTATATGTCATTCCTATGTATACACTAATACACTAATGTATTTTCGGAAATAAAATATCTTATCTTATCTTAATCTGTTTGGCTTCACATTTTTTTTCTTCGCTTCACTATTTACCCTCAGATCATTCTCCACACAGTCTTATTTTCCATGATTATTTTATTCTATACGTTTTCATTTATGATCTGATATAATTTAAAATGTATACGGCAAAATAATAAACGGTATTTTTCTGACAACTATGCGTAAATTATTGAAAATCTCTAAGTTTTAGGCCCACTTATATAATTAGAGGAAACGAGAGAAAGGTGAGAAATCCTCACTGGAGTAGCATTTAAACCAAAAAGAATTAAAGAACTACAAGTACAACTACAACACAAGTATTATTAAGTCCATAACTCGAAAACGGATAGGTAAATCTCATCAAACCTACCCCCCCCCATCAACCTCAACTACTTTACCTATCGACGCCTAAATTGCAAAATTTATTCGACCTAAAATGTCTAATAAAAAAACTTTTATTCCAGTCATATTATTTTATACTACATATTATTTCCCACTATCATAGATACTATTGAAAACAACCAAAATAAATTTATACTAAACATTAAAAACTAAACTACATGCTAAGGAAGAAACATTAATTAATACAGTGAATGTAAATTTTACATAACATTTATACTGGTGGTACAACAACGCTCCTAGGTAAATGAAAAAAAAATGTTTATTTTTTGTATGCTTAACAAATAATGATCGACTTAATTATTTAGATTTAGGATAAGTTTGGTATACAAAAACGACCGCACAAATTGCCTTTTCGCTAGAGACTATGTTTTTTGGGCATCGTTTTAGGGGGTTTACAACTTAATTCCATTACTGTAATTGGGAAAGCACGCATCGTTCGCCCAACACTAATTGTAAACCTAATCACGGCCATTCTCTTCTCCTCTCCTCTCCTCCCCGACGTCATACAATGTCCGCCTAATTTTGAAAGTTTACTTAAATAGCTCAAACCGCCGTGTCGTGTCAGTTGGCTAATGACGGTGTTTGCGTGAAAATAAATAAAATCAATATAATTAACTGTTTTGTTCTATTAGATTTTGCAAGAAAATGTTTTTCACACAATTATAAATATTTTATAGGTATCTGGATTTTATTTAATTACCTACTGTGTATACAAAAACAAAAATATTATGATATCTATAAAATGGCTCATATATACATTATCCCAAAATTATTCCTTAGAATTAAAAGAGCTAATTGGTCCTGCCATTTCTAGTGTTTTTTTTTTAAGACACTATATTTGTTTGTTAAGACACTATATCAGAATTAATCATGATAACCTAGAAAAAAAATGTAAACTTTACGTGAAAATAATAAAAGGATCATGCAATAATGTTTTTTTGTGAGCGCACAGCTGTCGCCGTACGCCGTAACGGTGTCAAGGCCGTTATTAATCGGCACGGAACGGGAATATGCTCGTTGACCGAATTGACACCATCTATTAAAAAATATAATAAAGGATGACTTTTTTGTATTTTTTTAATATTATTTCCTACTCATAATAAGTTACACGACACCACCCTTTAGTCTTCGGGAATAGTCTCGGGGCAACCTGTACATTACAATTATTCCAATATTTAACCAAAAAAATATTTGAAACTTTTATATTATTTATAAGTGAGTTGGACCAAGCAAACGCAATAACAATATGATCTGATGTATGCATAATCTCGCATAAAATTTATCATTTTGAGTCATTTCATAATAGAATCATAAATCGCTGAATAATAAAATAATAATGTTACTATAGTAAAATCGATATTGTTAAGTCAATAGGTAAAAAAGTTTTTGAATAATTTTGGTTTAGAAAATCTATGCGAGTATAGTTTATAAGTGTACCGTACCACAGACCGTACTAACCTTAAATATGCCAAAGGTTTTACCCAAACACTCGTCTATTACGGTTGCCTTAGTAAATACGCACCTGTCAATTTGTTATTGTGAGGGTTTTACAACGAATGAAAATTTTTAACATGTAATACGCGATTACCGCTATGCACAATAGAATAAATACATTTTTTTTTTTAATAAATAAGACTGTATTTATACTATAATAATATGTGCATGATGTATTGTATAGTTTAAATAATAGGGGCAGTATACAGAAGATTTAAAATGTTATCTATGTTCCTACAAACAATTAGGGTTGCAGTAGCAATCCTAGTGTATAAATATTATTTTTAAGCACATCGCTTCACACGATCTGTGTATTCGTCACAAACATTTCAGATGGCAATGTGGGTAGGTGTAAAGCACGATACTTTTACAGCGCTGTAAAGCGGGCACAAAGTGGCGTGGCTCTAATAAAAGTCCCCCTTTAAGAAGGCAAGCGTCTAAAAAGAAACGAGCGGGCGGCGAGAAACTTTTATCTTAAGGACAATCAAATGGATTCATATTTAATACGAAACAAACAAGAGACATTTTAAATATTTACATCGTTTCCATTTTTATTGCCAAAACGTTACAGAATTCCCTAATTACAGTAAAGTACTTTGTATGGAAACGCACCAGCCACGTAGGGTTACCTACATAAATTTTGCATTGCTCATAAAATAACCTAACAAGTGCCTTGCTGTATTAAAAAAAATATGTTCTTTTTGAAAGATATTGTTTAAAGGCAAAAAACTCGTATTTATTTTTAAAAAAATGATATGCATATCATTTTGTTCCTTTGAGTTGATGGTAGACAAAATTTTGCTTTTTGTCGGGAAAACACTATTCATTGTTACAAATAAATTAAAAATAATCTTTTTTTTTTAGCATTTCTCGTTACAATTATTTTAAACTACTCTTTACATTCAAACCATAAATACTCAATGTAACCTTTCATGTAAATATTTTTTTGGCAAAATAAATCTAGGCGGGCAGGTCCCTTACGGTCAGCGTCAAAAGAAAAAAAAATATATTAATCAATTATTACAGGGTCTACAGTGTCATCAACCGATTAAGCTTCGTCAAACTTAAAATACAGATTTTACGTAACAGTCAATGCCTCTATTGTTGCGCAAAATTTAAATAGATAAACAGAGGCGGCGCGTCTGTTCTCCTTTGTGAAATCTGAATAGCGTCTATAATTGAGTTACACATTCCATTGTCTCTGTTTTCTTTTAATGACAGTTCAGCCGCGGGCACGGGCGCCTCCGCGCCTCCGTCGCAGTGGCACACGTGTGGTGATCGCGCGATGGGCGGGCGGGGATGGGGGTTGAGTGCGAGAATGAATGCTTTCATTGTGACAACTTTTCCCGCCCGCCTATATTTAGATAAGCGGATGGATGGCAGAGGCCTATTCTTAATGCTGCCATTGAGAACGCTCGCATCCGAATGTAGCATTTGTTTACCTGTATTCAACTAAAGTGGACAGCTTAGGGTTGTTATGGGGTAGAACAGACTAAATCGCAAAGAAACAACCAATATTCTCCATGAACAATGTATGTAACTGTTTAGACCTAATTCACTCGGTTCTAATTCCAATATTGACTACAGTTTGAAATAGTAAGCTTGCTCGGAGTAGGTGTACCAGTGTGAAATAGTTTGATATAGTAATGTTGATGATCTACGTTCCTCTTGCCACCGAGCAAGTGTAACAAAGCATGTTCACCCCGTCAAAAATATATCAAACTGCGTATATCTAACCTTATTTCACGCGATTCTAATTTCAATATTGGCTAACGTATGAAATAGTAAGGTTGATCATCTTATATATTCTCCCTTGTCCCTAGCACTAGACGAAAACAAACAATATTCTCCGTGAACAATATATGTAACTGTTTATACTTAACCCCCAATTCATTTGATTCTAATTCCAATATTGACTTTAGTTTGAAGTAGGCCGGTTGAACAAATTCTACATTGCCTCTTGCCGCGGAAGCATGTTTACCAGTTGAACATAAACAATGTTCAACCCGTGAAAAATATATGAAACCGCTTTTATCACACCATATTTCAAGTGACTCTAATTTCAATATTAGTTATAATTTGAAGTAGGCCGGACTAAGCATTTTTTTTTCTATAGTCAAAGGTGTGATTAAAATAGTTATGAATGCAATTTGCGCTGTCGAACCGGCAATTGCTTTGTCAATGTTGGAACGCCTTAACAACTGAATCACTTCGATCATAAAAAATATAGAAACTTTGCCCAAAAACTGTCAGTGTAATCCGTGCCGTAGCAATTTCCTTACAATTAATAATAAATTGCTTGTACGAACGTTCCACCTTCGCCGCTCCGAGCCTAATAAACGCGGCGCCTCGTACTAAAATTCGCTGTGTTCATCGGATGTCTATGTATAACAACCCTTACGTGAGAGTATCAATTAATGGTGTTTTACTTCGAACTGCTTGCAATTTAACCAGGTTGGAAATGAGATTTGAGATTGTGAGCATACAATTTGAAAATATCGAAGACACGGTACCCGTGTTTGTTTGGTTGTAGGGACATAAAAAAAGGAAATAAATTATGAAAGAACTATTCGTTGAATTAATTCAACGTATTTGTTAATTAATGCATCGTATATTTATTACATTTTATAGATCAAAATCTTTAATTACGCTTTTGGCTTTTTTATTTTTGGAAGTTTAAGGAGATATACCACCCGAACACTCTAACTAGGTATTCTTACTTTTAAATAATCTCAAACTTTATAAGGTTTATTAAAAAAAATAAAAAAATTAGTTTTAATATAAAATTTGTAATAGTTTTGAATTAGATAATTCTATTTTTATTGTATAGGTATGTATATTAAAAACACTTAATATAAAAATAACTAAATGGATAATTTTTGAAGTGGATATAAAGCTAAATAATTCAAGAAGAGTTAAAATGGAGCATATAAAATGTTCGTTTAGGTACAAACAAATGATTTATAGTTTATAGTTAAATAAATGGTACTAGTATTTAAAAGCAGCGTAAACTATTAAAAGATATACATGATTTTAATGTTTCTCAGAAGTATATCTTTCAGCCATTTCTTTACTTACTATGACGGTATAAATAAGTTTAAAAATATACTAAAAAGGCTTTAACATATATAGTGTATTCGAGTTGCGTAGTTTTTTGTTAACGACTACCTTCCGAAAACGTGATCGTTTTATGAGTAACACCGAATACAATCGTACCGAACTCTTCATTTAATTAGCCATGCAAATTTGATTGTTTGTCCGGAGTAAATTAAAACAGAACTACCCACCAGAATACGTAATAAGCTTCGTGTTGATTTTCCTGATGAAATTGCGGACACGGTCAATTCGATTATTTTACAATATTACATGCTACCAACGCGGACTATTGAACATTTAAAAACATACTCGTAGTTATTAACTTTGCAATAATAAGTATTATTAATCTATTTACTGAGTAATAATAGTTTAATAGTATTAAGTTTTAATATTGTTGAGTTTTGCAAATATTGTTCTGGTACGAAGAATTTAACGTTAGAAAGCACGCGTATGGCTATTTGCTATATTTTTAATAGAAGCTAATTGTTTTCGATTTAAAATACGTCACTATCTTAAAAGCATATTCTCATTTTAAACAGTACCCCTCTTTTGTTGGATTTCGTTAGTATTCAGTAATAGCTATCTATGCCATCGCCGATAAAAATAAATTCCAGCTTTACCGAGGAGAGATGTTAAACGTGGGAAGATATAAAACGGTGCTTGTTTAACGTATCTGGTTTCTGCCACACAAACGATCTTTTGAGGGGGGTGAGACTAGTCATTGGATCGGTCTCATTTTTTCCGAACTTAGGTACGTCACCAATCTAAAACATTCAGAGCAAAATATTAAATAACTTTTAGTGTTTTAAATAATAATAATAAACATTTTATTAGATACGCATTAACATGTAAAATGATGCAAAATTATAAACAGAGAAATCATCGGAAAATACTCTTAGATTAGTAAAAAAAAAATCCATTTATTTAACTATTATTTCTATAATATCAATATTAAATTAAACAAATAATAACAATTATTTATGGTACAATTATTTAACTATTTAAAAAGTATATCTCTTAGATATACAGGATGTTTGCTGGATCGATGTAAACCTTTTAGGAGCTGATAAAAGACATTATTTAGAACATATTTTGCGAAATTTACCTTAGTACAAAGTTTTACGGTTTAGGAAATATTTACCATTTTGAACTTATTTAAAATAATTCCATAAACAAACAGTTATATGCTAATTATACAATAATGATAGGTAGTATCTTCGAACATATATTTTTTTTATTACTCTAATATGTATTTATTCTGTACAATATGATCACAAATATTTATAAATAAATTACAGTGCACATTGACGTTGACTTTTATGAATTTAAATAAGACACAAAATTTATTTTCGAACCGCTGTCAATTGTTTTCGAATCGCTGTCAAAAAGCAGTCCAGACGAAATGACAATACATACTTTTATACTTTATAATATAGTAGATGTTATTCTTAGTATTTTATATATAAAATGGTATACCATTAAAAATCGATTATGGTAATTTTAATGCTTATTAACATAAGAAAATATTTTGTTGTTACTGTTTTATCTATATACAATTTTAAATACTTTCGATGTACGTTTTTATGCCGGTCAGTTTTATGGTCGGCATTTATTCGGCGTATATTTCATTGGCTTTTTTCATGCGAAATTTAGTCACAATCAAAATAAATACAACCATGTTGTCAATAAAATGTGTATCTGAAATCGTAGAAGAAAAACAAAAAGAAAAGAGCCGGATAGATAATACTGAACAAGACATTTTAATGACACGGAAATGTCGTCCGTCAGGAAAATATTCGTTGGAGTTTTTGATTGAAGGTTACAACTTTGACATGTTTTTTTTCAATATTCAGAAAACGATACCCTTCAGCACGATCCTTATCATAAATAATAAACGTAATGCGATACGTATCTCGCTAGCGAAAATAAATATTATTTTTTAAAAATATTTTCCGAATAACCGAATTCCGAATACAATTCGCTTTTTGGCATACTTTTCCTAGAAATGTATGCGTGTTTCGTGGAAATAGCGATCTTATCAAAGGCCGACATTAGGTATGTAGATCGGCTTTGCGAAATTGAGAATTTGCGTAGGAGCTTAAAAATCACATTTAATCCTTTTTTTGAAATCAACTTTCACATAATTATGATTTTTGTGAAAGTTCAGACATTTCTAAAAAAATACGTTCGCTAAAATTGGTTTAGTTATATGTAGATGGTTGTGATGGAGAGTGAGAATATTGTATATTTTAAATTATTAGGGCTTTCTACTTATTTTTTTTTTCTGAAAGAAAAATCACTTTTTTTCCAATATACCTTCATACTCTAACGTTCCTTAAAATTTGAAATAATACTATTATTCGATAATCTTAGAGATCGTGATAAGCTTAATTGTAGGGCGTTTGACTACTGATACAATTTTTAACCTAATTATATTTGAGATAGTATTATAATAAGGTAAAGTCGCTTTACAAAACGAATAACATGGTAATTATTGACAATACTGATTTATTTTTAAAGCGTTGAATATAAATTCAATTCAAAAAATACTTTTAAAGGCTACTGAAGAAATCTTAGACTATTTAAAATAGAGCAAAATTTTTTTATTAAAACACATTGGACGTCTAGATAGTTATTTTTTTATCTATATATTTTAAATTGTATATATTTTAAATGTAGACTTTCTAAATGAGTAGAAATATTTGAATTAATAATTGGATTATTCAATTATTAGTAGCCACCAACATATTATACCGAAAGCAAAGACAAGGTTTGCTCAGAGACACTTCACCTTCTTAGCGCCGCGTATTTATAATAAAATCAAAGATATTCTGGGCAAGTCTCTGTCTTTGTTAACATATAAGAAACGAATTTCTTGTTGGCTACTTGAGCTCGGCAGAAAGCAAACAGAGACTTTAATCAATCATATACCAAGATAAACTTATTTTATGTGTAGATCTTGAATTGATTTAATATTAGTTATTATTTGGGTTTACGTTTACAACATAGGTCATGTTTTGTCTATAACAATGGGTAATATCTTTTTATTAGTTTGAGTGTATATATGTGTATTATTACTATATTATATTTTTATAATAAATAAATAATTATTAAAATCATGTATTAGTTATTAACGTTACATGTATGTATTATTATTTATATATATAGTATATAGGATTATATATATTTTTATTATTATTTATGTATTATTATTATTTATATATTATGTATTATTGCATACAATTCAATTCAAATAATTGTAATTGTATGTTGCGCAGTGAGACGGTTATACTTATAAGAACGATGCTTCTAGGAAAGTCTACTTTAGTATGGGCATTGCCTAGTTAAGTAGTACTTTTCATAATGTGAATTTAATATTAAGTTACTGTCAATAAATAAATAAATAAAATAAATTAAAAGGAGTAGGTGCACTTAATATTAAGACACGGGTAATATTAAGACGGGGATGGCATTTACTAAATGTTAGTTAGGGGGTTTGCCTTTGAGCGAACTTATCCATTAGCTCGCGAGTTCATTTAAATAAACGACGGATATTCACGGACTTAATTTAATTAATCAACACAGTCGAAACGGTACAATTATCACACAACAGTAGTAAAGATAGTAGGTTTTGTAATAATAGCAGTTGTGTTTATAATATATTTTTTTAATAATTTTACATCACTAAAAACCTTACTTTACTATATTTAAAATATAATCTCTTGTGTTTTGGTAGGTACTTGAGAATTTGTCCATAACAGAAGATTAAGTTAAGTTCGATGTCAGGCAGGAGTGTAATCCGTGCCAATAAAATAAAGATCTATGGTCGCCGTTCATGACAGCTCAGATTCAGGAAGAATAATTGCGGTATTTTATTTCGTACGTTTTAGGATCTCTAAAGTTACAGTGGTTTCAAAAATATATCTATTTTATTTATTACTAGTTTCCCAGAGATTATGACTTTAATTCAATCGTGGATTTGTTTTCGAACCTACATACTGAGTGTATCAAACCTATTTTGCAACATTAAATGGGGGTAAGAAGCTCACGTATAGATTTTTATAAAAAAAAATTCGCGTTATTATTTTTTCATTTAAAATTAATATTGTAGATACCATATGGCCATTAAGTCTAATTCCAAGATTAACAGCTTATTATTGTGTAATTGTTATACATTAGAGTCGTGAAATGAGTGTGTGAGAGAAGTGCAAATTGTGAGACAAGTGAGTGCAACAGACTGCCGACGGTTAGAAATCTACAAAGATAGCAATCAGTGAAGATCACCGTAAATATCTAGTTTCAGGAGCTTATTGCAAGAAGGTTGATAAGGTCAACTCGATCAAATGCTTTTGAGAAGTCAGTGTATATTACATCAACTATAAAACTATATATAATTAACCGTTTATCCATATTGCTTATGTATATTAGTTAGTATATTCCGAGAGGTTAAAAGTTAAAACTCACCGCCACGTTGATTATTTGCAAAACTGTTAATGACCGCGGGGAAAAGCTGATCATAGGCGAGTTTCTGAAATATCTTGCTGCAAAAATGACAGAATTTATCTCAGTTTATTAATCTATAATGGTATAAATGAATCTTCTGCATATTTTAGGCTGCCATTCCATCCTCTTAATGATGGTTACTTGTTCTCAAAACACCTGAAATAATTTCATTATATTTAACGAGTATATGTTTCCTTTTTTTTATTTATACACTTGACCTTTTCATTAACAGCTTCACAGGTTGATTTTATTAATTAGTTAATTTAATAATATCTCTAGTATTTGAAATTGAAAAATAGTTTTAGGTCGATATTAAAGATTTTCAATAATTTTGAAATCGTTTTATTCCCTTCAAAGGTCGTGTAATTACATTGTGAAGGGCAGACATAATTCCGACGAATGCAACTGATAAGTGAAATAATAATATAAATCATTCGTCTAACAGCTTAACGATTTCAATGGGCGCAAATATTAATGGCCATATGTGTCACGACTGCGAACTGTTTGTTTGCCGATAAAAATAAACCTAACTTTTATCGCTTCGCATGACCACAATATCGAGGCAAAGTGTCTGCAAACAAGTGAATGCTTTGCGGAAATCAAATCCGATAATTCCGTATGATTGCGGCGATAACGTCGAGTTTCCCTTCATTGCATCGGGGCTTCATAAGTGAGATGTGATTATTTTGTAAAATATCATCCACGTTGACTATATACTAAACGGCCTGGTGACGTGGTGGTATGAGGTACCGCATTTCTCAACCCCTTAGACAACACATAAGCGAGATATGTTCTACCTGCAATTAATGATCTAAAATTAATTTCATTTTCGAATACAGCAAAATGACAACGACATAGGAATGGCATTTGAATAAAAGAAACAAAAAATATAAACCTAATTAAGTAAATAATCCTTGAAAGAAAATCACTACAAATAATACCAAACGCATGGAAAAAAGACACAACAAATTCTGCAAAAAGTAGAAAACAATATATATGTATACTTATGTTACTTTAATGTTTTCCTTACTACTGTAAGAAAAACATTAAAAAAAGCTAGGAGAAAATCGCCGTAAAATATGAAAATAAAAATTGAGTAAACAATAGATTAATATATCCAACCTATAACAATGTATAAATATTAACTAAAACCAACATTTAAAGTAGTAAATAAAATGACAAAGTCTAAAAAAATACGAAAAATTAGATATTTAAAATTAAAATAAACATTAAATTAAGTCATTATATGAAGAGTTCTATGCCACTATTATTTTTTAACACTCAAATTTTTTCGTTGCTGGAATTATGTCACCAAAGATCTTCTTGATTTCAATGAATTTTCTATAAATTTAATGAATTAAATGCTTAACAACGATTTTTTTTTGCATTTCATTTTACCCTAATGGTTAATAAAAGTCATTTTTGTGTGTAATAATGGTTTTCGTTTGAGATTGTTTGTAAAATATAAACGCACATAACAATGTGTTACTCGAATAATAAAAATGTCAAAATATTTGAATTACCAAATTAAACATCTATCAACAATTGTAACTCTAATTCATTGTGTAATATGTTTCTTTACTTTAAAGTAAAGTTGAAGATTTCTATCAGTTATTTGCATATTCCGTACAACAGTAATGTAATAACATTTTATTTCGATAACATGGTAACTACTTATTTCATAATAACTTGAAGACGACAGTTTAAATTTACCTCTAAGCTTATATGCCACTTAGGCTGACGAGATGGTCCGTATATATTGCACATCTGAGGACGCTCGCAGCCTCTCGGCAGCCAACTTACATCTCCCACGTCTAGTTAAATGACGGCAATAATGCTCCTGCCGTGCCCTCGTGCGCATTCTGCAAAAGAATAATCTTGGCTGCATTTCAATGGAGGTCACAACACATCCTTCACATACAAATCCCTCACATACCTACGTTTAAATAATTTGATTATGTTGAAAAAAATTTTGCTACAATTTAGTTAAAAAACGCCTATATCATACATACTGTATATGTTTGTGAATAAGTAGGAAATCTATAATCGGTTTTGTTATCTGTTTAATTCTTAATTGTTTTAATGTTATTCCTATAAGAAAATAAAATAAAATAAAATAAAAAAAATATACATAGCTAGGTTTGCGACGCAACGCGGGACGATGCTGTTTGGCCTCCCCCCCCCCCTAACTTCGGTTTACTTACTTAAGACCGACGCGATTGGAAGTGACCGTTTTTTATAAATAAACAAATATAATAATGGCAGGCTGGATAGATACCGTCATGTGTAGCGCAGCATTGCTAAAAGTGTTATATGTTAATATTGAATAGGTTTTGTATATATAAATTTTATTAAATAAGTTAAAAGTGGGAACGAATGAGTTCACATAAAAACCCGCAAGGGTCTTGTGAACAAACAAATAAAATATGTACTTTGTTTATAAATAAAGAACTTTAATAAAAAAAAAACTTTTTTCGGATACTATAACGAATTTTAATATATCGTCTTCACAAATAATATCTGAAAAAGCGGGACCAAATTTTTCAGCTGTGTGTAATTCTTTCCATCGCCGCCCAGTAAAATAAATAATATACTATGAGACGAAACACGTAGGGCAAGTGGAGTAATAATACGTGACAGAAATCATGAATCATCAATCAATTCCAAACGGTCTTGAGTTTCATTCTTCCCCATTCTTTCGCTACCCGGAAACTTTGTGGTTACGTGAAGCCTTTGAGTTTAACGAAAATACTGCTCATGTCTGGATCGTAATGATCAATTTCCTTATTTACGGAACAATTTTCCTTTCTAGCGAAATTCGTTGTTTTTCGCGGATTTCGCCCATGACGCTTTATGCGTGTGGCTAACATGAAGTGTATCTAGTTAAACACACAAATGTGCCAAATGCATGTTTCTCAGTGAAACGGCAGTCTAAGAGGCCACTACCCTGGAACCAGCTGATCAGTTAGAGTTGGGCCGGATATCCCACCGGTCGCAGGTTCAAATCCGTACATTATAGTTATACCATTTTACCGCTTCATTACTAATATCTTCACTGACTCTATCACAGGCAAATTTAGTTTAAACGAGTACATAAAATAATTGTTTAAGTCATTGCAACAAAAAATAGGTAAATACCATCTTGTTTATCCTACTGCGAGTAACATAACTATTAAAAACCCTACATAGGTTCGTAGGCTGTTCTTACGGATTTCGGATGAATCATAAGAGATGTTAATAAACGTTATAAAATGCTAAATATAGATTTGGCTCAGAGATATCTAAGATATTTTCTATTCTTACGCCTCTATCTCCATAATATAAAAAAAAATATTATTAAAAATACCTTTTATTTGGTTAGTATTCTAAACGCATTGTGGGTATTTTTTACAATTTTAACATTTTTTTTGAAAAATGCAAACAAACAAATTTTAAATTAAACAACTATTACTGAATTACCCCATAAATTACCCCAACTGCATTACAAATCACACAAATTACAGGACTACCCCAACAAAACTACCCTTTACTGAAATTGTTAAAATGATTTATTACAAACTGTCATTACTTTTTATATACTTACTTCATGTGTCACTTTTTAATGTGATTGCAACTAGGTGTTACTTTCGTAATTTATTTTAGAAATCGATTGCTCAACTTCGAATCTAATACTTTTTTTGTTCAGAATGTGTTCTCAATCAAATTGTATGTGTAAGCATTGTATGTAGGATGTTTTGTATTTATGATATATATCCTATGATTCTTCTTATTAATAATGTCTCACTTATGTAATAAGTATTTTATTTTTTCTGCAAACTTCTCTGGCCGCCTTTAGGACAGCTTTTAAAACCTATTTAGAGTGGAGCTTTTAAACCTATATAAACTTTATTGTTGTTACTTCTTATTGTACCATGATGAATAAATAAAATAAACAAAAAGGAAACAAAATAAAAAATGCATATATACATGCATGCTTGCATGCATATTTAATAAAGTAAACTTATAATGTTTTTATAAAACTTTATGTACAAAGTAAGAATTAATTTACTACAAAATAAAATTGTAACTGTCACATTGGTATAAAAATATTATAAAGAACTATTACGATTATTTATTCGAATTCCATCCGTCTGCTTATTTTTAAGTATATTAGACTACCCTAGGGTTGTCTATATTCCTAGGTGTCAAAAAAGTAAAACGTATATGACAGTAATACAAATTAATTTATAGATTCCTACCCCCCCCCCTCACTTGCTTTCATCTACCGACATTATACGTTCTATTGAGATTTATCCGTGAACTGTGTCGTCCTATTTTTAGTATAATAGAATCGATTCTCGGCCATTTCAAAGCGCCTTCATTCGTTGCCAATTATCGAATTCTTTTCCTGATACGATTCACGATTTGATTATTTTTTTTGTAAGTATTTTAGTTTTACGAGTATATCTATTTGTATGTTCGTATCTAATTAATTGTAGATACATGATTATTTTTTATGTTAGTATATTGTGTATTAATTTTTGATTGTGTATGTATATATTGTAACGTTTTGGCTGTATTTGTTGAGAAAGCTGTCTCGATAGCCTTTAAGTTATTTTGTTTTTTTTTAAATGGAATGGATGATTAAAAAAAAGAAAATGTGATGAATGGATGGAGTTAGGTTAGTTTTCTGGAAAGTAATAAAAAGTTGATTTTACAAAATTTTAAACTTTTAATTGTGCATAATTTCACGGCCAAGATCTACGCCGCCCAACAGAGTTGTTGCAATATTTAGATATGATCCATTTATTTTGTTTATACATGAATTTTTTAATGTTTACAACCCGGTTACAGAACATCCTTAGAATCTTAGCTTCGTTAGGCAGAATAGGCATCATACTATATTGTTTTTACAAAACATGCAATAAAATAAAAAAAAAAGCGAATAAATGAATTATTAAAAACTAACACTCCCCGTTTACCTATTCCATGCGCGGTTAGGTAAAACAGTGGGGTAAAACTTTGGTTAAAACAGTGACTTTACATTTACCTAGAGGGTGTATTCAGGGGAAAACACGCCTGAAAGCATACTCCAATTATCTGCTGCCTTCGGTCTAATAAGAAAAATTTAACAACGTTGCGATCATATTCCATGCAGAAAATTCAAATTATCAGACGCACACTTCTTGCTAGAAGTGCCCAAAGGAATATTCTTTTTATTTTGTGCCTGTTTTGATTATTTAATATCTGCCTTCAGCCTTTCAGCTTTGTGTCTTCTGTACATATACATAAAGTATCTTTTAAATATTTCCACTTTCAATATAGCGCAGGATGCTGAATGAAAAGCTTTAAGCAGGCTTCCAACCTTGCACCTATACTGAAAAAATATCGAACGCTGATTTAACCGAAAAGTTCAGTAGAATCATAATTTAATGTGGCTACTCTAAGTTTAGTAGGCCTAACCGAAGTATATTGTAGTGTATACAATCGGTTTGAATTCCTGTCGATTGATAAATCGATCACTTAACAAAACTTTCTTGTGACCTGTACCAAACAATTTTTGTAGATGCAGTTTTTAAATGAAATTTGTGTGCACCTTAAAATACTGTTTTATTACGTCAACCAAACAAGCAGTGCCTATATCGCAAACACACTTCGCTCATATTCCGCCACTTTATTTCTCTACCGAACAGTTTGATAGTGCTTACAAAGCAGTTTGTTTATGTCTACCGGAGTTCAGCTAGACGTACCAAACGTTAGTTGAGACTACTAAAAACTTTAGAAACGGTAACCAAATAATGTTAATGTTACAAGCCTCGTTCGATTGTGTGTACAGGACTGTACGCACAACATGCTGGGCTTGGCATGCCATATAATAAAATGTATTGTTTTAATGAAATAAAGAAAATAAACTGAAATAACGTGTATTTGAGCGATAGGCTCGCTTTCTTAAATTCATTCAGTATTGTAAATTTAAGAAACGCATGATGAATTTCTAAACGGACGATTGCTATATAAAATATAGGTACACCGCCCTAAGACCATTCCCGGTAAAAAAAACCCAGCTTTTGGCCCTACGGTTTCAAACATGATTTGTATTGACGTCATATCAAAATTCATCATATTTTCCGGGGAAAAAAATGTATAAAAAAACCGGTGAATGACTCCTATCGGTCAAAGCCATAGGTAACACGATTTTGCTTTGTTTAAGGGAATTTACACAACCGCTTTAATAAAATTAATAAATTTTTGTGATGAATAATATTCATATTTTTTTATATAATTTATTACTCGTAATAAACTTTTTAAGTCCTAAGGAATGGTCTTGATTATATTTATCAGAGATTAATAACACAAAAATGAATTTGAATCAGTTACTTTTTTTTAATATTTGCTATGGTCATATTCAATTATTTTATGCCTTACAAAAAAATTCTAAAAAAATAAATTTTCTGATTGTAGTGACGAAATGTAAAAAAAAATGGTATGACTTTATCGCGCTGATTCAAACCCGTCGCCGTTAAATTAATAGTCAAAAGCCCTAACTACTTATATCTCTCTAAATTAGACCTTAAAATTTTCACCGTGTTGTTTGTGGAAAAAAAAACAAGGCGAGCGCCCACGCCAAAGCTCTACAAATGCAAGCAATATTTAAAATATAAGCTCCGTGCGAAATGAAAACCTTAACAATAAAATTGGAGTTATTGTTTTGGCGTGTCTCGAAAGTTGGACATTTCATTTCCTCCGGGGATTTTTTGTTCAAAAACAATGGCGGAGATTGCAATACTTTATACCGCGTCATTCTCTCTTGGCCGTCCCGGGATATAGATACCATGCCAACCATTCACAGTCACTATTAATATATAACTTTGATTATTATTATTTTTTTACGTACTCTAAAAATGTCACCACTTTAGTTTAATTACGTGTACAGTTTTTGGTAGGTATTTTTATTCTGATACTGAACTAAAAAAAATTTTCTGAAAAAAAAAAGTATTACTAAACACTAAAGAATATGTTGGCGAATCATAAAACCGTTCCGATAAAACATCGATTATGATCAGCGTTTACGATCGATATAATTGAATATTTGAAAGATCTTTAACACATTGCTTTATTGGTAAAGACAGTTTCCATTGGTTTTGAACTTCTGTTCTGTCATCATTTTTCTCGGCTTCGTTCATCCAGCTTCTTTCGTCTGGTCTATTGCTTATGACCCACCTAAAAGACTGGTCACTCGCTCAATCATTTGAATCTGGTATTGTTGAAGGTCATCCTATCCGACCTTATTTTTACATGAGAGGAAAAAGATTTAAATCCGTATTTAAATCATTAAATCTATTACTTTCTAGTACTTTAATTCGCCCTTACTTAATCTTAAAGAAGCATAATGAAACGGTGTCTTGAATCTTCCTGACCATCACAGTTTGGTCACGTAAAAATTTAATTATAAAAGCATTCCTGCAGGAATGTGTACTTTTTGGGTTTTGACGAAAACAACCAAGATTTATCGATCCTTAGACGTCACGTCAAGACGAAGACACTGAACTGCCTGTAATAAAAGATATCTTAAACTGGATTTTATTCAGTTTTATAGAGTTTATACTTCACAGTGCAAATACGTCTGACGCCTCGTCATCGGTATTACATCGAATCGCGCCCATTTACGGCACAATTAACTTAATTTAGGAAAAAAGGAACCACATACTTTACGATACTTAATCCCTAAACTATTTAATGAGTTAGAAGATAAAATCAAAACCTTTAAAAAAAAAATAAATAAATAAAATACGACATAAAAAATATACTTATGTCTAAATTATAATTTATAAAAATATCTTAAATATTTTGTATAATTTATTCAAAATCCTATTTATTACTAATGTATATGCTGTTTGTTTACAATGTATGTGTATGTATATGTTTTAATTTAAGTATTGTTTTTGTTTTTTATATATTATTTTTTTTATTTAGTTGGTTTACTCACCTATTGGTTATATTGGTATACCCTATCGGTTAGTGTAACTGAGCTATAAGTATACATATACATTTGCATACACATTAATAAAATAGAGGAATTATTACTTTGGATTGGTTTCAGTGCTCAGTGTTTCAATTAAATTCATGTGTCGCGAAAAAAAAATAGTCATAAGGCAATGTGACATTCTGTTGATACGTTTAATTTGTTAAATTTGTATGTATTTTTAATTAGTGTTAGTTTATATGGAAGCTTCCATACATGGTTGTAAATTACTCAAATAAAATAAAAAAAAATTACTTCGAAAATACGTGATTCGTTTATTTTGCGAATAGCTCATTAGGCTTAAGAAAGTTTCATCTTTCTTTGTGAATGGCCATATTTTTTTTAGGTGTGACAAATTGACAACAAATACGTATTACATGGTAGCCATTTTTTTTATAACACATTTTTTATAACACCGCTTTATTACATATAACACTGCTGATGTTATTGTGTAGTAACTAACAATACAATTTAAATTGTGATTGTGCAATACACTTACAAAACAATACATTTCGCCCGCGTCTGGCAACACTGACTAGAAAAACTAGAGTTGTGCTGAAACAAAGCTAAGCTCTAACGAGTTTGTCTCCGGAAGGTGAGTGGGGCGCGTCTATTGTGCAAAACGGTTTTATCATTTTCTTCTGACCTCCTGCTCATGCTCCGCGTAATGACGACAAATTTGTTTTTGCAGAGCTGACAGCTCAGAAAAACTTTGGAATCCAACTAGCAGGAACAGATGTGACGACAATTTTGTTTGTACATATTTCATGTTTGTATATGTTTCTACATATTGTTACATACTATGTAATTGTTACATATTATTGAGTATTTACCTAGTCGATGGACAAGAAGTGTATGGATCATGTAATATAAATATTACATACGGTTTCTATAATTAATTTACGATTTTGACATATCCTCCATTGCACTCTTTGGTTTTAGCTGCTATACACACATTCATATATAAGAAGCTACTTTCCCCGTTCTTCCCGGTACTGAAGAATGAAACTTAACATTTCGATACAGTGCAGCGATATTTGTATCATATTCGGATCTCAAAAATATGACGTAATAGTTGTTGGGACGTATTATTTATTAGTGGCTCGTTAGAATTAATATAAATTCACCTATGAGCGTAAATAGAAATATGAAAAAAAATAATGAAGTCCCCCTTATAATGATTATAAATGGTGTTAAAATTTAAAAATTTATGATGCACACACAGGCACGAATAATCCGGGGCGGAAGGTGCCTTTAATGACAACTGTAGGACCTAGCTGTAAGACGTGAGGTTCTGGTTAAATAATTTACTACTACTAAACAATGAATAAAAGTAGTTGATATTATATGATAACTACAGGGTGTCATAGTTATTTTTGTTTTTATAACTACGTAGATATAAAATGTAAAGAAGGTGAGTTCTTTCCGTCTGACATTGAAGGTTTGTGTGTCAATCGAAGTGTGACCTTATCCGAGAGAAAACATTATATTACAAACATAACAATAAATGATTCGGCATGCAAACCGCGGCCACAAGAACGGTTTAGATGTCATAAAACGTCGACGTGCGGATAAAACGGAATATCCCAGGAGATAGACAGATCTCTTCTAAGGATCTCTCGCAGCCACCCATCGGACAATATGCTTCAGGTCGTAATGTCTTTTGTGTGTCGGCGCAAAACTCACGTCGAGGTAGAAAAGTTGCTCAAATAAAACCGTCGATTTCGACCATTAAAATTATTGAAAAAGGACGCTTTGATAACATTATTCTATTTTTATTTATTTAATATTCATAAATAACATAAATAAACTATCAATAAACATCCGCATGGCTTTTTAAACCAAAAATAAAAATTACAATGTGAATAGAAATTCTAAAATCTGGGCAAAAATCAATTATTTTAAAAGAAATTAAATTATAAATAAAAAATCGTTTTTCAAAAAAAATGAGGATGAAATTGGAGAGAAAATCATTTAACATCTTCAAAACACACGTAGACACACACACACGTATATGTACTATATATATAAAATATATAAATGAATATATAACTATAAGTGTTACCAATAAAAGAGATTACAATGGGATATGTCAATAATATTACAGAAGAAGTTAATGTAAACGTTACAAGGCATTATAGGCATAGTTAGAATTACATCAATCGACAAAACGGTAACCGTGAAAGCAACATTTCCAGTTAACAAATTTAAGATTATCTCTGAAAATGTTAATATTATTTGTGAAGACAGTATATCAAATGTCATATTCTCAAAAAAAAAAGGGAAACCTTACGTGATTATAATGAAATGAGCTTTTAATGCGGGGATCTGCGTCGAATGGCCACTTTTCAAGATAATAGATAAAAACCACAGCTGTATATAATACGCAAAATATTTTTTGATAAAACTCGCAATAAAACTTTCACAATGGATAATATTTTATTTCATTTTAATATTTACTTTAATAAATATTAAATATTTAACAACATTATATTGGCGTTACCTTATTTTGTTTAATAAAAACATTGTTTTTGAATTTGAAATCGAATATCCGTTATAATTGGTTTTATCTTGTTATTGATATTGGATACACAGTATTATAAAATGTATTGATTTTTGCCATTATTATAAATAAATAAAATATTATATAATGGGTTTTAGTTCAACATAACGTAGTCCGCCGGTACGAAGCGTTCGCGCCAGTAGGTAATCACAGCGCCCCTCAAACTATCCAGAGCGCATGTTCAGAATCGTTGATTATTTTATTGCGTTTTAATGACACTTGCCAAATAATATAATTTCGCGTACTAATATAATCACTTTGTAATATTAATGATTTCTCTACGCCCCAGGCCTACGTTTGAAAAATAGAAGAAGTATCACAAGAGCTTCTCACGCTTACAGCGCGGTACCTCAAGGACCCTTGAGAAAATGGTGTCTCTCATTAGTCCCTGTTGCATTTCTGCTGGTTGGAGTAGCGAAAGGAGGAGGGGAAAGGGGGAGTGAGGGCCTTGGGCAAGGAATACAGATTGTATGTTCACGTTATATCAAATTGTACACGGATACACGGATTGTACGGATTGTATAAGGATGAACGAAATAAAACATTAGAATGTATTCTCTTTTTATGCATCCATAACCATAGAATAGGTAAACTAAAACCTTGATATTGTGAACAGAAGAGTAGATAAAAGTAGATAGATACTCTTCCTAAATAGGTCGTCGAAGTACAATCATGATCATTTTCACAAACATTTATCAAACATCATTTAGATTAAAAATCTAAATCTGCTTGTCTTTATATATCTAATCCAAAGTGAAAAAAATATAGATTTTAATATAAAATAGTTTTAATGTAAATAATTTTGATAATACCACGTTTGACAAAGGTCATATAAAATGATTTTCGGCCTTACTCAACTAGGCCAAATACGCCTCTCTTAGAGTCAGAGGAGATGGTAGTAATGAAGCATTAAAAATGATATGACCATATGCGAATTCGAACCCGCGACCTTTGGGTTAATAGTCCAACGCCTTAACGACTAGACTACCACGAATAATATGTTTTTTAAATTTAAATATATACGACGTATATGTATTTACTTAGCAATTCATTATGATTATGAAGCTTTATATATTTACAAAAAAATAACACCTATTATAATTTTAACTGAAGTATAAAAAAATCTTCAGTAAAACTCCGTATTTGGGTAAATACTCCAGTTTTGAGTATTTACAGCTACAAAAAAATCTGTACCCTTAGGAGGTATCAAATTATTGGCAGGAAAATTTTAAACGGCCTAGTAATTAATATTTCTATTCAGCAAAAAAAAAATGTATTATAAAATCTAAAATTAGTAAAAATAAAATCACCGATCTTTGATCACTTTTTAACACGTCACTAATTCTATAAAAAAATGAGGGAATTTTTCTAAAATTGTGTTCTATATTTACAAATCTTGGTTATTTCGAACACACCCCTGATGTGAATTTATGTTTATTTGTATACCTCCTTCTCTCTTAAAGCCGTAGAACATATCGAAATAAATTGCAAAGTCAACGAAAAATAATACAATATAAAAATTTTCACAGAGAAAGAGGTTATGAGGTAGAGAGGGAACAGCTTTCTTTGAACATTATGAAGGAAATATCGAACGATATGCAAACCTTTTATTAAATAAATATATATCATTGAACGAAACCTTCGATAACGAAAGCAATTCCACAAACAAAAAAATATATTATTGTTATATCTAATACATTAAATAGTGTAATAAATATGTTGATCTGGCTTAAAATTGCCTGTGTCACTAGGGATTAATGAGTGAACCATACATGGGGAAAAAACATTAAATTCGGAGCATTAATACGGCCCCAATGAAATAAGCTAACATATTTCGCAAATTAATACAGATTTTTATCGTTTGTTACAGAATGACAGTTCGTATAACCGGCAGTCGCATTGGAAAACTACTTGTCGTCGGTACAATACTACAACTGACAACTTCGTTATTAGCAGCCGACAGTCCTAAAAGGGCCCCATCCGGATTTACTGGAGTGCGGGGAAAGAAGAGTTACACCCAATACGACGACGACATCGATAAGAAACGGCAGGCTACCTTAGAGCGTCTGTCCTTATCTAACTATAATAAAAAACCGGAAGCGACCGATTTGATGAGCAGCGATGCGGACGACGAAGAGGACATCAGCAACTACCTGTCGGACTACTCGTACAAACGCGGCCCGATGGGCTTCGTGGGGATGCGCGGCAAGAAAGGAGCGCTCCACAAGTATAATTACCAAGATGCGCTGAACAGAGAAATCGAGAAGATTCGCTTCAATTGCAAACTTTACCCGGATAGCTTACAGTGCGGCAACTACAAACCGGAGACTTTGAGACCGTTGAACCTGGAGACAACCCAAATCAATAGCGAGGACACGGGCGACCTGGACAACTACGTCGGCGATCCCATTCAGCCCGACAAGATGTTCGAACTCAAGCGAGCGCCCGTCGGCTTCATGGGAATGCGCGGGAAGAAATACGCGGACGACGGCGCGTTCCTCAAGCGCGCTCCGTCCACGGGATTCATGGGGATGCGCGGCAAGAAGACCCTGCTCCAGTACGGCCCCGGCCTGCAGGTGTTCGACGATCCCGAGCAGGTTCTGGGGGAGGCGACGTTCATATCGAAGAGGGCGCCGGCGAACGGTTTCTTCGGAATGCGCGGCAAGAAGATGCCCGGCAATTCGGGATTTTTCGGGATGAGGGGAAAGAAAGGGCCTTACGATTTTCCATTCAGGGGGAAATTTGTTGGAGTGAGGGGTAAAAAAAGTATCTACGATGCACCGAACAATTATATTGACGGTAAGATTTTTATTTATTTATGTATTCAATAATTTTACATTTTTCCTTTTATGTACCAGCCAAGACCAAGGCTAATCTTCTGGAGACCAGGTGTTCAATATACGGATATTCATTTTTGTGAAATATGTTCACATTATTTGGTGCTGTATTTGACACATCCGTTAAATATAATAACCATAATTACATTTTTATAGCATAGTAGTAATTACAAACAAAAATTAAGTAAAATTATAATTGTAAGTTGTTACAATTATAATTTAACTAATTTTTTACAATGTTAATTATAAAAACAATAATTAACAAGCTTAATAATAATTAAAGAGGAAAGTGTTTCTTAGAGATTTCGAAGCAATAATTTACTTTATTTATTTATTATTTTTTTAAAACTTTTAAGTAAAGTTCTTGGCAAATTATTAAAAAAGAATGGTGTAATAAACTGTAACATTTTTAATTAAAGTATGTTTTGAAAGAGTGTTTTGAACTTATCAGAGTCGAAAAGTGGACGACCATTCTATATATATGTAAACATCATGTTTGCCGGTAGAATGTTACAATGTTTAAGAACATAATTATGATTTATTAAAAAAACTGTTTTGTAAACAAAGATAACATAAAGCGTAGGTTTTTTTTCCAATATCGCACTTTTATTTTATTAAAAACCAGACATATTATTAAAACTCAGCCCAAACCCAGCGTCAATCTTACCACAGTATGTCTTACTTTACATTAAATACCTTTAATGCAAAATTTAAAAAAGTTTTTTTAAAAAGAAAGAAAGTCTAAAAATAATCCTGGTTTTTCATTTAATGTAAGATTTATATTTATTTATTTATAATTAAGGTTATGCCTCCTGCCAAGCTATGTTATGCACTAGATTTGTAGGTAAGTATTTGATATTAATACTTATGGCCTTAAGGCACGTTTATGCAGTTGCACTTAATATAAATACAGTCGAAGTTTCTCTCAGTTATGTGTTAGTAGTACAAGATTGTATATTTTTTTATGTTTATACCCGTTGTTATAATAATCGTCACTTCTATTGGAATTAACCTAAAGTGAACAAATTTTTGAACGCTTTTATTTTACATATTTATTTAAAATTACTGTGATTTACAAAAAAAGATATTATTAAAAAGGAAATAGTAAAAAAAAATATTTTACAAAATAAGTAGCAGTCACTCGTTAATGGTATTGCGAAAAAAAAACTCTAATTGGGAAATATAAATAAAATTAATAGCACTTTATGTTTTATTTAACATGTATTTTATTATTTTTTTTGTCAAGTCTAGATACACACTCATTATAAACTTTTTTCGATCGGTTATTCAACTTTAATAAACGTTGTGAAATAACTTATAACAATATTATATTTAAATATAACTATAACTATAAATTTATAGCTGTTATAACAATTTAAATTAAACAAACTTAAGAAGCAAACGGGTCCATTTTTATCACACGTCTCATTTCCACTTTTATGTTTATCATACGAATTTACTATTTATTTCAGGATCAGCATCTCGGCTCGAATAAGGCTCTCTGGGAGGCTGTACAGAAGACACACATTCGCATGCCAATAGTACCTACGAACCGATGCGGTGGCGCCCTCAATATTCACCCCAATCATAAAAGGATATATGTTTTTATTATGTATGACGTTTCAGCGGCGATTCTGTATAAGGCTCTTATACTCGCAAACAAAACAAATGTTATATTTTACCAGCCGCGTACGTAACCCGCTTGCATGATAGTCTATGTAAATTAAACGTTTATTCAGTATATATGTATATTGTACACATATATAAATGGATATATGTTGTAAGATAATTCGTGCATTTTGCAACGTCAATTTTAGGGGGTATTGCACATGACTTGTTCGAAATATTATGCGTTGAAAATGGTGCTCAAGTGAAATACTAGAAATTATTCGAAAAATACCTTATAATCTCAACTGTTAGAAATTTAAATTGATACTTCCCATCTTTAATAGTTCATTAAATTGTATTTCGAATTTTAATTTGAAATTTTCATTTTCATAACGTAAAGCCAATATTGTCTATAACCATAATTGTTATAAATCAATTTCAAGTAATACCGTAAAGTGTCCTGTAGGTTTTGACTTTTCCCGGTTATCGAAGTTCCGCTACCTAAATAATTTTCTTGTGAAAAACGTAATAGATGTCAATGGGTAGGTAAATATTATAAACGTAATAATAATTCATAATGAAATTACATCATAACATGTAATTTACGATTCTATTAATATTTGTGACCACGAACATACATTTCATCTAAATGCCAATGAGAAAAGTTACAAGCTTTACCGACTTTTAAAAAGGGTTGATATCTCCTCTTTTTTTTTTCCCCCCGACTGTTCATCCTCCAAAAAAAAAATAACTACCTATTTATCAGTATTTAGTGAAAGAATTGTATCTATATTGTATAAAATTTCAAAGATCATATAAAGATACAAGTTGTGGCAAAAACTCCCTTATAATCAGTTTTTTTTTAAATTAATTGTTTTATGGTGTATTGTTAACAGGTGTGCGCCTTTTATACCATGCTCCGACTAAATTTATAAAAATAACATAAAACAAATGATTTTTCAAGTATGTGCTTGAATCTGATAAATATTATGAGAAATATCTGAGAAATATTAAAAATAGAATATCATTTTAACAAAATATAACTTTTAATCAATGCTTTTCAATCTTTTATTCTATTTCTGTAGTATATCTTGCAAGGTGCTGCGCCGCTCCTGAATAAAAAAAAAAGGATATTAATGTGTCTTTTAATGGTAAGATTAACTTGATAAACGGTAATTGCTGAGTTTTATATTTTTTAAAAACCACAGTACATATTTACACCTTAAAATCTATAGTATTTTAAAACGCGTTTAATTAAGAGCATTAAAATGCCTCTATTTTCATATATTTATTTCTTTATTACATTGTTATTAACAGTGAAAATAAGATATTTCATTATTGCTTCAATATTGTATTTTCAAGCTAGTATAATAATGAAATATTAAATTAATAAGTTATTAGAAATATGACTCTTTGTGATAAAAAATTACGTCTTATAGCCACAGATTATAAGCATATGAATAAATAATTTTATTAAACAATAAATATTACTATTACAAAATTTATTATTAATTCCAAAATATTATTTTGTATTAAATAGCATATACAGTTTCATAATTAAATGAGTAATGTACCCACCTATAAAATTACTGATTAAATATTATAATGCATAGATTTGAGTATATCTGAGGGTTTTGAAAAATCATTTGATTCTATGAAACATTTTTTAATTTTGACTACGTTATAGATTTTACTAGCTTTAAATAATTATATCTTATAATAAAAAAATAAATAAGGTGTGTTTCTAATTTACTTATAATTATTTTTTTTTTCTAGATATTAATTCTGTTGACTGTAGCTAATATGCAATGTGTAAATTATAGAATATTATGTTTAGAAAAATTGTCAAATAGCTTAAAGAGTTGCCAACGCCAAAGAGCATTATTATAATAAATCTTTTATATTAATTAATTGTTAGCGTAAGAATTACGGTATCCAAATTATTAATATGATTTTATAAACTTATATACCTGCTTAACACATTCTAATTATATATCCGTGATTCTGTCGACACATTTTGACTAGGGCTGGCAGAATGTGTGGTCAAACATTTTAAAAATCCGTAATAATGTCACACAATAACATATCAGTATCACATATTGTCATATAACAATAACACTACTCACATAATATTTGCAACTCCAGTGCGGGAGACGGGTAACACCGAAACGGGTTGGTGTTTTGGAAATTTAAATTTTTAACTGTTTATATGTAATAAAAAAGAAACCAATCAAAAGGACCTAGCGACAGCCTTTGACTAACGGGTTCTTGCTTATTTTTATTGCATTAAAAAAAGTAAAAAAATAACCGCCATATTTTTGATAGCATTGAAACTGAAACTGAACTGAAATATATTTAACGAAACGTTTTTTTAGATCTCATAATTAAAATTGCAATTCCATAAATATAATGTAATGTAGTAACAAATATATTTTGACCGTGCTTAAAATCCAACTGCCTTAAGTATTTATTTTGAAATTGCTATCTGACCATTTTTAATATAATATGAAAAAAAAAAAAAAAAAAAAAAAAAAGTATTTCGCTGACATAATTACTTAATTATTTTTTATAGCCCCAATACCAATTTCCTAAATATACCAAAAACCAAAGTTTTTGTATGTGATCGGAAAGTACCTAATTAAATTACCTAATTAAAATGAAACACCACTAATTAAATATATTGTGCTTTAGGTCCCTTAAATTTTGAAGAAAGTGCGTTTTATTCCTTTATTTTACTAACCTTATGCATTTATTTATTTATTTGTTGACAGTATTTTAACATCAATTACATATAATGCAAAGTACTACCTAACTAGGCAATGCCCGTACTAAAGTAGACTTTACTAAAAGCATCGTTCTTATAAGCATAACCGTCACACTGCGCAACACACAATTACAATTATTAGAATTGAATTGTATGAAATAATACATAATATATAAATAATAATATGTTGTTTATATGTTTTTAACAAACTATTTTTTTTTATCATTTATTTTCTGCTTATGATGACACGCTTCTGTTTCTATTTAGAGAATCGGTCTACTATACTAAGATTAAATCTAAGAAAAAAAATATTTAACTAAAAATTATAACTAATAATAAAAATATTTAAAAAATGTTTGATTCAAGACAGAATCACGAGACTTTTTCAGCATTGATTATTTTATACGTAATAAAAAGCACACGTAGTTAACTCTCAGATGTTATTATAAAAGTTTCAAATGTTAAGATTATTTATTGAAATGTTCTGTAATATCTGCAAAATATAAGCATAATCAATAAAGCAGACTATGTCAGAAAATGTTTTCGTTTTATTTATCAGAAAGAGCGGTGGCGAAAGAAACGGGTTCTATAAACTTACTTTATTTTATTTTATATAATAATAATTAATGCACTTAGCATATTTACACAACACAAATATCTAGTAAATATATTTGTATATAAATATATATACATTTATAAATATTTGTATAATTGAGTTGTAAAGTTATTTGACTTATATTTGATGATTGTTTTTTAATAACGGCAAATCTCCTGAAAAGATAAATGACAGTCTTTCACAATATTGAAAAATTTTGAAAAGGTTTTTAATTATTTGATAAAGTGCTGGATAGCATAATATTTATAAAGGTTCTAAAGAGGTCCTGTACTTGAGAATGCAGGATGTCGGTTTAAACCCAGCGCTGAGTTTTATAAAAATGCATTTTTAACTCTCACCTGTCCTCTTTAGTGTAATTCAGATCGTCGAATTTATATAAGGCTGTAACGAATGAACTTACCTGGTCCGGTTCAAATTAAGCTCCCAACTTTCTAAGCATCCTTATATTTATTTATTTATTTATTAATTTATTTATTTATTTATATTGGTCTGAATTATCATTCTTCCAAGATAAAATTATAGTTTGGTTTAAGAAACATTGTGTTCAAATATTTCCCACCCACGACAAATTATTCTCGAATGAAATGCTCTTTATTGGTCATTTGCTAAACCTATTTGTCAAACATTAATTTTGCCTCAATTTCTAAATAAACTCACACAGAGTTAACTCCTAATTATGCATATATTTTGCATATATTCACGCATACTATATTAAGGGTAACGGGGTTTAATATATATTTTTTTAAATCTATGAAATTCATAGCATTATCAGATTAGACCTGGGCTCGCAGCTAGGTGGTATTAGTTACCTTTCGGGGCTTCGTGTCTCAGGCTTTTCGATAGTTATGGCAAATTATATTTTTTAGGCTGTAAATTAACTTGTATATACTTTCAGACATTACTTGGCAGGCCTGTAGGTTAGGTTCTGAAACCTAACATCTGCAAGGCGTTAGTTTTCCTTTGTCATTATTGAGTCGCTGAAAGGTCAGGCTTGATGCCTGAGACCAGACTGACGTTGCTACATTTACATGTTTCTGTGGTTTCAGCTGTGCATTGTTCTCAAACTGTGCCGAGAGAGTTTTGCTCATTCACAAATGAGTCGAATACAGTACGAGTTGGTAGGATACATACATCGGCAAGAGGGTGCATTGAGAAGCGCTCTAAACTATACAATAGACATAATGCACGTCTAACACAACTGTTTAGGATAATTTATTTAAACTTCTAACATTTTATTATTACCTTGAAAATTTTATAAATGGCATCAATTACCTATACTCAGCAAAAATACCATTGTACATCTCTGCCATATTATAAATAAATAATTTTTCGCACTCTGGCAACGCAATTTAAAACAAAATAAGGGAGTGTTGGTGTGAAGAGAATTTCGATGCGAACGGAGCTTCAAAAACATCATATTAAGGGAGCGTTTCTGGAATAACAATAATAACTAGTGGTCGCTCAGTGGTCGAAATTCGACCATAATTCATTAAAATTTTAGGTAGCGAACATGTATAAGTACGTCGTTAGTGTGTGTTGTTTGCTTTAATTCCCTAAAAATTCATATGAAATTCAAAATGAAACGTTAGTAACAGTTGAAAAAAAGGCAATTACACCTTGTACGAGTTCATTATCAGTTCATTTTTCCATGTAGAAATGACACCAGATATTCAATAATGGCATGGATGGCATTAATAATTATTTTTGCTTGACATTACTACATTGACATTGACAGACTATTGAAAAAGGAATATTTGAAATCACAGCTCGAAACTCATTCGTTTTATTTCATTTAATTTAATGCACTGGTAACATATATTGTAGATAAATTTTAGCTTTCTGCACTTCTTCTCCATATACACTTTAACTATGCTAAATCTCACCTTCCGTCATGCGCGCAATATGCTTCAAAAGAGGTATAAAGTTTTCTTTTCACTTATAATATACGGATATTTCCATTTGAAAAAGAGCCACAATATAATATGTTTACACGCTGACAAATAATATAATATAATTAATCAAACATGATTGACCAGCTCCAAATAGCATGTCAGTGGTAAAATGGCGAACGATTGAAAATACGAAGCGATCGAGACGGGTTTGCGATGAGTGATCTAAATTTTAAATCGCTCCCTTGTCGACAAACCCGACAACTGCTGTCAACGAAACGTTACGTGACCCGAGGGGCAAACAGCACGCCTACGGCTTGCCAAATGTTTAAAATCTATTCAAATGTTTCAATAACTTAATCCAACATAGTTTTACTGTAGATTTATTATGTTTAGAGATGATTATAGGATACATCCTAAAACCCAATAAGTTGTGAGGTATTTGACATAAAATGTCAAATAAATCTTCAACCAAAAAAAAAAGAAATAATAGGTATCTGAAGGCACTCGTAGTTTTACGACTATTGTAGTTTTTTAAATATTTTTAGTTGCCTTACACTAAAAGTTTTTTTAATCACACTTTATCAGAATAATCATCAAGCAACCTACAATATGCAAAAGAAAAACAACGTAAGTCGCTATTGCTACCTTTCACTTGACGTAACTAAATGAAAAATAAATAAGACTACCCTGAAAAAAAAACCCTTTGATATGCAAACAAATAATCAGAATCGCTAGAGGTTTTTCGTTATAATCAGTCAACCGTACATTATATGTATATATAAACAAAATTAAGATCGAATTGAGAATCTGCTCCTTTTATTAATCCGTTAGAAAAGTCAACTGGCAGTTCAAAATCTGTTTCGAACGTTGTTGATTTTTACTGTAGTTAAGATTTATCTATGTTTGAAAATGACAACTATCTATCAAAAAAATGTTCAACATAGAAGAGTTCAACCGAACGAATAGTTATCTCAACTTTAAAGACGCATAAGGTACAAATGAAATAATGACACATAAATTGACATTACCAAACACAAAGGAATAAAATAGAAAGCAATAAAGAAAAAATAAAAACACAATAATCTATTGTTCATACTACTTTCTATTTAAAAGTTACTTTTAATCATCAGCGCCATCGCTGATAGGTTATGTATTCCTGAGCTTTAGCCTCATGACAGTTCATTGTAGAAGGTATGACAATATCTTAAATTAGCTTCTTTGAAACTGCTTTCGTTGTCAAAAAGTAAGCTTGTAATAAAGCGATCTAATGTGATTTTGTCTAACTTGAATGTGTAACTTGAATTGCTCAAGAAATCGGACCTTTAGATCGTCCGTTTTATGGAAAAATATTTGAGAGATGGAATGAAACGGTTCATTGTAAAGGGATTTATTTATTTTTTCAATCATTTAACTCTTAAACTTTTAGGAACACTGACGTCCATCTGTTGCCAGTCCCATTTTTCGCTGGTTTTCAAATCGTTCAATACGCAGAGTCATCGAAAGAAATCAAATAATTTAAAAATTAATAGTAAAAATACATTTTTAAAACCTGCTTGAATGCGTATACAAAATGTTGTATCTGTGCTGTTGACCGTTGAGGAGTTCCTTCGTCTGGAGCCATTCCTGGGTGTAGAATCAAGTGATGCTTACCATAAAAATGCATTGTCATTGGAACTAAACCACATGCCAAATTTCAACTCCGTGCGATAAGAGGAAGTGGTTATAATTCAACATGCAAGGTTGGACTTAAACCGACATACAAACATGGCAAAGTAAATAAAAGGTTGTAAGAAACCGAATAACGTGCGTTCAGATACAAAACCAGGTAATCAAAAAAATATTTTTTGAGGCGCATAATATTTTCCATTTGTATTTTTTAATTATTTATTTCCAATACGTCCATTTTATGCCAATTCTATAAAACTAAATAATATTTAGTTTTATAGAATTTATGTCAATATTTAATATTTATGTCAATGTTTGTTATGAGATGTCAATTCTGTGTGATGGGGTTGAAAACAAGGGCGCTGAAAATGTCAGCGTGCAATCTAAAGTAACCTAACCGCGCAACCTAACAAATTTGTTTCGAAATTTACTTGCAAGGGTCAATGGGGCAAACTAAACACCTCGAATTAAATTTCATCACACGGGTCGTCGCGTCCGCCGGCCATATATGGTCGAGGACAGTAGGGTTGACGAATATTTAGGCACTATTTTGCTCTATTTGCCACTGTCGGTACAAAAGTGTATAAGAAAATACACAGCACAGCATTAATGATAAATTAACAAAGTTATTGCTATTGCTATTAAAGAATATTGCTATGTTCCGTGCATTTTAATTAATATTATGTATTTGACAATGTTTTCATAATAAATTAAAAACTATAGTATTTAGATTTTTGTGTAAGTGATTACTTTGAGAAAAAAAGTTGGAGTGCAAACCATTTCTAGTAGGGTTTTTCGCAATTTGAAACTATTAGGATAGTATTTTAAAGCCCGAAATTTAGGTTCAACTTAACTTTTAAGGATAACTTAAATTCAATTGTGTATTTCAGTTACTTTTTAAGTTTGGCTTTGTTAAGAATATGTTTACTTTTTTAGTTTTTTTATGAATATACGATATGGTTCAGGGGCTATCCTCTAGAAGATGGTATCTATAGTATGCCGCCTCAGGTACCTAATTCAAATATTTATTCTCTTTTACGCTTTTATTGTAGTTAACATAATTTCTTTCAAAACTGAGGAATTTAAAAAATAATAAGAACCGTGATTACGCGACGTTAATTTTGTAAAAATAAAGTGATGATCATTTATTTATATTGATGGGAATGGAAATTCATATAGTTTCAAAATTATCTGCTTGCAATGGAGCTGCTGTTAATTTCGTTTCGTTAACTGCATATTTTAAAAACTTTTGAATGAGCTTTTTTTAGTTATTTCCATTTTGAAAACTGAGGAAGTTAAAAGTCATACAGCTAATTTTACGTCTACACTCTTTCTTTAGAACTCCATATTCAACTACGTCTTTCTTTCATAACAAGTAGTTGTAGCTAGGAGGTAGATACGTTATAAAATGCTTTCAAACTAGCAATGCATACAAACAAAAAATAATAAATAAATAACAAAAGAAAGAATAACTACGGCGAGTTGTCAGTTTCGATGCCTTTATTTAAAAATAAAATCAATTGTGTTCACAATTCTTTACAAAGCTTCACAATTTTTCACAAGTGTTTACAAAACTAATGTTAAACAAATGCTATTTTAATATTATTTGCTTATTGTGTTACATATTGGGATAATCATATAATTTTTATATTACAATAAAAAAAAAATAGTTAGGTTTCATGCCACTTGTATAGATATAAGTATCCCATGAATGAACTTTAGAATAATGTCCTTCAACTAGTGTACATTCATTAGATATATTTTTTTTATCATTAGACTTATTTATATATATTTTTATCTATCTTTTTTATAATAATTGATTGGAGATTCATTTTCATTTCTTGTTAAATTTTAAAAACATGAACGTAGGTATTAAAGAAGAAATAGAACTGAAAAAAAGAATAATGTTTTAATGGCGAACAAATGATTTACGAATAACATTTTAGAAACAGCTATTTTTACGATCTACGGAATACAAATGGAATACAAATTTCAAAAAAGGCATGACATCTAGTGGACACATTCTTACATATTTAGCCCCAAGTAAACAAACGTCTAGTGGGCTGCTTTAATTATCATGAAATTCTTGGCGCACCTCACTCCAGATGGAAAGAGTGAAGGTTACAAATCTCGCAAAAATACATGCATAATAACTCGTGAATCTAAGAGTCTACTATTATAAATATTGGGACACGAATCTTTATAATCATATAAATTTAATGGGTTAAACAAAAAAGTATTAAATGCAATGAATTCATATCAAATGAAAATTAGCTTTGCTGAAATGCAATGTAAATTAAAAATTTTGCAAAACGACTAATCTCAGGAGCAACTAGATCTTACAAGCAGTATTGATTGAACCAGATAAGTCGAAACTTTACTCGAGACTGTTAGTTTAGGAAACCAGTTTTTAGATTTTTAGTAATGCAATTGTTGCTTATTTGTTGCCCTTGGCAACGACATATAAACTCAATAAAGTCATTAAAAGTTTTTTGAAAATGTATACATAGGAAAATGTGTAATGTGAACATTTTACACTGCGAATTTATTGTTACGTAATTTTTGTAATTATTTATTAATTTATACATATTAATGACAAAAGCTCGTGCAATGCGCGAAGATATAACATTTGGCTAAAGAGATTTAAAATGAGTTAAATATCTATTGTTATGAAACTTTTCTAAGTAGGTATGGTAAGTAAGTGTAGTGTAGTATAGAAAGTTTTTTTCTTTTCGGAAGTGGCACATTAAGTAAACAAACCCAAACTGCTTCCCTTACCACAGATTCATCTAGTTAGGGAGGTAGGAAACATCTGTATAATATAACAGTCGCTTGTCGCTTTAATTAATTATTTAATTTGTTTTTTTTTTTGCGTCTATGTAGTTAAAATAATACGCCATTGTTGATGGAAATGAATAGGCGAGTAAATATTCCTTCTTCCCGAAAGTAGCCAATTTAGCAATTAGGTTACACAGACAGGTTTATAAAATATAATAATTTTACAGAAGGCATACTTTTTTTTGTATCGAGACTTAGAATCAAATAAACTCTAATGAAAAAAAAATGTCTACCGTTATTAGTATAGAGCAACGATACTCAACCTTTTTTGTCTTCGGGCCACATACATATATTTGTAAAACTACGCGGGCCGCAACACTATACTGGTATGACGAAAAAAATATGAAACGACAATCCTCTTTGGGTGTCACTATTTATACGTCAAAGTTAAAATGAATCTCAAGATATACGAAATACAGAATGCCAGATTTTGTAAATCATGTCCCTGATAATAAATGTGTTTAGGGCCATACAAAAAAGCTAGGCGGGCCACAGGTTGAGTATGGCAGGTATAGAGTAAGGCACGGCAGAAAATTGCTTTATTGCTTCTATTTCGCATGAGTTGCCGATAGAAGTCAATAAATACATTTGGTAAATAATAAATAGTATATTTTGCAAATTTACCAAATTATTATAACAAAATGATGAAACCTTAAAAAAAATAATATGTCATGAAAACTTTAGTTACTTATAAATATTAAATGCGTAAAATTGATAAATTAAAAGTTACATGCTGTTATTATTCCAAAATACAAAAATGTTTACGTAGGATAAAATAAAATAATTTGATCAAAATTAATTAATTTATTGTTATCTCATTAGTAATGTAATATAGCAAAAAATGTAAGATTTATTAAAAAAAACAAATGTGTCGAACTAGTGTCAGTTGTCACTGCTGTCAGTCAGTTTGACAGAAGTGTGTTTTTGTTTAGGCCAAGCAGGGTGATACTCATTTTTTTTTTAACAAATATGATTATATGTTCGGATTTGTCTCTCATTAAATACTTTTAATTGAAATTTTCGTAACAGCCTGTGTTCACTTTTCTGTTTAATAGTTGCTTTCCATATAAGCAGTGAGTTCTGCATGTGAGTTAATTCATTATTTTTTTCTCATATAACCTTACAAAAACAATTGAGTATATTTTATTTTTCTCATTTTTGATTGAAAAAAATACCACTTTTGAAATATTTTAATGATCTACTAACTAACCCAATAGACGGCAATATGAAGTCGAGTTGAAGTTGATACATCATATTTGTTTACATTTAGGTACAAGGATAATACATTTTAGTAAGAAGGTAATCTCATTTTAGTAACCTGCCTGAAAGACACTACTAAGTTTATGAGCTTTCATAAGGACAGCTGATGGGTCTGGATGGGTAGATTAGCATTTAAGCAACTGACCGAATTTAAGTATTGAAGTAAAACTTCTTTACTTACACATTTTTTCCTGGGCAGTAAATAAATCATGCTCATTTGGCTAAACTCTGGTGGTTGCTCGGTATGCGACACGCTCATTCGGTTAAACTAGAAAGGACGCACGGTGTTGATGTTCTCAATAACTCATTCAGCTAAAGTGGCTGCACCAAGCTGTTGCACTGATTTTTGGTTGTCTATTACTTTGATTTTCTTCTTATATAAATAGACGTGCGGAAACATTGTTGAATTAACATGCCAGTATGGGATGATAATTTTGAAATACGATATGACAAATTAAATCAACTTTCTTACAGAAATTTCACTTCTAACTCGCGTGGTATAACCACAAATACACACTTTTGTTATCTTATTAAAGAGTTGTCAGCAGCATTTTAATTGAGAAAAGGTGTTTGGTTTTTTATTACTTAGTTTTGACACATACATTATTTAGAATATATATATTTTTTTTAAATAAAGTAATAAACTTTTAGTATATACTTCAAAATCATTTGCATTTTATGAGTTACATTATTATCTAATAATAGTACCCAAATTTATCAATGTATTCCACCTAATATTTCATTTCGTTTAAATTTTCAATCCTCAGAAGATTGTCGATGTTTACACATCTTAACTGTGAGTCCCACCGTGTCCACTGTTTTTTTTTATTTTACCTTAAAGCATGACGAAATCAAATATAAAATAGTTTGGTTCAAAAACTCCCTTGCAGTAGCTGTCAGTAGGACAATCAGCAGATAAAGCACAAAATTCAAGTATTCATGCATTAAACAGTTTTTTTATAATCACTACCAGAAACTAAACTGTTCATCTTATAGCTATCACTGTTATCATAAATCATACATATGGACAAACTAGTTATTTTATGAATTTCAGCCTAAATTTAGTGTAAAGAGCTAATTAAAGGTCAATGAAGAATGAGTTCAGTAAGATTTACTGTTTTTATTGTTTTACAGCATGAAAATACATATTTTTGTTTAATTTTGCCCATTTTGACTCAACGTCGAGAAAGACATCAACCGAGAAAATCTTATTTTCAAAATAAACCATGCCCCATCACCAAAGAGGACGCATTCTACCTCATACCCTTACCCCCTAGTTCACCCTAAATAATGTACCGCAGGCACAGAAGTTTACTGTTCTCTGAATAAACGAGTGCAAAACTGACTTTAATACTATTTCACTGTAGCCAATTTTACACGGAGGTAACAAAAAATACCCGTTGCACAACGACACTCTCGGAACTGTCCTCTCTTCTTCTAATATCTTCTAGCTGGACCATTTGATACAATATTTAAGGTTCCGTAGAAAATATGTGTGAATGAAACTTAATTATCGAATACATTATTTTAATATGGAAATTATTCCTATTTTTAGTTGAATGATGTGCATACATAACTATGAAAGCAAATGAGTGAAGTTCCTGTTGTAAGATGCACAAATTGTTCTCGTCCTCGTACCTTTTAATCTGATTCAAGTGGCCGTTAACAATGTAACATGCCGTATTTATACAAAATGATGCCAATGCCCAATTTATGATCATAGACAAGAATATTATATTAATAATTTATCAATTGCTAAGAGTAATTAACATAAGCGTGCATTGTGCGTTAATATAAGTTTAACCTGACTATGAAAAAGTACTCTCATCACAAACTAGATAGCGTTTGCAACTCTAAATATAAAACTACCGCTAGATAGAGCTGTTTAACTAAAAATAGAAAAACTTAAATTATAATGACCGAATCCCTGCATCTAGCCTGTTCTATAAACACAGCTTATTTTAAAATAATGTCAAAATGTAATAATAATAATAATGTAATGTGTTTTAATGAAATTCATGACGAAATACTTTCATTAATTGAAAAGTAATCAAAAAGTATTTCTTGATGAATTTAATACTGCACATTATTTTAACATCAGTAATATATTTTAGATGTAACGACTCCGTCTTTATAATATTGTGATTTTTTTCCGAGAGCAATAATTTTAAAAAAATCTACCTTTAGTTAAACAACCCCATTTAGTGGTGGTTTAGTAATTAGTGATCTTTTATTTTAACCTTAAACTAAAGAAATGACAAATGCCTACTTACAGGGTTCGATTAAAATATTAATTTTTGTAGGATAATTTCTCATATACAATGATTATGATGGAATAACCCATGAATTTCTGGTGGTAGGTTATCATAGATGCTGTGAACTTTAAAATAATTAAAAATACAAGTTGGTTTAAATAGCAGTAAAGTGCACCAAGGAAGAGTAGGGCCGGCTGCATAATTAATTGTCATTTTTGCAACTAAAATATCACTAATGTCCATTTTTTAAGTATGTTGTCATACTTAAAAAAATAATCTTTATAAAAAATATCATATATGTAATTTCATTTACTTGACTTCATCATTAATTTTCATATAGTGCGCTCTTTATTTAAGAATGACTCATTAATTTGGCAATAAAATTTGTTATTGGTAGAAATAAATGATTTTTTATGTAAACTCTCTTCTGTTTTTCCAAGTTATAAGATGCTTATGTTAGGATGTTCGGACTGACAGGTTCAGTTTATTAAAAGTAGATTGAACAACCAGTTAATATAAATATAAAAGTGCACGAATATATACCTAAATACCTACTTCCTTTGAGTAACCACAAAATGAACTTATTTTAGAGATTACATTTCCTATCTAGAATATAATATTATGCTTGTAATCTTAGCCTAACGCCGAAAAGACTAAAGAGAGACAATAATGAAGTATTTTAAAAACATTGAATTAATTTTGTTGACACGAGTCGTTGAGTTATTTAAAACATTCACCACTTGAAATATGTTTTCGTTAGCAAAGTACGAATGTGGGCCAATGGATTAATGAGAGAAAGACGTCTTTATTTTTATTTGATTTATTTAAGTGCATCCAGGAACTGCAAAGTAAAAGACACTCGTTTCAAGAAAACCAGCCATTTTTAATGAAACGTTTGCGACTTTTACTCAAAAATGACTGGACGCGATTTTTTTTATACCTTAGATTATTTACATTTTATAGACGATTTTTAATTTGTTACTTTTGTTGAGTTGAGTGCCTTTTTACTTATATGTCAAATGAGACCAGCGAGATTTCGTCGTTGTCAGTCATTTCGGGTTCGGTGCTTGTACTGGCGGTCCTCTTGCCGCCCCAGGAATGGAACGTCTTCTTGTAGAGCGGGTAGTCCCCGGCTGGGAAACGCTTGAGGTCGGCGCCCTCCGGCGATCGCTTGCCGCCCCACGCGCTGAACTTGGACCGCTTATTCGACCTCCCGTCACCTTTCCACACGTCGCCCGAACGATACAGTAAACCAGGCTCTTCGCCCTCCTCCCCCCGCCCTAGGCTGAGCGGGTTCTCCCCGTTGCCCTCCTGCTGCGGCGTTGTATTCGCGGCCGGGACGCTTGCGTCGTTTCTCTTCCCTCCCCAGCTGTGGAATCTCGGTCTCCGAACGCGATTGTTCTTCTTCAGAGGCGAATTCAGCGATTGCTCTTCCGGCGGATAGAACCCGATACTCTCGCCGCGTTTACCGCCCCACGCCTTGAAAGGTGTGTACTTTGGCCACACGAGGATGTCAGGCTTATCTCTCTTTCCGCCCCACGGTCTGAAAGGGACAGTCTTCGGCGCCCCGGCGCGCTCCTCCTCCTGCCGCTTTCCTCGCCATGAGCTGAATCTGACGCGATTATTCTCATTAATATCATAAGTCTTCTTCATGTTCTCGTAGAAGACCGAAGGATCCACGTCGACATAAGTACTCGGCGGTGGACTGATGTAATCGATGCTCGGTCTCTTCCCACCCCACGAGTAGAACTTCGAGTTTCTCTTCCCCGCTAAACCCGTTTCCGCGCGTTCCAAGTTCTGCGCCTGCAGCAGCAGGTTGTAAATGTTACTCCGCGACGACATCTTGTTTTGCGCGTCGGTGGAGCGCTTTTGTTTGTTGGCGATCGCGTTCGGGTAGTCGTCGGCCGAGCCGCCGCTGAACGCGATGCTGTAAATTATGACCTCATCGTCTGAGTCGTCGTTCGGGGCGAAGAAGTGTCCATACTTGGGCGGCGTCAGCGAATAGTTCTCTATCGGCACGACGTCATAGTCGATTTGCCTCTGCGATAAATCGCTCGGCTGCAGGATGACGGTGTTCTTGCCATTGGACTTCGATCTGTAGTCTTCGGTTTCCGCCCCTCGGCTGAAGTGGTACCATGTGAGGAGTACGAGTACCCAAAAGGGGTTCATTCTGAAACAATGAAAATTAACCCATTAACTCAAAATTAACTAATGCATGCAATCTATTATCGTGCGTATTATATGGCCATGTTATGATTTAATTTTTGACAGACTTCAAAAAAGCAGGAGATACTCAAATTGATCTGTACCTGGAGTAATGCTCCAAAATGCCTTTTACAAACTGTTTCAGCGCCGATTTCAACTTTTTTTATTGTTTACCTACCATTTTTAAGCAATTTAAAAAACTTCCTAAACCTTCAATTTTAGACAAACTTTTTTATTTATTTCTCAGTTGTTATACCATATATTTAAATCGCTTAGGTTAATCCCTCTTTGACTGTATTCACATCATAAAAATATATTTATTTTGTATAGGATGTTTCTGGTTTCAAAAACGGGTGACTTAAATAAATGCTATTTCGTGCTAAAATGCTAAAACGTGGTGGTTTTGTTTTTTTTTATGTACTCTTATTATTGCATAATAATTTAAAAAAATGCCTAAGTAATTCCTTGGAATCATAAATTATCTTTGATGTTATTAAATTAGATTACTCATATCTCTCGTGAATATCTCACCTAATGCCTTTGAAGACCTGTAAAATTCGCATTTTGGTAGCATTCAGGTATGTAGGCGGCTTAAGGCTAAAACGGAGCAATGCAAATAATAGTAAGCGTATTGATATTCGACTAAGAAAGAGATAAAGAGATTCTTTTAATACAATGTTCTTTCGAAATTAAAAAAAAAAATGCAAATTAATCTTCTCATTTGGTTGGTGAATTCCGCGAAGAGCGTTTTCCTCAAGTCTTAACGCCTTGAGAAAATTCCTAAGTACTTTTATTACGTATGAGATGTCAAATGACAGCTATCTCATCTCATAATAAGACAAACTTTTTTCATTTAATCGAAAGTATGCAATACAAACGTGTGGACAACAAAAAACAAATTATGAATGTGATTTTTAAACCATTATTTTTTACATTTGTGTAGCGAAGAGTGTTCTCACGTTAGCTCACCATATTTATAATGTTATTTAATCAATATAACTTATTTGTAATCTATATTCGGAAACTAGTAAAGTATTGTACCCAAAAATACTGCTTACAAAATGGTAATAAATACATTAGATGTCCTTTCCTGGTTGATCAAAGGTCAAAAACGCTCAACGCGTGCGATCAACTGTAGCGTTTTGTACCTCATAGTACATTTTTAATACGAATTTTACAGCACTATTGCATAAATGAAGTATGAAATATACATATAAAATATGACGATGGATGTTTCGGAGTCGAGCATACGCGATAGTTTATGGGCCGAGGAACAGTAAATTTTTAGTAAATTTACTGTTGCGAAGGGGCATTCATCTTAGAAAGTGCTATCCCAATGGTTAAGCTTTTAGATTAATGCACAATTTTACAGTTGAGTTTTTAATAATAATCTCTTTCAGTCTTAAAAACTAACTTTTGTAAATCATGAATTAATCTCGTTTAATCACTGCACAAACAAGTAGTGAGTGTATCTTTAGATAAAGTTAGTATGCAATCTTATGAATTTATTCTTCGCCATATGTAATTTTACCTTAAGTACAATTTCGCATTTTTTACATTTTACAATTTTTACATTCGCATTGAAGTTGGGCGACAAGGCGTGTTTTCCTTTTAAATTTGGGACCAATAGTTTAGGTCATCCATTTGTTGAGTGGGCGAACGAATAAAAGACACCTTTAAGTTTTTTTCCTTGCTATTTTACCTAACTTTCGTTTTGGGTTCTCTTTCGCACACTATATTGTATACAAATGGTACAATGAAAAAAATGTATTTTAGCAAAACGTTTGGTTGTTTAAAAATTTGCACCTGCAGCAAGAAATTGGCTAATCGAACATAAGTGTAAGCAAAACGCATGGACTGATTATTGTTAAATATTTTTTATTAGATTTACCATATTTCTTGCTATCGCAGCAAGAGATATGATATAATATAAATAATATAATATAAAAAAAGAGATATGATATAAAACAATATGGCGTCGCGGGTGAACAGCCGACGAAATAAAACGACGTTACCTGAAAATTTGGTAGCTACAACCATAATATTTTGTTGTTTTTACTTGATACGAATTTATTTTGCTGTGATTCAATTAAAAATGACGGTGTGAATGATCGTGAATTTGCAGTTTGCAAAAAATATTGTAGCGATAGCTAGATATTATGTTAAAGGCAACTAAAAATTATGGTATTTACATTGAAGAATATGTTAGAAAATGATGGTACTTGCAATCATGTAAGTTTAATAATAATCGATTTGCAACTCCAACAAAAATTATTGGTGTCACTATATCAACCATACTTTATGGTTGTCAATACCATTTTTTTTGTGTAGCTGCTTTAATTATTTTGTTACTATACTAATGTGTGTAAATATTAGTATAGAGAGGTGCATTAACGTTTTGACTTTCTTAGTTGTAGCACAATATAACACTGCCTTCCTTAGTACAGACATAGTCTAGTAAAGAAGGCAGGGCACAAAATGTAGCAGTGCTAATCGCTCCCGGTGCATTTATAATATTCATTTGTAACTGTGATTTGTACTACTACAATTCTATTTCTTTGACAAATTAATTATGTCAGAATACAAATAAATAAATAAATACATATTCAAGTAAAGTCGACGCCGACCGCACGGACTAGCAGAGAAAGCTCGGGTTTGAATGCTATGAAAAAATATCTTTAGGAAGGTGTTCAACAGAATATCCGATACTATCATCACTTGGTTTTCGGCCTATATTAATACGATAAATCGCGTTTTATACGCTCTTTATGGTTACTCTTTTTCGTAATAGATATTCGACCACAATTTTGAATCATTTTTGGCAATTCAGCGAATGCCTAAAATGCCCTGCCATATGTATTTTTAAAATCTACGATTTTTGTGCGATCATGTCACTGACACTAGGTTACGTTTCTCTGAAGGCTCCAAAAGTTTATTTAAAAATATATATCTTTGGCAGAATTATAATGTCCTCTGTACAAAAGATCAGCTATACAATAATACTATACATAACCAAAGTTTGTCTCCTTAAGATCGATGATCTGTCGGTAGACAGTAGAATTAATTTTTTAGTGTTATTTTTTTTACTGCACCGACACTAGGGCTTTAAAGATAGTAATACGCTGCACACCTGCGTGTTAACATAGCGATCTGAAGAAAAAAAATATTTGTTTTCTTCATACTTGTTTAGAGTTGTTAAATTTCAGAGGAGTTTCTTTTTTAATATTTATAATTCACAGTGTAAAATAATTTAAACATGCAGCGAGGGGTATTATTTCACAAACTAGAGTGTGTCGCCAACATAACTTCATAGTATTTTTTAAGGTGATGCAATTCGGAAAATTACGCAATTAAGAAAATAACCTAACACTGTTAGATATCTAACCAATACTATTATTGATATTATTACAATATTTTATTCGTTTTTTTTCTTTTGGCAAACTAATAAATATTACAAATACATTGATTTCAACGTCCTTTTCTTTTAAGATTTTGTTTTACAGACTATACGTGCGTTAGAAAGGGTTAGGCTGGAGGGGGGGGGGGTGAAAAACTTTCTTACTTATTGCAGTTTTAAGAAGAACCCTATTATTATTATATTTTTAGTCTGAGATAATACGATACATACAATTTTAGTGTTCCGAGTTAGAAGTCTTTAAGGCGCAGCATAGGGGTAAAATTTATAGTATTATGTACATTGAGAACTCATAGTTCTTAGCAAAACCACATTGAAATTTTATTCTTATTTTAGAGATAATTAAAAGTTGCTAAATTTAGACATAATATATTTCGACGATCTTCACTTGAACGCACGCCGCGGCAACTATCGATCATCACTTTTACGATTAAGGATTTAAGGTCGACATTAGCATGATCAAAAATAGTGTGTTACGATGTCTCGATTGAATAATATTTGGGCATAGGATGCGTTCTTAACGGAAAACCGCACTAGTGCTATCGTAACTTTAGGGAACCCATAAAACAGTGAGATTTAGCGAAATTCTGAAACTCGGTTTGTAGTGCCACATAAATAATATTTATAAAGGGTTGGTAAAATATGAGATTGTGCTTTCTATAATTAATTCTTGAAAAAATAATGAAATTCATATAATTTCAGATTATTCATGAAGCGCAGGTGGGTTAACACAATTATTTAAATTTTTATTAGGTTTCCGCTTAAAAAAAAAATACTCTATTAACAAGACGCTCAGACTCTCAAACTCCTTCAATCCCCGCCCCCCTCCCCCCGCCCCTGCATACTCTCTTAGAACAAATAAAAATGCAGAGTATGTGGCGAAAAATCCTAAAAACATTGAGTCAAGGATTCATTATTTTTGCCAATACCGCATTCAGATATTTAATTTATCGATATAAAAAAATACATAACAACATACTCCTTTACATACGTGATAATAAAAAAAATTAAAAAAATAAAACCGACTTCAAAATGAATCTAAAACAAAAAACTAGGAAATAATACTTACAATAAAACTTACAACGAAAAACAAATCTACCAAAATGCTGAAGTCGGCCGAGAAACACACCGTATGCAACTTCGATATAAGCACCTCCCTCCCTCCCCCCCCCCCCTGCACCGACTTTTAGGTTTTGTATTATTATTGTTTACTAAAAATACAAAAAACATACATTTCGAATTGCAAACCTTCTCCCTTTTTTGAAATCGGCTTCGGCTGAAATTTATAATAGTGTTTAGTCCTATATATTATGGTTTTTTTTTGTTATAAATTTAATATGACGAATGCAATATATAGCGCTACATTTTATTTATTTTATTTTAGGTAATTACAATATTTAGGAGCTAGCTCCGGTTATACTGTTGATTTTAGTAGGTGAGGAAAAAAAAATAATGCTTTACAACTCGCAGCCTACGCTTCAAAACTGCCTCGTTTTTCGTTTTATATTGTCGTTTAACTTTTCCTAATTTGTTGTAGTTTGTGTTTCGCACTTATTTGTTTTTAACTAATCGTGATTTTTTTGTTAGTAAACACAGGAAATGTCAATTGTCATACTTATCCATATAAAGAAGTCACACGCTTATTTATAGCAGGCACACAAATAAGTTCACTTTATCATTATGATATGTAATACTAAAAGTTATAATTTCTTTTTAAATACTTATTAGTATTACTAGTAAAACCTATAAACATTATTAACGTTTAAAATATTTTTTATTAAAAGTCTCTTATTTATCATAATTTCTTTCTGTTGAAAAACTTGATTTTCATCTTTAAGGCGAAGTATATTGACAATAAACCTTGAAATTCAGTGCTTTATTTTATAGGGCGTTAGGTTTTTTTTCTTTGCGCGGTCAGAAAGCAATTGTTGGTTTTTATTTAATTATAGCTTCATTTAATGGAAATTAAAAAAACTAACTTTACTATTTAGAATACATAAGAACATATTACTTTCTAAAAACTGTCTAAAAACACACCTGAAGTACCTAGAAATATCACAAAAAGCAGTTCTTAGAATGATCCTAATTTAGCTGTATCGCTCATCTTCGAAGATTTTTATACGGAGGTGCTTGTCCAAAACAAATTTTCCTTATGAACCTGATCCACCTGAGCAGTAAGAAATAAAGATCTCGACATTCCTAAAATGAAAACTAACTTTGGACAGAGAAGTTATCCCTATCTAGTTCCTAAAACATACAATTTAATAAAAAAGGAATGGCGACCGTTGTTAACAAAACGGTATTCGGGAAATGGCTTAGTAATTGGCTTATAGAAAATGGGCGAAATTTTTCATCTAATATAACCATTAATATTATTTAACACAAATCGCTTTATTATAATATATTTTTCCTTTTTAAACACCACTTATTGTTTAAAACGTGCTGCAAAATGGTTAAAGAGGGCTGTAAAAGGTGTATTAAAAAAAAATATAACCTAATCCTATGTTTATTTAATCTAGTTGTGTATTATAACTTTGATTTACTCACTTTTATATAATTATTGGTTTATTTTTATGTAATGTAAATATAAAATGTATATGTAATTATTGTTTATTAATTTCCTTGAAATTACGCTATGTTTATATAGCTTTTAGATATTATTATAGGAATGACGGAAGTGGCACATAAAGCAAACTAAATAAACTGCCTCCCTTAGTACAGAACCGTCTAATTAGGGTGACAGAAACAACAGTACAACGTAACAGTCTCTTTAATTAAAATATTTAATAATACTTTTTTTGTGTTAGTCAATCATTTAATTTTGCGCCTATTTGACATCTATTCAGGGTTGATAATACCACCATTTTCAAATAAATAACATGAATCCAAAATAATATTTTTCAAAAAGAACATTAATAAACTAGGTACTTACATATAAGCGAATGCGGCGATGATTTCAATTAACTTTATTTATGTGTGTAGTTTTATCAGCTCAGCTGTCAGGCATCTTATGTCCGATTTAATATATAAAAAGAGGGTTTCGAAAACATACGAGTGTTTCAACGATCCCCAACAGATGCCGACCGCTGCACTTGTTGCCCGCTTCGAAATGTTGGCGGGAGGAAGAGCGGTTGCTCTTTTATAGGCCCGCCAATACGCTTCGTAGGGGGGAGGGAGAGGGGGGGGGGGGGGGTTGGGTGAGTTCCAGGATTTACATGATGGTGGTCATTTAGAGAAATTTATCTATATTTCATCCACAAAATATCCCAAAAATACCGGTGTATAGGAGAGCGCATTATGTTTCATCCCACGTGGGAAAAACATCGTATGAGGTTTCTTTAGCAATTTACGAGTGTATAAAAAACCTAGTGGTGATTTATTTATTTATATGATTGCTTTCAATATAGTATGCCTTATAAGTAATTTAGGAGACAGGGGAGGCGAAGTATTCTCACAAAAAGCGTTCCCATGTATTTAGATATTGCAATGTTTTGACGGTTTCGCAACTTTTTAGGTATAAATTAATCTTAATTTTTTTTGATTGCGACCAATTTAAGATTCAGTTCTCGCACGCATATGGCACCCGACAAGTGCAAAACGAAATATATTTATTAAATAAATATAAAAACGTTTATGGTATGCGTCTCCTTTCTACCTTGATACCTAAAATTTTCAATGCCCTACCTAAGGCTATCAAGAGTGCCAAATTGAATAAAAAAACCAAAGTAGAGTTGAAAAAGTTTGTAGCGCTGAGTGGGTAATTAAAATTATTATTTATTTACATAATATTAATTAAATTGGTGTATAATTTTTATTTTAAGTTGATATGTATGTACAATTAGTAGTTTAAGGTTTTAAGGAATTAGCCGCTGTTAGAAAAACATAATTCAAATTTGAGTTTCTGCCAGATGAGCCCTTCAGGCTCTGGCAGGACAAGATGTATTTTTTTTCTTGTAATGTTATCTGGTGAAAATAAACGTCACTTATGGTGGCATTGAACTGAACTGAACTGATTATTGTAATGATTAACTCTGAAAAGCTAATTAGATTTGGGGCAGATCAGATTCAACTTAGTTACACAATCCGACGGGCTGGCCACGTCCCTTAAAATGTCACCGAAATATCAGGTGCATCAAACAAAAAAATCCTTTTCAGCACGCCGGAGGCGGAGGTAGATTTCACCGGATCAAAGTAGGGCATAGGCGAACTTCCTTTTGAAAAACTTTTGAACTGAGGGTGGTTTTGGGTTCTAGGGGATGGGAAACGCGAAGATAGGTTGAAATTTTCGGTACCCATTGCAATAGGTAGCTTTACTTAAGAAATCTACCTAAAAACAAGCCAGAAGAAAGGCGCTCAGCTGGATATCAACGTAAAAATAACTGGATTTTGATCCCTAAAACCACATCAAAACGCTTAAAGTATGAAAGTGGTGAACTACTACAGAAGACTCATGACTCATTAGTGTAATGCAGTTTTAAGTACTACTAGTAGTATGAGTAGTGTAGTGCTGGTATAGTCTGATTGTGTTGTGTAATTAATGTAATGTGTTTTGTAGTGTAATGTTATGTGTAGAGTATTGTGTAGTTTAGTTAAATGTAGAGTGTGACATGTATTTTAGTATAGTGAGGTGTACTGTAGTGCAATATAGAATAATGTAGTGTTATTTTGTTTAGTATTGATGTGTAGAGTGTAGTGTAGTGTAGGGAAATTATGTGGAGGGTGTTTTTGTAGTTGGGCAAGAAGAAAAAAGTTTTTATCTTTTGCAAAAGATGTCGTTGACTCCTTCACTGTTTAACAACGCGTGTTCATTGTGAATTAAAGATTGCCTTAGAGAAAAAATATATTTTGGTCGTGGATAAGTTCATAACGTAATGGAAAACATCTATTTAAATTTCGTAGAAAACTGTACATAAATTAGCCTTAATTATCTCAATTTGTCTGTACTGTGAGTAAAATTTACGTGTCACGTTTACATGGCCGCGACTGAAAGTTTTCCCTCCAAATTCGCGATGTCACTAATTTGGTTGCGTGAACTCTATGATAAATTTTGAATACATTATTATTATTAATTAATAGGTGTGCAGCTTTACAGCTGATAAACCTATATCTTTGATTATTGTGCTCGTGTGAATAATTACTCATCTAATAGAGATTTTTAAACTGAGTAACTGAATCGGAGTTAATAACACTAGGCAATTAATTCCACAAATCAACCACTCGGTTGGACTAAAAGTTCTTTTTTGGATTAGATTTGAAGACACTTTTGACTTTTGGTAGTTTTAACGCACGCCCACGTAGGTGGGTATTAGCGTTGAAGGCAAACATACCTAGTCTATGTATTAATTACTTATTATCTAATAAAATACGTTGAAATTATAAACTAAGAAAGCGGGTGAATAGAACTCAATCTCATAATTCTTGATACACAGAGACCTGCTTCCTTTAATTGTTATCTTCTGTAAGTAAAAATATATGAGATTTTTATTTGTGTGTTTTTATTTTACACATAATAAATTTTGAATAACTTGATATTAAGATTTTTTTTTTAAGTTAAACTTTTAGGACATTTCACTTATGTGCAACAAGTACTCGATATTTCGCGTGCAACAAAAATATCGTTCATTCATAATTTTAAACTCGTTTACGATCATACTACTAACGCGTTTAAAAATGTTCCCCGTCGTGTTTATCAGTATCGTAATACTGGCGTTTGTAGACAACGTCATTATGTTGGACACAGCGATTTCTGTTGTAAATGTCTTTTTATGAAGGCGATCTTTTTCCTGTTATTTATTGACGGATGAACCGAAGAATACATTCTTCGGTGTTTTCAATATGCCTCAGCGATATCGGGTGGCCGATTGTGCGCCGTTTCCTATCGCTTTCAAATTGATGCATTTTCCGAATGATCTTGCAAACGCGGGAAATTTCCTAGTCGAATGCGTTGCCATTAATAATTGCAATTTCTTCGATAATAATATTTTAATCTTTTCGTTGTCATTATTTTTAACTCAAACGTTATAACCGACTTCGAAAAAAGGTGGAGATTTTCAATTCGACGTGTTTTTTTAATTTTTAATATAATATGGATTTCGAAGGTCCCATATTAGTTTTGTCACGTCTAAGGTAGGAAAAATAAGTAGAAACTAAGTTTTCGTTCAAAGTGTACAAATAATATTTATAAAATATACTAATGGTATTAAAAAAAAAAAAAAAACCGACATCTAAACGATTCTAAAACAAACAAAAAACATACAGACTTGAGAACCTTCTCTTTTTTTTTTTGAAATCTGTTAAAAATTAAGAAATAATGCAATAAATATCTTAGAGTTAATTAACACTAAGATGTTTTTACTTGGAAGTGTAATTTTTTTTTTTTATCTATCAATTGCTTTAGTTCACCATACCTAAAATGATTAGTGCTTCCCCAAAATATGTTGTCTACAAAAATTATAATTTTATCAATGCTTAGAATTTCGATCTAGAAAATCTCGGTAGTTACCGATTTTATTTAAACGGAATAAGAAAACAATAAAAAAAATGCCTCAAAACAAATTAATCTTTTTAGTATCGGTCATAGTATTATAGTAGTATCGGTTATTTGTGCTTATTTATTTTTATTTTTTTCTAATCATCACTTTAAAGTGTTCTTTAAATACAATCAATATACGAGTACGATACAATATACGAGTCGTATAATATTTATGTTTTATCACTAGAGACTAGCCACTAGTTATTTTAGATGATCGAGTTATAAAAACCTTTTTTAAATGTCAAAAAGATAATACAATTAAAAATAGTGTTATCCTAACTAAAAATATAACACGCTGCAAATTGTGCATTTGTTTTTTTTTATTATAATTGTATAATAATTATTTTGAACGGGCGATCAGCTGATTTTGGTGTGATCAAAATACACTTTTATTTTTCATTATAATTTTAATATTTAAATTAAATACATATGTAAGTTTACTAGAAACTGAGTACAATAACAGTATAAGAATATATTTTTAAAAATTGGGTTTATAAATACCATGTGCAGATTTATAATGGCCTGGGTTGGATGACGATTAGGAGTTTAGAAGGAGGGTTGATTTAAAGCTTCACTTATTTTCACGACATTTCTCACGTTGGTCCATACTCAACAGCCTTTCCTAGTACGATGTCTTTCTGGTCATGATAGCTGCTTCCTAGAAGCGGCCTCCCAGAATCTCTAGGCTACTAGGTGGGGCTCGTGTGGCGTGTAGTAACGGTAAACTTGTTAGATTGAGCCAACTCCAAATTGCTTATCAAAAATTATCATAAGTTCAACACTTTAAACAGTTTATTTGTAATAAAATAAACTATGAGCATTGGATCTCAAACTAAATAATATATATAAATATTATTGAAGAATTTCTGGACTGCAGATCAAAGGTTGTCTGTTTGAAAAATAAATATTATATGCGAACATTTAAACGTGAAATTCGTACATTTAATCCATATTTTTCTCCACCTGTCCAAAATATGCTGTCACCCGTCAACCATCTACATATTTCTGGCTGGAAAGTTTAACAATAACGTATTTTATGTAGATTTCAGTTAATACTTTGGTAAGTTCACAATACGTTGTTGTATGGTCGTTGAAATTCTTTCAATACGGCAGCATCTTTGCGAAGCTAAACCCTAAATAAACAAGTCAATCTTTAGGTAGAATTTCGACCACGGAGAGAAGAAATACGTGGATATTCGACCGCTTTTCTGTACGTTTTATATTACTAATGTTACTTTTAGTTTTAACCTGTGAGCTTAAGATTTATTTGTGTATTTATTATTGTGATAGATTCCACCCTATTTCTTTTCTGGACGCGCAAACACCCTTTTTTTCTTGTTTAAAGGGAACGTCACATTTATGATTTATTTTCTTACCAGGCATATCCTTATTGGTCCCTGTTTTTATATGGTAAGAACTTCACAGTTGGTGATGAGCTAGCATTAATTGGATTAGTTCGTCGTTCTTAAATATTGATCTTTTGTCCGCGACCTTTATACCCCAGTGTCTTAATCCCGAGTGTCTTATAAAAGTGTCTTATTATTGTGCACTGCCTGTATATGATTTCTATTTTACATAACTGTTTTATTTCTCAAATAAAGATAATTAAATAAATAAATAAATATAAGGACTAACTGAAAAATATTGTTTATGCCCAAATACGTAAAAGAAAAATATTAAAATATTTTCTTATTTGCTTTGTGTGTAGCATCCTACATCGACCTGTGTCCGATTGACCTGTGCCCCATCCCGTGTGCCATAAACACGGACGGGATGTGACCTCTCGTTTCGGCCGTAGTTTATTTGAAAATTGTATTTAATTTGATCCTGCCGCGTGTACATTTCGCAGCTCCGCGTTGAAAATGCGACTACGTATATTGGAAAAATGCAACCGATCACAGTTCACTTCTATTACTAGGTTTTAAAAATGCGGTAGAACTTTGCAATAAAATGCAGATATTTCGTAAAGCTTCTGCTCTTCGACATTATTATTAAAAAAAAACGGAGTACGATTTAAGCGGTCAGCAAAATATGAGGTTTTTTCAGCATAAAATACATTTGACCAGCAGAATTATTGAATGAGCGCCAAATGAAACGAAAGTGGTTTGCATTCAATTATATGACTTTAATTCAAATAGTTCATTTTGTAAAAAATCTTTTAGGGAATGATACAGATACAGTTTATAACTTGACCAGTTCACAACCTTGAGCAGTACCCCACCAGGGTACGTCTTAGGAATGAGCCGAAGTTGATTCAAATTCAAACTATCTTTGGATAGAGGAGTTTTTACTTTCTCTCTGGTAAATTATTCCAGGAATTTTGTGCTCATGTATCGGCAGTGAACTGTAACTCAATTCATAAAGTAGGTATTAATAAAAAGATCTCTACGGGGTTAATGAATTTGAGTATTATACACGGGGAAAAATTAATTGCAATAGTACAATAATTTTAATGACATTATTGAATACAGTTAGTTGTATGATTATTTTTAACATTTAGACTATAACGCACTATTTCATACGATTTACTGGAACAAATCGATGGTCACTCTAGTTAAAGTCTAGTTGAGTAACCATCAACCTTTATTGAAGATAATTATACTGTATTGTAAATTATTGTTTCTGTATGTTATAATTAATAAAGAGGTTCGAATCCGCAGATGGTCATACCATTTTTAACGCCTCATTTCCCCTGACTAGTACAGGTATATTTGGTCTAGTTGAGTAGGGCCCAAAATAATTGTATATGACCTAGGTCATAGCAATTATTTTAATACCAATAAACACATGTGTATATTTGAGATGTTCCTAAACCGTTTGGGACTGCCTAAACGCGCCTTTAAATTCTAGTGTCACTAGAATTTAAAGGCGGTTATCTATTGACATTACAAATTTGCCCATCAGAAGTTAGTCACTTGAAAGCAAATGAGATATTACGTTTATGACGTTGATTACTGCAAAGACTGACATTTTTATTAATATTGCCTGACTAATGGACTCCGGCGCCACCCAGTCTGGCCCGTGGTTTGCCGGAACATTACGTCCCCATACCCGCACTACCCACTGCCAAAATGGCTGGAAAGAATAACGACGTTCGTCACGTCCACACGTTTTGGAAATAATCGCAAAAGTTCGCTAAAACTGTGTACACCACAAAAAAAAAATATCTCCGACTACGGTCTATGTGACCCGCTATTTTAAGAGTTCTTTCTATATAATCAACTTTAGTCTAAGAGGTCGTTTGGATTTTGGTAACTACGAGTATAAGCGATACGGCTTGTTTGCTACTTATACGCTGCAGGGTACTTATCTGATGACGCCAGTGTGGGTCTGCCTGCATTCCGCAGAAGCGTTAGGTAGTTATGGATGTTTAAAGGTTCGTTATGGTTACCAAAAATCTCTGCAGGACCCTAACTTACAGAACTCTGACCTTCCAGAATGGCACTGTCTGCTTTATGGAATAAATGAACATAATAAAATGCATGGCCCGTACAGTCGACTAAACAATTGTAGTGTTAAGTTATACTACTAAAAATATGAAGTATCCTAATTCAGGAATTCTCTTTTATTCCAGTGCCTTCAACATCTATCAAATAGCTAAAAGGCATTCAATATAAAATGGTAAGATTAAAACTATTTGTAGTAGATAAAAGTATAGTAGTCTTTAATACTTTAATCTAATAGAGGTTTCATTTGACATTTACAAACAACAAAAATACAATAGTCAACGATATCAAAATTCATTGTAGTAGAGTATAGAGTATTCGGCAGAGTGCCGTCGTCTTGTTTGTGTGAATCCATAGTAAATGTTACCTAAATTGGTCTGGTTGTAGACAATAATTTAAAACGGAAGGAACATATCTCTCTAATGCCTAAGAAATATTTTGTGTAAAAATTTAATAAAAACTCAAGTACCCATTAATGTTATATGGAATCATTGGATGGGGAGGCGCTCCTCTCTCTACATTTGATCAAAGCTCAGAAATATTGAGAGTAATAAATAAAAAGTCTTTTAGGTACCCTAACAAAGAAAATTTTCGGGAACTTAAACCTACTTGATATTAGACAAATCTATGTTAAATAAAATATCATAAATATAAAGAAATGCAATCCAATATTCACCACCAAACCATAGTGACACATCAATGCAGAAATTAAAAGTGGCAATGCGCGTTACACCTAACTGCTGGTAATATAATTAATTCTAAGAAATATGTATAAAACAAAATATATGTTTTTTAACGATGTTGATTCTGGTTTTTCGGCCACTTCAATAGGGCTTACAATTACACCCTAAAATATCGGAAACTTGGACTATAAATTTTGCTACGTGATCGTGATAAGTTATGTTAAATTTTAATATTATTGATATAATACTTCTTTATTGGTCAAAAAATAAAACTAATAATTCCATCACAGGCTTTCATTACATGGTACATATTTGTATATAATGTTATTAAAATAGAAAAACATCTAATCCAAATATCAAACATTAATAAACATGCAATGTCTAAACTATCGCAAACAACGATCTTTTAAAATGTTTATTGCTGTTTATTGACTTTTGCAGAAATTCCGCTTCTTAGGCGGAGGCGACTGTCCCGACTGGCTGCTGGCCTCGCTCTACGAGCTGAGCAGTTTCAGTGAAGACAAGATCGCTTCGCTCTGCGAGTACTTGGCCAAAAACAAGCAAAGAGGATCGCTTGATGTAAGGCTTTTTCAGTACTATCAGGAAATAAGTCATTAGGTATAGCTTCATTCTGTGCTCCTCTGTCAACTATATCAACGCATACCTTTAAGATTCTCTGTCTTATTCTTGCCTAGCCCGAGGTCTACCTCAAGTTATATCTCCCATATCAAAAGCCTTAGCAAAATCTAAGAGGGCAGCGTAGATTTTTACACCATCTACCAGAATTCATTTGTCTATTGTCTATTCATAAATCCATCTGAATGTAGAACGTCGTTTGTGTGACCGACAACTACCTCCTCCAAAACTTAACATATTATACAAAGCTGTTTAGTCGGGATTTTTTTTCCAAATTGGTTGTTTTTTATACATATACTCATTCTACTTTCTACAAAACAGTAGTTATTTATTTATTTATATAAATACTCTAGCTATATATAATAATAATTTTAAAAGGTAACTCAAATTTTGCACTTTCGAAATCATAACGTCTAAATTTACTTTTTTTCGTCCGATTGAAAGAATGGCATCTTTCTAATGAATAAATGTATATAATAAATGTCTCGATTAATAGTAAAAAAATATCGGAAAGTGAAGTGTTTGATCGTGAATCACTCAAATATTTGACCGATTTCAAAGAGAGTTTTTTTATACCTCGATAATATGTTTGTGTGTGTATGTTTGATATTGTTTTTTCGATAATATGTTTCTGTGAGGTTTTAGATATCGATTAAACGTACTGTGCAATTGGATTGTGAAAAATATAGTGGGGCCGGAAAGGCCGGCCCTTGCATCCCGGAGGGCAGATATGAGGCGCTGAAAACGCCGATTACAGCCCGCAGGGTCTAGCTGCAACCGATCCAGGGCGAACAGCTAAGATAAAACTAGGCACTACAAATATAAAAGTATATTTCTGCCCGTTATTACTACAGATTGACAGCGCGTTCAAAAGCTGGACGTTTCTGCTGACCAATTAACAAGTTTCGCAATTTTTTTTCTTATTTACCTACCTATGTAACGTAATATCAAGTCAGTGTGCAAATAATATAATCAACTCTTATCACCATCACACGAATATCCGTTTCGCCGTATTTGTAACACAAAAAAAAATGTAACATACATACCTACACACGTAACCACACATATTTCCTCAAACCTTAGTTAAAATGACTTGTGTGATCTCTTTACACGTATTTCTGGTGACTGTGTTTTTTTATTCGAGATCTCATACGTAGAGTAAAATTGGAAATAGACACTAATTATTATTGCATAATATAGCAGTTTTCTTTGTTAGAGCTCAGAACTTTTAAGAATACGAATATTTTGTTGTTTCAGAGGGGTAGTCGGCTGACTATTTTCGCGTTAGTAGGCATCGGTGGGCGAGTAGCCTTAAAGTAGCGAAACGAAGTTACTTCTCTTAAAAAGCATCTCGAGCAGAGTAAAGGGGCGGCATGCCCTTCTATTCTAGTCAGCCACTACTGCTATATTAATGCTAATTCTGTTTGTGTAATGCACGCCGGTGGCTTGTATCGCCAGAGAGTATTATAAGCTTTGCTTCACTATGGTTTTACCCTCGTAGTTTTTTTTGCAGAGTCCGGTTGAATCCATAACACATACTCATTATTTATTGATTGTGAAGACTTTCGTTTCGCGGAGTTCCATATTGAGATTCATTTCTCTTTGTTTTTTTTTTGCTGTTTTTTTCCTGCAACAAAACACGTGATTATGTCCAGTGCAATAACAAAAGTAACGTCATTCATTAAATTGCTATAAATTACATAAATAATAAGATGATCCAAAAATGTACATGTTTATTATATAGTTTTACGGTTTGCAACTTTACGTAATTTAATTTAAAATAGAAAAATAAATGGGATTAATTTGGTGGTGTAATCGGGTTATACCCATAAACTCCAATAACGATTGGTAAGCTGCGATAAATAAAACGTATGAGATTTATATATTTTTCGAAAGGTCTTTTCTTTAACTACAAAATTAGGTACTTACATTAAGTAGGGTACATGTGTTTATTTTTTTAGTTTAAAAAAAAATCACAGTGCTCGGTTACAAGATATTTTTATAGTATCATTAAAGAATGTGCACAATGAAAAGTTTTTTAACATTTTTTTTTTATTTTTCATTAGATAGTGCCTTTAATATAGTTCCAACAAAAAGATATTTTCGTAGTCTATTTTTATAAAAAATAGAGCCTAATAAACTTGCACATTACACATCTAGGCAAGCCTATTTTGGCTTATTTTGGCTTGAAATGTATTTTTTTAGAAGAAAGTAAATGAGTAAATTCGTAGAAAATATTGTGATTTGTTATTTCGTTATAAAGTATCATGTCAGCTTTCCGTCGCGTTAGTTTTTTTTTCTCTACATAGCTAAGATGACCAATAAAGACACATTTATGTTAATAAAACAGACCCAGGCAAACAGAATTTAATGAGCTCTGCCATAGTAGCATTTTTTTTCTTTTGATCGTTAAAGTCTCGAGTGACGAAAGACCTCATAAAACTGGTGACGTTAAAGGCACCTTTAGCGTCCAGATAACTCATTCTGGATGCGTCTTCTGCACGTCTATCAAATTTTATAGATATTTGTTTAGCTGCTAGTGAAACAATGAATTTTGATCGCCAATACGACAATACGACACGACATCTTTGGATTACAGGTTAACCTAGGCTGATTGCTATTTTTCTACAGCAATAAGCTCGCCCTTTCGTGGCGTAGTTATATGTGCCAAATAAAGTTTTTTTTTTAAAAGCGATTGTCATGACCTAGGTTATTATTATTATTATTATTATTATTGTTAAGAGACTGTATACAATGAGTTCTTTAGTAGAACGCGACTCTCCGTCTCTCTTATAAAATGTTGCCACAAGCAAGACACGAGAATATCCGTTTATTTTAAAAGGTGTTTTTTTGGAATAATTTATAAGTATTTTTACGAATATGTTATAGTTCAAGATCATGCTTTTCATCTACTTTGGATTTAAATACATAATATTGCTCTTACGAGTTTTTGTTTAGGACCTTGTTTTTTACAATATTATAAGTGATATATTATTATTTATAATTTTAACTGTTTTTTATTATGTATTTCTGTTTCCGAAAGATACACTAAATGAATCGTCCCGAATATGAAAATATACATTTTAAATATATGTATCATTCTAAATCGCATATGGAATATAATAACTCAAAGCACATGTGCTATTAAATAAAAATAAATTAATTAATTATGTGTTAATTAATTATGTGCTCTCCCTCCTCTTCCTCGCTCCCTTCCCCCCGCCACCCGCCACCCGCCACCCGCTGTCACCCCAACCATCTCGTTTTCGCTACCTCGTCCCATTCTATTGCAGAAATTAATAAAAAAATCTTCTGTGTTATGTATTTTATGAAAATGTAAACCTCATATTATAATTTAATTTTCATTTTCTTTTAAACATGCATTACCAAATGTAAAATTCTCGTGTTTTTAAAAAAAGTGATGAAAAAAAGCAATTTAAAACATAAAAAAATTAAGATAATAGTCATACTGATATAGATTGCACTTCAGAGTTTTTAAAATGAATATGAAATTCCTCTAAACTAACATATAGCTTACCTCTAAATTATTAAACATGCTCAAATAAAGTATTTTAATGTCCTTTTATTACTTATTTACATTAAATTAAAAAACTTATGACTACAACAGAAAGAATAAACAACAGAATATTTAAAAAAAAATCTTGTAATTCTCTTTTCCAATAAGTAATAAAGGTTTATATATTCGCAGATATTTATATAACTCTTCACAGCGTCGTTTTGCCTAACAAATTTTTATTTCATCTTTGGTTTATCAGTAAAATCAATTTATCACTCAAATCAACTGTCAAAATAAAGAAACATCAGTCAGAAAGAAAGGTCAGTCATTGGTCAATTGACCTTGATCTCGGCCTTGGATCTTGTCTTTGCAAGACACTCCTGACACTGTACTTTCTTTTTTCTTAAATTCAATGCCCGCTTTAATAGCTGAACTGGTTCGGACTGCGATTTTGTTTCAACAGATATTTGATAGATTGTAAAATTTTCCATTAAATTACAAAATGTTAACATTATTAATTCATTTTACATTTTGACTGACTATGATCTTTCTTTGTCCTTATATTTTGTACCTATATTACTATACTATAAGTCTGGAGTAAAATAATTAATAAATTAATAATAACACTGTGTCCGATGCAAAAGGTCTCATGTGATAAGGGCTTACCATAGAAATACTGATCTCCAAAACCATTCAGATTATAATTATAATAATCTCATCTAAACCTTTTATATGTATATAAGTATAGCCGTATATTTTATCTTCTGTAGAGTTTAAATGTAGTAATGCATTCACGATAATAAACGAGATAGAAGGTAGATTTACTTATTTAGTTTCTCCCATTCCTTTTTTTTCCCAAAAATACATTTACAAAATTCATCATTAAACTTGTACATCAAAATTTAAACAGTACTTTTGAATTTACTATTACTATTACCCAAATACTGACTAAAAATTACAGATTCTTTCATTACTCATTACTTTTTATTGTGACTATGCTAATTATTAAAATTTATCATGAGCACATTATTAATATTTTGCGTTATTGATTTTTTTTATCAGTTTTTCACTGAATTTATTTTCTGGTATTTGATTCTAATTCTTTTCTTTTTTAAATTTGTAGGAAAAGGTGCTATTGGATACGCTGACTGAATCCGAAACGAGTTAGTATTTTATTTATTAAAATATAATAATAAATACAAAATGATGAGTAACATTGCTGCAGCTTAAAGAACATGCATTAGACACACGAGTATCGTTGATGTTATAATTACGAGTGAATTATCAACGATATATCGTTTCCTTACAGCCAAAAAGCGATAAGTGACACATTATTTTGAGAAAACAGGTTTAAGGATTTTACACAATAAGTGGAAAGTATATATACAGTACAATAAAACGTACTTATTTGACCACTAACCAAGGACACGTTAATGTTAAAAAAAAATGAAGAGTTTAAAGTGACTCAAATAAGAAACCAGTGACCGCTAAATGTTTAAGGCACAAAATCAATTAAAAGTGAAATTCTGTATTTTTGCTAAAGCTGTTATTATCATACTAAAAGGACCAATTCAACAAAATATATAAAATAAAACAAAACAACAAAATATATGTGAAAATTTAAATTAAAATAATTTAAAGGTTCATCACCTGAAGATGTCTCATTGGTTGGCTCGATGGCATTAGAAAGTCTTCCAATATTGTCATTAAACGTTTGTCTCAAAGAACATCTCACTCCCTCCTAATTACCTCCTAATACTTATCATCATTCTAATCTTTTCCCTGCTTAAGCATATTAACTGGACAAAGTAATCTTTTACGTTTAAATTATTTATTTTTCTTATAAGTTTTTATTTACAACCAGCATGATTCTCTGAAATAATGAATGGATTACAAATGCAACCAAAATAGTATAATAAGCAGATATCGTATTTTACCTGTAGTCAATGTATTTATTATTGTTAATGCCATAATAATATAATGACCATTGTCTGGTTTTACCTGTAAACAATACACCAGCTTATTTAGTGTTAGTATTAGCAAAAATTAAATAAAAACTTTTTACTTTTTTTGCTCTACGTATATTTGTGTAAAAAAATACCACATAAGGAACCTTATAGGTTTCTTCCTCACAAAGAAAGTGACAAATTTCTACTTATTGTATCTTTTATCGTATTTTACCAGTCGAAAGAGCATCAAAAACTAATCATTACTTATTGGTATATTAACCTCTATTTTGATCATTTGGTCACTTCGGGTTGTAAGGAAACTATATGTACACTCATAACTATTGTGAAACCAAAAGTAATATTTTTTTATTATTACAAGCGTTAGAGTAGAAGTTATACCTATTTACTTACCATAAATCACAACAATTGTAACATAAAAATAAACTAAAAAAAACATAGTTATATGGAAATTTAACTAAAAATTTTCAAGGCATATAGCAACATATTATTATGTATTAAAACAATTAAAAAAGAAATGATGGTTGATGTTGCTTGTTAAAACATGCCAACCAGAGGTGTGAGAGCAATATGCTATTTTGTTTTTAGCATATTTTCTGTAATGACTTTCACTATTAATTTTATAACAACCTCGGAACCATTTCCCATTGATCTGACTGGACCTTCATTGCGTCTAATTTCGTATTTCAATCGTTTTGGTCTTGAAGTAGAACTGCCAGTGCTTCAATTGTCTCATTAAAACAATACATTTTTAAAATTCAACCAGAGGAATTTATAAAATAGCTAAATAATATTACAATTATAAATAACGGTAAATAACCGATAAGGAAAATAAATAATCCTTGATAAAATACGACAAACTGCGAGAAAACTAACCCTTCACGTGATTACTCTGCCAGAGTGAGACAAGTTACTGGCAATATGAAGGGCCCGTGCAATGATCTAAAATAGATTTTTTAAAATCTAAACATACTCATGTACCAAGAGTGTCTCTGTGACCATTTAACCTAAAATTTATTGGCCATCAGGGTGTTAAATAAATTTAAGCGTAATTATATCATACATTATTATCAATTTATAAGTAGTAGAAAAAAATATAAGTATTTACTGGACTCATTAACAATCTTTATTCAATTTGGTACAGATTCGTCTGGAGGCAGGAAACAATAGTACAATAGTAGTCGCTTGTCACTTTAATTAAGATATGTGTTATATAGTTATATTGTACTATTTTGTCGATATAATATGACATCTTTAATAGATGAATAAATAAAAATAATTACCTGGAAATACTAAAACCCTAGTTTTACACAATTTAGGAAATGTAGTATTATTTCTTAGCGTGATAATAACTAAATATTTAATTTTCAGATACTGCTCCACCCACATCCACTGTGAAGGTATTAGTGTCGTGTATCCACTATGTGCTATATGCAGCACGGCGTCTAAACGTACCTGGAGACGTATTGGTGGCAGAGCTGCAGCAGCTAGGTCTGCCCAGAAGTCACGCCGTACATTTGAGGAAAGCTGCTGACTTTCAAGCGGTTAATTCTGGCTTGGAAGAAGGCCTGAGAAGTTAGTGAACTTTCCCCGTGTTTCACACTGGTTTCTTTTTGGGATTAAATATCAAGACCCTCGGATCGAAACTAAACATACCTCTTTCAAACCAAATTTACTTTAGTATCAGTACAGCCTAATTCAAAGGCGATACATTCATTTCTAAACTTATGTTTGTTCTAAAAGATTAAAAAGATTATTCAATTAATTTTTTCATATGCCGTCGTTCAGACTCTAACATATCCAATAACAATGTTAATTCAGTTACCCTTTATAAACCAAACTTTTATAATATTTGTTTCTTTAACTATTATAAAAATTAATTTTAAAAAAATCTGTGAAAACATGCAGACAAACATACAAATTTTTTGATTGTTCTGAAAAAAATGCAAATACCGATATGTTTAGTTTTGATTGTGATTACTTGTATACGGAAATTCGGAGAGGTGTGGTAGATGCCTATTGTTCAGTTTTAAAAAGGATAAGGAGGAAATGCTTGCGTGTAACGGACTAAATCATAATTTAAATTATGTAATGTGTATATTAGGTTATATGATGGTGTATGGAATTGTAAAATTCTTGTAATGGACCTCGGCTTAGTAGCTAAATCTAGCTACAAGAATGGCCCTGGATTATTGGCAGATTTTACGGTTATATGTTCGTATTCGAAAATTTAAAGATGGGTTGGCCTGCCTATAGGTTTTTATGATGATTATGTATTGTAAATGGAGTATGTGCATATGTGGTTATATTTATATATTATATCTTCATTTGATATTATATCCACATTTTAAATTTTTATTGTTTGTGGATGGCGAAGGTCGATTTTGGTTGTACTAGTTACTAATAGATGACGATATCATTTAATTTAAAATAAGTTTACTACCAACGGAACCTGTACAGCGCCATCGCCGGTTGAATTGCTGAACTAACTACCATAAATATTGATAAGCAGTTAAGCTACTTAACACTAGATAGCAATAGCATTGCTGTAGGTGTGCGTGTCTCATCCTGGCGCGACTACGTTGGAGTGCCTACTATTTTTTTACCTAAATTTTTAATAAATCACGCTCATTTATGTTGCCCGTTAAACCAATGTGATCTTAAACACTGATAAAAATCTTATTATTTCTTCAATTTTTTGGTTGTATGTTATTTTTAAAGTCAATTTTATTTATTATTATTATTATTATTATTTCGTAACAGGCAGGCAGCGTAGCTGATAAGCCTATATCTTATTCCATATCAAAATTGTTATTATTGTTGTTTAAAATTGTTATTTATTTTTAAGTTTTTTTCATCGGAACAATTATCAATATGGTATAACAAATACCTATACGTATATATATTTAAATTAAACCAAATTCTGAGTTAATAAGTGTTGAAATTGTTTTTTCCTAAGCCAAATTTAGATCAAAAATAATTCTATTTTACCGAAATTCTTTAAAGGAAAAAAATATCGAAGATTATGTGTTAACATTTTTTATATTCTTTTTCCAGCTTCCCGGCTGCTTCAAGTCACTGCAAAAGAGCCAAGTGATAACCGTGCCATTGATTGCATTGAACTTAATATGATTATTGAAAATGGTTCCACAAAATCCAGCCAAAATCACCAACTGTTATTGCAAAGGCATGATTTACCGGATTTAATTAATGAATTGAAAAAAAATCTGGATAGAATGGACGAGTTCCAGCTATAAAATACAGTGTCACTTAATTTTAGTATTCCATTTATTTAGTTCTTTAACTTTTATTTTGTAAAAAAATATTCATACATATATTTGGTAATAGTATATACTCATGTATATATAAATAGAATAATTCGTATTAAATGTGGTTCATGTTTTACAAAAAATGACTTTTCCTTTAAAGTTAATATTGATGTGTGAACATTTATACTGGGACCCAGAGTATTTTTTGGGGCTGGAGAAATTGCGATTTGGTAGCAATGACACTCCATCGGTCGTAAGTGCTTATCTCATAGAGACATAGAGCACTGGACTGGAAGCGGAGGCTGGTATTCAATTACTAAGTAACTGACATCTATTAATTGAAATCAAAATAAATGAAATTTAAATACGAGTATACAAGCTGGAAGCAGATTCGAAGTATTGTAAAACGTACTACCCATTAGGTGTAACTGCAATTTTCGTCGTAACCCTAACCTAACATGTTCTCTTTGTTGATGGTTTTTTATTTTAAAAAAATATATACATTTGGTGGATAAACAACCCATAAATATTGTAATTCGATATTGGATTGAATAAAAAAATGCTTGTATGAATTAAATCAAAAATTAAATCAAAACTTAGTTTTATTAGCCTTAATATTGAGCGCCATTGTAATAAGCGAAGTAGCAAAAGGTGACTTGACTAAGGAATCTAAAGGCCTAAAGAATGCCCTCGATAAAAAGACAATTAAAAACATTTTAACCACCCAGAGGTAAATGAGAATTTGAGCAATTAATCACGAAAGGAAGATTAATCCAGTGGGGATGTAAATACCGCCACCCAAATGACAAAAATAAACACGAGTCATAAAAGTATTCAATTAAAACCCTGAGTTATAAAAATGGGTTAGTAATACTAATACATAAAAAAACGAATTGCACTCACAAATAAAATCCGCACCGCATTTAGATCTATTAAAATACTACAAAGACAAAATTTTAATAACCACTGCCAAAGAAAACCACTATAAAATAGGGGCAACAAAATTACGACACAGAAGACATTACATACACACAATATGAAATAAAATTTCACATAAGTCTGCTGCAACTCGGAGGCAAAAGAAACTCACAAGATTTAAAAAAGGCAACCAACCAAGCGGATATATTTTTTCCAATAATAAGTAAAACTTTAGCGTAAAAGATAAAAAATGGAAATAATAACTATAGATGTTCTCGGATTTACAATGAGATTGACAATATGAAATCCCCGTCCATAGGTTTGTGATAGCACCAACAAATAAAACAAAAGTTATCAATTCATTTAGAAACAACAAATCTAGCGACCCTGAAGGCATACAAACAGAAACCCTATAGTTTACCCCATTTTTAAGTTGGAACCGCACCTTAATGAATGTAATCCGTTTATATGCCATAGTTTTGTACCGGCATTGTATCATTTTGTACTAACAAAAAAAGGTTTGTATCCCATGGAAAAAAGTATGAGCAAACAAGACTACCAAGGTTCCAATTTAAAAGAGCGGTTTTGCTCAATAATTATTTAGGTATTACGATATTAATGTTGGGTTTAGTAGGGGAAGCAAAATTTTTTTTATCAACTCGCATCCCACGTTTAAATACTGACTTCAAGCGTGTTCCTTTTTCCTCTAAGAATAGTCGTTGAGGGCAATTATGATGAGGCTTAGAAAAATAAAAAAAGGGAACTCTATTTAATTTTACTAAATACAATGAGAAAGTTCTCCAAGATACGACCGCCCATAGACATTTAAAAACTTGCATGGCATCTTTCGCCTATCGGAAGGAGAGAAGATGGTGCACCCGATTTTTACTGTATTCACAAAACTACTAAAAAACTTTAAAAAACCTATTTCTTTTTTTTATTTAAATATTACTAGACCTAGGTCATACAACAACAAGTATTTTACCCTACTCAACTAAGCTAAATGTTCTTGAGAACCAGGGGTAATGAAGCTTTAAAAACGATGTGCGGATTTGAACCCGCGTCCACTTTCTCAATGACCTAACTAGACTACCACTATCTCAAATGATCATGTGTTTTCCGCAACCTTGACGATACATTTTAAATGATTTTGTATACATCCGTCATTTATTTTTATTTGGATTTTTAAAATTAGTTTACAAGTTTATCTATTTTATATTAAAAAATGATTGTTATATGAAGGGCGACGGCCGGGATGAATACAGTCCTACAATTAAATGTGTTAATTTCTGATTCATATTAGAAGCTGAGAAGTTGCATAATTCGGAAAAGATGCTTCTGTCATTTAGTAGTAAAAGTATGTAATAGTTATTACACTATGACCACAACAAAAGTAATTAACGCTTACGCATTATCATTATCGTAGTTAACAAAGCGGGTAGTTTGGTCAGAGTTGGAGATGCGAGTGCCGGGCGAGTGCCGGGCGAGTGTCGGCCGAGTCGAGGCCGAGTCGAGGCGCATTAAGGAGGCGAGCGCGCGGCGAGGATATATACTCGTACAGTCTGCGCCAATGAAACTCTCATTATCGCCAATATATTACGGCGCGGACACGTGTTGTTTCACGGGAGTTTTCCCGGCGCCGGAGGGGCCATTCTAAGGGATCGCCGCAGTTTATGTTAGTGGAATAAGTTTTTTATTATTTATTACGCTAGTAGGGTTTGTTTTTTACCATATACTGTGGAATTCATCTATCTTTCCAGCTTATAGCGCTTAAACTATCAATCAAATTGATTCTGACTAGCAGTAGGCGTTAACGCGATAATCATATAAATGAGGTTACGTTAAACCCGATTTCAAAATACAACGGCTACAAAATAACTGCATGGTTTGTAGCTGAACTCGTCACCGTGTTACATTGTCATGGTGTCGCATGTAACGAGAATTCGTTGAACGCGACTCTAGCTATGGCTGTAATGAATGCGATTTCGTCACCGCTATTAGCCAGCTACAGTAACGTTCGTTGCGTTAGAATAATAGGGTGATTTAAACGGTGTCGCCTTGTAACGCGCACGTCTAATTACACGCACGCCGTTAGGTTAGGAAACTCAAGTAAGGTCTAAATTTCGAGATTGTGTTATAACGTCCGCGTTTATTTCTTTACCGCACAAAAAATTCGTTTAAATTGGATTTACTTTAATAACGAAATTTATTTGTACAACCCTCAAATTTCGAAAGGGGCGCGTGACCAGCGAACGACGCGACGTGAAGTTTGCCGCGGGTCGTTTGCGGTCGACGACTAGTAGCAGTAGCTCTACGTCTAGTTTATAGTACGCAGTACTCATTCTTGGATCATCGCGCGCAAATGAGCTCACATAAACTCGCACTCTGGCCATTTCGTCATATTCTAACCGCATTATCGTTAAATGGGCGAACAACTAAACCAGTTTATTTTTGGAGATTTGATTCCATAGCTTAATTATTACCATGATCGTTAAAAGTCACGACGAGCGTCACTGACTGACTACGTATCAAAAACTACTTATATTATTTAAACCATCCCTTAAAAGTATATTTTTGCACATGATATCAAAAGTAAGTCGTGTTTATGACGAGTTTAGCTATCAGCTCCTGAATTTACTTCCTAATTTCATATAAAATCTAAAATATCTTTATATCAGGCCCAATTCTTTGGAAGTAGTTTCAGTTTATACAGTATGAGTACTTATGGCGGTTTGTCAGATGTTGGTTTGTCCTTTTAAAATACGTCCGTGTCGTGAAATGTTCGCGTTGAACATTTCACCGAGGAAGTTTCCTCCTGCAGGGGATTCCCTCTTGGTGTTCTGATTTATGGTGTTGGGTATCGTAGGTATACTTCAGATATGGCTAGCTATTTATAAATCAGAGTTTTTAACAACATCTAATCTATATATTTTTTTATGTGTATCAGTTTTCATATGTCAGCAGTAGTACGTGAACGTTATTAGCCTAATGTAACTTGATCATATTCTTACCTCTTACGAGAGAGACTTATCTAATCTCTGAGAGCATGTTAGGAAGTCATTTACGACTCTAGGCATCTACACCTCGAATCTCCAATGTGTCATTTCTGGCACAATCACACGAGCATAAGCATATCAGGCTAAGCATATCTACAGCTAACAAATTATCTACCGTCCGTGGGTGGCTCTTCTAGAGAGTAAGATCTAGCCAAAGTTATAACTACTTTGTATTCCTTCAGAAAGCCAATAAATGCAGGGAGCTTTTTCGCCATCCAGGAAATAACACATCCAATCTTATACCTACGAGTTTGTATTTAAATAATTTGATTTAGTTTCAAAACATTTGCAATAATTTAGTCGGTTTAATCAGTTTTGTTGTCTGATTAATTCTTATTTTTTTTTAATGTAATATTGTAATAATAAAAAATAAAATAAATAATATCGAAAACATTTAGTTATGCGAAATATATCCCTTTTATCTTTATGCTATCCATGATCCAATTTTCGTATGAAAACATCTAAATTCTTTTCGGGGAATAATTACAGATCCGAACTGGGGAGAAAGAGAAGTTAGTAGCCATCGAATGAGTCTACATAACTTTTTTTAAATTCAATAATTATCTTCAGATATTTGTTGAATTGCCCAAAATTGGTGCGGTAAACACACTTAAGTACCTAAATAAATATGTTATTGTGTAGATATTGTCATGTTACTACCTACATTTTTATTGATATACCATACGGGGAAATAATATATAAAATAATAGCAACTCCTTTGGTCTGGCGAGCTCACAAAACTAAACGATAAGGTATTCAAACGTTCCGATTGCCTCACCTAAATACAGCGCCTCCAGGTATTCATGGCGGGCGCCGGCAGACGCCATCATTGCCAATATCGGGCGAATCCAGCATCCGGCTTTCGCCAACATTATAATAATGTATTTTAATGACGCGCCCCACCTGCGAGCAACGACGGGATCAAAAGATGAGAGGGCACAGCTTCCTTCCGATCCCGATTCAGGAGGAGGGTATCGACATGACGGGGGCATGTCTCGGATGTGTTCACGAATCACAGACCGCCGTCTTAAATATAATTCTAAGCAATTGAGCAATTGAGCATGTTAAGTGATATCGATATATCCGGCATTCAAGAGAGTGTCTACTCTAGCCCTTGAGTAGTATATTTTTATTTTTTTATGTATATGTAAAATTTATATTATATTTTATATTATATTCTGATGACTGTTTGGATTCCCCAACCCCTCCTACTTCCTGGTCCCGGCCTCGCTCCCGAATGTGTTTTCTATTTTTTTTAAGTTTGGAGGAAACTGTTATTGGCTTTGTGGGTAATGTTTTTTTTTTGTTTTTTGTAATTTTACTATGTAAGCTGTTGTTTCCTGAAATAAAATAAAAATTATAATTTTAGACTGGGGAGGACGCGTGGAGGTAATGATTAGGCTAAAGTCGGTGCCCTGAACTGTCACGTTGTTATAGTGTGCGGAAACATTGTTAAACGATGTAACAGATAATATTATTTGCTTTAAGGAGTTGTTCTCGTTGGAATCTATACTATATACTCAGTTTGATTTGTCTATTTTATTTATATAGTACGTTTGTGTGTGATGATGATGATGAGATTATGGGCCTTGGCCAGAGGTGACCCATACTTTGTCATCGATAATATATAGATGATTGTTTGTATTTGAGAGAAATTATACCATGTGCAGTGAGGTTAGAATTATTTTCTCTCAGTATATAACCTATTAAAATTTTTTGAAAAAAAAAAAAACCTATTAAAAACCGAAACGCACTAAAACACGACCAAAGTACTCGTAATTCCCGAAGTGTGATTGAAAATGAACGTACTCGTATATGGTCGAATGAAATGCGCTTGAAACAACTTATGATGTATTTAAGCATTATTTGCCTAAAAGATTTATATTATTCACTTTTGTAACTAAAAAATACGATAATTTTAATTTATCCTGCAAATATCTTCATGACTTTTAACAACAAATTTAATAAAAAAAGTTAATCGTAAATGTATTGGGAAAATATGAAAATGTAATTCAAAAACCATTTTGTCCAGTGAACACATTCAAAATATATCAATTTTTAAAGCTACAAACCTTTTTTAAAATAATTTAATCATTCGTTGTTATTGTGAATATCAATTTTAATTTATTTCCTATTTTTATCTTACGAGATTTTCTTATCCCTATGTCATGAGCTTATTGACGAAATAATATGATAACATGAAAATTCTACAATCGTAATTTAATTTTGTTGTTTAACCGGTAACGCTTAGGTAACAGTATCGAAATAACTGATTACTTATAAAGATAAAATGTATTATACGAAAAAAGTAAACATATGTTTAAAATTACGTTATAGAGGTAGGTAATTAATATTAATAAATAATATCAAACGACTAACAAAATCAAGTAAACAGTCAGTTTCCCTCCTCTGGGCGTGTTTTCTTTATTCCTTATAGGAATCTTTTACTTGCAAAAGCACTATTGTCAACAAAAAAATAAAGATACAATATCAAACGATTTCCCTTTGATCCTTTGCGTCCTAGCTACCCCCCCCCCCCCTCACCCCCCCCCCCCCCCTCACCCCCTCCCTCCCGACCCACCGCGGGCATTCTAGTTTCAAATTCAATTTTTGCCATCATCCCCACGGTAATCCCCGGCCAGTAGCGCGCATCTGCGAGGGCTTTGTGTTTTGAAATTCGAATCGAATATCAATCGCAACGATCCGTGGTCGAATGGTGATATGTTATGGTATTTTGTTGGGCGGGAATTAAAAAAAAAGTTGAAGAAAAGGGCGAACATATGAACACTGCTAAAGTATATTACTTCGCTAAAAAACTAAAAACAAAAGGCGTAGGGTACTGCTGTCAATCAGAGAAGGTTGTTTATTCGATATTTCTTTCGAATTTCATCCCTGGGTATTCTATAATCGAACACCAAATATTCTTTAATAGTTTACCTTTTGAGTAATAATGAGAATGCATGTTTTTCATGCTATATGAACTCATACGACCCGAGGACATTTTGTAATGACGTCTTGATCGATTTATATCATAAGTCCATATCGGACGGATTTATCAAACAGATGAAAACAGATGTGTGATCATCTACGAAACGTCTTACACACGCGGTGTGTAATAATCCTTCACAAATATATGTTTTATAATAGTGAAGAGTATTTTCAAAACATGTTATTAAATATTACACACAGAGTGAACTTAAAATCAGCAGTATCCTTTTAAGGGGTGATTGTGGGCATGCATCTTAACAACTTTTATTTAATACGCTTTCATATAGGAAATAAAAAAAATCCATATAAAATATAACTACTCTATTGGTCGTTCGGTGTGTGAACTATCCCAATTGACTTTCGTAAGGGCGCGCGGTTGCGTCGCATTTGTTTGTTTTACCCTAAACGAAATGTGATTTGTGTGTTTTTTACGATAGGTAGACAGTTTCGGGGTTATACTGATGAAGAATATAGGGACATGATGACAAGTGTACCTTCGTGTAAATATTGAAGATGCCTTCGCTATAGTGAAGCATCTAGTGTTAATACTTAATAGATTAAACGAAAATTCAATAAGAAGGGCACAACTTTGTGTGCAAATGGACAGTGCTCATTTTGAGAATTTATTACGATACGTGTAAGGATGTTGTGCGAGTCTATGTGTGAAAACTTAGTCAGTGGTAACAGGTAGGTGACCATACTTTAAAATGTTTTTAGCTTTTATATATGATTATTTACAAAGTTGTTGAAATAAAAATTGTTTTGTTTCATACCCAGACTTATCCCTTGCTGCTGACATTAAATTCACAATGTAAAAATAAATACACGTAGTAAACAAAGTAATTGAAACAAAAACGCAAGATTAAGTTCGGAAATTATTGTGAATGTCAATCAGATTTTTAGTTGCGTAATTTATGATTTGCAGATTATAATAACTTTGACTTAGCGTCCTTTGGTCGGGTTCATCCGGGATTGTGGGTCTGTGCAGCGAATCCCGAAAAAGTCTTCTAGCGGCGGTGGTCACTTCGTAAATCTTTCGCAATTCAGTAAAGTTGAGATTACGCCGAGCTGGAGTGAACAAATACAGGGGCGGCTCGGTGGCGAACAACTTGGCGATCTGTCTGCGAAACTGTTTGCCTTCTGGCTATTTTCTCGCATACGTAATGCATTCCTCTTCTATTACCAGCGACTTTATCCGATTTTTTTTATTATTTTCAAACTACCCGCAGTCCACATTGCTACTAAATCGACTACTAGAAACCTACAACATAATACGATACGAGCATACTACCTAGTAGTTTTTATTGATTATACTAAAGCATTTGATAACCTCGCTGGACTCGGTCGGTATCAGAGGACCCTTACAAGATCTACTTAAAAACTATCTAGAAAACCGTGCATCTCAAGTGAAAATAAGCAAAACTCTGAGCGAATGCAAACCTCAAAAATCGGGCGTTTCTCAAGGTAGTGTAATCGGTCCTCAAGAATACATCATATACGTTAATTCTTTGCGCGTATAGTGAAAAACTCAAAAATACTCCAGTTAACTGGTGACACTGGCATCGATATTATTACAAGAGGACGTTGACAACTTGCTCAAATGGTCACGTGACCGTAGACTGAACTTAAACGTTTCGAAAACAAAATTGATTCATACAAAATCTTCCCAAAATAAATCTTTTTAAAATTATATTACTTATAAGTATCTGCAAGATTATATAAACCCCAATAGTAAACCCCAATGTCCCGGAATTGAACAAGTTCATCAGCATAAATATTTGGGGTTTATCGTTGATTGCCATTTTAATTGGAAATATCAAATCCTGTGAGTATGTAAAAAACTAAGATGTCTGCTGGCCAAATTAACTTAGGTAAAAAACAGTTTTCAATCATCTGCAAGAAAAATCAATGATGCCGTTACATTGGATAGTGCATTGAATAAGTATCTTTAATAAGTATTTGTTGATTACATTATTTGCAATTAATGTTGCAATAAATTATACTTTACGAACTATTTATTTAAAAAGTAAATTCGCAATCCTCAATTCGATACAAGATGGCTGTACTGCAACAACGCTATTTGCGATGAAAAGTCGTTCGATATTCAAGCGAGAGAGCGCTGTGTTCGGTTGCAGTGCAACACGGCTTTTTGTTTTAATTCTGACAGATCTAATTGTGGGTAGTTCAAAATGTAATTTGTAAACAGTATCTAAAAAAACATTGTTTCCTCTAAAAACGGTAATAAATGTTCTTTACAGTAAATACAATTATTAGTGGTGTTATTATTACATAAAGCTTGTAATAATACCTATACCGAGATGCAGGATTTTTATGTTGCATCAAAATGCTGCTATTAGAATGCACACTGAAGAACCACCACAATTAATCGCTGCACCAGATTCGCAGGAATTTAATATGTATGTAGCCTATTAATTTTTAACAGTTATTTAAATTTTTACTTATGATTTTAATAATAATTTGGAAAAGTATGAATGTCTAGGGCTTGACCCTAGACATTCGATATAGTTGTCGATATAGATTAACCTCTTAAAAGGACAGTAGTGATTTAAAATACATCTTGTATAGGTTAGGTAACCGAAAAGAGTATTTAGAAGTATGTAATGACAATAAAACGAACCTGATAAAGTTCCATCCGATCGCATAGTTCGAGCGCGGGTAGGCAGTAAGTTTAAATAACAAATTTTCACCGCTCTATTCGCTCTCGCGCGCGGCTCGGACAGTCCCGCAGGACGCGACCGGGCTCAAGCGGAAAACGGGAAGGCGTCGGAAAAACTTTCCCCGACGCAACACATCCGGAATAAATTTCGAATCGGAAATTGTATACCGAATTGGTTTCCGTGACCACACCGAATATGATATTGAACATTTGCAAATGGCGTCGCACCGTCGCGGGGAGAGAAGATGGCGCTGTAGGGGTAGTTATTACAAAAAAAAAATCGTACTTTCATTGAATTACTATCTTGTTGTGAAATAATATCGTTAATTTTATCTTTACCGGCGATTAGATAAACTCACTCACCTCCTTGGCCCTTCCTCATCGACTCAAAACACATTTTACACTTTACACTTTCGAAGTTTGTAACAATGAACTCTTTGAAACAATATAAACTTGGCAAAATACCCATTTACAAATTATTACAAAACGAGCAATTACGCACACAACTGCTGACACAAATATCGTTTTATTTAAAATCTTTACCGAAATATATAAACAAACAAGTAACTCTGGCCGTGTGTAATATCTCCTGAACTAATTTCGCACTGGTACTAATCAAAAAGTAAAAACATGAAAAAAAACATATACGGGCGGTGAAAATAATAGTAAGTAAAGTATATAATACTTACTGTTTTTCTAGTAAATAGGTTTATGGCGTGTCGTTCCAGATGCCAGTACGTTATTATGCGCCCGTGCGAAAATGCTAAATACACAGTTCGCACACTTGAATTTCATGGAAACCTGGCATTCGATGAAACCAAAGACGTTGACATTTTCCCACATTATATTTTCTAACAAAAAAATAAATTCACCTTTTCTAATTAATAGCACCGGATGTCGGGCTGTTCAAAGTAGATCAAATTTACAATATTCAATTCTAACTATTATTTATAAGAACGAACCGCTTCAAATCTCTGGAGCAACTTCGGGTATGGAATGCGACGAATGACATCAATCGACCAGATCGTGTGAAAATCGGTAGAAATATTTTAACATAATTACTTTACCGAATAAGAAGTATGCAATAGAAAAGTTAGTTTTCTTTAAGCTACGTTTGGCAGTTAACCACTCTTCTGGGTAATAATACAATAACTACATATTATGTAGTATAGTGTTACCATATACGAAGTATATCATAGCTAAATGTGACTTTTAGCTTAAGGTAGTTATCGTAACTAATAAAGAACTTCTATTCTCAAACGACTCATCTTATCAACACTTCAACCGTTACTAAGAACCCCAATAAGAATCCCGTTACAGGTTCATAACATTTAAAAACCTAAAATGCACAGGTTATTATTTAGTTAAAAATGCATATCAAAATCATATACTATATAGTAAAATATAAACTAGGAATATATATATTTATCCTTTTTCTCGTTTAAGCACCTAAATATATTTATAATATTTGAAAATCTAAGATGCACAGGTAAATGCAGATTTAGTTAAAAATACTTCGATTGCAATTCATACCTTTCCTTACAAATATCACCACTAGCACAATATCCTGAAATAAGGGCACAACAATACCTACCTACTTTGGTATTGTAATAAAAACATAAAATCATCATTTTGTTACTAAAAATTAATTTACATACTTTTTTTTTGTTTGGAAAAATTTCTAATGTTGAGAAAAAAGGTTCAATTATCAGTGCTGTACCAAAAATATAAATTTAACATACATGTGAAAATAATGTTTAAAAAGTAAATATTTTTGTAGTTAATATATAAAAAAACGGGAAAAATGGTAAAGAAGTCGATGCGGCCTGTACAAATCCGATCAGAGATCGTACATAAAATAATTTTATCGTACTTGACAGTCATACCTCTTTTCTTGGTGGCGTCACTAGAAAAGAGGTTTTTTTTTCGTTTTGTAGCAAGCAAATCCGAGGCGGGAATCACGATAATGTTATGACATATTTCCGACCCGTCTTATTCAATTGCGGTGGGAAAATGATCGCGTTATTGAAATATCTCCCGAGAAGTGAAATCCTCTCCTATTTTCCTATATGCACCAACAGAATTGACAATGAGAAATAATATCGAAAAGCAATTTGTGAAACTTAGCATAGCATAAGTACCTACAGGTGTATTTAAAATCACTACATTAGGGAGATTGGATCTACATATAGCGACCACTAAATCGATCTAAAAGAGTTTAATACAGCGACCGTTGCCATGCGGCTGTATACACAATAGTAAAATAGATTCTAATGCTAATTTTACCGCCGTTATTATTTTTTACTATACTAATTTTTAACCTCCATATGACCTCATGCATAATGCTCAATCGTTCGAGTACACTATGAACTTTTCTTGTGAATACCTTTTTCAATCATTCAATATACCTATGAAATGGCGTTATTAATCGATATAGACCCTGACTTGCTGGCTTAGGATAAGTTTGTGATAAAAGAATTTAATTTTAAATTTTTCAGTTACCATAATAAAAAAGAATGTATTTAAGAATATCAAACAAAAAAAAAATACAGAATTAAAAAATGATTTTTAAACGTTTTTTTTTATCATTTATTTGCATCAATTTTAGAAATATCCTATGTAATAACAAATGTAGAAAATACAATAAACACACTCAACATGCACTTATAAAAAAAAGATTTACTCTTACTACTGTGTCATAAAAACTTTTTTTTTCATACATATTATGTGTGGCTTAATATGTTGCTATGATTTTGACCCATATTACAATATAGTTACCATGTTATACCGTGTCCCAAGACCATTTCCGATAACTGCAATTTCAAACATTATTTGTATTGACGTCAAACCAAAATTGGTTTCCGAGAAAAAAAAAGTACACTTTGCGTGATAATCATAACCTTTGTCCACCAGCTACGACGCAGGTGAATGACTCCTATCGGTCAAGGCCGTAGCGTAAAAAAACGAGATATCTATCGCGTTTTGTGACGCTTAAAGGAATTCACAACAGTGCTATTATAAAATTAATAAATTTGGTTAAACGAGTATAAAATTATTTTCTAATTTTTTTAATATAATTTGTTAATCGTAATAGGGAACATAAACACCCCTTAAGCCTTCGGGAATGATCTTGTATAATCCTGTATAATCGATAATGGCTGGCATAAGGATCATTTAATGTTTGCAGGATGTTACTAAGTTAGATATTGAAAATGGGTTATAATGGAAATAATTTGTCTCATTTTTAAGGGTAACATAAAAAAGTAATCAAAATTACACTACCCTACCATGTAATTATGTAGTGTGTCTTATGAAATATGACAGGTTCAGATTAGTAATATATATTTTATTTAATAGCTAAAAAAAAACTGTTTTCTTCTCTCGAAAATTTGCTTTTTCTTCTCGGCATCTACCTAACCTTATACGAACATACCAACTTATTATAATTGTCTACTTCGGAAAAACTAGCAGTTAATTTCCACTTTAAGGGGAAAATGAGAAAGTTTTTTTTCAGTCTTCTAACTAAAATTCTACATTTTATTGTTTCCTTCCACTCATTATTTATGCATCGAAAAATGGTCAACAAACCAAAACACATTTATTATTAGATTTTATAAACTTGATTACAGTAGTATCGGGTATATAGTATTTATTAATTTATATGTAGAAACGAGTTATCGTCAATTCTGTATTCTGATTGTTTTTTTGTACAGACACGAAAAAAAGCCTAGAAAATGTTTGTAAAAAAACTTTAACTTTAATTATTTTAAGTTATGTATAGTTAGAGTTTAAATTATGTACGAAAGAGCAAAACAGTACTTATTACTTAATTTATTTATAAGTCCTTAATGTTATTTTCAGTTTTCATGTTTTTCATTATCAAAAGGTAGGTACTTTATTAGATTTAAGTAAGAAGTTGGTTCTTATTTATACTGCAAGATAAAACATAAAGTATATAATGTAATAATGTATGTATGTAGTATAATGTATAAGTAGTATGTAGTAATTCTAATGTATATATATATATAAAAATTATTATTATTATTGTTTTATATTAATTTATATCTCTTAAATGGCACCTACTTGTTATTATCTTAATTCTTTTTTTCTCTCTCTCAAATTCTAATGTTATAATTAAAATCAAATGTACCAAATTTTGTATGTATAACTAACTTATGATTACACACATGCATGTTTTGTAAACATGAAATTGGAGAGCATCGAGTGTTATAAAATATATTAACCTGTGTATAATATGTAAGAATGTTTACGATTACTCTCTGTATGTTTACTTTATAAAATAAATAAATAAATTAATTAATATAAGATAAAGTATATAAAACAAATATAATATTTGAAATTGAAATGTTCGCCAGTTTTAATACATTTGGCAAATGTCGTTGAAATCAGTTGGGTTGCTTCGTACGATTGGTGAGATAGTTTTAGCCAAGGGCCGTATTTTACACTCCAAAGTGGGTTTTTACGCTTGGCAGTCGCCGACGGTTATAATTGACTTAAATTTATAGTGTGGTCACTTTCTTGTCGTTGGCTGTTAACTTGAATCGAGCGCGCAAAGTGCGGCTGTCTACGGAGACTAATGCCTGCGTACGACAATTTGCTTGTCGTAAAATCTAATGCGCGTATGGTAAAATGTGTTTCATTTTATGGTTATATTTTATGACCATGTTGAAAATTATTAAGCTTAGTGCGTTATTTCCCCAGTTACCAAATACCTCTTTCGGTAAAAATTTAGAAAAAAAATTATTTAGAATTGTGGTTTTACAATAATGCGTTGTAATTAGTAACATTTCAGATTTCTCAAAAATAAAAAGTATTTATTTTAAGTTAGTTACATGCAGGCTTTTAAATAATTATTAATAAGGTTAGACCTGAATCTGATATGGTCTGAAAATCAGATATAAATGTACTTATAACACTTATTAACATGAATTATCTTTGGTTTTAGTAAACGCCAACAAAAGAAATCAGCGCTTGTGGAGCATTCGTCCTAACTAGCTCTCGGCGAGGCCACTTGCGCGCTCAACCCCCTAGCCGTAAGTGAGATTAACGGCCACTTAGGGAACTAACCGCAACACGCCTCCCCCGCTTCAACCCTCTGACACTTACCCCTTCCGAGGGTCGCTGCCAGTAAACAAAAACACGAGCCTTCTTTGACATTATTATTATTCGCCGAATGTAGCGTAGATTCTATGGGCGGAAGAGGCGATAATTCAGAAAAAAAACTCGGGAAAAACACACAAAAAAATATACATCAGGAATATTAAAAACTTCAACATAAAAAGTAGAATCAGTCGAGCAGTACTGCAGTTATATGTAGAGCGATGGGTTCACATTGAATCACGCTCTTGAATACGTCTATTAATAAAGACCACACTAGGTTTTCTGAGAATACTCACTCTCTCAATAAACAGCGTGAGAGTGAGTATGATGTCTGAGTCAAAATAATCGCAGAGAGCGCACACTGCGCTACTAAATTAGTAGCTGTAAGTGAAGTTAAAGTACCAAATAAAAAGTTAAAATTGAACAAGTTAATATAAGTTCAGATGTTTCATAATTAGTAAACGTTCTGAACGTAAAAGTTATTATTTAGATTTAAATTTCAGTAATGCCCTAATTTTATTATCAGAGTCAAACCTTTTCTATTCTTATCATTAGAGATTGCAGTCCATAATAATATATCAACATTTTTGGATAACACCAATCAATGTATGTAGTTTACTAGTCCTTACAAATTTTAAGATATTACGGGCAAAATCCACAGGTTCTGCTGAATTGGCATTGCCCGGACAATGTCAGCATTGCACACTGCTGCTGGTCAAGTCCGCAGAATTGTTTGATTGACGTACGTGGGCCAAGTCAGGGACTATCATTTTTTGCGGGCTAAGTCCGATTTTATTAAAATCGTTGGCAATGCAAAATCGAAGTGGGCAAATTCGATCATTCATTATGTGGTTGGATTTTGGTGACGCAAGGAAAGGTGGAAATTAATATTAATTCCTAGACATAGGTCAAATCTACGATTTATACACGGTAATACACCTCTTGTTTGTTACAATCTAATAAGTCACATATCTCGTCGATATGAAAATCATAAATTTTGCATGGGTTAAAGAACATTATTTATTTTATTTTAAAGAGTAATAATGAATTACTTACTTACATAACTATACCTAACTGGGAATTTACCGTACTAGGATAGTCTAATTTTAATAATATTTTATTCAAAATTCTTAGTGTTCTATTACTTTTAAATATTTTCAAACTGTTATTTAAGATAATATGTCTCAACAAATACTATAATTCTATGCGTTATAAAACTCTTAAATTTCCCGTAACTAAATATTATTTTATAACACTGAATAGAAAGCTTATGAAGTCCCACGCTCAGTACCTATTTGATATAGTTTTGATGGCATAGTTAAACTATTAAAATGTACTTTAACAAATCCATCTGTGCCTAATGAAACTATACTCTTTACAAGAACAACAATTTGAAAACTACCCGACTGTCATAAGCTTACTTGAAAATGTGTCAAAGGAAGAAACCTCGAAAGACGGAAAACTTTCAAGCTTGTAAGTAATGAAGGGTTCCAGGGTAGTACATATTAGTACATAGCCTTCAACGTCCATCGATCTAGTTTCATATTGTTATAGTATGATAACTTAACTCAAGTAGTTAATAGATCATATAATTTTGTTTATAAAAGGTGCATTGGTAAAACATACAAAACCAATAAACATTATTTCTATTAACTACTATTATAGAGAGATGCTTTCATTGTCCCGTTGCCTGTATGAGCAGATTATCAACTAACTTGTTATTAGTAGCCATAACCGGAAATCAAACAAACGTTGGTATCTTCATTAAAATATTAAAGGTCTATTTTCTATAACAATCTACCAATCGTGTTTCGCTCCGCAAGCGAAAAATTGTATTTACTCCTATTTGGACGACACACGCAAAACGCCCACTATTAGTTTGTTTGATATTGAAATTGGCCCTTAACCGATTTAGTTAAAGGCATTCTCTAACAATAATTCCTTAAAAATTTTCTTAAAAAATTCTACGGCACTCCATTAATTTGTAAGCTGTACAAACATCTTCTTGTAAGCGAAAGATTTATATAACCTAACCCAGCCATGAAACTGTGACAATATCAAATACGGTTTTCATGGTTAATGAGCCAATATTTTACATATAAATGGAGAATATATTCATTATGTAGTAATAATTTTTGCAAATAGGTGTGTGTGTAATAATTTGCAAACGAAAATTCTGCAAATTATTTCATTGCAACAAAACTACCTCCGAAATGAGGTGAATTTAAAAACAGAAGTTGTAAAACTCCACACTTAATGGTCGCATAGAAATTTTCTCCAATTTTACGGGGACCACAATCGTTTGTACTTGCTTTCAGGAAACCGTTTCTTGGCAATTTAATCAGTTTAATTCACAGGGCTGGATTATAAATATGATACCTTTTTAGAATAAAGCATAAGAATTTATTTAAAAACAAATAAAAAGATCATTGGTTTGCAACGATGGTTGCATAAACAATTATAGATATATTCATGAATCGGAATTCATTAAGGGTTATTTTTAACAAATTTCTAACATATTCGTAATAATTCTAAAAAACGAGGCAAACGTAGCCTAAACATCAACAATAACATTTTGCTAAGTTATTTTTTGTCATAACTATGACAAATTATAAATTAATAAATAATAAATTAAAAATATTGTATACAGATATACAATATTGTATTCTATATAGATAAAGGCAATTAAATATCTTTATTTTTATGTAGTTATTAAGGTTACATAAGTTACATAAGAGTTACTAGTAGTAAGCTCTCTATTCTGTGTACTATACTTAGTATATAATATACAGTGCCAGACTGACAGCTTATATGTATGTGTTATATTATTTAATAGTGTTTAATTGTTTTATAGTGTATATTTATACACTGCAAGTTTCAAGTCTCAAAATATTGACTATTATGATATTGAAATATTATATCTTATACACAGAATTACAATTCAATAATTAATGAGATTAATACTTATAGAAATTTACTTATCGATCTATCTGTACGTATAATATTATAAAATAAATCTGGTCATTCGTGATTCGTTGGTCAAGGAGCCTTTAAGGTCCGTAGGCCCCTTCGGGGTCCCCAGGGTCGCCTTGCCAATATGGTCAGCGAGGCACTGATATTATAGCGACTTAGATTGCATACTTCTACATAGAAGTTCCTACAATGAACAAAATATGGTGTAACGCTGGATATATATATATATATATATATATAGATTTGATGATTATGATTTATTATATATATATATATATATATATATATATATATATATATATATATATATATATATATATATATATATATATATATATATATATATATATATATATATATATATATATATATTGTAATTTATTTGAAGTTTTATTTTTATCCAAATCAAACCTTAATACATATGTTATTACTAAATATACAACAGTGCATCTGTTTACGAAATACTCTACTTAGAATGTATAGTGAATATTTGAGAACTGCGGCACCGAATGGCTGTGGTCCCAGTATCCCCTGATTCGGCTCTGTGCTCGTATTAGAGCGTGGCTTTCTCGCTGGTAGTTGGCGAGGTCATCTTTGTCCGACCCGTGAAATATGTACACGGCAGACAATATTTCAAGCGTATTATTCTTGAATGAGCCGATTGTCTCTTTTTAGTTAGTTATTGCAAGACGCTTCCAAGATGCTTGCCAAATTGCTATGTGACGTCATTTCATATGTTTTGTTATATCTATGCAATATGTACGAGTATACTACATGCAGTAGATATGTATTAGTGACGTCACATTTAAAAAAAAATAGAAGAAAATGATTTTCTTTATCAATGCTTTAATTATGTTTACTAAGATTATTAGACTTTTATTCGGACAGTACAATCTTACCAACATCTTGTTTTGGTTGCAGGTTTCCTCGTCATATACGTACTTTCGGTAATTGTGCGGTAAGTTCAAGTGACACAATCTACCTTTACCATAATAATAATTAAAATTAACAAATTAAATTTACGTTGGCAAGTTATGAAATTTCTTATATTCAGATTTTGTTATTTTCTTGAGGTCGTTCATTATTTTTTTTTGTGAATTCTTTATTTATAAACAAAATACATATTCTATTTGTTTGTTCACAAACCCTTGCGGGTATTTATGTGCCCTAAACCCTTGCGGGTTATTATAGGTACATGCTTCATCGGATTTGTTAATTATTCTCTACAGATCGGTATCTTCATGCACAATATTCCCGTACCCACAGCATCACTGCATAGTTAATACACGAGAATAACTACGGCTATAGCGATTAGGTTACAGGTAAGTACACTCACCTAGACAATTAACCTTTAAAAAAAATGTGTTATTTACATTTCCTCCTAAAAAATATGGTTGCCCAATAGTAGGTACTTTTGGATACCTCCGCTTTGTGTTTTTTTTTCAAGTTATGAAAACTTCCTAAAATGTTTTGGATAGATTTTTGTCTTCGTATATGATTCATGTATGCGGGTGGGTAAATGATCTCAATTTAACGCTACAAAATTACAAAATTAAAAATTACAATATTAAAATTACAAAATTAAATGTAATTTGATCTATTACAATTTTATCTTCTCAAATACACCATTGCGGGACAAAACTATGTATACATAAATGAATATAATAAAGAACCTTCTATTGTATTCTCTGAAAGCGACTGATTGGCACAAAACCTTGTACGAAATACCGTACAATGAATAATAGTAGGTAGGTAAATGTTACAATTAATTTATTTGGTCACTTCTGCGCTACACATAGCACAGGGTCCTTATCTTTGCATCTAACCTAAAGTTAACTTTTATTGCGTCACTGAAATGCTCATGTTTACATTGGTGTGGTCGCACGAAATTAACTTCGAAATGAATGCATCCAATTCGAACAACCCTTTTTCTCGTTCGCACAAAATGCTAACAGCATTAGTGGAAACGAGAGGGTCTTCGTTTACAACGACGCAGTGGCTGTCGAGAGTGAGACATGACATTTGTTATATGTTATATGCATTAAAATCAAAACATTTAATAAATTGATAATATGTAATAGTAATAATCACATCAAAAATTTAAAAAAGTTTTCGTTATTGTATATTTACTTTTAAATGTATTATTTATATTGTAATAATTGAACGATCGTTAACTAACGAACTATCAAATCCTTGACTAATTATATTAACAGACTATTATAAAGGCAGAGACTCTAAGTACCTACAGTAGAATCAGTCGCTTGTGTGTTTGAAATAAATGCATTATTATCATAGCAATTTTTTATTCAATCATGTATTTCAATTTTATTCAAGCATAACCTAAACCCAATTGAAAACTCCAGTAAGTAAACTGGGTTTGCTTAGAACAAACAAGAGAGATAAGGAGAGAAGCAAGGAGACAAAAAGAAGTTCAGGTCGAGTAGTTCAGGTTGATTAAGCGCTTTTTAACTTTACATTAAATATGTCAATTTCTGGATATTTTCTGTTCAGAGCTACAAACATTATTGGGCTTTATTGGGCCAATAACTAGTTCTACGACGTGGATTTGCACTTGGCACAAATGAAGGTACTCTGAGATTTATTTGCTCAGGTTATGAGCTATTAGATAAACACTGTGCTGTATGTTTTATATAACAAATAAATATAAGCCGCCACTGGATATATGCACCTGTCACACAAACACGAGCGTGCTACTATCGAGCTGTAAGCGCGGACCGATGTACAGTCGACGCCCTCTAATTGCCGACACCAAATAAGATAACAATCAACATTGCGCGCTAGCATGGCGCGGGATTATCGCGCGGCGCACGCTGCGACACGCGGCGCGACGCGCGGCGCGTGCCGCAGCGCGCGCACCGCCACTCATGACACCCTGATGGATCGTGTTGAACGGAATTACATCTGATATAACATGGAGTTTAATAATGTTTAAAATGCCATGTAATATTGGTCTCATGAGAGGGTCGGTTCTGGTTCAATTAGGGATATCCGAGTAAACATGGTTGGGTAAATAGTAATGCTCCTCGGTACATAAAAAAATACTTCCCACAATCGCGAATGAGACCCTTAATATGTTAAAACGTCAACAAAACCAACTATTGCACGGTGTAACTTGCGTATGGTAACATCATGCATTCATTGAAAAAAGCACCAACAACCTAGATAGATTTGATAGCACAATATGTACGATACAACATAGCTGATCTTGTTAACTTTGTAGTTCGTGTTAGTGCGCTGAAGGAGGTTTATTATTTATAATTATTTCTTAACCGCTGTGAGAGAATTGAATGGGGTGTATAAAAAATAGATACTTTTTTTGAATATAATAAAATAAAAAATTGTAGTAAATAACTACAATAATGAATGACGCAACATCTTCGATTGTCTATAAAAAAAATATTGTACATTTTACAAAATTTTAATTGCTTGAAATTTAGAAAAAAAATTGAAGTTCAGAAAAAAAAATATTTGACTCTGCCTACTAACATGTAATAAAACGAAATAATATCGGAAACTTAGTACATTACAAAATTGCTAGAGTGAGATAGTTTTATAGAGACGAAAGAATTCAATTCAATTATTTTATTATATACTAAATAAAGTAAGAATATACGAAATAGTGGTGACCAGTTACCCTGCTATATCATCTCTCAGACTGAGCCCTTTACAGAGAAATGAAAACTTTCTATCATTTGTAATTTCAGAATCAAAATAATATGTAATGAGTTGTATTGTTATTTTATTACGAAATCGCCTTAAATTTTTAAAAATCAGATTTAAAATTAATCGAAAAATTAAATACTTATTATTAAAACTAAATAGTTCCTCGACAATTTAATTTTTAAAATACTATATTCAAAATATTTTTATTACGCGAAATAAATATATGTGTAATGTTTGCAAATTAATATGATTAGGGGGCCTATTATGTATACATGCTATTTCTGGCATGTTTGACTGTTTCAGTGACATGTTTGATCATAATAATCTGGGCAGTACTTTTCATTCAGTCTTCACGGTTTGCGCCTTCCAGCCAGGCGTTTGATGTTATCAGCCCGACGCATTGCCCATACGTTTCCCGTCTGTAAGCTGCGAGACAAACAGCGTTGACTCAAGATTTTTGAGGAAGGAAAGAGGAGGAAGGAGGATATGTATCTACTTTAAGGTCTTTCATTTCTATCATAGGGGTTTAAGCATTAAAGTGTTACAATTAAAAATTGACACATTTTACGGCCTATATTTTTTTATTTTATTTATTTATTGAAAATCTAATATTACAAGTCTTACAAGCGACTGTTACATTGTACAGATATTTCCTGTCTCCTTAAGTAGACGAATCTGTACTAAAGGAAGCAGTTTAGTTTTGTCTGCTAAATGTGCCATATACCGTCATCTGGTCGATGCTGCAATAACATCTAAGACCTTTATAAATTTAAATGTAAGATAAATATAGCAAATCAATAAACAATAATTACATATATATTTTATATTACCCCTTTTAAACTAAATAATAATACTAAAGCTACGTACGTATAATTATGTATATAAGATATAAAATTCATAAAAGGTGGTAATAATCACCCTCACTGGTAACACATGTTTTCCGAGAAATTCAGATTCATCTATCGGGAACATTCCGGAATGAGACGCGTAAATACGGGAAATGGCGCCGCGCCGCCCTTGGCGATTGACTTCCTGAAAGGCTGCCTCCCGCGGCCTTTTCCTTCCGAACGTAATTTATATCCAATAAGGGAAATGAAATGAAAGAAAAACTTCCGCGTTTTATTTCTGGAAAATGTCATTAGATTCATACTTTAGCTACGGCCCGATTTTATTCCTTCCGCTTTACCCGCTGTAAGGTGATATAGTCTCTTTATGGCTTTTCAAACTATTCATATTTTTACTATTTAAGATTTCATTTTGATGTAATTTGATAAACTGTCTGTTACAGATATGTAACTTCTAAACAGTTAGTAATAGGATAGAGTTGGTGAGTACTGGATATATTCCAAATGGGCGATTTTATCGAAAATGAAGAGTCCTTCTGGGGCCACCGAAGAAACAATTAAAAGTATTTTAAAAGTGTATGCATAAATACCGTCATGTATTAATATAGTTCGATTAGGAGGGCAGTCAAATTGTTAATTTCCATTTCTGCGGTGATTTCTTTGCTTTCTTTCACATCTTTGTCTTATCAGCATGAATTAATTGTCAGCTATTTTTCGCATGAGAGCATTATATTTTAACCCTTATTAGCTTTAGTTACCCTGACAATTTTTCTTTTTATATTGTTTTTATTATTTTTTTGTATTACAAAGATAATGCAAAAAGAAAACGTACTCGTACATAGAGAAACATCATTTGTATAAATATATTTCTAATATTAAAAAAAAAACGTTATTTAATTATTAAAAATATGGAAAAAAACAGAAATCTAAAACTTGCCTAGATACATACAGTTTAATAATGAATATATATGAATATGAATGTTATCAGGTTTAGAACAAAATAGGTTTTTAGCCAAAATAGGTTTAATCAAACTACTTATAATGTATTCATGATTTAATAAATTGGTTTAAATACAGTACACTTGGTGCATAAGTCTACTCTACTTTTATCCGTAGCCGGTGTTATCTTAGTATAACCGTAGTGGTTACTTATCGCTATTTGACGGCTTGATACATCCTCGAAATGTTCGTCGCGTGAGCTTTTGCACATGATTAATACCACTTGTCTCAAAGCATCCTGGACTGCCTCGAAGAGTATCTTTCTGCAGGCCACGACCTGCAATTGGAAATCTGGAAATCAATCAATCGATTTATTGAGTGAGAAGATCTAAAGACAATCTCCAGAAGAGGACATTCTGTGGGTATGACCAGTTCCAGACCATGGAACATCTTCCATGCTGTCCAGAATGCAGATTCTCGTGCGCGGTTGATTTGGTGCGGGCGGGTTACAACGCTTTGAAGCTCGCCACATTCTTGTGAGTGACCTCAGGAGTATGAGAAAAATATTTTATCTAGTTCTGTAGATTTCGTATATTTCAAATATTTTTTATACCTATGTTTTAAAAAAAATAAACATGATTAAATATTGTTATGCATATAAGTCATACCTAATTCAGCAGATTGCCTGTATATGTAGCGTTTAAGATTCTAACAATTACAACAACCGTTGTTAAACCTAATCAATTGCTATTGGGATTTTGTAAGGTAGCTTCGATCGAATGTCTGATTAAAAAAATGCTCAATTTTATGCGAGAATACTTTGTAATTTTATTAAGTTTGTAAAGTCGCCAAATGGTGGCCTAGGGTGGGGGATGGTTCGTACGGCGAGCGGGGTTCGGGGTGGGGGGTGGGGGGGGGAGTTGAAGGGAGGAAAGTAGCGCTGCTTTCGATGTAATTGGAAACGGTAAAAACTTGTCAAACTTGTGCACGGTTTTAAACATCACAAAGTTATTTGTTATTCCTAATGGTAATACAGTTTGAATTATGTATGCACATAGAGGTACATTCATATTTGTATCCAAATAATTAAACTACTTTTAGTTTGATATATATTTGTTAATATATATAACATATTTATAATTTTATTTTAAATTTATTATGACTTAAATAAAAACATAATGAGTTAGTAAAAAAACCCCCTAATATTTGATTATAATTTACCTAATAGTAATACATAAAAATATCGTACATTGAAACCTATTATATTTATACGATTATGGCTGTGATAGAAGTTAAAGTATTGTAGCCATCTCTATTCAGCGTCTATAGTTCAGTTATACGCCATTCAAAGGCCATGAACTTCGGTAGCTGGTTTAGTATGAAGAGGCTTAATTAGCGGATGCGATGCGATGAGAAAGCCAAATTTGAAATTAAAAAATGTGCTGATCAGTACGGGTAATGTTCAACCAAAAAAAAAAACGACGTGCGAGAGAGAGGAAGAGAGTGGTTGACTTTTCACATCACTTGATAGTTGACATGCGCAGTCAAGGTCAGTGCGTTCGCTCATTACGAAAACAATCAGTGCACAGCTGTCAAACTTAAACATAATTCCAACGTCTACGCGCGAGAATTTAGCTTTTATTGGAGAATATTTTTTTTTTGTAATATAAACTTTTACCTAGCATTAAAAATGTTATAAAATTGACCTTCGAGTGCGGACTGCACCTTTGTCGTGCGATTTGCCCCTCATAAATAGTATCATTATATACGTATACTTATTTAAATATTCCCACACAAAACACACATATTTTTTTAATTTGGATATTCTTGCAATTATATACAGGATATATGGACGATTTTATACAGTTCTGATAAGGTTCAATGGCCATTTGTAAGAATAATTAGGTAATAGTGTATACCTGGATTAAAATCCTTTCGAAGTCTGATTTAAAGAATCAAAACCTTTAAAGTAAGGTTAGGTTAGGCACAAGGTCTCCCGGTAAGTTTCTTTCTATGGAAAAAATAATGAAATTCGAATAAGTACTGCGGCACATTTCTTACGCGCGATGATTTATCGTTGTGATTTCCAAGCAGGCGCGCGCACTCAAAAGACATTTTTTTAATTAACGACTATTTCTACCCACTTTCCAACTGTCCGATGTCAGCCGTTCATACAAAATGAAAGAAATGAAAAAAAAAACGCGTGTCTAGTCCTGCTTAATTAAAATACTGAGTTGACATGCAAAAAATATTTATTTTTAGCTGGCTGGATCGTTGCCGCCAAAACTGGGAGATATTAATATTTAATAATAAAATAATCCGATACCGGGTGAGTTAATACCAAGCGAATTTGAATTCAAAATTTCGCACTGTCCTCTCAACAAATGTACGGTAACCGTCTGAATGCAGGTGTATCCTTACCCTCGCCTCTCCTGTCATTTTAATTGAAATAAAATCAGGGCCAACCCATTCCTAAACCCCTGGTTGATCCCTTTCGTGGTCCAATACAATTTTTCAAACAAATTACATTACGCACGAATAGTTGCATCGCTTCAGTGTAATGCAAGCTGGTTTAAATAGAGCGCTTAAATAAAGCTCTCAATTCTCACCTAGCTATTTGTGTAAATACACAAATAGCTAGGTGAGAATTGAACCGTATTTCATAAATATGAAATACGGTCAAACTTTCATTATAATAGTAAAAAGTCATTTAAAAAAGAAAAATAATGATAAAAATGTAACGAATACGATGTTTTGAATGAGAATGATGAGAAGTGAAAAATTTTATGAATATTTACAAGAATAAGTTACGTTCAACGCTTGTACCGTATTGCATAAAATGCACAAATAGGTAGGTGAGGTTAGAATACTTTCATAAAATTAACCCGCTGTATTTAAACCAGCGTGCATTAAACTAATCGATGCCACTAATTGTGCGCTTAGGTAATTATTACCGGTTAAATATTCTGGTTATATAATTTATTTAAAAAAAATCCATCTATAAAAATATTAAAAAGTTAATTCCAAAATTATAAATGTGAATACTGACAAGCTTTCATATTTTGTAAAAATCGCAGCGAAACACCTCTAAAAATCATCTAAAATACGGTATTTAAGAAATACATTTTACAATTTCAGCTATATACTTACTTAATATAGAAAATATAACATTGAAGACTGTTTAATCATATTAGATCACTTTTTATGCGTATATAATTTGACTACTGGTTTCCCTTTTAAAACAATGAAAATTGTTAGTGAATTTAAAATACTTACCTTCTCGTATCTCTCTACATATATTTTGAAATTGAAAGTAATATCTACAGGCATTGAAAAATGGTTACGTGACTTGCCAATATTTTTCCGCTGGCGGACCTATTAGTATTGCGCTAATGTTCTCCAATATCGCAAGACTTGCCCGACAACTATAAATTGTGAAACAGCATTTTCATTTCTTATAATTTGATTTTGTTTCGGGCCGCCAACGCGCTCTCTTAGCGCCACCCAAACACCCTTTCTCTCCCCCCCCCCATCCCCCTGTGCTCCCACCCACCCCCGACGATAACAGAACCCTGGGGCGGGCGGGGGGTGCTAATGTGGAACGCATTAAGTCAATAGCAGATCACGAAGAACAGCTCTCAGCCAAATTTTTATTTTACTGTATTTTTTGCAATGGCGCACGTTTTACGCTAATTCGAATTTAGGATTTTCGACTTCACCCCTTTTTTTCGTCCAGATGAAAGTTTTAATTGGACAAAATATTATGAGAGAGCGGATTACATGATTTTTGAAAGGCTAGGGACGGTACGGTATAATTACTAATTTTGTTAGGTTTCAAAAATTATATTTATATATACAAAATTATACATATGAGTTGTTTGTCAAAGTTTTTTAATTAGTAGGACCATTTTGTTCAGATTCTTTTTTTTAATATTAAAAAAACATCGTGCATAACCGAAACGGAATAGCTAATAATATATAATTATAATGGGCCCTACGGTATTCAATTTAAAGCTATAGTTACGTTTCGGTGTTAACAGTAAATTTAAGACACGATAAATATTGACGAAGTGTTATGATATGAAATGATATGAATGATTTATTTATTTATCACATAACATTTCAAAAAATCCATTGCCTTTTGAGCAACGAATCAAACAGATAAACATAAAAAAAAAGAAATGTGTTTGAACTCAAAATGAAGTTTAACTTTGTTGATATATTTTCAATTATGCAGGGCCAACTTTTTGAGTCCATACGTCTTCTCAAATTAAATAAAACGTTATTTGACGATGCTATAACAGTTGCAAATTTCAGTAGGTTTGTCCTGCAGCGAGGAAGTTTTTAAGATGCTGCGATGGGGACCATATTGGTGGTTGAGACAGCCACCAGGATCGGCGATTTCGAACCCCAAACTGCTGGTTTAAATAGTCAAACGCCTTAATAATTACTCTACGACGATCGACGAACTAGCGTAGTTACATTAAATTCTGTAATAATGACGTAATTGTAATATTTGAAAAATTAGAAAAAAACACGAGTATAGTTGACAGCTATTTGATTTTACTCATTAATTGATAAACTCTTAACTACTAGGGCAGGGGGGCTAACCCCCCCCCCCCCAGACCTCGCTAGCCTCTTTCCCCCCCCCCCCCAAAGGATATAGCTGACTTTATCGACTTCCGAAATACGAGTACGAGTAAATTGCCCACTTAAGTTCGCAAACCACGTGTGAGGTATTTTTAAGGTGTTTGTTTTAATAGATTTTACTTTATAAATGCATTTTTAACTAAAAATAATAAATATAATTATAGTCTTACTAACCATAATCTGCCTGCAATATTTCCTATATAGGTAAAAGGTATGTTTATCAACTTCTCTAAATAAATAAAAAAAACATTCCACATATCGCTTCGCTTGATAGCATGTTCTATTTGTTTTTTTTAATTAATCGTTGATAGCATTCGCTTGATAGCATTTTCTATTTGTTTTTTTTTAATTAATCGTTTATCGGATAAACGATAATAAAAGTAATAAATAAAGTAACGCGTTCAATCCGTGACAACTTCTGTGCTGTGTTAAGATTTCTGTGTTTGCTAATAAAATTGCAGACTTGGGATACTAATCTTAGAATGGTGCGGTTTTCCACTCACCGGCCGGGCCGTATGACGTCACCTCTTTGTAGCGGGGCGGCCTCGGCAATTCTGATATTAAAAAAGTTTCCCGATTAAGGTAATGTCGATCCGCCCGCCCACCTGCCTCGTTAACGGCTCGCTTCGCGTTTCTTTCGCTGATATTTTCGTTTCATAGCAACGAGCCGGAACGACATAAATATACGCCATTTTCGGATGATTAATTATTTTAGCACTTCGGCGCCGGTGCGCGAGTCACTGCAATGCCTAAAAACTATTATATTTTGTTGAAAATTCATCGTTTTGGGATGTTTATACACCGTGTTCCAAGACCTTTCCTATAAAAAAATCCAGCTTATTGGACCTGATTTGACATGAAAAATTTATAAACTTTACGTGATAATATGAAATCGCACTTGCCGCGCCGCGCCGGGTCATTGGACGGCCATGGCCGAGCACCTGCGGGCAAAAAGGGAATTTAGACGAGCATCTTCGATGAATTTGATAAATTTGGGCATGAATTATTTTTGCATTTTTTTATACAATTTCTTACGCGTAATAGGGAACATAAACGCTTCTTTAAGTCTTTGAGAATGGTCTTGGAACACTCTGCATTTAGCTCTACGCTCGTGTGGACGCGTAGACACAAGCTAACAGCACTATTATTCACTGTAAACATCTATGAAGACAAATTTAAAATTCTAGAAAACTAAGTTATGGATATGCAGGCAGTGGCGTGCCCTAAATTTGTACAGTATTGCCGTGTGAGATAGGGGGGGGGGGGGGGGGAGCCCCTTCGGCGGCTTTTATTATATATATAAATTATATTATCTATAATTTAAACAATAAACTATTCGATGAAATCCGCAAATATATTAAATTTGGGGTTTTTTCGTTAAAAACTAGGCTAGCCCGGCTTTTCGGCTTCCATGAATGCAGCCACTGTATGCAGGAGGTATTTAAATTCGCTGATGTCCCTTTGAAAATGTTTTCCAATTACGAGAACAACGAATTTAATATTCAATAGAAGTCGTTGAATTTAATAGAACGCGGTTGAACGAATGGTGCGAGGTCGAGTAGCGACTGCTGATGTACTTAATAGTTTTTAAATAATGTACTTATTTTAGTATTATTATTTTTTTATTATTATTATTATTTTGCATGTAACAGGTTTAGTTACGATGAAGATCAATCCCCTAAAAGTACATCAGTGTATTTAAATATATCCTATTTTCAATATGGCAGTTTCTAATATTAAAGTCACAGGAGTGCTCATGTACCTAGTTATTTATTAAATAAATTTACAGATTTTTCGCTCTATGTGAGTGTTTATTTATTCTAGCTTAATAATATAAATAAATGTCTAAAATGAGGATAAAATTACTCATAAAGTGTCATTAAAACTTTTTATTAAAAAATCTCAACCCCGTTTCTATGGCATCAATCATTATTATACATTTAATTACGTCATTGTGTTTTGGGTGATTTAGAATAATTTAATGATTAACCTTGAAGATCTACGGCTTTATAAAAGGTCAATATGATGCATTGTATCATATGCAGAGGTCGCCCGATAGAAGCCTTTCGACTGTTTCAATAAAGCAAAAACGGCATTAAAGCAAATGAAAAGAATAAAAGTTTATAGCGGGTACACCTGACACGCGGTCGGTGCCACAAATATAGAGGACGGGGCGCGCATATTCGGGCGGTTTTCCACTATGCGGACGTAAACGACACCGATATTCGGCATGGGAATATCGGAAATGTTTTTTTCTTTAAAAATAATTTATCTTGAGCGCGGCTCCTCAAACCTAAGCGACATATTTTGACTGGGACCCTGCGACAATATGAAAGTATTTGCCTTTACCATTTCTCACTTCAGTTATAATATATAGATACAAGAATGAAATAATTTCGACTCAATATTGTTTACGCTTAGTTCATGAGTATTTGTTTATATAATTGACAAAGGAGAGCTTGATTTTATTCAATGACAGTTATTTTTTCATTATTTTGAGTAAACTAATTGATGTGTGGCCAATTTACCACTATTGTATTCCGTTGAATTTGCAATTCTCGCCACCGCCTAGATACGACCCTGACTGCCGCAGTACAGCCTTGCCCGGAGATATTCGATTCGCAGGGGCTGTCAGAACGGAAGAAATACAAAAGTGTAGAAGTCGAAAGAAACAAGGAGATAAAAATTAGCTAGGGGCGGTTTGCACTTTTACGTAATACTTTTCATATTTGTCGAATTATTAAGGGCCGGTTGTGTGATCAATGGTCAAATTCGACTTAACTATAGTAACTTTTAACCACTGGTCAGCAAGTTACCAAGGTTAACTCGCGAAAAGGGTTGTTTCAACTCAAAAGTTACTATAGTAATTATTTAACTATAGTTAAATATGTTACAATTACATAAAACGCAAAATTCCAGTAGTGTGTTTCTGCTTTTATTTACAAGTATAGAATCATACGCAACCGTCCCATCCGGGTTGAGGAGTCAGTGAGGGCACTTTTTACAGTATTGGAGGCGCCCAGGCATCTATCACAGTACCTCTCGTATGCCAAGCGAGAGGTACCGAGATGATGCAATACGCCCTTGCACCATTTAGAAACACCCAAATAACTTTACCTTGCATATAACTCTGTCACTGTTAGCTGAAGATTTTCTATTCTTTTTTTTTGTGTTTTTTTGTCTTTTGGTGGTTTTTACAATATTGTACTTTTTAGTGCTTTAAATATAAGGGTAATCTTGGATAATGGAAAACCACACTAAGTACGACACCCTGAATCGGCCTATTATGAATATCAAGCAGACTTTTATGGTTCAAACGCTGCGTCCAACCTTTGATGTGATTTAGAACAAACTGCCACAGAATAAAATACTAAAGAAAAACCAAATACTCATTTAGGTGAAACTTTAAAAAGGTTTAGGTACTAAATAGTTCAAGCTCAAGTAATATATATTTACTCAACCATTTAGTACAGGATAAGGTTAGAAGGTTAAGGTTATTATTTAATTTTAGTATTATACTCGTATTTAAGTAATAAATATAAATTCGTAAAATAAATATATTATGAATCAAACCTAAATGTACCTAGCTAATAGATATTTATTTATTTATTTATTTATTTTCTTAAGGGAAAACACACAGTAAAACAGTAACATTAACAATTTAGAATTAAGTAGATAACAAAACCGATTATGGATTTCCTACATATTCACAAACATTATATAGTTTTATACAGTAGGTATGCAGATTTCAAACTAAATTGATGCAAATCAATTTATTAAAATACAAACACGCAGATTACATTCGTATGAGGAGCATGTGATGTATGTGTGTGTGTGTGTGGATGAGGGTGTGTGTTTGTGTTTGAGGGTGCGTGTGTGTGATGAAAAGAGAGATTTTGATGACAGTGTATTAAGTTTAATGTAGGTATGAAAATGACGTTTTATTTGCGTTAGATAGATTTATTTGATATACATAAATATAGGTAAGTAGGGTCTCAGTAAGTATTTTTAACAGTCCACATTTTAATTTAAGAACATTGAGTTGATCGTTTTCAGACTTTTTGGCTTTTAAAAAAAGTCTAGATACTTGGTACTTAATTTTAAACCTAAATCACCTAAATGACGTTTTACCACTGCGCGTGCAGTCAAAGTGCAAAAAAACTAATTTCTTTGTAATTTTTTACTCTACTTCTACTTTTTTATTTACTTCGTAAATGGAATGCATGAAAAGGTGGACCTATCATCATTAGTCTGGTCTGCGTTTATCATTATTCATATGCCTATAACCACCTATATACTAGTATAGTTATGAAAACACACGCATCAATTTCATTTGGATTGCGGCGCGGTATTTTAGCAAAATAAAACAGAGTAACAGTTTTATGCCCGGCTCTGCCCCCGAAAAAACTATAAAAAAGGTGTAGTGCCGCGGGTTGGAAGGCGCGGTAGTAAAATATTGAATTATTGGTTGAGCATGTAAATTCGGGCATCTGATATAAAGATAAAACCATGTTACGCGAACACTCGATTCTGGATAGGTACCATTTTCTCTTCTCTACACAGAGACGTCTCCATCCGGGCGATCCTGACTGTTCATCCGCCGGTATTGTACCCACATTGGTCCAGGAAAACTCGAATATGGTATAATATGTACCTAATACATAGTTACAGATTCTTTTTTAAACAAATATATTTTTTATCATTTTAAAACTGTGTTTTAAAAGGTACATCAACATATTGTATAGGGTGTTTTTTTTAGAGGCGTGGTTTTCAATCTGGCACTACTTTTTTTGTAGTTGGTGTTTTTGACAGCTGTCACTTGATTTATGCTCAGTTTGGTTTGCCATTTCATAATGAATAGACTTACTCCTGAAAAACGTTTGTAAATAGTGCAAATTTAGAAAAAAACACTCTAATTTTTTTTTAAATCACTCCAAAATAAAATAAAAATCGCGTCGTGGGCCTGTGGCGTGGCCTCCAAGATCGTGAGATTTAACACCGCTGGACTATTTTTTGTGGGGTTATGTGAAGTCGCTTGTCTACGCAGATAAGCCGGACACGATTAACACCTTGGAAGAGAATATTCGGCGCGTTATTGCTGACATACGGCCCAACTTGCTGCAAAAAGTGGTTGAAAATTGGGCCTTTCGGCTGGAATTTGTTCGAGTCAGCCGCGGCGGCCACTTACCCGAAATCATTTTTAAAACATAATGGCAAACCCTTATCTTTATAATAAAACTAAATTCTTAGCCATAACATCAAATTATCTCTTCTTGAAAACCACGCCTCTAAAATCATCACCCTGTTAAGTGTAGTAAAATTGCAAACTGGAATTGATTACAAAACCCTATAAAGTAAATAGCAATATAAATTCATGCATTTGAAATTTATGTTTGCAAATAAAAAAATATGCCGTTCAAAACTTGTATAGGTATTTTGAGAACGATATGATCAATATAATTTCTAGAAAGATTATTGCATTCGTTGCATGAATATTTTGTTTTATTTTATTTATAAATTTCTATAAACTATAAGTTAATAAAACCTCTACATAAAAATATGTAAGATGGATGTAAAATTTAAACGGTTGATTGTTCAAAATGAAAAATAAAGTTAATATTTTCATTATTATAAATTTCCATTGATAGTTAACATTTGATTAATTTTAATTACTTTTTCTTTAAATTTGAGTACTTTCTTAGTTTGGTTTGAATAAAGTACTTAGTACTATATGTATCACAAAACAAAACAACAGAAACACCAAGTACGTGGTATGTAAGTTACATCATAAAGAAAAACTATCAATTTACATTTTATAAACAAAACTTTTATTTTTCTAAATTTGTTAAAAAGTAGAGTTTTACTGGACCTGTTCTGAAATGTCAAAGCGTCGTTTGCTCCAAAGTATTTCATTTCGATTTTGACGATTATTGTCAAAAGCCGGAATGAAATTTAAATCTTTTGGTATTTTATATAGCAAAGTTCAACATTTTTGCTTTTACAAATTAATCAGTAATGCCAAACTAGCGCAAAGAAGGTTAAACCAAAATAATTATATTAAGTAGGTACCTACTGCTTATCATCAAATAAAAACCAAATACTACTATCTTCTTAGTAGGTTTGGTAAACATTTTTCTAACACTTTTTTCTCATTAGTGTGTTTTTGGTGATCTACCTCCTGAAGTATTTTTAAATACATGCTGTTTACTTAAAACTTTATTTAAAATAAACTAATATTTTATTATGTACCTACTTCCTGTTTATAAATGTTATCTTTTGGATTCAATTATACAAAATATTTGAGTAAGATCTCAGGTATACATATATTTATAAAATATAAACATACTATCCGGTAACATTGTGTCTTCATTTGTAGTATAGTAAAACAGTGTCTTCTTTAGTCTAGTCAAGAATGCAGGGCATAAAATGTAGCAGTCAATCGCTCCGCGTATTATAATGTGATATGTAAGTCTTAATTGCTGCTGTTTAGAGGTATTGATTACGTACTTGAGCATGTTTTGAATATTTCCGTAACCTAACATATCTAATTATGTGTAATGTCGTATAGTGTAGTATGTTAGTGTGATAAATAAATAAGCGATGAATTAGACAACAACTTTTAAACCGACAAAATAATTCTTATTTAGATGTAAATTGATTATATTAAAATGATTTATTTTTATTAAATGTTTGGATCCCTACTGAATTTTTACTACTAAGAGACGGCGAAACATCAAAGTAGGTACTGACAGACAAAAATATCAAAAGAAACCTAGTATAGGATTCTCGCAAAAAGGAATTGCAAAGCTACTCTAATACACTTTTACTAGATTATGTTACCTACCGACTAATATATGAGAAGAGAAGAGAAGATTCTGCCAGGGTTACTAATCCGGCTACTAAATCCTGAGGATATAGAAACTATCTCACACAAAAAGATAGGTAACCTACCTACTTCATTTCATAAGCATTATAGTAGGATACCTACTAAAAAGCAAACTTTAAATAAATGGTATTAAAGCAGGAAACGTAGTTACAATGTAATAATGACTCTTTATTAAATCTTTGTTTATATTCAAATAGTATCTATAAAAATTTGGTTGAATTGTTAGTATTATTAAATTTAGGAACAAATATATTCCAAATAACATTAATCTAATAATTCTCATATAGATCAGAAAAAGGAGCAATTCGTGGTGAGTCGATGGTTAATAGAGTAGACTGAAAGCGGAAGCTATGAGCGGAGATAAATCAGCTCATGATTGTATTATTGGTATGGATGAAGCGTTATGATTTTTGATTCGAAGTAAAGCGAGGAAAAAAAGTGTCCTTTGCTGATATTCCCCTTTCAGTAACAAAACTATATTGGACGTGATGTTCTAATAAGCATAAACATGTCAAAAAAAAAGACAACGCGAAAAATAACGGATAAAACTAATTAACATTACATAAAATAACTCCTAAATTATTTATTCCTATTTTTAATTTTCCTATTTCTTAATTTCAATATTACTAATTTTGCTCTAAACTATATCGTTAAACCAATAGCAATTCGCGAATTGGCGGCGCCCCATTAATAGTAACCTTTCTATTATTACGATCTGGGGTAATTTACAAGTTTTAAAGTTATTAAATTTTAAATCATCCCCAATCCATTTCATAAATTGCGCTTTGAAATGATGATCCCAATATTAGATTATCTTCGTAACCATTATGAATGGGCATTAATCTGCAGATGTCACTCGTTTATAAGGTTAAAAATTAAATGGTCCGACGCGCTCCGAGGAAAAATAACATTAGGATAAGAGCGTTCCGGAGTCCCCTATCATTTCAGCCTAAATAGGGTTGTAATTCACGAATCCCTTCATACAAATTTAATATTGTAAATAAAGCGAATGTTTAATACGGAGGAATAAATTTGATTTGCACCCCTCGCATTCTCCATCACATTGATGGTGGTTTTTATTTCGGATATGCGAGCAGAAACCCGCGCTCTAGTTTGAGCTGTATCGATAAAAGTATTACCTATAATATATTTAATCGAAGAATTACTTCTGTTAAACTAACTTCAAAGCTAAAATCTATATTTAATACTTATTCTATTATTATTATTAGTTTATTCATTAAATTTACAATTATTTTATTTTATGTACCAGCTAAGCCCAAGGCTTATCTGCTGGAAACCAGGTGTGTAAAATACAGATAAATTATTAATTGTGAAATATTTCCAAATTATTTTTTTCTGTATTTTACACGTCCTTTACAATATACATATTCACATACATTTTATCTTATCTTAGTTTACACCTTTTTTCTCCCTTACAGGTAAATTATTTTAAACTTTAGAATATTACCTAGGGTAGCGAAATCTAATATTCCGCTGGTATCTACCCCCTCTCCCTCCCATATATTCTTATTTTCAAAAGTTATGCCTTCTAAAAAAATAACTCCTCCCTTAAAATCGTCCCTTGGTGGCCAGAATATCTGTAAAATATAATCCTACCATTTTTATTATATGATCATTATACTAATATTTTTACTAATATATACCTACTCAAACATATTTTCGCCCTTACAGATTCATAAATCCTTACAAATCACAAATGGGTTCGTTGGAAATTGAGTTGTAATGGTATTAGGCTTATTTATGATGATTGTTTTTAATATAATATAATATTTTATTATTAATACATATACAAGTATATTGTTCGTATATCCTATAACAATAGGTAAGTCGAGTCATTACACGATATACCTACCTACGCTCTTTCACTTTAAGAGTGTTGTATATGCTAATATGTATTGTATTTAATAATTAGAAGACAGTTTCATATATTAAAACAGTTTTCTGCCTATTTTGTGCTTATTATATTAGATTTAACTTTTTAAATTGTTTAACGTTTTAAATTTAAATTTTGCAGTCGGTTATATTTTTTTGTCGGAAATTTGATTTGTTTTGGTAAAACTTATTTTACAACTTACTACCTTAGTGAAGCGAAGCGACCCATATCAAATCCGGAGTCGTCTGAGCACCGGCCATTAACCCTGCCCGCAATACCAAGTTATACATACTTAGTAGGTACGTTCAATGCGCAGTAAGGTACGGCTATAGTAGTTCATTATTCTAAGAAATATGTAAAATAAATTAAAAAAAAAACTACTAACCCTGAGGTAGAACGCTATGAAAGGAATACAAGCGCACGCAAAACAAATTATAATATTAGTTCATAGTAGCAGTAATTTTGACTTCAACTTTAAAATAATTCAATCTACTCGTGTTTCGTGACGTCCGCCTGTACTGTCTGTATTTATGATCTCTCCCCTACTATCTCGAGACCCCTGCTAAAGTTAAATCGAGCGTGATGAACGCCTTAAGTAGATTTCTTCATCAGCGACGTGCTGGACTGTTTTCAAAACATCATCGACCGGGGCTGACTGGGCACATTTCATCAAATGCTACGCTCCATTGGAAATTGATGATATACCAAAAGCTTTCCTGACGTGGTAGGTAGGTAAGACGAATAAAATACATTAAAGTCACTTTATCTAAAAATTTTCTTCGCGATATTTCTAGTGACAGGCGAACGATAAATATTTAAGGTAACAATGTAAAACTCACCATATATTCAGAATTTTAAAAATAATGGTTGCGTATTTCATGATTTACAAATTTAACAATAATAAAACACGCGATACCGTTAATTTTCTATAGTTCTTTTTTAACCAAAACCTTAAATACCTAAAAAGATACATTGTTTATTTATAACAGCTTCCTCTGGGGTCACCAGAGCACATTGCACCTTTCATCACGCCAGTAAAGTTCTATATATATAATATATGGTCAACAAGGCCCTGAAAGTGTGTCTGCGAAAATAATATTCATGAATCCATCATTCATATCAAAATTTATCATGGTTTCCTAGTAAAAAAATGTAAACTTTAGGTGATAATATGAAATCGCTCGCTGAATACGAAAAACCCAGACCCTCTATACTACTTGAGAACGCTTGTGACCACGTGGTCACCGGTCCACTCGGAGGTTCTGAGGTAGGGTAGGGGTAGGGCAGCGGGGCGGGGTCTTTCCTCCGCGGCCAATCCATCCCGCTCACTCCAAAATCCATCCAATCGTATTCGCATCAATTCGAGAAAAGGTTTTTTTTAAGGACTGCTCACTATTTTGTTGCGGAATCTGTAAGCGGATTTGTTGGATGATACACTGGGAAAAAATATGTTCTTTTACATAAACATACACAATTATTTTAAGCCTTCGAAAATTGCACTTGTGCAAGCACGAAAGCGTGAATATAAAAAGAATCGTTAAGCGCTCGATAACTTTATACTCTCTGCGCAAAAAGAGTATAGTAGTTTCTTATATTTTTAAATTTATTTATTTATTTATCCATAGTAGTACAATACAGTATGCACAAAGTTCATAATTCTAAGTACATACGTTCATAAGTACATAATTCTTTTTTTTTTAATATAAATCTCAATGTATAAATATAATTAGCTATACAAAAGAGGTTCAGGCATATTGGATTATAATCACTTCACTACTTACCAAAAAATTACCTTCGCTACAGTCGGGTAAAAAGGGCCAACAAATTTCGACACAGGGCCCATGCCAGGGCTAAACTACTGACACATCAAACCTTGTTACAAATATTAGTAAAAACAGTTTATGAATATTGAACCTTTCTAAGATACATCCGGTATAGTTCTATATATTATTATAGCTATTATATATTTGTGCCTGAAAAGTTAGTGTCTACAACTTAGTGATAAAAATATTTATAAAAAATTCAAGACCCTAAATACGCGTTTTCAATACCTACTAGTTTCAAAGGTATGTTCCACCATAGCCATATTGTGGGTCTATGATACCTTTTCAACCTAATATATAAGCTCCTATACGATGTGCCAAGCACGTCGAAGGACCATTAACGACTGCATAACTTTTATACATAGATATAAAATTCATTTCATTCATTTTAGTTTCTATACATTTCTGTGTAAGAACCTACTATCCCCATCCTTTGGGCGTCTGTTGCAACTTCCAACTCGAAAAGTACAAATGCGAAAGAGTTGATTTCTCGTATTTATTTATTTAACAGGTTTCCCCATGTACACATTATAATTAAAGTAAAAAAAAAACATTTTTTTTACATATCACCGTATAAATGAGTTTAACCTAGTGAGTATAATAAATACCTAGCTAGTGGGTACCTACAAATGTATTTCCATTTAAAAACAGTAAAAGTCATCAGTTGAGTTTATTCAGTAAAAATGCGACCACGAATTAATGTGAACCATTTATAAGCCAATCTCAGTATTGGATAAAACCAAAATCACAAGGACGGAGGCCTTATTAGTTACATTAATTTTAATTTCATTTATAATTTTTAAGTTTTATGGTTTCTGAATCTATTTAATAACATGTAGATTTTTTGTACAATGATTGATGCTCTTCAAGTTTTTGTTTGGTTGTTTAACCATAGCCTTTTGAACACATCGAAGGCTGTATATAGATGTATGTATATGATATATAACATTAAAATCGGCGAACTTTGAGCACTGAAAATTGAAACTTGACATTTCGATAGGGCACTCATCATCGGACCCCGATCATATTCGAATTTCAAAAATATAACAGCAAGACTGCTGGTACGTATTATTTATTAAAGGCCAGTTAAAATTAATAAAACAAAGTCATCTATGTGCTAACACATTATAAATTGAAATATTATTTATTGTGGTTACCCAACAGAAAATGTAAACAATACAGGTAAAATAACGTTAAGACAATATAAATTGAAGTACCTGTAGGTAAGTCCATTCCTAAACTAGATTAATAAAGATAGAGGTAAAAATAATAATATTAAACAAATTTAAATAATGTGAAATAAATAAGAAAACGATTTTAAATTAAAACAAAAATGAAAAAAAAGAACGTGAAATATACAATTTTTGTTTATTTATACCAAATTATACTATATATATTTATACCAAAAAAAATATTTAATACCAGAACTAGAAATTTTTGGTCCTTGGTTTTGGGCCAATGTAGGTATATATAGGTGTTAGTATTAAATAAATAGTAAATAGAGGGGAGGGGGAGTTTATTCATTACCAGCCACGCGTCGAAATTTACAAAAAATAACTATTTGATGAAATACAAATAAAGTTGATGTAAATAAAAATAATGGAAATATAATATAAATAAATATTAAAGCTTATGATTAGTGTGCGATTTATTTAGATAATTGTTCATCAACTCCATACTTAAGTCACTCATAAATCCATAATCCTACATTTTAATTACATATCGGTAGTTTTTATATTTTTTATTAAAATATCATCCTTTCTTATTTCATCAAAGTTTATACTAAAGAGGTCATAGATAAAAATGCATTTTTAAAACACAGCGCTGGGTTTAAACCGACATCTTGCGCTCTTAAGCAGACCTTTTTAATATATTTGTGATTATTTTGGTATTCTATGCTTTATCGAAAAAAATATTTTTTTTTCTATATTCTCAAATATTGTGTCGTTTATCTTTTCAGGCGGTTTGTCGCTATTAAAAAATAATCATCAATTATAAGTCAAATACTTTTTACATATACAAATATATCTCAAGATAATATATTTATCTATTTTATGTACCTCCATATCTCTCTGTATACACATATCATCAAATTCAAAAACAAAAATTACCTAACTAATGGTAGTCATCATAAGCTCACATTCGTGACAGAATATTTGTATTTATTTTTTGTTAACTCACTCTTATCCAATTCATTGTGCAGCATGTTATAGATTTTTGGTGCAACAAAAGTCTCTGACCATAAATTGTTTGCACTTAAGTGTCTAAGCCTGTTTCTTGTGTCGTGTGAGTGAGTTGGGCATAAGTGATTTTCTGTCTCTATGATTAAGATTGTTCGTATGTAAATCTGTCTTACATCCAAAACTTTAAAATCCCTAGTTTGTATGATCACTCTTAGTAGTGATTTTTGCGCTTCAATCATATTTTTTATATATTTTAAAAGATTTAACATTAAATGAAATTAAAATCACGAAATATGAAAAAAAAAACAATTCATAATAAAAACATTAATCTATTTTATTGTATTATTTTAATACAATACCAAAATGTATTTTAACAAAACTGAGCCCATATATATAAATACAACAGAGTAAGAAATACTGAAAGATTTTTTTTAAATCGATTTCCACATTTTCGCTTTGCTATCCTTATTTTGTCCGTAAGGTAGGTAGGCAGTTTTTAAACCGTGCGAACTATTGTTGAGGAATAATATAAAAGTTAAATATAAGTTATATTCATATTAACATTGTGGTAAATTACTATACGGAGTAAAGGTACAATATGCAATCAATTTGCATAAAATTATTTTTATTTATTTTATTTTACAAAGTTGCCTAAATCGATTCTCAACTTATGGCATATATATATGCCAGTAAAATATATACTTATGAATTACGGTAATATAGTAAACCCATATAGAATGAGAAGATAAGTGTGTTATGTTTGTGAGAATGCATGCGTTTAGGTGATGCAAGCTATATTAAATTAGGTTGTGTCTGAGTGTACATGCCTGAATGTGTTAAAAACAGAGGGAAATTGAAATACACATGCTTAAATAAATTAAAAGAAAAAATATTCCAATTAAAATCACACATCACATAAAATCACATCCCAATCACATTATAAAGCGATTCTAATCATTGACAATACCAATACAACGTCACGTTATAGTAAGTACGGTAGATACCAACTTCTAGTCTAAAAATTGACTTAAATGATATTATTTTACAGCTTATAAAAAATACTAGCTAGTAGGTATTATTATGCTTAATTTTTCATACCTAAACGAACGTAATTTTTTAGGGTAATGAGCTTTTCTGGGAAAATCTATTTAGATAAATATATTTTAACCTCATTGTATGTGTAGTTTCATAGGTATCTATTTAAAATTTATTTATCAAAAAAAAAAAAGCAATTGTCGTTGAAAAAACACAACTTTTGACTGCCATAACTTCAAAAAAATATGTGTAACTTATACCTGTACACACCCAATACGTTTAAAACATGCCAACGGCCGGAGACAGTATAGCTTAGTATAAATGTATAAAAGCTAAAATAGGTTGCCGTTTGATAGTCCATCCGTCCTTTATTCGTTCAGCAACAATAACAATTTAGCGTATGCCAATAAAAAGCAGTGGCAAACTCAATTATACAGAAAACATCCGATCCATTAGAACGGCAAAAAACATGACACTCGCTCTTCGGAGTGTCAAAGGCGCGCGTCGTCCCGCTCTCGCGCGGGGGAAACGACAGGGACGGACGTGCGCGCGTTAGCCCCGCCCACGAGGCCATAATTAGGAGTGGTGGGCGTGGCCAGTCCACTCCAAAAGGGAGAGGCTGTCGGCTTTCGTCCACACCGATTCTGTGTTCGGCGCCATCCGGTTCTCCTGCGGAGCCTTTTGACGTTTGGGCGACACGAGTGCGGTACGCCTTTTTTATACGACGCGCTGTGAATTATCTTTTGTCCACGAATTTTGGGGTCTCTCATTTCTAGTCAGGGAGTCGAGCGGGACTGTCGCCGATTTGTGATTTAAAGACAGTGAATTTTGAATATATTTAAATTAATTCAAAAGACTGAACCATTTGTTATTATTACTCAAATCATTGTTATAAGTTTTTAAATTACATAAACTATTAGGCTCCATTAATTGACATTCCGGTGGAAATATTATAGACGAATTCGGGGAGGTACAGCATTTATAATCGAGGACGTGGTGACGGATCCTGCTGGATGACCCTGGGTCACCGCAGCCACTTCGCAGCGCATACAGGGGGCGCAATCTTGGCGCCTCCGTTCTGCGGCGCCACGGCTTCGACCCCGCCACTGGAAGAGCATAGCCATAGGACCATGCTGGAGTACCCGAGCGCCAGGGGTCACCCGCTGGGGTTCCTGGGCGGCGCGCCCCTGGCCGCGCTGCACTCCATGACGGAAATGGGCTCGGAGAGCAGCACGGGCTCGCCGGAGCCGGCCCAGTCGAGCCCGAGCCACATGGGCATGGGTTCGCAAGCTGACCACAACCCCCACGGCATTGACCACATCCTGTCGAGACCGTCGCCCGGCCTCTTGGGTGTGCCCAGGTTGAGTCTGGCCGCCGCGGCCGCAGGGATGGCCCAATACTTCCAGCATCACGCGCAGAAACAGCAAATGGACCAACTAGCTCCGAGAGGACTCTATTGGCCCGGATTTCAAGGTCTCATCTCTAATCCCATGGCATGGCGGGATAGGCTTTCAACAAGTAAGTGCATGAGTATTTACCGGCGATAAAATTAAGCCATACTATTTTATGGTAGGTAACGGATTTTGATTACATAGCAAGCTATCTCATTATGTTTCCAAATAGTTCTGTATGTGAGTTAAAATAATTCAATTTGGTAATATTTTTGTTGCGGCTAATACTCGTATATCGAGGGTTGAAGAGTTACTTCTCAAGTTCATAAGCATCTAATTTATTCTTATTGGTATCTATATACCTACTTACCTAGATGCGTATTTTTTGTGCATTTACTAATACAATTTTCATTTCTTCCTAATGCAGTCTACTGGAAAAATAGTAAGAAAATATATTTCATAATAATTTAAGTGGCTTAGTAAAGTAAAGGGTTGGTTATTAGGTTTTGATACCAACATGGATATCTACTAATGACCACCAGAACTTCTGAGCTGAGTAATTTATCAATACAAGAAGGTCTTCGTTAATAAAATGTATCTACCACTTTAGGCATCCGACTAAAGAAGTTAACTGCGTATTTTTTATCTTAATATTATGTTTAGCGAGGCACCAAAATAACTAACTCAAATTATGTACTTTATAATAAATAAACTTTGTATTCAATCGGATGAATGTTTTGCAATAATTTTATAATTTCGTACCTAATAATAGGTACGCTTTTTTGTTTGGTTTTCCTAGCTATATTATCTAAATACTTTCATTTAAATTCAAATAAATAAACGCGAAACCCAATCATAAAGATTTTTTCTACATAGGTACAGAAAAATAGCAGAATATACGCACTCCCATTTACTAGCATTAATATTTGTATACTACCTACGCCATATTTGATATTTTCTCACGGTAGGACAATGGATATTAACGTCTGTCCGCGATAGATAATATGTGATCATGGGAGCTTCAATTTATGACTCTTTAGTTATTCTGCATGATTTTGAAGTTTAAATTTTTTAATTAGTTCATTTTCATGGTATGGTATCGCTGTTCAATGCGTGATGGAAACTAATATTAGAAATATTTATACAAACCTACCTACCAAGTCTCGTTTTTTATGTGAACCCGATAAGAATATTAAAATAGTGCTTGGAATAGAAATTATAAATAATAACAAAAAGAATGCGGTAACTACATTTACACCGACATGCCTATATGAAACTAAATATAAATCTATACCGTCACAGAACGGTCTCGCCTAGTGTTTACGGTATAGAAAATCTTTTGCACGGTATTATTAGCGTGTTTTCGTCACCTTGATATGGGCACTTGCTGAAGGTTAATCGTAATAAAGCTATATTATATACTGAAAACTGTTATTTATTACAATCTGTTCATTGTTTTATTGTTTAGAATACTGTTATATAATACAACTTTATTTTTATTATGCTTCTTTGCTTGATACATCAATAAAAAAAGATTCGATTTGAATTTGGAAGAGCAAGAAAGAAAGAAAGCAAGCAAGAAAGAGTATAAGCAAGAATTGCATTGATGAAACTGCCTTTTTGCTATTCTTGTCACCTGTTAGCGCTTTTAGAAGGTCAAATAAATCTCTTAGATAGATCATTTTTTGTTTTCCTGTACCGTATCACTCTCAGCCGACTCATTTGTACCGATAACATGTAATAAATATACTAGTATGCTTATTTTGGGCTGCCATATATTTAATATAACTAATTAATATAATAATTAAAAAAAAATATTTTTATATTTCATTTAATAGTTTCCTTACTTATGGTTATTTATTTATTGGTGCTATTGCAAGTACTAAGAAGTAACTAGTAATTAAGTACAAGTGGAAACGGGAAAAAAAGAGAACTTATACCTACACAGGTTTCCAATTTTGAGAAGCATAACGTTAGTTTAGATCCACACCTACCATGACCAACCTGAATACCTACCATGATATACCTAATAACCTGCTACTATATTTTGTATATCAAATTTATTGCTGGTTTTTAACATTTGGATTCTATTGCATTATTTCGTTCAGATATTTGACCAAACGACTATGTTTGAAGTCCCGCATTGACGATAGACACTCGTTTATGTTTATTTCTTTTTTTATTAAATAATATGCACACATTTTTAGGTACCTACACTTAAAACACTACAACTGCAACACATACATTATTCGGGTTCGGGTTTGAGAGTGTTTTCGTAGCAACTGCTAAAAATAAAAAGAAATTAATAATAGGTACGTTTATTCCGCCCGCCAAAGGATTAAATTTACATAATCTTAGCGTTTATATTGTATATTGTATATTGTATTGTTTATTAGAAAAACATGATATTTCTGTAAATTTATTTAAAATTGAGAAATTATATTGTATCTTGTACATATTATTAGCGATATAATAAATTAAAATAACAAAATATACTTACGAATGAATATAATATTTATTTATACATTTTATACTAAATATTATCATAACTTACGTTACGAATTTCGCGCATAAATAACCCCTTATTCTCTTGGAATATATCAACTGCGTTGAATTTTTCATTATATGCTCTGAGGACTCTACACATCGTTGCGTTTTGTGCATGGTTAGTATTACGCCGGACGACGTGAAATAATTGGGTGTTTCTGTATGTCGAAAAACTTGAAAACGTTCGGAAATTTAGATGTTTTAATAATAGTTTTTGAACATTTTCGATGCGACTAATAAGAATTCTATATTGCGGTGACCATATTTGTGAGCCATACTCTAAGACGCTCCTAACATAAGCGTTATAAAGTATCATAATAGAATCTGTACTGTGAAGCGGTTTACATGCTCTTATAAAACTAAACCAAGTGTTTTAAATGCTTTTTGAACTATATGCTCGATATGGTTATTATAATTTAATTTGCAGTCAAGGGTCACGCCTAAGTCGCGTATACTATCAACGTCCTCAATCAAAAATTATTAATTTCATAAGAAAAGCAGGTTTTTCCGCGTGAATGAGTTTTTTTTACATTTTAATGAATTTAGACTTAACTTATTACTGACTGAGTATGCTGACAAGCGGTCGAGATCAGCTTGTAACAGTAAGCAGTCGAAATACGTCTTAACAGTTTTATATATCTTCAGGTCATCTGCGTATGATATATGTTCTGAGTTAAGGAAACACATATGAATATCATTAATGAAAACGTTAAAAATCAGCGGACCCAAATGCGACCCTTGTGTTACCCCAGTCGAAATATTCATAAAGTTGGTCTTGAAACCACTAACGACGACTGCCTGACAGCGCTTGCTAATGTAAGATGTAAGCTATCGTAATAAATCACCATGTATGCCTAATAAATATAATTTATTTATTAAAATTGAATGGTTAAGCCGATCGAAGGCTTTAGAAAAATCAGTGTATCGTCTACCTGATGACGATTATCCATATTGTTTGTTATATAATCAGTATACTCTGATAAATTGGTAATGACAGAACGTTTTCTCGTGAATCCGTGTTGCTGTGTCGAAAGCGACCTGACTATGGAAGGATACAGTTGGTCGTATACAATTTTTTCAAACAACTTTCTAAAAACATTTAAAATAGAGATCGGTCTATAATTCTATATGAGATTTTTAGAGCCGCTTTTATGTATCGATATGACATATGCTTCCTTCCATTTGGATGGGAAGACACCTTCGCTTAAGGACCGGTTGAAGATGATTGTCAGCGGCGCTGCTAATTCGGATGCACATTTACTGACAAATATAGGTCGAACGGAATCAATACCAGCACCTTTATTAATAAAGGTTAACATCTAAAGTTTTTAAGTATTTAAATACGGGGGCGGTTATTTCAATATTACCGATTTCAGAAGAAGTCATACCTACATTTTCCGGTAGGTTTGAGAGGCTTATAGCCTCATGATCAGTGTCGATGTACACAGATTGAAAGTATTTTAAAAATGCCTCACTTATGCTAGAGCCATTATCAAAGATTAACTCATAATGTGACATTTCGCGAGGAATATTGTTATTACTTTTACGTAGGTTTTTGAAGTAAGACCAAAAATTCTTTGGTGAGGTTTTAATAGCATTTTCGCACAGAGAAATATAACTATAAGTTAAAGCATGCTTTTTGAATATAGTTTTGCCTATTTCTAAGTAATGCAAAAGAGTCATAGTCCATTTTTTCCATTTCTTATGATATCTCTTCTTTTCTTTAATAATTTTAATAAGAGCCGACGAGTACCATTTAGGTAAGTCTGAGCTTTTAGCATTAATTATAATATTCTAGGTCACTACGCACATATACCTATGAGAAAAATAAGATCTTAAGAGAGACAACCGATTTACATTTTCGGCAGATTCGTTAAATGAATCCTAAAATTTTAAACGCTTTTGCAGTAACATAGTCAATTGCTTTATCACACAGCATTTTACTATTTAAGAGAATCATTTTATTATTAGCTATCATTCAATCAACTTCATTTTACTATTATTGTATAATAAATAGGTTTTCCTTGCCTTCATTTTCCTTACAACTCCTTCGGTCATATATATCTTATTATTTATATAATTAATTTTAAGCGGCTTTAGTAATGGTATTTTTTGTTTGTGTTTGTAAAATTTATTGTAACGGTGTAATTCAAATAAATAAATTTAATTATTATAAAGAAATAATAAAATAAGTAGTTGCCTACATAGATACAAAGATACGTCAAATAAATATTAAACATACCTTTCAGCTTATCTCAATAACTGTAATAATTTTAAATACCTAACTTTACATATATTTAACTTATTTTAATAATAAATTTTTTGCGTTTCCCATTTCGCCTTTTTTAAATAAAAATATACAAGTGTAATTTCGAGTTCCTTTTGATATTATATTTTTGGTATGTTTTAATGTTTGTTTGTATAACTCGGATAAAAAATAATATACCCCTAGGCTTTTAGGAACCGCTGATTACTATTCATAAGGCCTAACTAATGCCGGCGCTGGTATATTATTTATTTAATATATTTTAACGAAATATACTTAATTATGAGAACATCTAATACATAGTTACAATAATTTGCTTAATTACATAAATCTAAATAATCGTAATCTAAATAAACTGTATTTATTTAAGATTGAATATAAAAATATTTACTTTAACGTTTTTTTAAGCTTTGTCACTTCTTTACGGTCGTACTAATTGCACTGAGCTCCTCGTTGGCTAAATGGAGTCAGTCTTCATAAGTGATCCGATTAAATAAATGCGGGAAAATTTATGGATGTGTAGTCACGTATGGTGTACGCTGTGCAGGGTGTCCCATGTGTGGGTCGGCATTAGAGAGTGGGGCGGGGGCGGGGGAGGGGTCAGTTATTGTGTCGACATCTGGCGGGCGCGTTATTAACTTGCCAAATCAAACAAATGCCCGGCGCAGGTAAATTGCCTGAGTAATCCGCGATTAGGCCGACTTCAGCTGCGGACGGCGACGCGGTGGCGACAGCGAGATCTCGTCCGTTCACACCTCCTTTTACTAACGGATTCGGACAAATGTTAATCTTTTTACTTTCAGATGTGCTTTTTTTTCAAAGCAAGATCAACAAAATATATTATATATACACTGTGTCCCATACCTTTCCCGATAAAAAATCCAGCTAATTAGTCCTGTGATTACGAGTGTAAAAACATTAGGTGATAATATTAAACGGTTCTTTTAATAAGGTCTTTGTACACGGTCAAGACTAACTTATCCATCCTCGCGCGCGTTGCAATCTACGCGTTGACCGAAATTTACACCATATGGTAAAACATAAATAAATTATTGTACTCATATTAGGGAACACAAACACCTCAGTAAGTCATTTCAAAATAGTTTCCGAATATACCTTTCCAAATTTATTAAGCGGAAAAATCGTTAAACCCAATATATTACAATTTTTAAATTACCACGTACCAAATGCGTAATGGAATAGTCGTCAACTCCTTTTTAAAAATAAATTTGTCATTTATTTTATATTAAAATTACACTAATTAACCGTACAATTAACGCTCAATATAACCAAAATAATAACATTTACAATTATGTAATTTATTTACTAAACCAATTTCCTACGCTGATTTATATTTACAATTTCCTTGGCAATATCACAATTAATTAGCTTCAAATAAATTAGATAGCTATTACTATAGTTTTAACACGTATTTTTATAGTTTTATCTTAAGTCGTTATAGGATGTAAGACGCAAAAGTTGCTATTGCGAAAATGTAGTGTGTACCTATAGTAGGTACCATCTTTAAGGTATTGCGTAGGTATGTGCTATGGAAAATATCTGTAGTTACCAGCGTAAACATTGAATATTTTATTTCAGCGTGTACAGGGTGTCACAAGACCATTTCCGAAGACTTAAGGAGAGTTATGTACAACCTATTATAAGTAAGAAATAAAAAAAATATCCCCAAATTTATTATATTCTTTAACAGATGGTGTCAATTCGGTTTGTGCGCGAATACCTTCGCCGCACTGTCGATAATGGTCTGGACAGCGTTCCTGAAGAATACTCTGCGAAGGAGTGCGTTGGCTGAGGGGCTTCAGCAGAGTCGCTCAGCCTACTTTAGACAGTCCCCGCCGCAGGTGCGAGAAGGCCAGCCTGAGCGGATTCTCTCTCTCACTCTTACGTTGAGTCAAATATCCTTAGTCTGTATCTGTGTGTGTGGATCTAGTACCTAACCAAAAAAGTACGAATGTATAGCACAACCTCTTTGATATTTCTAGTAGCAATACTTTTAATATGACATCCGTTCATCCGTAAAATCGGCGTCCATTATTATGATATTGAATAGGCGATAAGGTTAATGAGAGACGTTGGACACGATATTAACGAAGTAATATTGCCATATGTACGAAAAGCAGCCTTATCGCGGCGGCATAAGGCTCATAAGGTTTGTTTGCGTTCGTCCGCCATGTTTATTACCGATAAACGCCAGAGTTAAATCTATCCACGAGCCGTAGAGATACGAAATGATAGCGATTATATATAATTATTAGCATTCACAATATAATTAATCCCCAATAGAGCGAGTTAGAAGCTCGTTGGCAATGTTTCCTGGGTTGGTCCTATCGTCTGCCGGACTAAATAAACCCTTCACTACTTTTAAAAAGTTTTTAAAAGTTTTCCAATAGCAATTGAAAAAAAAAGCAAAGGGAATTTACACCAGCGCTTTGATAAAGGAAGTACATTTGGGCATGAGTTATTTTCGCGTTTTTTTATACAATTTCTTACGCGTAATAGGGAGCATAAACACTCCTTTAAGTCTTCCGAAATGGTCCTGGGACATCATATATATATATTTTAACGAGATGGGTTTTATCGGTGTAAGCGTATAAAAAAAATAGGCATACTTCTTACTGATTAAATAGTTATTCCACGCGCTATGTATGTATCATCGCTGCAATAATAGAATATTATTATTTTAATGTTTATTAATATTGTTAAATCGCTGGTTTCGAATTTTTCGATTTTTGTGTAACTTCGCCCCTCGAGGACCCACGGCAGTCTTCCCACGGCAGATAAGCTCATTATCTGATAAGACTCGCATAAATTTCATCGTTATTAGATAATTAAATTCCAAACATATGGCGATGCATCCAATCCATTCCATGCATCGTAAGCCGCTAATAGAGGCGACGGCCACCTGTCTAATTTATCGATAACACTGATAAGGACTAATTCTATCGAGATACGAGTAGGTACTTTCACAAGTATTACATAGCAAATTCGCTCCTTGAGATTGAAATATTTTTCGAGTACTAGGGTAGGCGTTTAAAAATGTATGTGTTCATTAAATTTCAGCTAGTATAGTGCGTCTGATTTAGAGTTTTCAGTTTGATTCCCAAAAGGGGGTTTTTCGCAATTAGTCCACTGCACTTTCCTCTGCGCTGTCCACGCATGCATGACATGCTATATTGTCTGTCTATAAATCACGGGCGGTCGGAACTGCGTCTTACAGCCCTATCCGGACGATAGTCCTACTAATATTGTCGTCAACATTGCTTGGTGGCATCTCTTTGCGTTCGAGTTCATTCTTTCTGAATGTTTTTCTTTAAAATGGTTATATTTCTGTCCTCCGGGGTTTTTAAATACTCAATAAAAATATCACAAAGAATTTGGAATCGTTTTAAATTAAGACCATTATAATCTTAAAGAATTTCCATTTAGTTTGTGATCACCTCTTAACGAAAAAGGCTTCAGATTATAATTAAATAAACGATAACAAAAAACCATCACTACTTATTAAAGTCGGATTTAAAAATATCTTTATAGAAAGTAATACTTATTAGGTTAAAGTACATGTAGTAAAATATCATTCTAATGATTCAAAAGGAAGACAACGCTGTTAGGTTTTTGAACTTGTGCCTCTAATATATCTTTAAATTTAGTCAGATATTGTAGGATTTACAATAAAAATTTGATTTCAATAAATCTAAATTATAATAAACGTTATTCTATAAGTTAAATAAAAACTATAGATTTACTGAGTTTCAAATTAGGACCTCACATGGTGGTTAATTATTAAAGAAAATACTAATTTTAGTTATTTAGAATTATAATAGCACCTTTCAACACAATATGCTACTGTCAATTTAGTGACAGTCGTCCGCGCAAAGTAAGCAATTTTAGCGTAGCTAAAGCTAAGAATATTTGGATTCGGTTAAATACGGTTCGGTGCAACTGTCTTTTTAATGCATATACGGCAGCTAAGACATTTTAGCGTTAAAATACCCAAATTAGAAATATTTGGGATAGGTTAAACACAAAAAGTGCAACTGTATTTTTAATATATTTACGGTAGCCTAAACTAAGCGACCTTTCTGATACCGAAATTAAGCACATTTGAATTCGGTTAAACACAATAGGTGCAACTGTCTATTTGGTGCATTTACGGTAGCCTTAAATACGCTATAAGTTTAGCGTTACTAAAATTAAAGATATTTGGAAGCGGTAAAACAAAACTATTTGGCGCATTCATGGTAGAGCCGATGGGCGATTTTATTAAGCAATATTTGGTGTCGGGTGTATCGATCGTCTTGGCGCTCGTGTACATTTGAGTGGATGTAAGACGCGGTGTACCCCTCATTGAGCGGTACCCCGCAAACAGCCGACAAAGGCAACAGCTGGCCTCGCACCAACCCCTTCCTTACTCCTTGCACCCTCTGGTTGTGCCCAGGCGCTAAGGAGGTATAATTTACTCTTCCGCGGTAGGAATAGGAGTCCTAAATCGAAACAAGGTTCAACCAACACGAATATATGTTATTATATGTGGTTAATGTATAAATAACGTTTTCTAATAAATAAATGCCCACTTTTTAGATAAACATACCACACGTTATTAGAGAAAATACTGGTACCAACACATTGTTTGCAAACTTGTTTTTACACATTCACACGCGCACATATTTCGGGTATTCAAATTCAAAATGCAGTTTGTTTAAATGACAAAAAGCAAGATTCAGGCGAACCAAAAAACATGAATTCATCTGGTTTTCTTAAATAGATAATAGTCCCTAATATTTTCTTTTTTTTTAATGTAGTTTCAATACATTCATTGGGAATAAGCTATTAGACACAAAGGAAAGTTACCATTTACTGCACTTTCAAAGCACATTTATAAATATTTCTAAAAAATCACAAAAACAAAATGTGGTAATTACAAAATCTAGTTTATTGGTTATTTTGGCAAAAAAAAACAGCATTTTGTTGGTTACATTAATCTTCTTCGCTGTTTTTATACCGCGTTCTTTAGTAGTAGACTTTCAACTTCATTAGATAATCTGATAATGGGGAAAACAAAACGAAAATGAAACATACAAATTGCCTTTTGAGTTTCTTTTCGTCTTTTACTGCCTTAATATTTGGATGTGTATATTCATTACAGAATGTGTATTTAATGTGTATTCAATTAAAAATAAATCATTAAAAAAAATACAATAAGGGTTGATTAGTAATTGATAATGCTGTAACTTAGTAAATAAAATGATTTTATCAAAGATGTAAAAAATTGCATTTTGAATTTGACAAACTAAATTGTTCACAATACCTAATTTGACTTGTTCGAAAGACCATCTTATGTGCGAAGATGAATTTATTTGTTTTTAGCAAAATTATTCAAAATCCCAAATATCATTTAGTAATAACCGTAGAATGGTTTTGTTTATTCATTTTTTTTTTTAATTATCTTTCATATGTTCTTGTATTTTGGACAATAAAGTATAGAATCATAATCACCGCTAAAACCTATCCCTTTTCGTCGATATCTTTGTCAGTTTAACGATTAGTTATGATTTTAAATTATTCTGTTTCTTTAAAATAATTAGAATTTTTGCTTCACACCAAAATGACTACAAATGAAAAATATATATTTTGCGTTCTATAAAAAAAAGTATTGTCATTATTTTTTTTCATTGTGATTGACTATTTCATTATTTAGGGATATATCCAATGCAATTGTCCTCTTAGCATTTATAGGTTATATTCAACGTGTACTTTTGTAACATGTAATCTACCAATCTTGAAAAGAAAAAATGTAACTTTTCAAGATTGGTAGATTACATTAATTTTGCAGGTAAGCAGTATCCTAAAACTTATTTGTAAGTATGCCTAAATATATTGATGGGCAAGTATCTCTCTAAATGTCAATTCTTTACATTTTCATTATCAGTCTTAAACGGCTTATTGAAGTACCCGAAAATGATAGATAGTGAAAACGTTCAATATTCTAAGTACCCGGATTTTATCAGGATACTCTAGAAATGCTATATTTGAAATACGACCTGGTTTTTCGTGCTAACAAAAGCTTAAAAGACATTTTCTAAATGCTTCATTTTTGTTCATTATGTTTCGATATCCTTATTATAGAATAATATATACCTTGATGCCACACGAATAGCTAACCTCAGTCTAGCAGGCGAAAAAAGAATCATAGCTAATATTATAAAGCCACAAAACAGTTTGGCAAGATGCCGCTCGCTCGACACTGCGACCGACCATACACCCAAACGACTCTTTGATATCAGCGCAAGTATGGGAGTGAATATGGTTGTATGCTGGTACAAGACCCTTCCGCTCCAGACGTTCATTCGTTGCGGCAAAACTGCCCGCGTGGCTGGGTACTTTCAAAACATGCATCCCTACAGACATTTACATTTTACGCTGTTTTTGTGCGTCCTCCTATTTGCATTTTATTTGAATATTAATTTAAATTAAATTAAAATATATACTTTTACTCCAAAAATATTTCTCACTAACCTAACTACCTATATTTGAGGCAGTTGTTTTTATTTATGTAGAATTTGGAATAACTTCCTTGCTGCGTTAGTAATAATTTATTAATAACAAAAAAACTGTTTTGACATCTTGGGTACCGTGGCGTATATTTTACTTCTTTTACAATAAAATCATCATTTTGAATTAATCCTTAATATATTTGTAAAAAAAACTACTTTCCTATACTTTTAAGGAGATAGAGGAGCTAATAACTGGACTACATCTAAAAAAAAAATTATCAATAAATAATAGCTCTGGATACTATCACTGTCTCTGTACGTGGTAGAATGTATTTGTAGTAAATTTAGGATAGCTCTATATTCATTTTTCTAACATTTTCAAATACAGCCCTTTCCTACGGTATCCGAAACGGTTAATCGGTTAACGGTTTGTTAATTTTATCGGCATATGGAGTGACACATGCAAAAAAGTAAATATTTTTTGTTATGTAATCCGTAACTGGTTTCCTTTATTCATCGTTCTAAACATTTTACCCTGACCTTATTACTAAAAAAAAAATATTTGTATGAAGTAGGTATAAAATAAATATTTATATAATATGATATTAGTGATTACTATTTTTTCTATATAATTATACTTTATAAGAATATCAACACGTCGTGAATATGCCTCTGTAAGGTATATTCACGTAAAACATACCAATTAGCTGATCGACGTTACGGTTACAGACATTTCGATTAAATAAACTATGCACGTCTTTCTTCTCTTCTTCCTCAGCACGTCGCCATCCACTCCTGGATGTAGGCCAGCTGTTTCCTACGGATGTCTCCATCTTCTTCGCCCCCCTCTGACTTGCCACGTGACCCATTCTGGCTGGCGATTCGTCGCAGATGACCGTGACCTTAGTGCGTCTTCGTATTTCCTAATTGCGTACTTTTACCCTAAGACTAATCCCAACTCCTCTAGCAAATCCTGAACCGATTGGCGCTCGCCTTTGTTAGTGCTACTGTCTCCAAACGGTATGTATCTACATGGTAGCAGGCAGGACTCATACACCAGGGGCGGTTACCCGGGGCCTCGCGTGCCCGAAACATTATTGCACGTTCCTACCCAAAACCGCGCAAGTCTAGGACCGCCAGTTTCATACTCTATGCATGTGATTCATAAAATCAACGTAAATTCGCTTGATAGCAGATCAGCATTATACGGACAATAATATATATTTTAAGTAGTTTTCTAAGCACAAGTTCAACGATTGTCTGCAATGGTATATAGATCCTAAATACATCTCATTTTGTCGCAACATTAAGCCAATACACCGCGAGTAAACACTATAAATATGAAGAGATAATATTATTGTACAGATAAACAATGAACAATACCATTCATTGTGAAAATAAAGGAATTAAGTAAATTATACGAATTGACTCACCAATCAATTGCTTGATAACACAAACAAATAGAATCTAAGCTCAGATGAGCTTTATCAATATCTAGATAGATATTGATAAAAAAATATTAGTGAAACCTTTCATTAATGCTTATTAAGTGTTAAACTTATTATATATACCTACCGTCGGTACACATCTCGATAGAGTATCGTAGTAATTTTATTTTTACTCCTTGCGTCATAATTATTTTTTCAATGTCCCATTACGACCCGTATTTCATAAGTACAATGCATTGTATATCATGCCAGCTTGAACCCAGCATCAGGTTTAGGATGCTGGGATCAGGATTGTGAAAAACAGCTCTTAATATATACAACATATATTGCCAACTGTATCATAATACAAAAAATACTAAATGTATGTAAAAAATGGAGGTAGTAGTTCTCTAAAAAATAATAATTAACTTAAACTGATAATTATTGTAAAATCGATGAATAGGTAAAAAAAATCCGTAAGGAAGTTGATTAAATTTATCATCAACTGCACAATAATGATTTAAGTTGAATTTAAAAATTATCACCTTTATATGCTATACAAAATTATATGCTATACATTGCGTTTTCCGCACGCTTATACTTATATAAGAAGAAAATTATCGTGACAGCTGGGCGCACCGACTTTAAACAACGTTCTTATCACCTCCGAGTGTTCTCCCGAGTTTATTCGAATGAGTATAGGAAACATTGTGTAAGGATGTGTGATTATTATTTTTTATTAAATAAAATACAAAATATACTCATTCTAGTTATAAGGATTAGTTTTAGCTTCTATGCATACACTCATGTATAAAAAGCTACTATCCTGTCCTTTGGCCGTTCGTCTATCCATCCGTCTATAGGGCCTACAGACTATTTTTATGGCCGATTGGCCAATTATACAAAGATTACAAAAAAGGCGTACTTAATTATAGGCATGAGTCTGTACGAATAGTAATTTATCGAAAATCGGGTTACCGCCGATGTTATCACAGCGGTTTTTTTAAATGAAAATACTCATATATAGGAATCAGTTTTAGCAGAGAAATTTTATCTACCTCTCATTAATTAACTTCTTTATAAAATTGTACCTTTTTTTGTGCGCTCTTTAATGTTCGTCGATGTACACGAATCGTGATATTATTTTAGATTAGCTTGGAAGAACGTTTCGATTATTAGAATACTGAATCGAATCTTTCGATGAAATATTAAGTCGTATAAACATAAAAAGAAAATGTAATATGATTGCCTCACCCTCCTCCTACCCCTCTAGTCCATAACTAAATAAGTTTTACTTCGAAAATACTGTTTATGCATCCGCCCCTAAGGAGATAAATAAATAAACGAGAGCGCAAACGTCCAGCGGTCAGCCGTTCGCATAATAACGAATGTCATTATCCCGTAATATTCGCAGCTGTTACGTTCTCTCAACAAGATATAACCGCCATTAGTAGCGCGTTTCGCTCTACGAATGGAGAGATTTCCCCCGACGAAAGACCAACACGATGTCTACGCTGCGTAGCAGATCGTAGCGCGGCGCGGCGTTACATGTGTCGGCGTTTGGTACACGCCTCACGTACGGATCTCGTGTACCGGGACGCCTTCATACACACATATGCTATCACGGGCGTCGCTTCTTCCTCGAACCGCATAGTATTTGTACGCTGTTTTTATTTTTATTCAGTTTCATTGCCGTTTTGTTTTATTTTATATTTAAAATCACACAATTATTATTAATTATTAATGTTGCAACTGCGCGAAGCGAAGCATAGCTCTCATGGATCGACTCCAATTATAGCGAACTGTTTGTGATGTCAGAACTCAATGATTTCACTACCGATTTTAGAATTTTAAAAATTTAATCGAATCTACGTCGAAAATAGTAGGATGTAACTGAGCAGGATTTTTACAATTTGAAATAATAAAAAAAATATTTTCTCCCACGTAAATTTTTTAGCGCACTTTTTGTTCGAATTTAAGAAACAGAATTATTTACTTCAAAATTGCATTTCTCCGCTCTAATATGCTACCAACATAGGTTTCACCTTTGCGACTGAGGCTACCTAATTACTGGTATTATTAACTGCGGTAAGTAGCATAATCTGTGCCCCCATCTATATATAAATACGGGATAGGATAGGTCACAATGAGCTTTATCTAACTAGGTTAAAATACAATTTCCTTTTTTTTAATATAGATAAATAGTTACAACCAAACTTACAATGATCAAAACTACCAATAAAAAATAACCAATCAAAAGTATTCCTCTATCAAGAGTTATGATTTAACAGGCTATCCGCGATAAATATGGTGTTCATTATTTATTTACATTCGCCTCTCTCGTGATGCGTTATTTTTTATTTTCATAACATGACTGAAATTTTATTACAGTTTTAAATGTATTAATAATGGTGTATGCGTAATTATGGTAAACTGGATAGTATAGTTAAAATTCAAGTAGGTTCATTTTAATCGAATATGCACTTTGGAACTATTCCTCTGACGTAAAGCTGAGTGGATGGTATTTCTTACGGGGCTGAATCAATTTGTTTTGTTTTTTGTAGCAACAATCACTGTTTCTCGTTAGGAATTATGAATCACAATTATTTCCGACCCGTTTAATTCCTAAAGTGTTTCGCCTATTGGCATTTTCATCGGATAGATGCAGCTTCAACCTTGCCAAAGCCACGCCTTGTTATAATTTGTCCAAACCAATGCATACGGACTTGTAAGAGAGGATTTTCGTTCTTAATTAGCAAAGAATAAAGGCCTTAACGGAAAAGTGGAAATGCTGAGAGCCTGCACTCAGTGTCGGAAATTATATTCAGTATTCAGTATATTTATTTTCAAGTAACAACTTTGCAGTTGTGTATGAAAGGCATAGATGAGTAACATAAAACAATAAAAGTAAATAGAACAATATAACAATAACAAGATACAAACAACAAGAGTAATAATAAAGCCTAAGAAAAAAAAAGAAAACAATAACAAAATAGTGAATGCAATTAAAATTAAATAAACATCAATTAAGGTCATCGAGACTGTCCAAAGTTTTTTCAATCAGATATTTTTCCAATGCTGTCTTAAAGCTGTGATATTTTTCTAATGTTTATATATTATTGGGGAGATTATTGAATGCACAGAATTCATATCAACAGCATGTTAAGTGACATCGATATATTAATCACTACTTTCCCGGCATTCAAGAGAGTGTCTACTCTAGCCCTTGAGTAGTTTATTTATATGTATATGTTAAATTTATATCATATTGTATTTTATATTATATTCTGGTGATTGTCTGGATTCCCCGAACCCTCTTACTTCCTGGTCCCGGCCACGCTCCCGAATGTGTTTTCTATTTTTTTAAGTTTGTAGGAAACTGTCATTGGCTTTGTGTTAATCGTTTTTTTTTTGTTTATTGTAATTTTACTATCTAAGCTGTTGTTTCCTGAAATAAAATAAAAATACAATAAAAAATAAATCTACCCTCCTATAAACAATAGAAGCTGTTGATGACTTTACCTATTTAGGATCTATGGTCACAAAAACTAATAATATTTCTAAGGAAATAGAAATATAAGCTATGAGACTTTATAATAAAAAAAGATGAAGCTGTAAATATAGGATGATGATTTTAGAGGCGTGGTTTTCAAGAAGAGATAAAACGCATATAATTTGATGTTATGGCTAAGAATTTAGTTTTATTATAAAGATAAGGGTTTGCCATTATGTTTTAAAAATGATTTCGGGTAAGTGGCCGCCGCGGCTGACTCGAACAAATTCCAGCCGAGAGGCCCAATTTTCAACCACTTTTTGCAGCAAGTTGGGCCGTTGGGTATGTCAGCAATAACGCGCCGAATATTCTCTTCCAAGGCGTTAATCGTGTCCGGCTTATCTGCGTAGACAAGCGACTTCACATAACCCCACAAAAAATAGTCCAGCGGTGTTAAATCGCACGATCTTGGAGGCCACGCCACAGGCCCACGACGCAATTTTTACTTTATTTTAGAGTGATTTTAAAAAAAATTTGAGTGTTTTTTTCTAAATTTGCACTATTTGCAAACGTTGTTCAGGAGTAAGTCTATTCATTATGAAATGGCAAACCAAACTGAGCATAAATCAAGTGACAGCTCTCAAAAACACCAACTACGAAAAAAGTAGTGCCAGATTGAAAACCACGCCTCTAAAAAAAAACACCCTATATATAAAATGTTAATACGTTCGGTACTCGCATATGCTTCAAAAACATGGACCCTAAGTAGGAACGATGAACAGGCAATTCCAGCACTCATATTTGACATCGTGACATAGCTTGACCAAAAATATAATATCTAGGGATTTATTGAAGGCATACTCACTTTGAAAATTCCTGGTCCCAACCTAAATATTTAATAACGATTTAGAATTAGAATTTACAATTCCTCTCGGAGGTAAGTACTAAGAGTCGTCAGTCTGCATTTGTTATTTGTTTGTTTGTTGTTTACAATTTATCAGTGTCATTAAAGATCTAATTCCAAATCCTCATTTACAAAACGTTGATATTATTTTACATTATTAGATAAATAAATAAAATTGAGTCATTAATTTAACGAGGCTGGGACGATTAATCTAGCACTGAGGACGTCACATTGTATCCCAAGTAGATGAGGTTTATCTCCGTGAAATATCGTCGGAGCATGACAAAGTTGTCCGCCCGCCAGCAGCTCTGCTAATGAGAGTCTCCTACGTAGACAGAACATTTTAACAGGCTGTTTATGTCTCGGATTTACCCCTGCCAGCCGCCCCCGCCCCCGCCCCCGCACCGCAAAGCTCGGGGGAAGGACTAGTAAACGCGGAGGTAATAATCGTTAAATCAATTAAGGACAAGACGACATCGAGCCTGATACGACCATTTGCGCTCGCAGACAATTATTGCGAGATGGCGTAAAAGTTGAGCGCGAATCGCGAAACTTCTATCAGAGGATACACCGTGAAGCGTTTTCAAACTCTTTGGAATGGCGTTGCCTTATCTGATTAATGAAATTAAACTAATTACATACCTACAATCTGCACAAATTTTGGCGTGTAAATTCCGTAGAAAAAGCTTTTCAAGTTACGGTATAACACAACACAGACTATTTGTGTAGACATGGCGCGGGCGAGTGAACGAGACCATGACAAGTTTGTCATGGTGGTTATGGAACCAACCATGACAAACTTGTCATTGTCGTTAGAAAAACGGCAATAAGGGATGTTTGCGCTGAAGAGTTGTGTTTAAATACAAAAGTGAGGTAAGATTACGTCGAATTATGTAGATTACTACATAATTCGAAATTTATTTTCTTATGTTGGTGTCTAACCTTGAGTGAATGCCTCTCCAATATTAAATACAAAATGTCTAAGCTGATTTCAATAGTATTTAATATGTTAACGTTAACGTTAGGTATCAAATATTTTCAAATAATAAATTATAGTAACTATTTAAAAATCCCTAATTTTGTGCAATAAACAAATCTCTAATAAATGTTATTTACGGGTATGCATTCAAAAAAGGCTATGGTCCGTTTCATGATGGGGTCGTAAAGGGCCCGGTCCGCCCGTCGGGCGGATCTGAACGAATGAAATAAGCGGTTGCGGGTGATTAACGCTGAGGAGCCCCGGAAGCCAAATTACACCTCAGTCTTACTTCACACTTAAACGAGTATGAAACTTTGGGATAAAAAACATTTGCTCGAGTTTAAAACTCGCGCAGAGCTAAGAACGCGTTCCCTAATTTTGAAGGTAAAAGCAAAATAAGAGTGAAAATTAAACCAAATATATATATATATAATGTAATGTTTACGCGTTTGCAGGATGTCAATTTATGCTATTTATTGTGATAAATCGCGGTTTCGCGGGTTCGATTCCGCACATGGTCATACCATTTTTAACGCTTCATTACCACCATCTCCCCTGACTCTAGTACAGGCATATTTGGCCTAGTTGAGTAGGACCCAAAATAATTGTATATGACCTAGGTCATAACAATTATTTGATTTAAAAAAAAGAAAGAAAGAAAACAAAAAATAAAATATAATATGGCTAATAATAATTAAAGCTTATGATTAAGTACATTTAAAAATTTGAGTTTATAGTAAGACATGTGGAAAGCTTTTAATCAGGTGGTTAGTTTTATTACGAAATATTATGTGTCTTTTCTTGTTTTTTTTTTATATATATTTGCTATGAGTTTCATAATATACCTACAATCGTGGAGATCGTAGTAGTCTAGTAGTTAAGGCGTTGGACTATTGGGCAATTTCATTGGTGGTTCTTATATTCAGGGCAGTGTCAAACTTGCTCATTGCATTTCTAGTATTTTTTTTTTTGTTCTTCAACAACATTTGTTACCTCGTACATTTACATTTACAAATCACTTTTGCACGTATATTTTTTATTTTATTTTTATTGTAACATATTAAGTGCTGTATTTTATATATATATCGTGGTTTTAGACATCCCATATAGTTTCTTACGGCCACCACAATGCCGTTTGTCACACAGCTAACAGACAGTGATAGCTTTATGGAAACGTTCAAAGCGTAAAAGAGACGAAATGTAAGATGAATGCACTGAATGAAATATAAATTTCAGTTTTTTTTCATTAATTTATATGAAATACGATGATGCATCTTATTTTTTTAAGCAGATATTTGGATTTTATTTTTTCTACAATTGATTAGAGGTCTATGAAGTTCAGCAATATCGCTTGCGAAAATACTCAATTTTCGCGGTTCTGACGCAATCATATCCTTAAATGAAGCATTATTATCGTTATTATGTCTTAGTAGATAATTTTAAACGTGTGTCCAATTAATCAGCGATCTCTGTCGTCCAGTGTATAAAATTGCCTCTGTTAGCATGTAGATATTTTTGAACCAATTTGGATTCGCGCCCGAATTGCATGTTGGCGCTTCCACAATTCCACCGCTGACTTTACACTTTACACTACACTGTGCAGTTTATCTGTAACGAAACAAGCTTTTACGCTAAACAAACTTCCTAATGAAAAACAATGAAAATTCTGTATTAACCGCTGCCTGTGTATACGCTGAAAGCGTCGGTCGCGCGGCGAGGCGCGGGGAGCAGAGGGGGGGATGTTGCCAGCGAGAGGGTCGGAAGAGGCTGCAGTAATTATACTTCCCCCCGGTTGCCCCTCGTCCTGCCTGGCCCCCCTGCCCGCAAACATAACGCCCCCTCTTTAGAATGTACTCAAGCTAAGTATTCACTTTTGTTTTCTTATTATTCTCGTTAATACACTCGAGATGATGGATACTTCTCGAAATGATCATGAAATCTGGGCATTGTATACCCAAGCATATAGAGCACAAGTGCGATATCATCTCTGTTGAAAATAATATATCACTATTACGTGACTAAAATAAGTCTAAAACATATTATTGATTCAATAATAGTAAACGTAAATGTCTTCAAGAAATAACGTCTTGTTTTCACTTTTCACCTTTACCTCGCTTGTACATACATTGAATATATCAATTGTTACGATACTCTGAAACTTGGTAACTTGGATGTGTTGTTCAAGAAGAAATATCCGCCTTGTGATGTTTAAATCGAACTTAATTAAATTAAACTTATTTTTGATTTTAAAATGTATTTAAAAACAATAGCCTTACTTTTGAAATACAATCGTTAACTTTGTATGTAATTTTAAGTAGTTTTTCTATTTTAGTTTTATAAAATAGTAAACTATTCATTGCTTATTTTCATGTACTTGTTTAACTTTATGTAAATTTATAAAAATGTTAATTTCTTTAATTAATTAATAAACAGAATCAGGGTGCACCCTTAACCCATTAGTATAGGATATCACAGCCATTCTTGTTTTTATTTACACTAATCTCAATTATTTACTTTGATATTGTCTTTTGAGTATATATACCTACTAAATATTACCTAGCGTTTTAGGTATGGTTTTATTCCCTTCCAAAGAAAATGTTGTTGTTAATTATTACAATTATCCAATATTTCCCATATCACTGATCCTATTATTTATATACAAACTATGGAAAATAGGTTTAAAAATTTAAATAATATTAGTAAGGGGAAAAATATTAAACACTTCTCGCATGCCTGACTACCTAACCGTATTAAAGTTACAGGCTTGAAAAAGAGGATAAAAATGCAAACAACTAAGTCTCCCCATTGTAGTTTCTGTTTTTGACCATTTTGGTTCAGAATACTAAAAAAGTCAAACATTAATAAAAAAATTAAAAATGTATAAATACAAAAAAAAACTTCAGGATTTTAAGTTGATCAAAGTATGGGGAACATTTACTCATTTTAGGAGAATGCCAGTACATTGCGATAGACAGAATTTCACAATTTTTCTACTGTTGTTTGTTTTACTTATGGAATATATTCTTCATAATGGCAAAACTTTTAAATATTCATAAAAAATCATACAAATATATATTGATAGTTTTTTTAAGTGGAAGTGGAACATATGGTTTAACTATGGTTAGTTTAGTCAGGAACTCTAAAGTAAAGTATTTGATTTTTAGCTCAAAATACTTTTGTAAATATTTGATTTGCAGTTTGAAAGTTGACTGTACTGCGGTCTCCGATCCTCCGCTCTGACTCCAGCTTTAGTTTAATAATACCTCATGAAACATAAGAAACATAATTATGTCACGGCCTCCAATGGGCTGGATTTAATTTTCTAGCGTGCATATCTCCTTCCCTGTCCCTCGCTACGCTTTCTTTCCCTCTCTGCAGCTTTTGAATTTGTATTACATCCGCGTGACTCTAGCGCGGGCTCATGACACCATCTATTTGACTCATAACTAATAGTGAATAAAGCTTTGCGTTGTTTTTCAATAAAAATGAATTTAATAGTATTTAATTTAAAGCTATTTTTGAAGGTCAGATTGTCAGATATTACGAAGGAAATTCAAAATAAAAATAATAAAACATTTTAAATTACATAAACAATTAGGTACCTGTATTATAATTGTGTAATAAAAGTATTAGTTATTTTCTTTAATTTCGATAGGTGTGATCGTTTATCTCTCAGTCAACGAGAGGCTTAGGTTAGCGATTTTAAATTGAGCTTGCTTGCATAGGTATATTTTTTTTAGAGGCGAATGTGAGATGGCGAAATACAGAAATTAACATTCTACTGAGCATCACATATCTTTTCATATTTCTAGTATAATAATAGTTAGTTTTTCTTTTAAAAATATAATCATATTTAAAATCACATTAAATATTTTTAAATAGTAAGTATATCTATTTTTCTCTGTTTAGTGTATAATTGTAAAATCATTAGCAAGTGACTGATTCGATATTTATGTAAACATACACTAATATAGGTAATTTTTTTATTGATTAACATCCAAGAATGATTTTATCATAACCAATCCAGAATCGTAACTGGGTCCTTTTAGGTATATACAAAAAGTAAGTGGATGGCTGAATAAATAATTAATTTACAGATGTATTTAAAATCTCCACATTTATTTTAAGGAATTGGTCTATATCAACCACTAAACAGGTCTCACGAAAAAAACTATTTTTGAAAAAAAAAATAGGTACAATATATATTAAATATATAAAAAATACATTTATTATAATATCTATGTCCAAGGTCGCGAACTGCCAGTCGATATTCATTACAGCGTCCGTCCCCTTCTTTAGTCAAACAGTCTAACGGTTTGAATTATATTTGAAATTTAATTTTAATTGGGAAACATTTATCCAATATATTTTGAAGATTGATGATATAGATCAAACTTCTGAAAGTAGTGATTTTAATACATCCTGTACAGAGTGGACCATTATAGAATAATGATAATAATATTTAATTGTGTAGTGTCATGGCTCCATTGTCATAATTGTGGAGTTTATCCGGTGTTCGGTGATTACGCATGCGAGACTGTGAACACATTTGGGGCCGTTTTGTTGAGCAGCAATTCTCTAAATTGGTGAGGTGAGGCTGAGTAGGTACTAAGGGTGATTACAGTCGCGAACTCGACTTCAAACTTCGACGCACCCGTGTGCAGAACGGCCACTCGTTCGGGGAAGAGTTTCTGCGTACTCGCGACACGAGCTCCGATTTTGAGTCCTCTAGGAGTCCGTCGCCCTAGGACGACTCATGTCGACTCGCACGTCATTATCACTCAAGTGTGCTCAAGTGAAGTTATTTCTTTATAGCACATTTTAGTAAAGTTTATAAATATGATGATATCATTAATCATTTTTAACGGTCGCCTGGTGGCAAAATGATCCTCGTGCCTGCTTTAAACTAAGAAGCCAGGAGACATATGCGGAGCCAAACCTCAGAGCATCCTTAACTCAGGCGTGCTTATTTTAGACTTGTCTCTTGGGACATTCTAAATTGCCTACGCTTCGCTCAACTGTGAAATATGTAATAATTTCTTAGGTAAATAAAATTAACTTAAAAAAAGTAGACTTCAACATAAACCTACTACCTACAAAATACAATTGTTTATTTTCACATGAACTCAGCACGATAGGTGATGCCGGTAAAGCTGGTACCATATTTATCTGAGGAGATGTAAATATCTGTTCTAAGATTCCTTAATTGCTCTGCGAATAATATTCGAGTAAGTACGTAGCAGTGACTTTTTTTTAAAATAATTATTTAAATATGAACAACATTTTTTTATTATTAATAAAATATATAAATATTTACGTATTATACACGTAAATTTTTACGTATTTTTATATTTGACCAAATTTTTGTGCCATTTTTCTACATTCTAATAATAGATATTAATTTTATTATAGTTTATTAGAGTAATGCATCTATTAAACTAAATATCTACTAGTGGATGTATATCTGTACCTAAGTTATGTGAAATCCCGAAGGAAGAAAAGAGTGTGCTTGGTGGGTTGGTTTAGAATGTGAGACATAGAGGATGTGTGGATGTAAATATGTTAGATTAGTAGAAATTTACTTTAATATATAAGTACCCGTAAGTCAAGTTAATACTAATGGTATGTACAAGAAGTCGCGCCGGAAGCTGGGCGGGGCTAAAGAAGGCGAAAAGACGGAAATAAGATTAGACTCTTTGGCTATGTCAAACGCCATCAAATAAATGGCGAAAGTTGGCGACGACTGAGACGGCATGAGCGCGATGGAGAGGGAGAGAAGATGCCCTTACGTTGTTATTCGGTATTACCATTTGAGGTGGCTGGCTGGAAACTATTCTAAATAAATTTCCACGCCCATTCATTATTTGCTATTTCAGCGGGAGACACGGCAGAAGTTTATATGCAGAACTATAGATGGCATTGGACGTTCATTGATACATAAGTCCTAACCCTAAATAATGGCGTCTTTGAGGCATCCGATTACCAACCCCATAATTCTGTCTGTGTTATTAGCTATGCTTTTAGAGGTAAATCTAAGTAAACAACACCGTTTACCTAGAGGTAAACCGCCATTTTTTTCTTTACCACCGAAATTTAAACGGCTATTCTTGGAGACTGTTGTTATATTGAGCTCTAACCCGAAGTAAGAAATACTGAGGTGCAATACGAGCGACTTCGAGGGACTGCCTAGCGATATTTACCGTCAAGGTAATTTCACTCTCTCCTATACATAATAAGCAATATGCTTAGATAAAAATATTCGTCTCTTTATATATTCCGATTAAGAAACATCAGCCCTTTTACCCATTATTTTGTTCTTAGGACAGTGCGAGATTGGAATGCTCTGTGTAGGTTAATTTTTATTCCTTTTACTGCTAATGCTGTTTAGCTTCAAAGTGATACATTATGCTACTTTTAAAACCATCGACAATGCTTTACCTATAATGCTTCTAAAACAACAATATGTCTCTCACATTCTATATAGATGATTCTTCTCGTGAATCATCTATACGACAAAAGTTAGGGAGACCAAGCACAACAATTGTGTGTGCTTCTGTGATAGCACAAGAGTTAGAATATTCCGTTTGTGCCGGATTTATTTATTTATTCATTATGGTACAATAAGAAGTTACAATAATAAACGATATAATAACACTGAACAAGAAATTAAATTAATATAATATAGACAAATTAAACACCCGTCATTTATTGTTGTTCTAAAGTAACATGGCTACTTTAACCAGGTTAAAAAAACCTGTTCTAAGATCGGCCAGAAGAAGGTTGCAGAAAAAATACAATACTTATTACGTACGCGAGACGTTACTAATAACGCGTTACCAGTCTAAATTGATGATAGAATTTGTTTCTATGAGGATCGAGAAAACACGAAAAAGCGTATAGTTATATTTTGAAATATAAAAAAAACAGCTTGTGTTTGGTTACAACAAACTTTTGCAAGGAATTTGATTAAATTTGTCATATTATATATCAAAATTATCCACCCTGTACTGGCATCTACATTCAGTAATGTTTCCGGACGCCTATTTATATATAAAAAAAAAACAACTTAACAGCTGGGAACACTGAGGTTAGGCCAATGAGTGTGCTGCCATTAAATCCATTCATGCCTAGGGAAATGTACTTAAGATGCACAAAAAGGAAGAAAATATTGAATATTTTTTGAGTAGGACACCGCGCAAGCTCAGCGACGCCTTCCTGTCGTTCGCCGGGGCGATGAATAGCAAATGTCGAGTTACGTTCGACATTTCGTTGCTCGTTCAGCGGATTGCGCGAAGGCGGAGATCATTTTTGGAATCTAAAATCACGTCTTTGTGACGTGACGTTTTTAGTTATTTTCGTTTGCATAAAAGGTTTTAAATTTTATTTCGGCTTTTGTAACCTCCATAAAATATATATATTTATATTATCTACATATCCTATTTGGTATATAAAAGGTAAGTTTATTTATAACAGACGCCATAAATGAACCTATCAGCGACGTACTCCTCGGTTCGTAAAGTTTGTCATACGTCTTGCATCATGACATAATTATAAGTAGGTACTATGTAACATAAAAATAAATAAATTTAAAAAAAAAACAACGAATTCATTTCTTTCTTTTCTGATTTAATTAAATTTTCAATGTAGTAAATTATTTAAAATACTTACATATCCAGTATCCACAAATAAATTACGCAACAGTAATAAAATATATATATACTCCGTTATTACACACATGTGGGATTCATACTTGTCTAATGACAAGGTAAATATTATTATTCATTTCTATACCATATGTCTAATTTGCATTATTTTATGTACCTTGTGTTTTGTTTTTAAATATATTATACTTGTATATATTTAATTAATTTAAAATATTTTTATTGACATTTACTTATATCTACATACTTTTGAAATATTATAATCGCGTAAAATTATTAACATGAAGATAGAATATATATACAGACACTTCGCAAATACAAATATAAAAAAAAAATAATACTACATTTCAACCCCTTAACAGGCAGTGCCTAGTGGGGTAGTTCTTTGATTCACGGGCGCAGTGTGATTGGTACGTTGAGGGAATATTGGTATCCTTAATTTTCTTAGGTGGTTGCTGCCAATCTATTTATCATAAATATAATGTCTTATAGTGTGTATAATAATTAAATAAATATAGGAAAATACTAATAAAAGGATACTGAGCAGTGACGATTAATATTAATGAGAAGAAAGTTGGAAAAAAACTGCTTTAAAATGCCTGCGCTTACTGATTAATTTAAGCTGTAATTCATTACAGCTAAACTATCAATACAAACAGCTAATATCAAACGAAAAAAATGTTCGTTCAGTACAAAGAACTACACACAAATGCATTGCTTTCTTTAAGACGGACTTTTAGGATATCAGCGAACAAGTCGTATTTTTTACTTTGTTACAAATTGATATCTGTACCCTAATTTTGTCAATGACCAAATGAAAAAAAATAATAAGGTATACGAAAATATGTATTCTTAACTAATATTGTTTGAATTAAAATTTTGGAGGGATTTTAGACGTAATTCTAGTAAAGCCCGGAGGGCCGCTTTGAGACGCCCAACGTCATTAAAACACACACACACACATATATAGTAAAATTGTATAATGATTGCTTATATACCATATTTAGATGATTCCTTACGTTATAATAGGCGTTCGCCGTTATTTACATTTCATATATCAAAGTCTGACAGTATATTGACATTAGGAAAATTCGTATTCTTTTTAATATTTTAAAGATTGAAAATTTTCAAATAAATTACCTAGCTACATAGAATGTAATATTTAAAATACCAGAAAACGGTTTTCTGCAGTCAATTCAACCTTTTCAATGGGACCAAATCGTTCTGTTAAATTCTGTATGTGTATAGAAAACAATTCTGTATGTGTATGTGTATTCTGTGTGTGTAAATATATATTGAACAGATTGTGTCGTATAAGCTGCAAATAACGGTTGCTTATATTCAACGCACACATTTCATAACATTGCAGCTACAACTTGGCGTCAAAAAACATGAACACTGCACGAGCACTTTTTCAGTCCATTCTCCCCCCTCCCCATACTTCACGTTTCCCCTTCGCCCTGTCCGAACTTCGCCTTTATTGGATCCTGAACATCCTCCGCTTGATATTGATCAGGGCGCTTCGCGTCAGAGCGTCATAAGAGCGGATGCAAGGGCACCGGAATATAGCCCTTGGCCGAATAGCTCAAGAGTCAATTTGCGACGGGGCGCGGGCGCCTGCTTGATAGCTAACTGTTCGCCTGTGGTGAATATGCCACCCCTGGGAGCTGTAAAGCGTTCCAGACTCACTGTGTGTGGCGGTCGCTTGTCCGTACGCTGCTACCTCATACCTTTTTCCATACTTCACGTTTTTTATTTTTAATGTTTTAAAATTTTAAGCGTTACGTTGCGTTACTCTTTTATTAAACCGAATTTCGGACATTCCTATGTACTTTTCGTGATCCCTAGGATCTTGTAAATTCACTACAGGTTAATTTCAACTAATAATTTCCGAGTAAAATAAGTTTATACCAACTCCTATGTACGAAATTCTTAATTTAAAATAAGACTTAATAAGACTTTTAAAAAGTTGGATTTGCCTTTTTAAACCTAATTAATTAATTATTTATTTGTAAATTACATATACTTTGGAGGTACCATTCCTCCGGTATAGTTGATTGGCAGGTGATGCAACTAAGTTATTTTAAAGCCAAGTTTTTTATCCTTTTTCTTAGATGGGAAGGGGTCTTCGGGAATGGCTTGAAGACGCTGCAGTTGAGACTATTCCACTTTCTTATGGTGCGCGGAAGAAAAGAATGAAATCTGACATTCTTTCTCCTAAAAATTTCCTTTATTTTGTAAGAATGGTCCTTTCGTCCAATATAGAACGGTTTCTGAAAGATTATTTAAAATATCAAAACAGAATATTATGTATTAACCTCATACACGCATCCAAACTTTTAAAGCATCTAAAGAGTTTTAAAAAAAGGAGGAAATGAAGATAGCATACGGTTATTGTATCGTACCTATAAATTACCGCAAAAATCGAATAACAACGGCACCACTTTATAATATTTTTATTTCCATAAAAAAACTAAACGTCTGGTAAACAGTAAGACCACATTTTGTAGAGTTGGTATATTTACTTAAAAGGGGTCTTGGGGGGGGGGTAATATTAATTTACCTATTCTTACAGTTTCTACTCATAATATCATTATTATACTATTATGTATACTTTAATATACTTAAAAAAAAATAGTTATTTATTGTTCTTAATAAAGCGTTAAAAATGTTAAGACTATGTACGGATTCGAAACCGCGACCTGTACCTATAACACGCATCTCAAAAATTTCAACTTCAACCATTTCAACAAAAATTTTACCAATAAATTCAAATATTTCATAAAAATACTTAAAAAAAAAGTCCTTGTATACCACTTGACAACGAGGCTGTTAACTCCCGTTGTATAATTAAATATTTAAAAAAAATGTTAAACTTGAATTTAACATCAATTCTGAGAAAATATAAATAGAAAATTACTTAAAAATAAAAAATAAAAACTTTATAACCGTTAGTTAACGTCGTAAATGCAAAAATTGTTAAAATAAAACAACTTACGGCAAAAATGAAATGCTAAATAATATTTGCGTCAGATATTTGAATAATATTTCATAATGTTGTAGATATCTCCGCAATAAAGATATTGCTTATAAATGACAGATGGTTATTTATGGCATATCGGTCGTAGGGGACCATAAATATTGAGAGGATAAAAAACATTTACAAGACGCGATGGGCGGGGGTGGTTGCGCCGATCGTTTGGGCGGTTGTGTCCAGTCAGCTCGCCCGCCCTGCCCCGAATGCGACACCTGCTTTCGGACACCAACAGTGGGTTTAGGGACAATGCGACGGCGTCCGATATCTTACCTTTTTAAAAACCATAAATAATAAATAAATAAACGATATTTTTTGTAATGTAACCATTAAAATCGAAAAGAGGATGTACGTTTTCGCAAAGATAAGATACACGTATTGAAACTTTCATAAATGGCGCATTTTCGATTCACGAATCTCAGGGTAGATAGAGATACTTTTATCACTAGACAAAAATAAGATAAATTGCTATTGGATAAGGGGACTCGCTTCTTAAGCGAGTAAGAGCGAATGCAAAATCAACGGATTGTAGCCTTTCAGCGCCTGAACGTGTTTTAGATATTGATCGTCTCGACTATACTGCAAACGATCTATGCTTACTTATAGGACTATGTATTACAGCGAACATATCTGATATTGTTTAGTTGATGGGTAGGTATATTTGAGTAGAAAAACAGAAGCTGAAAACGTAAAAAGCTACTGCACAATCTATTAAATACATATATTAGGGATAATATGTTTATTTAGGATAGACACACATTTTGGGATTTAACCTTTTTTAATTACCTACCCCTCTGAGCATTATTTAAGATACCAAGACCAAAAGTACTCAAATTTAGCACATATACGGTATATCGACTACCCATAATAAACGATCTATCTACACATCAATTTTGACTAGTAGCCAGGGCATCGTTAAAAGGAACGAAGGTGATTTTGGTCATCGACACAATTTTAAATACACTGAAAAAAAAAATATGGCAAGTGCAGCAAAAATATGGTAATAGCAACCATAAAGTATGGTTACACATCGATTATTGTTAAACTTACTTATAAACATATTTCTCAATGTAAGTACCATAATTTTTGGTTGCCTTTAACGTAATATCTAGCTATCGCTACAATAATTTTTGCAAACTGCAAATTTTATAATCAGCTGTTCAGTCAAACCGCCATTTTAATTTGAATCACAGCAAAGTAAAATGGTAACAAGTAAAAACAACAAAATATTATGTTTGCTACTACCAAATTTGTAGGTAACGTCGTGTTATTTCGTCGGCTGTCACCCACGACGCCATATTGTTTTTGTAATCATAGCAAAATATTTTTTAACTATATCTCTTGTTGCCATAGCAAGAAATATGGTAAATCTAACCAAAAAATATTTAACACTAATCAGTCTGTACGTCCAACTATACTATTTGCTTACACTTATGTTCGATTAGCAAATTTTCTGCTGCGGGTGTAAATTTTTAAACAACCGAACGTGTTGCTAAAATATTTTTTTTAGTCTAATAATCCTTGAACTCTGTTGAGAGAATCCATTATAATTTGTTATAAAAATGAATATTGAAATATGGGTGCTAGAATAGCTATTTTACTAACAAATGATGGAATATTGCTGCACTATACTTTATTCTTAGAAAATGTTGCTATTAATAAACAGAATTAATGGGTGAAGCTAATGGCTTAAAAAAAAAATCATTAATTAACCAAAATATATTTTTTGGTACCAAACGGCGGAGCCAACATTCAAATATTAAAGTAAATAACACATATTGAAATATTTGTACGCCCCGGAAATAGTAGGGATTTTTTTGCGAAACTAATATTTTTAGGTGCAATTTATCAAAAGAAATTTAACTATTCGGATGTAATTTACACAGAATATAATTTGTGACTATTTATTTATTTATATATTGACAGGTAAACTAACAGCGTTACAATCATACAAAACACAAATAATAACAATTAAAAGCGCGATTATAAGTCAATACAATATTATTTATTAATAATACGTTATTACATTACATTATTTGCACTAACAAAGACACCCTGTAACATTTTAAATCACAGCAAACACACACACAATTATCAGTGTAAATTGTAGGTATATAAAGCATGTGGCATCAAATTAAAATTACGAAAAGTCTTAAATAATATACCGCGCACAACTCTAGAAATATAATATCCTAAGTATCTATTGCGGGTACATTGAAAGGTCGTCCCGTGGGACAGGGAGGGGGTGTGGGCTGGGCTGTGGGGAGGGTAAAAGGGGGCGAAGGGGGCGACTGAAACATCGACTCTAATATGATGTAATAAAAACTTACACGGACATTTTTATATGTCCCACGATTATTTTGTCCGCGGGACCGTCGCAATATACTGAGCCGGCGATACGGCTCCTGGAGATATATTTATTCTGATGGCGTTTTCGAAAAGGTCAGCCATTTTGTAAATCGGTACGTATTATTTATTTTTATCATACTCACTAAATTAAAGGGAAAAATTTGAGTTACGTATGACATTGCTAATAATACTGGCAGCCTAAATCGTATTATTTAGGTTTCGGTTTTTTACGATATAAAAAAATAATAATAAATATTATATATCGTTATTATTATGATCGTTGATGCCACACCATTATACTAACTTCAAAATATTATTGTACCTAAATTAAAATGTCATTCCTATATGCATTTATCTTGTGTTTATGGAATAAAATCATTTGAATTTGATAGGAAATTTTCATTTCATGCAGGTTCTAAAATTATAAATATATGATACTCATCATATGAAATCAGAAAACTGAAAATAAATACATTTCTTGTTACGGTAGGTAAAAGTAAAGTAAGTTAAAGTAACTTATTTTACTTTAACTTGTTAAAGTAAGTTACATTTAAAATATTGGTATATTTTAAACATAACATTTGTTGTTTGTTATTGTTTCATTTTATGTGTTGTTTGTTGTTATTAATATGTTTTGTTGTTATATTTGTTATTTGTTTTTGTTATATTATTGTTGTTATATTTTAAAAGTAGCCTCGTGATTCTGTTGGACTTAGTAGATAAGGCAAAAGCCTACTTTTAAAAACAGCCTTAGATCACGGAAATGGATCGAACTCTAACTTATCCAAACCTTGGATCAAAATAAGAAGGCTCAGAACGTTGGGAGTTTAATTCAGACAAGTCGGGTTTATTTGCTGTTCTGAATTCAGAACGTCTTCTTGCCAGGGCTACTATTTTAGGAAAAGACATGAAGTCTATTGGACTATCTGGTGGGCGTAAATTATCTGACTTCAATATTGAATAATTAAAAAAATATATTTATCCTTATGCGTGGTTAATGCTGCACATTTATATTATCAATAAATAAATAAGCAAAGTCTAGACGACAAATATCAAACCAATCGGATTGCTTCGCGGATATACATAAGAAATCAATTTTGCAGTCTCGTAAACGTGTCGTGTATATTTCATCTCGTCATTCTCGTGCGAGCAAATGGACTAAGGAAAGAGATAAAGGATAAAGCCAACTTTCATTTTATGTCGCCGAGCGCAGGGGGATGCTGGGCCGGGGGGAGGGGGAGGGGGCAAAGATAGGCATTAAGGCTCGTCATAGGAGGCCATTACTTTTATTGGCGTCATTATGTGCGTGTATCTCTTTTGTTTGCAATGGAATCGTTCAATACTCGAAATAATAAAATAACCATCTCAATATAAACCAAACATGAGTTGGTCTAACGACAGAGTTAATGGCGTAATCGGCATAGACAATTTTACCGACTATTTTCGTTGAAGCAAAAGTCAAGTGTTTTTTGAAATTCACTTTAAAATAAAAAAAACACTTGGCAGTCATTGAGTCAGAAATGAAAACTATGAAATAACAGTGTTTTTTTTGATATTCTAATTAATTATAGTATCAAAAATTAAAATTTCATAATTTGTAAATTTAAATCCTCAATATTATTCTGGTTTTCACATCTATCGGTACTTCGAGTAACAATTATATATATAGTTTACTTATTAATCAAGACATAATTGATGGGCTACGCAAGACCACAATTAGTTTGACGTGTCAATATACTCGTATATATTTTTTTAACCTGAAATTTAAATAATATATGCTAAAACAATTTGTATCATTTTTACATGTTGTCAGTTTTATTTGTTTTTTGAAGTATAGTAATTATGATGTAATAAAATTAATATATAACAGGGTATCAACATTATTACTGAGCCAAGCTCAGCTCCCCGACTATTTTTTAGATGGCAGTCGTAAAACGAGTATAAGCCAAAAGTGTTCGTTGGCTCCCAGACTGCATAGCGGTGACATGAACCGATTACATTTTTCCCATAACTTTTTAAAAGCATTAAACGGAAAAAAAGAAAATCAATTTAAATAAAATCATGATATTACTGAATATAAATAAAATGTGAATCCTTGAAGTTCACCTTTTAAAAAAATACAGTGTAGTTAAAAGACGCGCGTTAGAAGTGAAACTTCTGTAAGGAAGTCGATTAAATCGCATCAAATGCAAACGAATACCATGAAAATCAACGTAACAGCTCGGATCAACGACTTTAGCCGAAAGAGTACCTATATCACCTACGTGCGTCTTCCCGAAAATTAACAAATGAGCGATCGTGTAAGGTGCTGCGCTCAGGGTTAGGAATTTTTTACTCAAAAACATATCTTGAAAGGATATGAGCGGTGATATCCTTTAGAATATTTTATTTTCCCAAGAAGCTGTTCCGTTGTCAATCGACGCGAGAAAAATAACGTCTCAATAAATGAAGTACTTGCGAGCTTAGAGACGAAGAAGTAGCAGCGAACAACATTTCGACAAGTAACTTTGTAAGCGCTCCAACGAAGAGGCCATCGCTTTGTTATCACCTTCATAAAACGTCTTCGAGACACTTCGAATGAGGACGGGCAGTCGTTTCGTCCTCACCTCCGCGAAACACGTATCGTCGCAAATACGTGCGTCACGTGACATAAAACCTTTCAGCCAGCGAGCCAAACCAACTTCTGGGTTGAGGAGTTGAGTTCTTTGCATCGTTCGATTTTTACCGCTCGCTAAGCGCACGAAGCTCGGACAAATTAAGAGGACGCCGCCCGGTCGCGGTTCAGGGGCGGATCTGAAGAAAACTTAGGGCGGGTGATAAAATGTCAAGGACGCACGTTTTTAATTTGCGGGAAATTCGCTTAAAATAATTCAAATTTGAAATTCTCTATATCGATTATACTATACAGAGGAAATATTTTAAAATACTCAACAAGACTAATCTACTTTAGGGTGACCATTGTTATGTTTCAGTAAATCGTATGAAATATTGCGTTATAGTCTAAATACAAAGAGAATCAACTAATTCTATTCAGTAATAGCATTAAAATTATTTTACTATTGCAATAATATCTTAACTGTGTATGATAGGTACCCAAATTTATAACCCATGTAAAAATCTTATTATGAATTGAGTTACAGTTCACTGCCGTTACATGAGCACAAAATTCCTTGAATAATATACCAGAGAGAAAGTAAAAACTCCTCTGTCCAAAGGCAGTTTTAATTTGATTCAAACTCGTCTCATTCCTGAGACTTGCCTTGGTGGAGCACTGCTCAAGGTTGTTAACTGTATTTATATTCTTCCCTAAAACATTTTTCTCATAATTAACTCATCCTACTTGTTTTGATGTATGTTTCTCTGATATTCATTATCTTTAGTTCCTTAAAGAGTTCTCTTCAAGAAAATCTGAAAGGTTTATTAAGGAATTCGAATTCGTTTAGAACTCTCTCGAACGCGCAGTGGAGTTATCACAGTCCATTACCCTTCTCTTTACAAATCCAGATTATTGGCTCTGCGATTTCAAACATGATTTGTTTTAACCTCATATCAAAATTCGTTACGGTCTCAGAAAAAAAAGCGAACTTAAATGATAATATGAAATCGCTCTTGCCATAAGTTCGGTCGCTACGAGCAAAAGGGGAATTTACACGAGCGCCTTGATAAAATGAATAAATTTGGACATGAATTATTTTCGCCTTTTTTTATATAATTTCTTACACGTAATAGGGAACATAAACACCACCTAATTCTTGGCGAATGGTCTTGGAAGAGTCTGTATAACATCGCAACGTTTTATGCATCGCGCTGTCGCTCTGTGTTCATTCAAATAAGTGTGTTAAGTTGTAGACACAACTTCTTCTTCTTCTTCTTGTCTTCTAATAAATTATTATAATTTTTTAAAGTTCTCGGGGTAGGGAGGGGGGATAATGACACCCTTTTCCCCCCCCTCCCCCCCCCGGTAACCGCATCTGTCTCGAACATTTTATTTAACTTAATTATGAGTTTTATATATATTTAAAAGTTAAAAGCCTTGAAAAGGCTATAATGTTCTATAGATTCTGTCAAAACTTAAAATCTTATTAACCGAATAAAAGAACCGATAAAATAAACATGAAATAGTTGATTTCAAAAGAATGCAAATCCAACATTTTTTTTAAGTGTTTATTTTTGTTATTGAGATTATCTCATTGATGACAACTTAATCACTTCTTAACTTACGCGTGTCTCATCAAAGTAACATAAATCAAACAGCCGTTAGGGCATGATACATGGCTACAGCTCTGCGGGAAGAGCCTTCTTAACAATATCTACTCGTGGAATGATGCAGTCTGTTTAAACCTAGCTGGGTAATAAAATATTAAAAAGCAAAATTTTGTCATTTCTAATTTTATTTGACCGTATAAGTATCGTTATAATAGTAAAAAGTGCCATTTTTTAGCGTGCGTACATGGTACCTCATCAATTGGTATCAACCAAATTGTTTTTTTTTTAAGCATGTTTACGGCGAAGTATATTTACAGTCAACCTTCAAATTCGGTGCTTAATTTTTATAGGGTGTCAGATTTTACTCTTTGCGCAATTTTAAGCAATTCTTAGATTTTATTTCACAGCTTCATAATATAGAAATTAAAAAAACAAACTTTTCTTTATTTTAGACCCTTCGTTTAGGACCTTTCAATTACTATTTTTCCTAAGGCTCTAATGTAATTTATAAGGGAGCAATTCAAATAAAAAGGAACTATTAGGAGTTCGTAATTTATTAAATTTATCAGTAATAGAACAGACATTTAAAAATCTGCTTTTACTTTGATCAAGATATCTGAACATATTTTTTATGATTTAATATCCAAAGGTTACTAAATGCCAAGCATAGTAAATGGCTCTAAATGAATCGAAATTAATATTTATCCTTAACCATTTAAACTATCCAGCGTTAAATAAAAATGTGTTAATTTAATAATATTAGTGACGTGTATACACTATTCGGCATTAATTCAATCCTCAACTAATCGTAATGCGCAGGCAAACGTCCCGATGACACTTTTCGAAGCGGCCGCGGATTAAATGTCGGAATGTTGCGTTTGGATGTGTGTAAATGTCGGGCGCTGTCGTCGCGCGCGCTCGGCTACTCATTTGTAGGCAATTTGTAGTCATTAGTGTAGAATTATGTGGATCAATAGCCATCATCATCATGATCGGATGTCGGGCGGGCGGGCGATGGGCGGGCGGGTGGCGGGGGCGGGGGCGGGCGGCAGTCAGATAGCACGTTTGACAGCGTTCGCATTTATCTCTGTCGTCTCCGCCTTTCTGGCAATCAGATTTTGATGTTTGCGTCGCGTCCGTCAAAATGGCCGCCCGTATCGATAAATTGCAAAATCAGCGATCGCTGCCTCAAACTTGTCTATAAGTACGTTAGATTTTTATTTAAACGGAAAGCATAGAGAATAAATAAGGCGAATCATAATATTAACAGTCAACCCTAAAATCTGAAGCTTTATTTTTATAGAGCATCAGGTTTAACTCTTTACGCGGTTAGTAAGCAATTATTGGTTTTTATTTAATTACAGTTTCGTAATATAGAAGTTAAATAAATAAACTTTTTTACGTTTCAGACCCTTCATTTGCCTTTTAATTACTATTTTTATACAATTTTCTGCATTTAAATATAATATAAGTAAACTAAATACGTTCATTTTTACAAAGTCACATTTAATTTTTACCGGTGTAAATATGCAAAACTGTTTTATTTTACAATAATCTTTGTGAATTTCTTTGTGTAATTTCATTCTTTTTGTGAAAATAGTCTTAGGCAAAATTATATTTTAATTTGTGGATTCATGTAACTAGCCAAAATATTTTAACTTATTTCTGAATCAGTTACACTGTATGATTCCCTATAGTGTGTATATCATCTTTAACTATAGACAGTTTTGTACTATCTATGAATCGTTACAAAAAGATAGCCAATTTTTTAGATTCAGTATTCAGATAATATATATTAATAATTCATTTACAGAAATAATATTTTTTTTAACGACGTTCATATTATGGAATTCGCAAAAATGTTTGTCTCAGAACAATAAGATTATTTATTAATTCTGATTCAACTACAATTACAGAAGATGCGTATTTGGCATTTTTAAAATTTCATTCCAGAAGTGCCGTGAGCAAAAAAGGCCAAAAGGCCCCGACACGACAATATTTATGCTGACGATGTGACTTGTTTGTGAACGCAATCCATATATACTTCATCGGCGGTATTAATGGTAATCCACGGGCGGGGATCGGGATAAAAACTGTGTGACGTATTGCCGATAGGATGCTCGCGCGGGAGGAACGGAATAATGGCGTATTGCCGACCTGCGCAGAGACGCGGCGGTTTTTCGCGCCGAAACGGTGTATGGTTTTGCTGTTGAGGTGGAGCAACGATAAAAAAAAATCTATTTCACGACTACCTTCCATTTTTAGATTCATATTATGCCTATGTTTTTTTCCTATATAAATAGGTATATCTACAAGGTTTTGAAATTAATAAGAAAATCGCAAATTTGTGAAATATTATGATTTCATAATAATTAAATCGCAATCAACCTGACTAGCAAAGCTCTATCTCGACTTGATTTAAATTGTGTGCTTAATAATTTAGAGACTAAAAAGATTATGATATATTTAATTGAAATAATTTAGTGTCATTTGAACAGTTTACAATCAATTGAAATACGTCTTTAGAACCTATCTAATTATTGGTAAAGTTTGTAATTCTGCATCTTAACTTGGCCTAATACATGTTCTTAAGCTAAAATCTAAGTTAGAGCTAGGTTTACATCACCGGGGATAAGGAAGAAAGGTATATGTACAGAGGGTAAATGTAAGTCCATTCATTTGACTAAAGAAATAGTCAAATTCAGGAGAGAGTTTTAAATTGACATTCTATACCTATTAATAAAGATACACGACCGTAGGCACAAGTTTTGACACAATCAGTGGGTTAGCGAAACATTCACAGTTGAAACGCAAAGACAGGTAAAGTTACACAACAATGATAAGGTTGTTTTTAGTGCGACATCGGATCTCTTCCCCATTCGATGACCGTCTGGTACTCGTCTTTGTAAGTGCAAACTTCAGCGTGAACAACTCTTACTAATTGTAACACTACCTAATAAAATTAAATACTATACAATATTAATTTGAAATCTTCTCACCGTCATGCCGCAGCTACTTGTATGACCTACGTTAATTTACTTCAACTACTATATATACTAAGGGTGGGCTTCTGTAGCAAAGTCGTTAAATGGTGGCTTGTAGCTAATAAAAGGCCTCGAGTTGATGACCTAGTCTAGCTGGTTGATGTTCCATATTTAATAAAGAAAGTCTTATCCAATTAACATACTTCTCATTACCAATAGACTTCTTACACATTTTTTTTTAATTATGAACTTACTTATGAATGTAACAATTATGTATCATGTTTTTTTTTCGTTTACAAATTTTCATAAAAATAAATAAATTACAGCAGATTCAGATTCATGGCAGAGCGCATAGGTGGGTAGAAATTACAATAAAAACATAAAGCCAATAATGATTTCAAGCAAATTTAATACAATGGACAAATAAACCTACACCTTTACATTCGGGAGCGAGGTTGCGTTTGGGAAGATTAGAGCGACATACATAGAAGTTATTTTACTGAAGTCAATATTTTCAAAATTTGCGACCTACTATTGGTAATCAGCTTTTTGGTTACCTACCTACGATTGGTTATTCTGTAAATTATATTGCCTATTTGACTTATTGGCAGTTGCCTAGTTGTCAACTTGAATGAGTGAGTGAGAAGGCTGACATCCTGATGGCTGAGACGGCTTACTGTGTCCTTTGCCTAATTCAATTTAAAGTCTGTGTGACCGAATAAAATAGAAATAGAAGATTGTATTTCGCCCACCCTGACACCACATTATAATCCTTCTTGGAATAATAAAAAAAGAGTAATTGAAATTAGTCCTTCTAATAAGTTTTCATTTAAAAGCAAATATCACACACGAACCCCGTTCGACGTTTACGAACGTCACCGTACAGTGTTACGGTATGTCGCGACACCTCGCCAGGAACCGCCCCTGCGCACCCCCGGGTTATCCGTTCACCAACACAGCGTTGACAACGGCGCTTACATTTTACACAGATATAAAATTTTAAAGGGTGCCGCCGATATCATCTGTGCCCTTAATGCGCCACCGCTCGGGCTTAGCATAAATTTGTCCTGCGTTCTGCCGGTGATTTGTATTAAACTCTTCGGTTTTTTTTTTTTATTTCCAACATCTAATTTCAAATTTTTCGCTGCACAGTAAGCCCTCAGAAAACCTAGTCAATTTAAGGAAGGACGCTTAATGAACGTATATAAATATACATTATTGCTAATGCAATAAAGTAAGGTAAATTTAACCTTCTATATTTATAAAACATGTGCAAAATGGCCTGCAGTAACGTTGTCACGGCATAACCAGAGAGTAATGTTATTGATGGGCACTCTATGATAACTCCTGAATCCGCTATATCATACATAGTTGCCAACTTAAGTAAATATGGCTGCATACATAAGTACAAAGTTTTGAATATAAATATATGATGATATTGTAATGTGAATGTTTAAAATAAATAAAATGTAAGCATACAATTATAAAATATTTAGGAATTATGTTATTAAATCAATTGTTATAAGCGTATATTAGATATTATTTTTTTTTGGCAAATAAACAGTCAATAATGTTCATGGAAAACATACATATTTAAATAAAAATTATAACCTTTACAATATCATTTTATTGTCCAACTGATACGTTCAATAAACGTTCAATTAAATGTTAAAAAAAAACTTTTCTGTACATACTTCTTTATACCATATACTTCATACCATAATATGTTTATGCCCAACGTATTTATATAAACCACTACTTTATATTGAATATTAATTTTTATGTTTTAAAAAAATATTTATGTATTTAAAAAGTAAATCGGTGTATGTGTTTGTGCTATTATTTCATTTTTATTATTTTTTTCACAGGGTTTCGTGTAGGTTTTTTATACTGCCACCGTAACACGTAATAACTAACCTTTTTTAGGACAGGTAACTCTTACCTAGTTAAAAGGGTAACAGAGAGATTTTCTACATTTTTAATAATTTACTAATGGATATTTGTATTTTATTTTAATATTTTTTTAACATTAAATACCCGATACCTAATTTTGTTGATTAAAAATATTGAATTGGAAACACAATATATAATATATATGTATATTAAAAACAATAGATATAACATTAGATTTTCAAGCATTTAGAATTTTGGTGCTTGTTCATCATTACACGCATTACACACTGTATATGAAAAAAGTTTCGAGAATAGTTACTTCATAATATATCAGATGATTCTTTGTGGAGGTGTTCGGAAGCTTTCAAGATTATTAATCTTTCCTCGGTCCAAGACAGACAGAGACATCCAAGCGGGAAGCTTTAAAAGCACGCATAGACTCATTCATGGTGTCCAGAAGAAAAAGGAGGATAATAAATGATGCGCGACTCCATCGCGCGTCTCTCCGATATTCAAACGCAAATCGGATAAAGGCAGAGAGATAGCGCGAGCGAGACAGCATAAACTAATGACGTGTCGAAATTTGGTTATCCCCCCCCCTTCCTGCCCCACTCCGCAACCCCCCAACCCCTGTCCTTTCGAATCCTCTGGCATTTATCCGACGCGTCGTTCCATCATCTCGATGGCGGGAGCGCGCGTCACCAGCTAAATAAATATGGTTAAAACAGTCATTATGGGCTTTGACTAATGTGCGAGGTTTAAATGTCCTGTCTGTGTATTTTTGTGTAACGGAAAATCATTCATAAAACATTACAAGGAATTCACTAATATGGCGATTTGGTGTGAACTCTTAAACACACCTCGCGATGGATAAAACCTTAGATTAAGCATTTTTTCTAAATGCCACAATTTTTGATTTTTACAATTAGCATGTTAATTATATTCCCGAAAAAAAAACTGTAACCCATAAACAGCGAAAATAATATGAGCTTTAATTTATTCAATATGGTACAATAAAAAGTTACAACAATAAATGATATAATAACACTGAACAAGGAATTAATATAATATAATATATTAATAATGTAATATAATATAGACAAATTAAGTATCATGGTTGCTGTGAAAGTAACATGACTACTCTAACTAGGTTAAAAAACCTGTTCTAAGAACGGCCTGACGAAGGTTGCAGAAAAAATACAATACTTATTACGTACGCTAGACGTTACTAATAACAAAAGAAATCATAGGATAAATATCATAAATACAAAATACCTTTTAAAATAAATGTTAATATTAATGACACCAATAAAAAAAATAGATTTATGAAATATGTGATGTTATATTTTAAAAAAGATGTGTACAATTGTTATTTTCTCATTTCCCACAGTGTCCGCCAGTGCGTTAGGAGCATCAGTAGGTCAAGCGGGGGTCGGCCAGGGTCATGACAAGGACGGTAAGAAGAAACACACGCGGCCCACCTTCAGCGGTCAGCAGATATTCGCGCTGGAGAAAACCTTCGAGCAGACCAAATACCTGGCCGGCCCCGAACGGGCCAAATTGGCCTACGCGCTGGGCATGACGGAGTCACAAGTCAAGGTTTGTCAATAACGCTGTTTCCTTTTATTTACAACAGAGGGTAGACTATTTAAGAGCCAGTATATCCTGAGGTGACCTTGAAATTCGGCCTTTACAAATGGTGCAAATCCGTCGACAACATCAAAAAATGAACATTTGACAGTTTTTTATTTATATTAAAAATATAAGGCGATTTAAAAAAATCTAAGTAAAAAATTTTCTGTGGAATTTTAATTCGGAGATTTCTATGTATAAATTAGGCTTACGTCACATATGTAGTTTGGTTTATGAGAATTTTAAAAAATAAAACTTACCAATTTCAATATTTTTTTATGTAAACATAGGATTATTTATTTAAAAAACCAGCTTAAAGGTTTTCTAGAAATATGTTTAGTTAATCTAATTATATTTTTATATATGCCTGGTATGAAAAGCTATCTTGACAGTAGACCTCAAAAACATGCATAAAATGCAATTCGTGTGCGTTATGGCTCTTAAGCCTTTCTGGACTGCGGTTTAATTTAATAGTAATGGTTACTAGATTATTGATATTTGATTGTGTTTAAAGTTTTCAAGAGATGTGTTGTCACAAAGTATACAGCGCAGGGCCCGTCCTAAAGTAGGACTAAGAATTATTATCATACACAATCGATATGTTTATAGTAAATAACTATTCTTTATTGCGAGATATAAAATCTTACAAACAATTAGTATTAATTATACATTTTAAAAAATATTTGTAAAACTAATAAAAGATTTCTATTGTTAATATAAATACTAATAACTATTGTTAGTGTTTGCTCGCAGCCGCTCGGACGAGACCGATCAATGACCCGGCGCGGCGCGGCCACTGTAGCGATCGAACTTATGACGAGAGCGATTTCATATTATCACGTAAAGTTTACAATTTTTTACTTTGAAACCATGATGAATTTTGATATGAGGTCAAAACAAATCATGTTTGAAATCGTAGGGGCCAATAAGATGGTTGTTTTGTCTTAATTAGTCTTTTTATGTGCTGTATATTATTCCAATTTCAGAAGAAAATAGGCACTTAAAATAAAAAAAAATACTGCAAAACAGTAAATAATCCAACAGAACCTAATATTAGTTTCTCTTTATAAAGAATTTATATGATTAGCACGAAGCTAATGAATAGATTATTGTTTTCAGGGCTGGTAATTAATGGGTATTTAAATTATTGGAACTGTTCAATAACGCTTAATAACATATGCAGTTAATATTGCAATGTTTTAACTTTCTTTAGTTAGTAACTAATGCTAGTACTAATAGGAGCTGTAACTAACGTCAGCAACTGCCATAGTTTGCCTCCCCACTGCTATCTCCGTCCTTGTATTTCATTGAGACCATTACAATAACTGATATTTATATTGTTGGAATGGGGCTTTCAGTGTAATGAGCCCCTAACGCAATTAGGCTGAGCGACTCTCAGTAAGATGCTGTGTGGGGCGGGGGTGTTAGTGGAAGGAAAGTAGCGGTTAGTGGTAAGATAAACACTCGGGTTTTTTTTTACCTTGACTACTATATTTTTCTTTTAGGTACGTCAATAGCATATTTTAAAAAATCATATCTATCGAAGATCGCCATTATTTAATCATAAGAACACAGTAATGATTCGTTAATTAGTTCGCGTCTCGCAGCATTGTAATTTATTTAATATACATACGTATGTTTTGTGAATTTAAAAAAAATATATTAGTTTGCTTAGAAATCCTACAATTTTGGCCTTTCTGATCAGTAAACTTCGCATTCAGATACATTTTTAACGAACATTTATTTAGTACCTAGTTAGATGCACATGGTAAAGATGCCGATATGCTACTAAATACGAATTAAGATGATCTATGTGATTATGTGATTTTAATTACCTTATTACTACGTTTGGTGGTATCTACGTTTATATTTAAATATAGTTTAATAATGTAACAAAGATATGTAATGTAATAAAGAATAACTAAAAATGGATACAGTCTGCTATGCAAAAATGATCGCGTATTTCTATGGATGAAAAATACTCATTGGTACGCGAACTGATTCCACAACATAACCGGCAGGTTATTGCTGGCTGGACTCGCCTTTAGAAAACGATATAATTTGCTTATCCCTCCAATAATACAAATGGCACGTAGGTAATTAACATATGAACTAACTCAATAACCTGCCGGTTCTACGTTTGTTGAGTTTCATTGGGGAGTAAGCGCGTGAGACTGTATCCATTTTTAGTTATTCTTTATTACATTACATATCTTTGTTACATTATTAAACTATATTTATAGATACACGTAGTTACCACCAAACGTAGTAATAAGATAATTAAAATAGTACATATAATGAGAATTAATAACACATTTTATAAAATGTCCGTAGTAAAAGATTTTCATCTCCGTAATGGTACTTTTTTACTAGGAGATAACCATAAAAGTTACCTTAATAGTAATTTTCAAGTCATTTTAAAATTTTCAAACAAATAAGTGATTGAATATGAGACAGGTGGATACCTATATTATGTGATGCCTTATATTTTATTTATAATTTAGTTACAACTATAAGTTCACTAGTATGAGCACCAGGTTTCGCCTCGGGATGGAAGCTAGGTGCTGCGGCACTCGGAGATGAATCTGTAGGCTTTTCGTTCCATCATTCCAACGACTCAAGAACTTTCCAAAATGTCCAAAAATACATTCCTAGAATGTCACTTAAATAATTTCCATACAGTCTCCCATCCCCTTTTTCACCCTCTTAAATGTTCTTTTTTTTTTAGAAGCCGATGTCCGGGTTCATACCAAATTTCATGATTATCGGTTCAGCGGACTAACCGTGACAACCTAACAGACAAACTTCGGCATTTATAATATAATATTAATTTTAAAGAGATCACCTACTTTTACGCAAGATTATAGGTAACATTTGGTCCATCAAAGATTCGATCTCATCGCTGTATATTGGGTAATAATCGTATTAAACGCTTCACGCTTGGGCGGATCTTGTTTGACTTCGCGGAACGCATTAATATCACTTAGCTGTAATGAAATGCGTAAATATATTACATATATTTAAGTGTTTATTTAATACAAATGAAATACAAAAAGAATATACAAATTCATTATAAATAAAACATTCTAATTACCTAGAGTAGGTACCTACGTACTTATTTATATTATTGATATTCAGGACGTCTGGTACCTTGTTAAACTTGATGTAAAAAATAGAATCAATAACTAAACTGTTTTAATAAAATATTTTTTTTGGATGCGTTACATAAAAACTATAATCTCTTGATTTTGGAGCATCACATTTATATATTATAGCCAAGAACACAAAACACACATTTTTTTAAAAATATTTTTTATATTTAGTTTTATATTTTAGTTATCAATTAATTTGTAGATACATACTGTGTTTAATTTTTTTCATTAATTATAATTTTATATTATTTCAATTTAAAGTCCCATTTATGAAATAAATGATTCTGTACGTGTATGATCTTGGATGTCTCATGACGTGGCCGACAACTTTCCTGCTTCATGGCATCAATTGGAACTTTATATGCCCAACTGATACGAAGCACGCGTATGTAGACCCACATTTCAAAGACTTCCAGTTGTTTAGGAACTGTGTCCGTGAGGGTCCACGTCTCTACCCCGTACAGCATCGTATCAACCTAACCCGTAGATTTAGGTGTATTTATATCATGGCCACACAATACACTCTTCATACTAACAAACACAGCCCTTGCTTTCTCTCCTTAAGGAATCTTAGATTTTTTTTTTTTTGGCTCTCTATCACTTTTTATACATTTGAATATAATTGTGTGGGTACCTACCTAAGCACCCCCTCGACAACAAATATATAATAACTCTAACTTAAACTAATTACAACTTTTTACCTAATTTGTAAGTCAAATTTAACTAGACTTCATTGTCGTATATACCACTAAAGCAATGACCCTCCTATTATCTTCTAATACATTTTAGTATTAGTTAATTTTAAGAGTGCCCTCTGTCCTATTAATAACGGCGCTCGTACGAGAGCCCGTTTGCGCCACCCCTCACACCCCGCCACACCCCCGAGCGGGGATAAATTGAATCGTATCACCCCCAAGGGTGGGGCACAAGAGGGTTTGCGCCGCGTGCGTCGCTTCGTTACAAATGAAATCCTTCTTCGGGGATTTGTATTGTATTATGTGTGACCGATTCTGTGTGGAGACTCGCACAACCGCCCCATTAAGTTTCTTCCGCATTTTATTATTATTTAATTATTTTTCTTTTTTTTTTGCCCCTCTTATAGAAGTGATTTTTAACTTGAGGTAATAGGTACCTACTTAGCATTACTTACAACAAAGATTGACTGCTAATTAGTATTTTTTTGTGTATAGTATTATTTTTTTCTTTGCGATTCGTTCACAGACCGTCTGAACAATGATATCACAGCTACTTAAAAGTTTTACTCTTATTAAATATCTTTCGATTAATACGCATTAACGTTTTATGTTTTGATAACAATCATTAGGTTCAATTCTTTTTTTTTCCAGAACAATTCGCCGCTGGAATGCTTTTCGTAGGTGTTCCAAGGCTGTTTTAAGCATAGGCTGCGAGTTGTTAAGCATTAATTTTTCCTCGCCTACTTAACTCGACAGAATCACCGAAGATAACCGACGATATTTACGATAACCTTTTGAAAGTTAAAACTTACAAATCAAAGTTAAATCTCTGACTCCGTGTAAATAATTTTAGCGTTAAATAAAAAAAATAATGCTAACCTCGCTTTACTCTTCCAATCCTAATCTTACTAAATGTTATTTATATTTTTAAAAATGGACATTCCTTATCAATTTAAACAATTATTTCATGCAGTCAAATACGCAAGAAATATTCCTTTTCGATAATAATAATAAAATTAAAAAAAAAATAACTTGGGGGTGATGTTAACGAAAGAGAACTTATTCGATGCACCGTACGCACTCAGCACCAATTATTTTGTATAATGCGATCCGCTTGACGATGTTAAAGTCAATCTGTCTCAGTTAGTCCGCAGTTTAGGAGAGGGGCGAAGAGGGGAGAGGGAACACAGCACTATGGTTAGGAGAGGGGAGCGAAAACCACCGAGGGATTATCCGATAAACATTCAGACGTTTAAGATAGCGGCCTCTATGGCGCGCTCGCTTTTACACGCATTTGAATTATAGACTTACCGGAATTAAACGCCAGCGGAGAGAGTTTACACTGTCGGAAAGCGAAAAGTTACTCAAATTATATTATAGTTTTTGTATTCTCATCTATCTTACTTTAGCTGTACGTAGGTACAGTCGACAGCAAACAGTTGTATATATCGTGCGTCCCTCACGCACTCCTTAGCTGTTTCATTAGCCTAAATGTAATTCAAGTTACGCATAGAATACCGTGCTTAAAAGAATGCAGGATATCTATAATAAAAAAAACAAAGCATTGATTTAACCATCTTAGCCGTAACCAATGTAATAAGGCTGGCTGTGATATTGTTTAAAACTATACCTTTTATTTCTGGAATCATTAAAAATCTATATTACTTGCGATGTGAGCTTCTTACTCATACTCTTACCCTTCATTCACTCTCACAGTTAATCACGCTTCTCTCACACACCCATTACACGACTTTTTATATGTATAACAATTACACGATAATAATCCCTTAATCTGGGAATTATATTTATTGGCTATATGTTATATTAATGGTAATAGTAAATGTAGGCATTTCATTTGCGCGATAGCTTAGAAAGAGTGACTCATCGTCCCGTGCACAGCTACCCTTCTTTCTCCTGCCGCCAAAAGAGCATTCATCTCTTCCAATAGCGTTTCTTTATTTTTGTCAAATGGGTCAAAGTACAAATTGTATACTTTTGAGAGCTATTGTGTGTACCTAGCTGTAAATCACTCTCGTATCAAATACGCACCAGGCCATTAAACTAACACGGTATTAGTAAATCCTATTAAACATTGCAGAACGCAATATTCAAGTAAAAGTCAAGTTTATTATAAAAAAAAAATACCATACAATGTACCTAATTTATAAAAAAAAATGGTATATTATTTTACACGAAAAAAATCATAAACAGTTGATATTTTTTTTAATACTGTGTACCTACCTATTGCATTTAGTATATAGGATGGCCCAAAACGATTGAGCCTCCTTGAGGAAGGTTGAAGGTTGAACCCACGAGTGGAGGAATTATGTAAAATATTATCGATTTTTTTTTATGTTTGAATAAATCTTCGAAATATTTTTCTGCTAAATATAAATGTATAAATAAAGATGGTGTTGTTTGACCCGAAGGGCCAAGAGTACAGGCGCAACGCCGTCCGTGGGTAATTTATTATATTTATATCACTGACGATAACATTTTTTTTTTTGAGAATTTAATAGCCATAATAGAGCAATTCATAAACTTTCTGTAACCACCTATCTTACTATTCGCTATTATTTTTTTTGAACGGCACTTTACCTTAATATTTTTGAATTTATTTATTTTTAAATATATTTTGAAAGAATCGATCAATTCTATTTTTTTTTGTGTCCTTGCAGTAAAATGATTAAAAATGACTAATTTTATTTTAAAATTTAAAAACTTATATATATAACTGAATTGTGACAAACGTTGTGGCTTAATGCATATGTCAAAACATATTTTTTCAAAGTCGTGTGTATCCCAAATGTTTTTTTAATCTATCGTGCATCGTTTGAATAGTGCTAATTTTATTCCTATAATGATTGATAAGCTCGTCCGCATAATCAAAAGCACTCAATCTCATTCGAATTATCGTTACGCATATGCTCCGCTCCACCTTGGTCGCCTGCCCGCAAACGGCACACAGCCTTTGTGCCTCGAACCGCCGGCGACGCCTTTTTTCGCTTAAACTGTCGGTTAACTATCGTAGATGAATGGGCATGTGGTCTACTGGGCTGAGGGCGATCAAAACGTCGTTTTCCGTGGGCTGGCCACGCCCCTGGCCATGCGAGAGTGAAAGAGACGATCCAACGACTGCCTTGTTTATTTAACAACATACAATGTAATTATTATTAACGTTGTGTTATTACAATGTGTGGAATTGAATGATTTGGTGAATCTCATTTTCATATACATAAAACAAACATACATACATGATTTGACATATACGTAAAACATACATGCATCGTTTTTTACGAATACGACGTAAGTCCTATCTACTAATTTGTATTTATATAATAGATGCAACTCATGGCCGATATAATACCACCGCATGCAGTTTCATCAATCAAAGGATTCATATTATGTCATCAAAATTCCGAGAATTAATTGTCATATATTTTACCTCCTACCCCTAACCTCCTATCATGAATAGAGCACGACCTGAACGTATTTTAAGATATGTAATTATTTGTTATATAATGTTCTAACTCGTAAAAAAATGAATACTGTAGTAATACATTGTTCTTTAGCACTGTTCTAGCGTTACATTGTATTGTAGCTATATATGGTATGGAGCTTTTCAGTGCATTATTTTTTATGGTATTACTTGTGGTATTTTTTGAGGTGTTTTATGGTGTATCAAACTATTGGCACTAAAAAAATGTCATTCCTATACATTAAAAATAAAAATCTTAACTTATCTTATCACTTCAAAAAACTATTTGTATTTTGTAAGAGTATTTTTTGGAGGATTATAAATTTACACCAAATGGTAACACTAATGCTCTTAACGTGACAAGCGTACGCGATGATGCGTGTGAGTTAGAATTCCAACAAAGTCCGTTTTAATCAACAATGTTTCTGCGTGTCGTATTGATTCATTCACTGTCTAGGAAATATTTTGTAAGGCCCAAAAAGAAATTTTATATCTAAAAATAAATAGCCGGACAGTGAATTTTTATATTCTTCTTTTGGGAAGATAAGTACTATTTCAATTGCAATTCATTTAAAAATACGCCCAGACTTATTTGCCATATGAGAGTAAATCAACGAAATTTGATTTTTTGCAGCCTTTTGTTACCGTTCAGCTCGCTAAACTTGTTCTTCCCCCTTTCATCCGTGTCGACTGCAGAACGAGTTTATGATTATCTAGTAATTGATTTCGCAATTAAATAGCAGTTTTGGCGTTGCATTGGTATTCGATTGAGTTTGAATTGAAAGCGATTATATTTTAATGATCCACAAAAAAGCTTAATATTTAACTTAGTCCATGGTCATCTGTGTAGCTTTGCATCAACAACAAAGAGGTGCAAATTTTTATTACATCAGAAAAGAGTCAGCACGCTATTACAACTACATATTTGTTAATTTAACAAAAACATGACTGATCTGTAGATGGACCTAAAGAAAATCCTCTAACAAAGGAAACTTTAGTGGGTTGTAGAAGGTGGGCCAAAGGATATTTCAATTGAATACAAATTTTTTTTTTGTTTAATGCTTATAATAATGCCTATAAGTGCAATTATTACAATTCATTCAATATAAATCCTTACATATTTTTTAAAATAAATAGTTACATATTATACATTACCATAGCTTTGACATGTCTTCGCAATAAAGCAGTGGTATTTGGTTTACTAGCAGTTACGCGTGGTTTTAATCTAGAGAGCCCGACTGGATCGAACCGGCTTGTTCATTTTTTTGGGCTCTATCAATATTTAACGGCATTTTTCTCAATACAGTCGACTGGATAAGTAATTAGATAAATACAATTAAACTAGGTAATGGCCCTAAAATCGCATAAAAAACAACACATGCATTATTTTTTATATAAAAAAATAAACTAGGGCGGTATTTTTACTACTTTTTTAGAAGTAATACTTTACCTTTTATAAATCCTAACAATAAAAATTCACAGATTATTTTTGATGCGAAACGCACCAAACGGTCCAACGCTATCGTAGATTCGCTGATCCATGTCTGCGTTTCGTCGGCCATATTGTCGCCGAAAAAGGGCGGCAAAACGAGGCAGTCAGTCCACTGAGACATCTGTCCTTATAATTGAGGGATTAGCGGGGTAATTGAAAGGACGCCCTGTTGCTGTGGGCGACCGTACCAACGTAAGCTCGCGTGTTTTGGGGCGTGGTTGTACTCAAAGGATACATTTAGGCGGAGGTACATACCTAATTGAAAAATAATGTTAAATTTAAAAATGAGTTGGTCATGCAGAATTACACCACGCATATTAGGTTTAAGATTAAATTCACATTTTCATCAATTCAAATTACATTAAATGGTTAAAATATTACCAATAGTTTTCATAACTCAACTCAAACCTGGGCCTCACAGCTACTCAACAGAATTCCGACCGATAACTTGTGACTTTACAACCATCGTACCATGCTGCTACTGCGATCAAACTAGGATATGGTACTTATTAAAGAATAGAATATTGAAACTTTGTTTATTTGTTATTTTTAATTGGCGTATTTGCTCGATAGCGTTTTAGGTTTTTATTTAGGAATGTTTTGGAATGCTTTATTTAGGAATAAAAATGTTTGAGGTTAATTTTTATTCAGCATAATCCAGTATACACGAGGCGCACATCAAAAGCGTGCGCTTTAAGGTAGGTTCGTGTAACTTTTATTATTTAATGTATGACCAAAGGGTTGATCTTTTTTTTAGAAGCGCTGATAAGCAGTTACATTTGCATTTGTTTGTTTTATATATTTACAAAAAAACCACTAATATACCTTTAATTAAGTTTGTGTATTATGGGTGTGTCGTTAATGCTAAGAAATCGCAGTTGAATATTTTTTAGGGCCCAGGGTATTAGACCCAATGAGAATTTGACCCGGCATGATATTCAAGTATTAAAAAATATTTTTCCAGAAAACCCCTAAAATTTTGTATTTTCTCATAGACAACAATATTAAAATTTAAAGTACATAGAAAGAAAACTCATAGGTTCGTTTTGATTTCTCTATCCATGTACCATATACCAATAGCAAAATGCGCGAAAATAATCAAAAATGTTATGTTAGATTAATAAGTAATTTATTCAGACGCGACCCAAATCTGTAGATTCCATTTATGCCCGTCGTAAATTGATAACGCTCTCTCTGTCTATCGCAGTAGTCACCCCATAAAAAGGGCTCTACCCCTCTCGCTTGGCCTGTTAAAAATTCACATCGTCGCCGGCCGCAAATACCGCGAGCATTTTAAGCCTAAATCTGAATCCCTTATCGAGATATTCAATAAAAATGTAAATAACTTTGCCGACAAGGGGCTTTATTACTTTATCCGTCATATTTTGTCCATCCTTCCCCTCCCCCTCGTCCGCCCCCCTCCCCCTTTCTACCCAGAGCGTATATAGTGGAGGCTTTGTTTAGAATTTGTATCGAGTGAATTGGATACATTTTGTAAATTGTTTCTAGCAAGTAATCTCACCGAAGCAGTACCTAATTGAATCCAAGTTTGTTAACTTATTGTATCTGTTAATGAGATAGTGTCTCAATTTGTGCACGTGAGTTTATGTAGCCAAACGCGTTCGAAAATCCAGTCATACATACACACACCCTCTAACACACATCTGAACAGCATTCAAAAAAGGCCTCAAACTTGTGTGGGGCCAGAAAGGAAAATTATAGGCCTACAATTAACATTTAGAACTGATGCTGTGCCTATTAAAAAAATAAAAAAAAACCCACCCCTGGGACCTATGGTTGGTGCTATCAAAAGTTACTAAGATAGTTTTAGGGCCTTATCCAAGGAATAATATAAAATTTAAATGAATTCGACATCTTATATACTAAGAAAGTTATACTAAAATTTCACTTTTTCGAATCCCCCCCTCCATTTCCGCCCCCTGGTGTGATTTTGCCTATTAACAAACTTGACCGAGATTTTGTGCTGTTGAATTTTATGTATCAATTTTAAAGTGATTGGTGTAGAATTACGGCAGTTATCGCGTCCAAAAGAAAGTGATATACCTATATCACTATCTATCTATATAATTGTATAATTGAGTTGTAAAGTTATTTGACTTATATTTGATGATTGTTTTTAAATAGCGGCAAATCGCCTGAAAAGATAAATGACACAATCTTTGACAATATTGAATAATTTTTTAATTTTTTGATAAAGTGCTGGATAGCATAATATTTATAAAGGTTCTAAAGAGGTCCTGTACTTGAGAATGCAGGATGTCGGTTTAAACCCAGCGCTGAGTTTTATAAAAATGCATTTTTAACTCTCACCTGTCCTCTTTAGTGTAAAATATTGTCAAATATTATGTAACCATTTAATTAGATGAAATAAGGAAAGGATGATATTTTAACAAAAAATATAGATATATAAACTTGTAATCAGGAGGTTCTTTTGAATTCTATGGGATGTGAAAAGCGTGACATGGTACCCATTGCAATAGGTAGCTTTCAGATAGATTTACGCACACTATAAGAGATTGTTTTATCGTATGTTCGCTAATTTAGACATATCGTATGTTCATCTCTAATTATTATCTGACTCTATGCTCCGTTTTCCGCTGCGTATGTATTCGTATCGTACGCTCACTTAAGATTACTTATTATAATCGGATTACGTTAACCGAGCTTGCGTCAAACTTACGATCAGATCTATTTAATTGCTCGAGTTCGTTTGTAACTTAATGCTTACTGGTATTATAATAGCGATATTAAGCGTTTACAATATTATTTTCTCCTACACTAAAAGATATTTTTTTATTTTAACCTAAAATAATATCAGCAATCTTCTTCTTTAACGAAATTAAATGCCTACTAATTTCGCACGACTCGTAAAAAGTGTATAAACTATAATCTCAACAATTTTTTTTGTTATTATTTTGCACTTAGTTATTTAGATTTGCATTAAAAGCAAACAAGAAAATATAAATATATTAATACAGGATGATATATGCCCTTTTTTCTAATAAATTGGCTATCACTCTAGAAAACGCCAAGGTCTAATTGGGCGACACTCGTCGAATATTCGTAAATGAAAATGTACCGAAATTACGCATAATAACATTATCTCTTCGTGATATTGTCTGTTGTAAGTAAGAATAGGGAGTGACAAAAATATGTATGTGTATGATTTCCAATTATTGTAATTTAAACGATATGTTGCATCCCGGTCGCACGCGTAATCGTCGGTGAAAATTTATTCCAGCCTTTTCTAGATTTTTCCAGCTTCCCAACGAACGCCTGGCGGGGTTCGAATCGTTTGCATTTGGAATACATATCACGCGATTAAGTATCCTTCTCTTCAAAACGCACACACTCAACACTCTCAATGCATTCAATAAGCTACGTATGGAAATATCAATTTATATTTAGGATCAGCGTTTTTTTTTTTAGCGAATAAAGCATCCTTTTTTGCAAAACAGAACCATATTCAATGAAACATGGTTTATTCAATCTTACCGTATGTAAGTAGTACAATATAATAGATCATTTTAAAACATATGAAAAAGCTAAATGCAAGGCACTTTTATTTTGTCCGTAAAATACTAGTTTTAGTGCATTATTTTGTAAAAAAAAATACCGTTAAAAACAAATAAAAATATTTTAGCTTTATTTAAATTAGCCCTCGCCGAAGAAATCCCCTCGCCACCCCTGTTCTGAATCTGATATAAGCAAATTTAGTTTACTAGAGCATGGGGCTTAAATAATTGCATTTTAACGGTAACCTTATAATTCAACTTGATAAAAACTATTATTTTATTTAAATTGTGATTACTTTTTGAAATTATTTTAATCGAATAAAATATCAGCTTGTCTCATTTAGTTATTGTATAAAAAAATATGTTGAATTAATAAGCCAGTATGAAACATCGTAACATACAGCGGCATTATGCCGTGTTAAATTGTACAATCCATTACAGTAAAATAATGTTATTGTTATCGTGTCGGAGAATTATTGTCCGCTGAATATGCGAGGATTTCTTTGCGGACGATGATAAGAGACATTAATAACGTCTATTACCGCGTCACACATTTGAAACTTCAGCTATCGTTGATCGCTGAAAATATTTTCGCATTAGAATTTTCAGCAACGAATACATACAGAATTCAAATTTGGTGGAACTAACGAACCCATTCCATTAATACTCAGAATCTAAATCTGATATATATGATAATGAATATAAAATAATATAATATAAATATATAAAGATAATATAAATAAATATATACGATATAATGATATATATCTAAATCTGATATAGGTTATTGGCCGCTGGCTGGCCATTCTGTCTCTTTTTAATTTCAATATGCCTACAAAGTAAAGACCACGTAATCTAAATATATTTACTAAGCCAATTTTCTCTTCATTCTCTCATTCTCTCATTCCCCGAATCTCCCTCTTGTATAGTGAATTAATTTGTGGCATAATTGCCTAAAGCTAAGTAACTTTCAATTAAAAAAAAAATGTCTTGATGTCTTGAGTAACTGTGAAAAATGTAAATAATATTGTATATTTAAGTTTTTGTTTTATACTCATTAATTTAGTTTTCTTCATAAATACGATGTTATTAATTATATTATAATCTGAGGTAGCATAATGTAGGATTTAATTTTTTTCTCTTCGTATATTAATGGAACTACTATGTAGATTTCTTTTAATAATTACATAAATAAATAATTTTGCTATATATTACACAACAACAACGATACATTATATTTCTTAGTTTTAAGAATTGTATCGCGATATTAAAAGTTAATGAACTACCTTTCTTTTGTACAGACACAATAGGAATCATTATCATTGTCTGTAACGGTGTTTGGTTTAAATATTAATGTGAAATAGGTAGTTTAGGAAATTACAAAGATCGAGTCATAACATCATCTTACGATCTCAAGAAAAGGATATCATTTTTAATAACCAGCTCAGCTTTTGGAAATAAATAATAAAATAAATCACAAATACAAGTAACATTTTGGCGGTGGACTGACTTTCCTACGACAAAATAAAAAATATGGAACGTAAAAATTTAGGACAAATATAATCTAACCGTCATTTTGAAATAACATATATAATTTACTTTGTTATATTATGTGTGCCTACGAGATTCGTGTAGAAGCCCAATCTTAATAACCAGTAGAGATTAAAGATTGGAAAGTGCCTAAACCGTTGCCCGCGAATCATTCACGCGGCTGTCGGAGATCAAATGATAAAGCTGAATCTGGGGGATTTGTTAGGCAGACGACTTTAAACAAGTTTTGAATCCGTTTCGGCAGATACAATCGAATCCAATCTCCGGCGACTATTCCTTGTTGCAAGAAGACTATTTTTTTTATTTATTTTAAATTTCCACGAACATAACTTCGAGAAAACTTTTCTCTTTTTCGTTTTCGTATGTATATCCAATCAATGAATTAGAAATAATGAGATTTTAAATGTGTATATAATATATTAATACAAACTATTACCTCACATAATATTTCACTACACACAACAAGGTTTTACGCTGTAAACAGTTACATGACAATACAAATTATTGTTGGTTTACAACATAATAAAAAAAAACAATATAGTGTTTAAAACCATGGTTACCTCCATGGATAATGTCACAAAATTTGTACAAAAACATTTGGATAAGAAGGCAAATTAAATAAAGTACTAAATTCGTAAATCTGAATAGCAGATTTAGCGTAATCGTGACTACAAAAATGTTGCTACACACACCCAAACACAAATTAACTAAGGCAACTTCAAAATAGTTAAATTTTTTTTTTTAGAAAATGACTATGACCTATGTCACATGCGCGGATTCGATCCCGCAACGTTGGGCTAATGGTCCAACGCCTTTATCCACTAGACTACGACGATCTGATTTAAAATGGTGGATGAATGGGAATTCGGTTTCAAATTCGCAACAGTTGATAAAATCAAACGCAATTGAGGCGAAACGAATTTGGCGAGAAATATGGGAGGCGAACCGCGATAAGGTAATAATATAACCAGAAGCACAAGTGACTTCACGCGACCAAGCATTCGATTCCTATACAATGGTGTTAGCGTGTAGTTTGCGACCGAAACAGTTTGAGCTGGTGATATTAAATTGATAATTTATTAATCAATATTCAACTTCTCAATACTTTTTATAAAAATAAATGGTAGATGGTGGATCAACCATTCGGCGTGTTATTTGCCGTGTGCCATCTATGAAATGGAAGATAAGTTTTTTGAAACTGTGAACAAAATTATGCTAATTCGGGGGTTGCATCCAATGAAATACAAGAATATGTTTATTATTTTTTTGGAGAAATCATTTTTGGGCTACTACTAATTGTGCTACAAGCCATATACAAGTACAATCACCATACAGATTGTATTTAAAATCACTACTGTACTTTTAGCAGGTTGATAAAAATAGACAACTAAACTGGTATCATAAAAAAAATATTTAAAATTAGGAAAAAAATGTTCATATATTTTTAAATTAATTCTGTAATTAGTTTGAACATCGCATTAAAGCGACTCCTATGCTTGGCATGACTTGACGTGACTTAGTTTGTTGTTTCAGACAGATCGGTCGATGCACTCGGATGCGACGGATTTTCAGACTTAGCTTAACTTAACTTAGATTATATTTCAATTAGTTTTTCTGGTATTTGAGAAACATTAGTCCAATCCCTGAAAGGACAGAAGTGATTTTAAATATATCCTTTAAGCTTCTTTACATTAATGTATAAAAAACTACTATCCCCATCCTTTGGGCGAAAGAGTTGATTTTTTTTGTGTAGTTTGATTATCTCGAAAATCAACCATAGCCTTTAGATCACATCGAAAGCTGGTCGGAAAATATAGGTATTTAACACAAAGTCCACAATTTTTTAGTATGAAAATGACAGCGCTCATCATTAGGGTGCGATCATATCCGAATTTCAAACACAACATCCGAATTTCAAACGCGGTTATTGGAACGTTTTATTTATTTCTGGCCAGTTACATTTAATATAAACTCAACTATGAGCGCAAATAGAAATATGTAAAAGAATGTTCAGTGCCACGTTATAATTATTATAAATCGAAATATTAGGTCCGTGTTTATTTATTTATTATTAAAATTTATGATGAATGTCATTATACCATTGTGACTATGTTTTTTTTTATTTTAATCTACTCAACCCATTACAAGTTGAAACCTCAGACAGGCGCGTTATTCTGGAAAGAAAATACCATATAGAAGCAGTTCATATTAAGTGATTAAGTTCAATAAAGTCATTAAATATGTCTCCTGTTTTCTTCTGTTTCCTATATGTATTTAGTTTATCCCAGGCACTAAATCGCAAACGCCGATAAAAGGCGTCGATTGGCGCAGATTGGGGAAATTGCCGATGGGATGGGGATTGGGGATTGGGATGGGATGCTAAGGAATCCCCACCCGCATGCACTTACCTACTCTGTTCACTCCGTTCACACGCCACCTTCCCTACTAAATTACCCGCGTATCTTTTACGATAGTGTACTACGCGATAACGTCGTTTGTTTTTCAGAACCTAATAACCTGGTTATTCTAAAAATAATTATACATTTTTGAACCTAAAAATGTTTCGTAATTGGTAATCGTTTGAGAGTTATCAGTGCACTATTGAGTTGATATCCTTGTAGCTTGATTTATTAATAACAGCAATCGAATTATTATTTAAATTAGCCCTTACAAACGAACAATTTATAAGATCCAACTTTCAACAACACCCATAATTGTAACGTCTGTAAGTTAGTTTACATATTATTATTACACATTTTACATATTATTATTACCTAATATTTCGGTTGGTTGGGCCCGTTATCCAACTTTACCCAACCTTTCAATAAATTGTAACGTGTCGAGCTTTCAATTTTTTTGAGGTAAGATGAAAACGTTCTCTGCTAATTCACGCGCTCGAATGAGCACCATCGATATATTCAACACTACCTTCCCGGCATTTAAGAGAGTGTCTACCTGGCTACGTAGAGTGTAGCCAGGTAGACACTATATAGTAGTCTATGTAAGTAGAATTTCAATATTTGTAAAAAGTATTTCTAATTCTTGTAATTATGTAAACTCCTACTTTCCAATACCAACCACGTTCCCGAATATATTTTTCTATTTTATTAATTTTGGAGGAAACTATCATTGGTTTATATTTTGTTTTTTTCATTCTTATTTTATTTATGTAGTTTCCTGAAATAAATAAATAAATATTTTGTTATCTATCCTTATTGAATTTTAATATACCTATGCTTTTTATTTTATTTTATTTTATTTTATTATAAATATTTACATTTTAATTACTAGCCTAGCTCTGTGTTTTGACGCCCTCGGGCTGTGATTAAAGAAAACTCTCTCGCGGTGACATCCCGTAATGCGACTTAAATGAAAATCCGCCCAGCCCGGCGCGCTGTCTGTCGCCAGGGACGGCGGGACACGAAAAATTAAATTTTAATTACGATTTTAATTAGTGCACGTTGTCCCCGTGAGCCGTTAAAAAGCCGCGCGCATGAAAAAAAAACATGGCGGCGCCGCGAGGAAAAAATTAATATTCTAAGATTAAGGCTGTAACAAGTTGGAACTTAATTACGGAAGACGATTCTTAAGGTTGGGATTATTGTAGGAATCACGGGAAGATTGCTGTTATATCTCAACTTGCTTATAATCCAGTTTTTGTTGCAACCATAGACTTACGAGTAAGTTTCCATTTCCGAGATTGAGGTGAAACATTCAGTTAGACTCTCACTCAGTTATTAATTATCCTGTTAGTTTTGGTACGTCAGTAAAGTTTTTAGGCCTGCACTTAGATAATAAATTAAACTAGAATGAGCATATTGGTCATTATTTTATAGAAAAATGCTATTATTTCTGCGATTGGCCGCCGAGATTTATGCAAACAACTCTTCAAGTCGCTTGGTATACTAACATTGTACGTACGACATATTTGTACTTTATGCTCTGTGCGATTTCTTTGATAACAAAGAGATCGCACGACAATATTCATTCTCAATAATTCTCATAAATACGCTATAAGACCTCATATCAATAAATTAAAAAAAACAAGTACGTACATCGAACTAAATATTTGAAACAAACTTTCTGAAAATACCAAATTAATATATAATTTAGGGCTATTTAAACACAACCATTAAAGAATATTTATTGGGTCGAAACCTTTATTCATATTCAGAATATTAAGCTGGCCACAAAGTCTAGTATTTTACTTTTTAGTTGGTTTTCTTTTTATATCCAAAAAATATATAAACTGTTGATTAGTAATATATCGTTGATCTCTGTATAGTTTTCTTCCCTTTTATATGGACTATAAATATTTCAGTCATCCTTTTAGTGAAATGTAATTCTTATGTTAGATCTTGTTACATTGTTATTTTTATCTTAATATTAATGTTGGTGCGAAGATAGCGGATACATCTGCTGCTCTAATATTGAATTACACTGTACACAAATTACGTACCTAGGAAATATGGTAACCAATCGAAAGAATTTCACAGCGATTACGATGAAGCATACATATTTTTCGCATTTTCTTAGATTTGGCACTAGAAATGCTACTTGGGTATAATAGTTATTAATAATCTCTTACATATGGTAACTATTTCAGTTTCGATTTGAGCATATTTTTAACGATTTCGCAATTATTTACATAATACGTTAGGTATAATTCGTCCTGCAATAGGAACTCGGTACCCTGGTATACCATACCCCTAAGCGCATTTCCTCCGGAATTTTCCCTTTTTATTTTTATATTTTCTTTTCCGCTCTTTGGAGCGCGGATAAATGAAACTTTCAGATGCCCTTAATAAAAATGCAAATTTTCCGCTTTAAAAATGATCTAAGATATTAGTTAATTGGGGGACGCCTCTGGGATTTGGGATCTTTCCTTTTTTTATGCAGAGGTAGGCACGAGGTGGTACGGTTATCTCATTTGCTTTAATTGCTTAAATGCAGGATATTTATTAAATATATTTAAAAGTTGTTTTCACAATAACTACTATGTTAAATCAAAAAAGGATTTTGAATATATATTCAAAATTATTGGATGATCGACAATTAACGATATGTACAATGATAGGAAATTGACAATACATATCAGTTAATCTGAAATCGATATTTATAAATATTATGGGTGGATGTAAAAATTATAATTCAAATTACTTACTTAACATTAATAATAGATACATATAATAAATAAAAAAGATAGATATTAATTAGACCTAATTCATTAAAATAGTAAAATAATAATTTATGTTTGTTTTCTAAAAGAAATGGATACCAACTAAATTAAGTCACTTCAAAATATATCTGTAATTTTTCTTTCTACGAAGGCCTACTTACATTTTATATAATAATACTTAGTATTTTGTTTTTCTGCGTGACTCATTTATTTAAATACATCTAAAATAAGCAGCCGGACTCTTTGTTTTATATAATTGTAGATTTTGAGCTAGACATGTGACGCAAAATAAATTCTATGGCAGAAACAAGAAATTGAAGCCGTACTTAATAGAGTAAATACGTATTCGTACGCATTTATTATCTCGTAGTGTTTTTTGTTTATCCTTTGTATTTTCTCTTGTACAGGTCGTTTTAAAATCACTTTAAATTATGAAACTGTTTGCTTTTTCCAATAAATCACGATGATTTAAAGATGTTTGTGACTTGATCTGCATCTTGTTTGAGTTGGTACTAAACAACGGTTTCCAATTTCATCTTAGTAGAAAAGCAATCGATGGTAGTAGCAAACAAACCATGATTTGCGCAGATAGGCAGAGAAGATTTTCCAAATATTTCCGGAATCGACTCAAACGTGTATAAACATTATTTTTCCAAAATAAATATTTTTTTCATTATACTGGCTTAATTATTGATATGTTTAAATTTACCTCATAAAAAGACAGAAGTAATTTTAAATACATCCGGTATAAAGTTTTATTTTCTGTATTATCTGCCATAGCAAACAATTTACTTTATAAAACTGAAAATATATTTTTGTGCTTTGTCTATTAACTGCCTTTTAGGTGACATTTCTTTTTTAACTCGTTCTGTGATTCGGAGAAGTAATTAAACCTAATGGACCCATGGATTACTTTGGCCATTCTCAGTAGAGTGATGGACGGCATTTGCATCAATAAATTGGCGATCACGCCTACCTTGATTTGTTTTCGACGGCGTGTTTGCGCAAACACGCCGATCGCTACTATTTTTTATCAGAGCCTTAATGGTAGGTAAATCAAGCCACGAATTTGAAACTGAGTTTCAAATTATACACGATCCAACAGAGCAAACTTCGCACATTCTTTAATTTTGTTTTAATCTTATTACGAGATCAATTATTTATTTGATCAAGTAAAATTATCCGCTGAAATTTGTGTGATTTGTTCAATGAAAAAAAATCTAAAAAGAAATCCAGAGTGATGATATAATATTTAAAAGTTTTCTGGAATTACCTAAATTACTTGTGGAATATTATGCGTCTACAAAAATGTACACTTTAAACTCGAGGTCGATTAAACCGTCTCTGGAAGAATATTCTTCCGTTATAAACGCTGTCTAAAATAACCAGAGCCAAAGTAGTTTACAAAAACGTAAACTAGAATGAATCCTTGTCGGGGTCACCAATGTACCAATTGCAAGAAATAGTGTTATTAAAATGTGGCGTGCAAGTATGGCTCTCCGAGACCACACCCACGCTAAAGGTCCCGACAGGTGGAAAACTGCAAATATCATGATATTAAACTATATTTATAAATAGATTTTCACCAGAAAAGCTTATAACCCCAAAAATTACGTTCGATGGTGGTCTGATTGAAGAATGTCTCAACAGTAAAATGTTTGTATCAAATTCGCTTTGCCACTTTTATTGGTTACAAGATTATTGACACAGAAGGTGTCTTATGTTCAGTTCGCATAAATTTTCAAATACATACCTGCAACACAATTATTTTGACAGTTAAATTTTGTTGCCGCCATAAAGTCGTTAGACTCCATCTTTTTCTTAGGGTTCTGTATAATTTCAAAAACTAGAAACTGAACCACCATACCGTACCATACCGTACCGTTTATAGTACCGTATGGTTTCAAAATGACTCTAGATTATTCTAAATTAGATAAATTCCTTGATGTTGCAACATTACGTTTAATGACTGATATTTTTACAAATTCTATGTCTATCACTTAAGTCAATAGTTTTTTTTGTTGGTAATATTTTAACGATCACACAAACCAACAATAATCCAGAAAAACTATAAAGAACTATCCTAACTCATAATATACCAAATTTTGCAGTAATAGATTGATTAATAATTGTGAGTTACACAGTGATATAAACTAACCTAACACGAAAGTGATAATAAATAATGAATCGGTAAAATGAAAAGAAATAAGTTTTTATTTAGACAAAAATTCCATCATTTGGATTTATTGCTTTTATACCCCTATTAGCTATTATAACTTGAATATACTTTTCATTTCGTACCATCAACCTAAAATATCTTAAAGTTTTTTGAAGTTTACCTAATTTCTTAACGCCTAAGCATTTCAATTTTTACGCCTTTGTTTTACACGTTGATAGAAAAGCCCATCATATTCTGAGAGAGGTCAGACACGCGGTTCCAAATCAGCCTCCTTTCCATTTAGCATGGCGACCGATTCGTCAATGAACGCGTCAAATCAATCAACTTTATGCCAAATTTATCTACGAAACGAACGTCGGAATAGATACATAGCTGCTCTACCTAACTAATTGACAACTTCTTTGGAAAATATATCGATAGAAAGGAAAATATTGTCGAGCACTGGTATATTAATGTTTTTAATTTGAATACCGACTTCCTTTTAATTTGAATACCGATCAATGAAATTTATCCATGCCTAGTTGAAGACACTTGAATCGCCTGATTACTTAGGCTTGTTGTTTTAAAATATTACAATGTTAGGCAAATAAATGCAAAAACATATGATACAACAAAAAATAACAACAATTAAAAAATATTAATGGGCGTGGCACTATATGAATAATAATTAAAAATAACGTTCTCAGGTGAAAAAAAATACCAAACACTATGCACGCTGAGATCTCGCAAAGGTTGTAACAGAGAGCAGATTTTTAATTCCTATCGGGCGAAGAGGCGATCAATCTCCGTAGAAATTGAATCGAGACTGAATGAGATCAGACGTCGATAAGAGTGGGAACTATAAAAAATGTACGTGGGGAAACATGTTCAAAAAATAAATAATATATGAAAGCTATAGCTTTCACAATATAACTTTGACGGCATTAAGAAACGACACAAAAAAGGATACGCTAGTTAATTTGACCTGATTGGTCCACCGTAATATAACCACATAAAAGGCCCATTTCAGGAATGCATCCGTCCACATTGCTCTTCTTGGGTTGTTTTCGTCTTTAAAGGCTACTTCAAAGATGCGTCGCTAGCAGATTACTGTCCTCGATAGCCAGCTATTGCATTCCGAAAATATTGTTATCTACGTTTCGGTACATTTTGAAACCTTTCCCTAGTTTCTCATTTAAAGTCAAGCGTTATGGATATAAATTTCATCGCTTATCCTTATCTAACAATGCTGGAAATATTTTCTTATTTACTAAAGTTTTTTCAAGCTATTTTAAATACTGGGTCTGGGTTTAAAATAAGAATTATTAATTCAAATAACCCGAGAATGCAGAATAACTCAGTTATTTCCAAACAAAACATTTATTTACAGTTATTTAAATTCATATTTAATGTGGCTCAAATGACGTTTGTTGCCGATATAGATATTTATACTTAAACAGGACTTGACTATTAAATATACAATTGTTGGTAACATTTCATTGTATAGGTAGGAAACTATGCACACTAAATTCACAATTTACAATTTTATTTCAGTTTGTTTTAACCATTTTTTTATATATTATTTTAATTATGAAAATGTTGATTATTGAAACAAAAAGTAACTTATAATCGCCGATTAATATACTTCATTAATACTGGCTTCATAACAGTTTTCAAAATAAGGTTTGTAATTTTTTTTTTTCAAACATTTTTTTAAATTTATAATAAGAATTTGTCTCGCTAAAAGATTAGATAAGAATAAATATTTATTAGAGAAGCAGTTTTTAACAAAGTGAGCAATACGAAAATATGTTGACTAGTTTGGATTGATGTATATATTGTCTGCTACACCGCCATTTTTACCGATGGAAAAGTGACAAATTTATCGCCTTTGGTCTCCCGCACGAGCACCGGTCATGATCTGTCTCAATATATGAACATTATTTATGGCTTTATCTTTCGGAATCCCGCATGGAGTACTCTGGGGCCGTTGCGCTATGCGATGCTCGTTGCTGGCAGCAAAAGAATACATCGTTTTGTATTAAACATGTTGACGCATGCACCTTTTTGATCTATCGCCAATGCGCGCAACGCATCTATAATGCAATTTTGTTATACACGAAAAGTTTACATTTTCTAAAAGATAATCTATTCAATTTTGTAGGTATATCGACAGTACGTTTATATGATAATACCATGCATGGTAATAATATTTTACTATCGTATAATATTTAAATAAAAATATAATTGTATATAGTTACAAAATATTATAAAAAAATAAATCTAAAAAATAAATTGAATCAGTAGCTTCATGTTAAGTCCAAATTTAATAAGAAGCTTGAGAAATCAAGTACCTCTTATTCGTAACGCAAACATGCCGTTACATATTAGCGAACATTTATTATTCGAAAATTTGTTTAATTCCATCTTTTCCCGGTGTTTTATGAAATAATATTTCAAGTTTGTAATCTACTAATAATTATTTTATATATTTGCTCCATCAATATTTTTAACACGTACGCGTTTAGAATCCTAGAAGCCTTGCGGATACCGTAAATTCGACTACAATCGGAATTCTTTGCAGGAGCAACAAAGCCCAAACGCTGTTGATGCAACATGAGATCTTTCAGTTCAAAGAGAGTGCGGCTCAAAAATACACATACATGCACTAACTCAATAATAGCAAATCAATAATTTAATTACGGATATCATTTAAAGACCTGTCATTTGAAATACATTTTACCATTAACCTTTTACGAAATTCATAACGAAAAATAAAATAAATTAAAGTTTCATAAAAATTCATAATAAAAGTTTGAGTTTTAAATAGATTTACAACCATAGGGTTTTCCATTAGGGTCCGCCATTTTTCGATTATTGGTTTTTTGATATAAAACAAAACAGTGGCGGTACTTATCTAATTGAATCATTGAAAATAGAATATCCTGTGAGCTATTTTCTCTCCAGCCATAAAGCAAGACGCGAACAGAATAATATTTGGATTTGGTGCAGAGGCGTACTAGCTAATACCTACGTTAAAGTAATTTTAATATATATTTTTTTAAATGTTTTTGTTACATACATACTATGGTTCTACGGTTTGTTATAATTTTTTCGTTGTTTCAAAGTTCCGTACATAGAAAGATAAAATAGAATATAGATTGTAAGTTCTTATCACAAATAATGGTTATTAATGGTAATACTATTATTTACTCCTCATGTACCGCATATATACTCACCCAAATATGGTGGTAACTAATATTTTTAAATTATTATATTTTAAGGTTTGGTATAGTTTTTTAAACTATTTTTTTTTTTTTAACTGCATGATCAGTTTGTCACACTTGATTCAAACGTTATAGAAATATTTATCATTGATTGCAAGTATTACATATTATGTATTTAGTTATTTATTATATATAAAAAAAATACAGCCACACATACATAAATCGTAATGGATATTGCAAAGAATAGATAAATACAATCAACTTTAATGATAAAAAAGAAAACAATTAAAATAGAAAATTGTAATATTGGCGAGTGGTTCGCAATAATAATTAGGCTTCAAACTCCAAAAGATCAAAGTACTAAATTACTTGATTAAGAAATGTCAGATCATTTATGATTCAAATCAGAGCTTCGTGAAACATGGAATTTGTCAGATTGATTGAAAATATGACCTAAAATTTAGATCCGTAGAAATAACTTCTCAATACGCTCATTTCTAATGATATAATGATTAAAAGATAACATTTTTTCGTCAGAAGTTTGACGGAAAACGTTTTTCCATTTCTATGGTCCATCAGTTTGTGGTATTCCTCCGTTGCAGTCCGGCCCTTAATCAGTAATATAAATATTATGTCCTCGCCCGACATGTTTCGCTTCGACCCCTCTCCGCTGTTTCTCTGTCATGATATGTCGTCTTTGATCATACTAAGTAGATTAGTCCATAACAATTCGCCATCGGGGCATCAAATGGATGATAAGACCAAGAATTATTCAATTTCTCATACTTATGGGAAACATTTATTCGGCTTATCTTCCTTGAACATGTATGTGGAATCGCTCCCCAAATATTTTCAGATATTTGTATGTACTAGTGGTCGAAATTCGAACATAATTCATTAACTTTTCAGTTTGAGCGTTATTAAGATTCTTATATCTCTATTATTAGGTGAGTATACATATATAATTTTTTAAAGTTTTGTTTTATTACGTTAGCTGAAAGCATGTATAAATGCGTCATTAGCATGTGTCCGTGTGCGTGTGCCGTAATTCCCTGTAATAATGAAATTCAAAAGTTTATGTTAGTAACAGTTGCAGCTTGATACAGTAAACACAAAAAAAACACAGTTGCAACTTGTATTTGTATTTTTTTTTTTTGATAATATTAATTTTTAATTACAATTTTTTTATGTAAAAATGAGACTTGATATTCATAGAAGTTAGTTATTAACTATTTTTGCTTATCATTACTACATTTACATTGACAAAGGAATATTTAAAATCACAAAAAAATCACAGCTCGAAACTCATTCAATCAATCAGCTGTTTACAGCATTAGTACGAACGTTTTATTTTATTTGATTGTATTTGTAATACATATTATAAAATACATTTTTGCTTTATGCACTCCGTCTCTTTATAAACTTTTGCTATGCCAAGTCTCACAGTCCTCCGTGCGCGCAATATGCTTATAATTAAAAGGGTAATCAGTTTTCTCTTCACGTGTTAATATATAGATATTCCTGGTAGTACAGTGCGAATATTCGCAATGCAATTTATCTAACCGAATTTTGTTTGAGTATGTTAATAAATATTACGGAGATTTAATATTCAGAAGAATGTAAAAAAATATGGAGAATTGCTGATAATAATAAACGAAGCTATTTATGACATGAGTCAGAAAAAGATTCAAGGATTGATTTTTTTTTTTTTATTTAAGTTCTTTATTTATAAACAAAGTAGGTACATATTTTATTTGTTTGTTCACCCTTGCGGGTTTTTATGTGAACTCATTTGAAACTTGGTTTGAAGATTATAAGTTAAAAGATCGCTTCCGTTTGCTTTTATTAGGTAATACATGTGATTACAAAACAAAATAATAAATAAACAACTTTAAAATTGTCCGTGTCTTCTGGACAGCCACAACGTCTGATGGTAGTTCTTGGAAGAGAACGAAGAAGCTGCTCACCCAGAGATTGGCAGAAAGATCTAGAGCTGGAGCTCTAGGTTAAAATCTTCAGGGACCGAGAAATAGAGATGCACGGATGCTATCGTTGGTTAAATTGGCAAGACTTGGTGTGAAATCAATGTGGGAAAAACAGGAAGGCGAAGTTTTACGTGACCCTATTCGATCCATTGATTTCGGTGACCGGAATCACGAAGAAGTCCTTATATTATTATGTAGAGGTTTCTGGGATACCTCTCTACATTTTCCTAAAATCTTTTCTAACATTCAATAAAATCACCCTCGTTTATTAACTAAGTATAACTTTATCCATATACGATTTAGAAATACGTTCACATTTTAGTAAATCAGATTGATGATAAATTACTAAACTACCAAGTTTGATTATTTGTCACCTTAAACTAGACATAACGAATTATTCTAATCCCGACTATTCCCAAAAGTAACCAAATATTATGTAATATCACTCAGGCCTAAATATGCAGGATAAAGCCGTAATACCCAATGGAGGGATGAAATGTTCATCACCCAATTGGTAAAGAGCGTGATTGTGGGAGTGCTCGGGAGGAAGGGAGGGCTAGACCCGGAACCGGCAATATTGTACGGATGAGTTAACCGCGGCTTAGTGAATATCGTTAGTAAAGTATGATTTCAGTAAGGCTCACCTCTGCGAGCAGAGTTTCACAAATATTACATTACTCGAGTTGGCAGCACAGAATGCTTGTATTCAATTTCAATGGATGTATTATCGAAACACGCACGTTTTGTAATCCGACAAAATTTGTTGATAAATTGACACAGTTTATTTTTTTAATAATGATTAAAAAGTAAGCTTAGAAAAATATCACATTCGTGTATAAGAAAATATTATATCCGTCCTTTGACCGTGTTGCATATTACAACCCAAAAAGTATAAATGCGAAAACGTTGTTTTTTTTTTGTGTAGATTGATGCTCTTGAAAAACAACCATAGCCATTTATATCACACGGGCAGCAGTTAACAATTTTTTAGTTTTAATAAATGAAACATTGACAGTTCAATAGAAAGCCCAAATATAAATGCCAACAGAAACATGTAAAAGAATAATCAGAGCCACATTATAATTATTATAAATTGAAATATTATGTTCATGCATGTTGCTCCATTACTAGCCGCAATTCAAAATTTACAAAAAAATGAAAATGGCGTAAAACATTTATGAGGAATTTAAAGAATGTCATCACAGCATTGTATGTTTTTATATTTAAGTCTACTCAAACCTAAAAAATAACCTACTGTCGCCTCTAAAACGCACATCGAATGGGTTGAAAGTGCCGCTGGCACAAGTGGAGATTGAAAATGAAGCAACCCATCACAAGTTGTACCTCAGGTGCGAGTAGTCTAGGTGGGAAATACCGTTAATGACGCCTGTAGGGCCTAGCTGTAAGACGTAATGTTCTGGTTAAACAATTTATTACTACTAAAAAATGTATAGAAGCAGTTGATATTATATGATAGCTAGACCGAGTCATAGCCATTCTATTTTAATAATAATAGCATTTAAATTCCTAATACATAGCATTTAGGGAAAGTTTTTTCTGCTACTAGATACGACACATCTGTGCTTAAGGAGGGTTCTTATTCTAGTGTTATCAGAAATTAAGTGCAATTAATTCTACTAAAAAGCTCACTTAATTGCACTTAAGTATTAAAGATATACGCCCTTTCTACTATAAATACACGTTGATACTCATTTTTTTATTTTTTTTAATGTAAAAAGGCAACGCAAAAAAAAACAACGTGAACGAATATTTTTATTGACTTTTAGTAAATATGTATTACCTATTAAGGTATGTGAGTGGTATGTGCAAACTATAATTTATATCGTGTCTTTAAGACATTAATATATTTTTAATCGTATTATAAAACGCAAAAATGAATGAAATTGTTCCTATTTGAAACCTACTGATATTATGTCTTGTTAATGTTTTATGATGCTTTATTATTATTATAATTAACGTTATTGTTATTGAAAGTATATAGATATAAATTAAGTGATAAGATTTTATTCCCGTATAACAAAAAAAAACAATGTTATCGGAAATTATCCGTAATTCCTTAAAAAAACTATTTTTGTAGCATTAAAAAAACGCGTGATATTTATTATTAATTTCGTGTGAGATGACATAAAAAATTCCATTTCAGTAATTAATGTAAATAAAGATTGAGAAACATATTTAGAAAATCGGCATCGGTGTAAAACACACGTACCTATAGGTCTTAACCCTTCATAAAACGGCCAATGCAATTTAGGCGGTTCCGCCCCTGTACTTTGGTGATATTATTCGAAAGGGTGGTTTACTTTTACGCCACGTGTTTAGTGAAGGTACTCGTATACTAAGGATAATATAACCCTATAATGCGCTTTAAGGCTTTCAGACTCCTTTCTATAATATTAAAAGCTTTTAAATCGTCTAGTAACGTCAGCCTGGATTTTCATCCATTTCTCCGTGTCATGAATGTTTAACTGTAACCTTTTCTAAACCAGACTAGATAGTTACTGGTTTTTTTTTCAGTTAAGTCGGCCTTTTTATGTGGTAAATGATATCTTAAAATATCTAAAATGCGAGGTAAAATACTAATTGAGCAAAAATTATTTAAGTAGAGCGTTTTTCGGTAAAGCAACTAGACATTTGGTAGTTTCCATGCTTTGGAAAAGTTAGAGTTCTGTAAAGACAAATTTATAATTTGATAAATCACTAGACCTGGATACAATGATGTCACCATATTACCTCGATTGTAAAACCGTCGCAACCTTGGTCATTAGATTTTATGGAAAATATGCGTTTCCAGGATTAACTTATTTTTACCTCGGAGTATTTTGCATTCTTTGTTCATCCGATCAAGTTTTTCATTCTTGTAATTGTCCAATATCCCTTTAGCTGAGCGTATTATTATCAGTACTTAGGAAAAGGTGATTTATTTGTATTAAATAGACTTGATTTTTAATTTGAAGTTAATGCGATTATACCTGTCCGTAAGTGAATCAGCTCTGTTATGTTAGTTCAAGTTAGTTTATGGTTTTTTTTCCATTTCTTATATTGTTTATTTCCTTTCGTTAAAAGATTGATAGCCAGGTACACTTGTTTTCTAACCGCTTCCACCTAGGACATAATATAATGAGTGTGGCGGGGGTTGCAAGTACTGAAAACCAACACACGAGTGTGTGATTTTTGTGTATTGAATGTAACGAAACAGGAATGAATACTTCTGCTTGTCACCTAACCCTGTGCTGGTTGGTGGTCGATATTGTGGTCGCGCGGTACTTAAAACAGATAAATCTCAATTATTCCGTCATTTTCTCCTCGCGCACATTTACGCTTCGCTGTCATTAATAAGGCACAAGGCGTCGCGTCGCACCGCTCGCTCCACGCGGTGCAGCATCGGTGCCTCTCGCTCTAACTCGCTCTGGCGCACCGCAACTAACTGCTGTAGTTTTATCTCGGCGATGTTTAGCTGCGCCGTAATTGACATACAATCGTACTGCTTAAACCGAATGTTTGATTTATTATTATTCCTATAATTTTACGAAACTACAATAATTTAGTAAATATTTAATTTACGATAATAGTTAGAAGGAAAAGTTTACTATTTTTTAAAGAATACATAAACTAAACGAGCAAGCAAACATTTATCACGATAGTGACACAGACTACACTTGATCGTCGTAACGAACGCGCCCGATTCGCAAGAAAAACCCATCGTCGTCCCGCTCGCACCAGCTGTAAGCCAACGCCGAAAGAGTAGAGCGGACGCCGAGCACTCCGCGCTCGGCGGGGTAATTATGCATCGTTTTGCAAATTACACGGTACTTAGCCGGCCATATAATGTTCATTAATCACAACCCTCTCCCCTCCCCCTCCCCCTACACACCCTCGATTAAACATGCCCCGTTCTTACACGGCGATAGGATTTGTGTCTTGGAAGAATATTCGCCGAAAAAAATCAACCGCTATATATTTTTTTCGAAAAGTGTCAATAATAATGCGATTTCTTATTTTTTTTTTTGCATCTGGCTCTAAGGAGCAACAATGTTTTGTTCATTATTTATAAATTGCGCTATTTTTTCTACGTATTTATAATTCGACAATTGAATTTTTTTTACCCGACCCAGCGGTCGGGTCTCATAGCTAGGTCCTTCAGCCTTCAGCATTAGAAAACTTAATCATTTTAATTATCCCACCTCTCAAGTATTTTGCTTGTATAGTGTTTGATGTCATTTGTTAATTTGAGGTTTTTTGAAAGAATTTCTATAATTTAAACAACCTAGGCACAGGCTGACAAGTTTCAAATAGTTTTAGTCTGAGAAACGGTTATGGAAAAACAAGCACCTTGTTTGCTACCACATAATATCAATGTTTAGATATAGTAATTTATTTAACTAGAATCTGACGTCTTACAGCTAGGTCCTACAGGCGTCTTTGACAGTATCTTCCCCCCCAGAATGGTGATGGGTTGCTTCATTTCCTATCTTCACTTGTGCCTGCAGCACTTTCAGCCTATTAAATGTGCGTTTAGGTCTGGGTAGGTTTAAATAAAGAGAAAACAAACAATTAAATGACATTCTTTCAAAACATCATAAATTTTAACACCGTCTTAGTTTTTTTTTAATTTAAACGTTCGACTAGTAATTAAACAAAACGAAAATAATCATTCAATTTAATAATAATTATTATTATTATTATGTAGCACTAAATATTTTTTTACATGTTTTTATTTGCGCACATAGATGAGTTTGTATTCATTTTAATAACATTTTGGTGGCCACTAATAAATACTAGGTTCCAACAGTACTGCTGCCCTATTTTTAGGGTTTCAATCGAACCGTCAATGTATCATTAGTTAATATTAAAAATGTGTTGAGTTTAATGTTATTATTCGACCAGCTTCCGATGTGATCTAAACGGCTATGGTTGTTTTTTAAGAGTATCAATCTACACACAAAAATTGAACTCATCGAATTTGTACTTTTCGAGTTGAAACAGGCGGCCAAAAGACGGGATAGTAGTTTATTATATATGCAGCTGAAAGTGGTAAGATAAGATAAGATAAGATTTATTTTCCAATTTATACAAAAATGTACATAGGAATGACATAACTTTTAACATACAACAATGTAGATAGAAAAAAATAGACAATGAATAAATACAATAAAATTAAATTAACAAAAAGATTTTCAAGAAACAAAATGAAACAAATTTAATTTAACAAACCAGAGAAATAAATATTCAAAGAGATCTAATAATGTATACACAGGAAATACAAAAAACAAAATTTATATAAATATAATTAAAACTAAAAAGAGAAACTGAAAAGAGATTAATTAAAACTCTTCAAAACTGTATATATTTTTTTCCAAAAGTAGTTTCTTAATCTCTTTTTTAAAAATGCTTAGTTAAGAAATAAGTTTTATATTCTCTGGTAATTTGTTAAAGAAATGAGCGGCTAGATAATTATCTATTTATTTATTTATTTTCTTATGGGAAAACACACAGTAAAACAATAACATTAACAATTAAGAATTAAGCAGATAACAAAACCGATTATGGATTTCCTACATATTCACAAACATTATACAGTTTTTACAGTCGTTTTTTTTAATATAACTGACTTGGGGATGACCGTTTGTACATAATTGCTCTTGTGGCGAGTGTCATGATCTTGAAGTGTACTTTAATCATGCTTTTCGCATGATCGTTTATTGCCTGAAAAAAAACTCCAACGTGTACCGTTCGTTTTACAATTCACAAATACAAATAAATGGCGGCGAAGATGATTTTATGGCGACGTGAAGCGAGTTGCGGGCAAATTAATTAAAGTCCGTTCGCGAGCGAGCTAACCAGCGTCGAGCGGAATTTACAAGCGGCTGCTGAGGAGGTTCGGATCGCCCGAGCTTAATCCGGGCTTAATTAATTTCTCGCTTTACTTTAACTGGAAAGGGATTTGAATTGTTGGTCCTTTTGTCTGCTAAAGCACCATAAATAATAAGAGCAGATAACTGCAAAGCTCCGCTCTAATTGACTTGCTCGCTTTCCGAGGGCGGAGGGCGGGCGGTTGATCTTTTAAAATGACAATTATAAATTTCAAATGGAAAATATCTGTATTTGCTCTTCATTCATAACTAATAACAATATTTTTGTCTCACGGCGCTCTTCTCTCTCTCCCTTGCACGTAGTCTAAATCTTTCTCATCTAACAGAATGGTAACCATGAAAAACAGAACAAAACTATTTAATAAAAAATACTTGAATTTGCTTCTTTATGAAATCAACTATTCAGTCAATAAGATATTTACCTTTATGAAGTTTTGATAAATAAGGATGAATACAGACTTTACGCGACTCTCACCTCTATCTTGTTATTAAATTTAGGTCATTCTTTTTAGGGTGTTGATCTATATCGACAGTCAAACATTAAACAGCAAAAAATATCGGAAAACTGTTTCTCAATCACGATAAAAACGTCTTTAAAATCAAATAGAAATCGTTTTAATGTTTAATAAAATAAATAAAAAATATATATTTTTTTAATAATATCAATATTTTATTATGAATATTTATTTTTTGGAAATTGTGTTTTTCTTGAGACCGGTTTAGTTATCCAAATAGATCAACCTCCTAAAAGGAGTGCCCTACATTTAAAAACACATGTAAACAAAAAAATATTAATTATTAATGAATGGAAAGCAAATACGGCAATTTCCTCTGTTAATTTGTTCTTATTTTAACTAAACTCATGTAATGGAATTTGAGTATTTTCAGTATCATATTTTTAATAAAATAGTAAGCAGTACCTAATATGATAGTAATTTTATTTATCCATTTAAAATAATAAAGTACCACTCAAACCTTCGTTGAAAACTATTATGGGACGGGGGGGATGGTGGGAGCGCACTCTAACCGACGGTAAGGATTTTTTTTTGGGTATCTAGTAGTTTTTGTTAAACAAATCTAGGCTAGCCCGGTTTTTCTGCTTCTATGAAAGTACCGCCACTGCCTGTATAGATCTCGTTAGGAAGTAAGGATAAAACAAAACAGTCTGTTGTCGCACATTATATTATTATCTATGCTAATATTTGTACACGCAATCATTATTAAATTTAAATCATAGCCTATTATGCGTAGAGGACAGCTCAATAATAGCGTTTTTTATTCTTCCCAGGTATGGTTCCAAAACCGAAGAACCAAGTGGCGGAAGAAGCACGCAGCCGAAATGGCGACGGCCAAACGCAAGCAAGAGGAGCTGGGCGAGGAGTGCGACGACCAGACCCTGGAGGACGAGGACATCTGCCCGAGCGACCACGAAGAGGAGACGGCTGCCAAGCGACTGCGAAGGGAAATCCAGCAGCAGCAGCAGATACAGCAGCAGCAGAATATGCAGCATCAGCATCGACAGTGATTTACTTCCAATTAAAATTAGTGATACGGACTCAGTTGAAAACACTTCGCGGTTTAGCCGCGTTGGGAGTTGTGAATTCAGTATTCACTTTGATATTGTCGTTTGGGATTGTATAGTGATTTTAATACGGCTGCTCTCGGATACTTCGACTTTGATATCACGGTAACTTTTGTAACAACGCCGTTACACAGAGGAAGAGTAAATATTTTTATGAAATTATCAAAAACTCACATGAAAAAGGTTTTTTGAACAATGGAATAAAAACAATTTTCGAACAGTGTACTGTGCAAAAAAAAACAGAATATTATCTGGTATAAGAATCTTGATCGGTTTTAACTTGTTTTCGAGTTGGATACAGAAGTGACAATATTTCCTTCAACATAAAGTTTTTTAATACGTAATATTATAATAATAATTTACGCGATTATAATTCCTTTCAATTTGTACGATTACAATTTATTATATTTTTTGCTTCAGAAAAAAACCTTTTTCAATAAAATAAAATAAGTAAGAATGGAGTTTTTGGATAAAGCAAAGTCGTACGTATTGTGAAACAACAAATTGAACACAATATATTATTATAAGACCTTTAAATTTATGATATAGTAAATTTTAGGAAATGCTAATTACATTTTAATGCTGTGGGTTGATATTGTAAAATATGAATAAATCCATGATGGATTTTAAAAGAACTAAAGAGACTATATGGTATGCGTCCAAAAAAGGTCAAATCTAACAATATATGAACTGAAAGTAAAATTGGGTTAATTAATATAAAAGTCATAGCCTAAGAATGTAAATATAAAAATTTAAAAAACCCCGTCACTGTGACCGTACTATTAAGTTTTATGATCATGTTTGCTTCTTTGGTAAGTTTAAGACGCTCAAGATCGATCGTAGAATTAATTGATTGTAATTACCTAATAATTTAAATACGACATGCCGCGCTAGCGTGATAGAAATTAAATTGTAAATATTTTCCTAATTAAATCTGTGCACAATTTTTACGTTTTAGAGCTTAGGTAAGTCTTTCAAAATTGAACTTAAATATTATATAGATTTTAAAAAAAAAAACATTTTTAAAATCATTTTATTTTATATACCATCAACTGCCTAATTATTACCTGTACTTTGCAAGATATAAGATAGCAATTACCTTTGAATCTTCCATATGTAAAAAATAAAGTTTTCAATTCATTTGACGCCTTTCAGTTTATAAACATTTTATTTATAACATACTTTTAAGGACATTTTCTTAGTGTGCAATTTATGAATACATTTTATAGTTATTGGTGTAGCATAGACTCTATTTCAAAAATAGTTGTTGTAGAAGAAATAATTTTGTGTACAAAAATAGATACTTGCGTAGATATAGGTAAGCAAAAGATCTCCTGCACATATAATTTTAAAAATTTAGAATAAAAATCATTCTATCCTTTTTTCTATATTGTAAATTAGTTTGAATTTTATTTGTTACTAAAGTTTCTTCTCTCTATGATTTCACTTAATGTCTTAATAATATTAATTACTTTTTAACATAAAGCAGAAAGGTGTACTAAAGAATATATAACGTAATTAAATACAGTATCGAAATTAGAAAGAATGATCATAAACAAAAACTATGCTAAAATCATTATTCACATATTTTCGTGGTTTTACTTTATGCTTCATCCCCCAATCTCCCCTAAAATTCGAGATTTTCTAGCCTTGTCGAACAGCCGTTGCACAACAGCATCAAACCTGATCTGAAATTTAATCTGGCTAGTTTCAATATTGGCTGATGACAGACTCGGTTTTAAAACCTACCGGTGATTGATGAAAGGTCGCAAAACTCCATACAGAATGAAATTTTATTTATTATGCTCCTTTCGGAGGATTAAGAAAAAATATTGGAAAAAAGGTTTCTTAATGGCGAAAAAAACTAATTCAAAATTTATTCGAAAGGCGCCTGGTCGTTAAGTGAAGCGTAACAACCTAACCTATAATTATTTTATTATGAAAAATGTTTTTATGAGTTTAGTTTTTGATGACCAAAGTATTTAAACATACACCCTATAGAGATAATAATTTTTCTATATTACACAATTATCTTTTGCCTATTAACATCTACCCTGTCATTCTATCCAAATTCATTACCACGTATATTTAACGTTATAAAAGCTTTAGTAGAAATAATGTCAATCAATCTGTATTATAAAATGATGTTTTTTAAAAGTAGTATTGATGAATATAATTATAGCTTTATTGAATTACAGCTGTATCTTTTATGTATTATTTAGTGATAAATTTTACTTATTCTTTGTCGAAACGAAATGTAAAAAATAAATTCCACGGTATACAGGAACTAAAATATATAATGCAATTAAGAAATCATGTATTTTATTGTTCCACACATGCACGGCCAGCTTATCACAAATGTTGGAACCATTTTGGTTTCATTATACGTACCTAGGTTTATAGATTTTAATATTAATCTTAGTTACGGATATCTTTTAACTATTAATAAAATTAGTGGGGGGGGGGAGGTAAATGATTGTGTAAATTGACATTACAATTAATTATATATATTTTTATAGTTTTCCGTTACGTTATTGCTTAGAGCTTAAACTATTTTATGTTCATATGTTTATGTTTTATGTAAGGGGGTTTCATTTGAACAAAATTTAACGAAATTACCATTTTACATCCGCCTAGCTGACAGTAAAAATAAAAAAAATAATCCACTTAATACGTAAGCCAACTTAAAAAAAATACTGATAAAATTGATTTCTCTTACAATAAAAATCAGAAAACACGAAAGATTTGAGGTATTTCTGCCATCCGTCGGGTCTTCTGATCTGTCGTTATCACAATCGCCGTCCCGCTCGCACCGCAGCGTCCGCCGGGGGAATCCCGTCGGCGGAAAAGAGACGCCGGCAGCCGCCCTACTCCCCGCGCGTCCCCATGGCAACGGTGCGCACGGGGGACGATTCAATCTGGCACCCTCTAAGACGTAGCACCGGCGCGTCGCGCCATTCTGGGCGCTCGGCACGGGCGGCGGAGGGGCCATTTTGGCGCGATGAAGTCGTCGCCTGTGAATAAAGAGCGAGGGTTGTAGTTATAAATGTAAAACATTGTTCTCTTCGCGCCGCCGAGCTATATCCTCCGGAAGGGATGGTGGAGGGGGATGTTTCTGAGGGTGAACCGGAAGTCAAACAAGAGAGGGAACCTTTCTCTCTATGGGTGGTTATTTACTCGCTCTTTGGTTAAGTTATTGCCCATTATGCCTATTGGCGAACTATTATTGCTCTTTGGATGATTGCTTTTAGAAAAAAACTATAATAATAATAATAACCCTAAATTTAAAGTGCTATTTACTGCATAATTTCTGAAATATGTCAATAATACGCAACTGTCACTTAGCCTTCGCGATATAGCTTAAGAATATATAATATAATATTAATATTCTAAATATATTATATACAGGTTGTCCCAAGACCGTTTCCGACGACTTAAGGAGGGTTTTGTATAACCTATCATGAGTAAGAAATGACATGAAAAATGCGGAAAAAAACATTCCTAAATTTAATAAATCTATATTTATTTTCCAATGTTTCTATGTCGGTTTAATTAGGTCAAATCTTGCAATCTGAATTTGAACCGCATCCTCTTATCCTACGGAGTTTTGACATGTTGTTCAGTTCCAGTGACAGTGTATTTTTGTGGTATATCCAGGAATGGCTCCAGATGAAGGAACTGCTCAACGGCAATAGTACAGACAATGGCATTTTTTTTTACTACGCATTAAAGTATATACTTAAATAAAAGCTTGTTTTTAAAAATGTATTTTTACTAATAATTTATTTCAACAGATGGTGTCAATTTGGTCAACGCCTTGACACCATTACGGCGTACGGCGACAGCTGAACACTCGCAACAAAGACATTATTACACGATCCTTTTACTATTTTCACATAAAGTTTACATTTTTTTACTCGATAACCATGATGAATTTTAATACAGTTTCTTAAAAAATATTACTAGAAATCGCTTTACCGATTAACTTTTTTTTTAACGGGTATGTCACGATTTTCATCATCTAACAGTTAAAAATCATCTAACAGCTTTCAGTAAAAATACTCTGTTCCGTTATTGGTTAATCACAAAAAACAGAATCAATTTATTTAAAAAAAGATTCGAATTTACATCTTCATGAAACCAACTATGCCTCTATAGTTTTTTTTATATTCTTGAATATTGTGTTTAGTGAATTATTATATAGAATATCCAGTATCCATCCTACAGTAATCTGAGAAAACGTTTATACTCTTGTTCAATATTTTATTGTGGTAAGCGCTTTAGGTTGGTACGGTAATCTCAAAAATAAAACGATAAAAAAAACAATTATGGAAGATGTAAGATTTCTCGATTGATTTACATATTTCGCTACGAAAAACATATTTAAAGGAATATATTGGCTTTGGTTGGATTTGGAGGAACTTGTGGACCAGGTGTTTGACCTCGGACACACGCCGGATTAAACGTATTCGGATTTAGCACACACAGTCACATATTTACATTAATGTAAATGACCAATTTTACTTGATACTTCCATATAGAACGGTCTTTATAACTTTTTATGAGGATTAGTCATCTTAACAAGGGCAGATCCCGCGGACTGCAACTTAACTGGGGGCAATTACCCCCCATTTCCGAGAAAAAAAAAAGAAGCGCGTTCACTGTCACTCTTAATCTAAAGGCAAAAACATCATTAGATTAACACAATAAATGAATCAAGGCATCGGCAGCATATTTATTTCTCATTGCGGACGAAACAATCACCAATATAAATATTTAATATTAATTATTGGTCTCAACGTTATTTTCTTTTAGGTGATAAACGTGGAAAATGCATTTTTTCTGAAGCATTTAGTGTATATTTTTTTATAACTCACGTATTTTTTGTGATAAAGCTGTTTTTATGAGTGTACTGTTTTGTTTTTTACAGAATCGGTATTGTAAAAATACTGGTACAAAACACTATATCAAACTGTTTTTACTAGGGTCTAAAAATACTCAAAAGTATCCTAAAACGGTTTTTCTTTTTTAAAATTTTCCCGAACCCCCCCTTTAAGATAAGAGGGGGAGGGACTCCATACTCCCCCCGGCTCTTTATACCACCCCATTGTACCCCCCCCCCCGAGAAAGATTTCTGGATCGGCCTTTGCATCATTTCCTCTTCCTTGACTCTATCAAAACACCTCATCAAAATATGTGCTCCTGGTATATTCAGCCACCTCACAGTACAAGAACGTGTTGCAAATTGTGATATACCTGTTTATTTTAACCGAATACCGCTATTTAAGATCTACAAACCATAGTCATGTTTGTGTAATTTCTCCGCTCTCATAATATCGATCATATATTAATACAAATTACAATATTAATACAAATTAAATTAAACGAATATCAAATTCACCTCCTTCGTTGTGCCTGATATTTGAAAATAAACACCGTGCTAGCAAACAGAAAGAAATATCTCTTTGATTTTATGGCGTCCTGATTACTTTCGAATCGAAATATAATTTAATTGTTTAACATTACTTTCTCGCTCGCACGCAGGAAGGTATAGACCGATTTACGTAAATATCTCTTTACTTTACGTTATCCTGATAACAAAAGGTAATATTTTGATTGGTAACCTTCGGCCTGGAGCGACATCACGGTTAGCGAAATTAATTAGGCCTTATTTGAAAGGTTCGCCGTCCCTGCATTGCTACGATGATTCAGGTAGGTAATAACACTGATAATAATATTGTGATTCATGATGTGTAAATGCACTAACGAGCACACACGTGCGTGATGCGACCGAGCACTCCATTGCTGTGTGTGGATAATATGTTTACATTGTTCAGAAAACATAAATTTGTAATTGCATGTATTACAAGTATTTATCTCAGGCGGAAAAGTATTTATGCAATGAGTAGTAGGTACTAAACAAAGCACTATGAGTATGTATGTATGAGTAGTAGGTATTAATTTTATACAATATAATTTTAAGTAGGTACTATAAGAAAATTAATGCGCTATGATTATTTACACCTTGTTTTGGACATACCAAAGGCATGTGTAAATAATTCTTATTAAAAAGTAGGTTAATCGTACATTAGATAATAATAATATTAATAAGGCATAATATGGAATGACCAATGAATTGTATATGACCATTCTTTCTTTTTTTTAATTAAAAAAGAATAATTCATTTATAAATCATTTAAGATCGCTTTTATTCATTAAACACACATTAAATATATAAAACCGATTCAAGTTTCGCGTTAAAAATATGAAATTTTCATAAAAATCAGTTAACTAACATTTCACATTACAAACAAATTTTTTATCACTCTTACATAAATATTAACTCAATTATACAATTGTATAAATAATAAATACAAATACGGATCGTACGATTCCATTATTTTTTTTTCATCAACTTCATACATAAGTCACTCATAAAATCATAATCCTTCATCTTAATCGCATATCCAATATTTTTCCCATAAATATGTAATACATAAACACCTTAATTTAAGCGACATACGACTGTTACACCTTCCTGTTATTCCCAGCCTCTATAACTAGAGGAATCTGTACCAAGGGAGGCAGTTTAGGTTTGTTTACCAAATTAATGGGCCAATTTCGTCATCTTATGATAAAATATTATAATATAAATCGAGATCAAAATAATAGGTTAAAAACATTACATTATAATAAAATAATACAGTTTAATAAAAAATAACGACGTAATATAATTTGTCCAAAATTAATATTTTAGGCTATAAAAAAACTTCATGTTTTGTTAAATGTAGTGCGGTAATAAATATATATATATATATATATATTTTGATAAAATAATTCTTATAATATACAATTATTTTTGGGCCCTACTCAACTAGGCCAAATGTGCCTCTCCTAGAGTCAGGGGAGATGGTGGTAATGAAGCATTAAAAATGGTATGACCATATGCGGATTCGACCCCGCGACCTTTAGGTCAATAGTCCAACGCCTTAACCACTTGACAACCACTAACTATAAACATCCCGACCTTTCGGTTATGATCGTCAAATACCGTCTTCGGAAAAAAATTGATACATACGTCTGATTCGAAAATAATGGAAAATTTAGAAATTCATTATGAATGGCGACCATAAGAGTTTAAAAACGTTTATTTTTAAAACGTATTTTTACTGCTTGGCTCTATTGTCATTTTATAAATAAACTAAATATTATAATCACTATTAGGTTCAAAAATTAGCACCAGTCGATCTGTGTACAAAAAAAAAATTTTTTAGAGCTTGGCTATTTTATTAGACATTAAAAATGCTCTAAGAATGAGTGTAATATCCTTAGTAAAATTATAACGACAAGAGGTGAAAGCCCCTAATGTTAATGAAGAGCCATAAAGCGCGCTTATAAAATAAGGCAGCTTTATAACTAGGTCCGTGGTAGGTAATAAAGAGCGTCCTAATATTACATCTCCTTAGAAAATATTTGATTTAGGACCAATAAAGATTCATTACATCCAGGATACATAATATAAAGCGTCGCGTTTGTCAGCCTGCTCGGAACTGTTTTATTGTCAGTCATTTCATTACGGACACATTTAAATTGAGGTCTCTTCGAATCGACGCTTTATATTCAATTATATTCCAGGTTATAAATATTTAATGCCTCTTTCTTCGAAATCATCAAATGTATATATAACTGACCAAATGTGAACACAAAACCACACGAGCGCATGCGTGATCCTCGCCACAAATTTCAAACGACATATGGATGAATATCAAAATAAGATCGGTACTTAATGTCACGTCAGTGTTGATAGATTTTTGTAATCGCTATATTATTTTATCTTGTATATTATAAATATAAAATTATTTATTAATTGTACGAATAGCACTTTTTTTGACAAAACAATGCGAGGACATTCATTACAGCTGATAAAAAACCAAAAGTCCGTTTGTGCAATGAAGACGCTGGGAATTGAATCTGGGATCTCTGGACCACTGCGGCAAAAGAGATTGAACTTCTAGACAACTGGATGTCTCTACGAGTTTCCTCCATCTTTCACAGTATTTAGCTATCCAGAACGAAGCCACCAAAGAGGATCCGGTTATCAAGTTGACCTGATACCTAACCCCCCCCCCCCACCCCACACCCTGGTACACCTTTCCACGACTCCTGTGTTTATCTACCATTATTTTTAATTTATCAAAAAGGTTAATTTTATTACTTTTAAAAATTATTTTTCAAACCTGACAAGAGGATATATTATAAATAAGGGTGGATGCGAGGGTGGGTTATCGTGTTTAAGAGGGTTTGTAAGAGGGCGTGGAAGAACCTAAGGGCGAGTATGAATGTGTGTGAGAGAGGATTGTGTATGCCAAGGTACGTAGGTACTTGTATTTATTAATTTCAAGTTGTTTATAAAAAGCACTCTTATATAATATCTCCTTTTACAGTATTAGGTCATAAATCATTTATAATAAATCGAGATCGTGGTAGTCTAGTGGTCAGTGCTTCGAATCTGTACATGGTCATACCATTTTTAACGCTTCATTTTCACCATTTCCACTGATTTTGAGCCCAAAATAATTATATATGACTTAGGTCATAGCAATTCTTTTAAAAAAAACTAATTCTGATATATTTTTATTATTTTTTTCCAGGGATTTGCAAAATCATTTTAGCAAATCCATTCCATCAGAGCTTATAGTCTCAGACCTTATTTATTTGGTTTGTATCGCCCTGCAAACCTAAGATTGAGATTTCTGAATTGCCATCTAGTAGGTACTTACAGATTGCAGAGTGATCTTCTCGACGTATTCAGGTAAAAAAAATAAGTTACCAGTAAGTATAAATTTTTACATTGTCATTTATAAATGATTTTACTTGTTATAAGCATTTGTCATATTTTATTTATTTCAATAATCTAAATCACATAAATATGAGTCAGTTGAGGGTGATTTTTTTTTTCATATTCGACCCGAATGCTGTAAGGATGGCAGTGATGTAAGAATGATGTAAGGGTGAAAAAACCTCACTGTTTCAAATTAATTGCCTATTTAAAAATAATAACCACAGACCTACCTCTTTAATTTGCCCTAAATAGTTGGAATATTCTCAACAGCGTCATCCGAACGGGTCCGGTCCATAAAGCAACAACCAATTAATAAAATCGCCCAATCTTGCAGATGCCCGTCTCGTAACGATCGCTCCGGACAGCATCCATAAATGTTTGGGCGCACCTCTCGGGATTTATCTCACAATAAACAAAACGTCGTTTTATGCTGCGCAGTTCATTGTTGATGTAATAATTCCGATAAAAAATTTTCAACCATTCGAAGACCACTCACTGTTCTAGATGTCAAGTGAAAAATCTAAACTATACAGTCCTATATGATGTTTCATGAACAGTCCTTTATGATGTTTCTTTTAATTTCTTAATTTAATGCCTGTCTGTCGCCTGAGGCTCAATCCCACACTTTAAAAAAAAAAACATCCAAAAATTAAAACTTTGACATAGTTAGAGACTTTTAAAAAGTATGATTTTAACCTTAGTATTTATTTTGCATTGCGTTATTTTGATTTTTCTAGAATTCTCTTTTAATGTAAAAGACAAAATATGTGTTTTGGATACACGGAAAACGAAACCCTAAAAAAATATATGCGATGTGTCAAAAATGTTAATTAAAATATTTTGTTATTACTTACTACGAAGAAACAGTAAAATAAGACTAATTAGAAAAAGCATGTGAAATGAGGTATCCAAAGTAATAAAAATAAAATGAACTACCCGATCTAATATTTTTTTTATTATTATATATTATCTACAACTACTAAAAATATTAGATGAGATGCATAGCCATTAAAAAAACACTTCTTTGAGTTTTTGTGGAGAATTAAAAGAAATATATTATTGGTAAAATAAACAAATTTGTATTTACTCATTTCAATAATATGCTAGTTGGTGTATATTCATTGTATTCTGAAAGTGTGTTATTTAATTTTTATTAGTACTTAGTCATTACAATCCATTTAAAATGGCACTAATAAAGTTCATTTGTTAATTATTATTTCTGTTAAGGTACCACCTGTCGCAATGTCTGGATATATAAGTGTGAACCTAATGTATCGAAACCACTTACGTATTTCTCTAGTAAGGATTACATTCCAAGTAAACAAAAAAAAATACTGTGCGACATTCACCTAAAAGCTTGTAAAAGTTAGGTGGTTTAAACGTATAGAAAAGTTAGTAAATATTTATTTTGAGAAACTAGCTCTAAGCAAAATTAAGTAAAGCTTGCAATTTTATGCGAGGCCTTAGGCCGTCACGCTAAATTCGCTAATGTTTTAATTGGCTATGCGAATGGAGTATCTCTCCATTCGCAAATATTGCATTTGTATATTGTTCTTATATTTTCCTATGCGACACCCACAAAAGTCATAACTGTCATTTAGATCGGGCATCGCGATGTTCGACGGAACCATCAATCAGGGGTGTTGTTTATTTAATATGTTGAATCGTTTTGTTTCTTCTGCGCCCTTAAAAAATAATATATTATGACAGTTGCCCGTAAATCCGTATGCGAGCTATCAACTTCACGGGACGTACTTAAATCAATGCTCAATATAAACTTTTATTTTGTTAACGTAACTATACTCATGTAGGTAGTTACATATCTTACACTCGGTGATAAATAAGTACCATTTATAAAAAAAAGTCCGAACGCCTGCCTATACCACATATTTTAAAAACATCGTAGTGGTTGTTATTAAATTATTGTAAGAGATAAAAATAAATCAAGTTATTTATAAAATTAAAAAATAAATTATTTATTTATCGTTTTGCTAATAGCCCCAGTTTCGACCGGTGTTACTTGTTACTTATGCCTTGTTACTTACCCCAGTCGACATAGTTGAGATAAGTGCAGTTGAATCTCTAAAGGGACCTCTAGATCTAAAGAAGCCTTTTATATCGCTGTGTATGTAAATCTGTAGATTTGTCTTAAAATATTATACGAAGCGTCATTAACGAAGCGGCTGCGAATTAAAATTACAGGGACAGTTTTCTTACTTTGATTAATTTATTAGAGAATTTAATATTTTATATCAATCTTTTTTAGACGCTTAATATTAAAGTTGTATTAAAATAACATCACGCTATGTCTGACAAAATATTAAAAGTCACATTTTTTTTTAAAAGAAAAATATAAATACCTAACTTTATTCATATTTTATTAAATGCCCAAAATAAATATTCCCCGTAAATATTCTTCGCGTAAATGGGAAGAGAGGGATGCTTGCTTATGCAGAACGCCTATGCACTTTTAATCTTAGCAGTATAATAACGCGATTATGCATAAGGACGTAATGGCTACTTGATTATTCATTTATTTATTTATTTTTAAATGGTACCCTAAGAAAATATTGAAATATATACAATGTTAACAGTTATTCTTTGACACTAAAGTAACTAAATAAAACAAATTCAAATAAAAAGAGAGCTCCAAACGCACATGGAAGATAAAACATAGATTTTAATAAATAGAAATAATATAAATTAGTACATAGAATACTAATATGGAAACTATATGACTACATATAATATCGATACTTACATATTATGTATATAATAATACATTCTGCAGTTAATGTTTGACAAACCATGTTAATAACGAGTTTAGATTTCGATAAATTGAGCAGAATTATGCAGTACCTATATATATATTATAATTTTGTTTATACAATAAGTACTTATTAAAATTATTTTAGAAACGTAAATTTATTCATTATATACAAAAATTATAGTTAAAATATATGTTTAAAAACAAGCTTTTATTTAAGTGCTTGCATGTGTATACACATTTTTTTATCTGTGCTGTTGACCGTTGAGGAGTTCCTTCGTCTGGAGCCAATCTTGGGTGTAGAATCAGGTCATACTCGCCATAAAAATGCACTGTCATCGGAACTAAACCAACATGTCGAATTTCCACTCCGTAGGATAAGAGGAAGGGGTTCTAATTCAGCTTGCAAGATTTGACCTAAACCGACACACAAACATTGCAAGCTAAATAAAAACTTGTAGGTAAGCTTGGGGTTTGTGTTGTCAATCTACTAAATAGAGGTGATACATAGCTTTTTAAGAGAATACTCCACAATATAATGTAACACAAATAAAACGCGAGAAAGCTAAAAAAAAACCCATCTACTTGACGTTGTAAGCACTGTATTATTTTAATTTTAATTTGTAGTTTATATTTAGGTACTTTTCATCTATGATCCTCAGCATTCGCATCTTGACTTTGCCATTCATGGTTTAAATACGGTTACTAGAATATTTCGAAGTCGTAGAATGTGAGATGTCTCTCCTGTTCATTCATAGGATCATAGTAAAGTCAGTGGTGAATGGGTTTTTTATTGGTTCTGTGTGGGTGATTCTTTTAGATAGCGACTACCTGGCCGCCATTGTTAGCTGTCATCCTGTCAAGGTGTTTGTGATCGTAACTTGGCCGCGCGCCGACGAAACTGACGATCAACTGTCAGTTTGTTGGAAATTCACACATTGTTACCAATGTGCCTACGACCAATATAGGAGAGGGAAAAAAACTTTTTTTCCCTATTTTTCCTATAACTTTTTTATTCAAATAAAAATTAACAAAATTTAGACGGGCTGTTAAGAACCGAAGAGGATAAAAATTGATTTTTGGTAGCTTATTTGTGATTTTTTTGATGTAAAACGAGGGTTTTTATATTTGCTGTAGGTACATTACAATATATTGGCGGATATTATTAATTGAGTGACATCTGACAAATTTTAGGACCTAGAATTGGGGAGGTGCAAATAACAAATAGATCAAAACGGCTTTTAGTTGCCTTAAACAAAAGGCATCTAAAGATTCTGTCCAGCGACGTCATAATATTTTCCTCCGGATTCCTGATAAAAATAATTATTATTATCCTATTTCGACCAGCTGATGATACGTTGCCAAACCTAAAAATAGTTGACATAAAATAAATTCTAAAAAATATCCCAAAAACACACAAAAACTCCAACCAAATTAATATTTCCTTATATTTTCCCTGCAACCTTTTGTATTTTTTAATGTCTGGGGCGTTTACTGTTATATATATTTGACCAACAGAAAAGTTATTAATCAGACAATAAACCATTCACAAATCCCCACACACCTATTGTTACATTTATAACTACAGTTACATTTTTTTTACAACGAGAACAACTATTCATTTTAAGGAGTTAATAAACTTATTTACAATTACAATTTTATTCATTCATAGAAGCCGTTCGACTATTATTTCTGGCGTCTTTTGCGGCCTTATACATAGTCGCGTTTTGCTGATAAAGTCTCAGTAGGATTTTTTTTTTTCAATGGTTAGTATTTTCACATTTAAACTAAGCAGCGTACTAACCAGACTTTGCATAAAGCCGTGTTTGACCATGTAATGTAATGACCATGACCATGTAAAGAACTTTTAAATTAAATTAACAATGTTTGAGCCAGACTATTAATTATTAAAAAACATTATTATTTCACTAAATTTGATAAATGTTTGAGGTATTTTCGTAGCGTCGCTCCACAAATAATTGGTCACAAATGGCATTAACGGATATAGTATAGCACATGGAATCGGTCTTTTGTAAGGGATGAATACGTACGTACCTACTTGTCAGTCCAGTCTATTGTGATGAAGTCGAATTTGCCAATGATCTGCCTTCTCCATTGTCGTATTTTGCCGGAATGACTTTTCCTTTGAGAGTCACCTTCACAATAGAAGTCGTTTCCTATAGAAAAGCCGGATATAGCTTGAAAATTAACAATCGCGCGGTGGGAGGCTCTGCAATACATGAATTGCAGTAAAGTGAAGCATTTTAAATAGGAATTCAATCATTTTTCAATCTATCGCTTTACACGATTATAAGCTTTATCGATTATAAGTTGGCAAATACAGTATCGCTGGATTTACCAAAGAATCCATAATGCTATCCTCTCAAAACAAACGTAGTAACAGAACAAAAATGAATAGATTTAATTACATCCTACCAACAGCACTAAAATAATTCAAAAATGTATATATTTCTTGAAAACGTGCATTGATCTTCCGTTTACAATTTTCGTATTGTTATTTTTATTTTACGAGAACTTACAGTTAACATATTTTATTCCCACATATAGAGAGAAATCACTCCTGTCCTTTCAGGAGGTTGATCTAGATCGAGATAGACGATTATGTTATTAAAAACTTTAGTTTTTACGAAGTACTTCGCGACCCACGAGGTCGGGCGGTCTACGTGTTCAACCGTGTCTATTAAACTGAATTCGTTTTTCTCGTAATTGGGAAACATTTTTCAAATATTTTTTGCTGATAAATATTTGATTGTTGATATACTCGTATATCAATCTTCTGAAAGGAAAGTAGTGATTTACTCTTTATACTCTACCATATGGTGTAGACATTTTTGAATAGTACTAAAATACGTACAAAATCAAGAAGCTTACACGCTTTATAGAAATATGTTCTAGAAAGGTCACTTTGCTAATAATCACTACTCTTAGATCATTATATGACGTTATTTGAAAACAATGGAATTTATTTTACTGACATTTACTGACATTGAAACATAATTGTTTTTTGTACAGTATTGGGTTAGACTATTTAAGTTATTTTTCAGTTCGATGCAGTCATTAGTATATTTAAAAAAAAAAATATATATTTATCTCATTAGCATAGAGCAAAGTATGTATTTTTATTTTACAAATTCAATAAAATTATTAAAATAATTAATGAAAACTAAAAGGCCTAGGTGGGATCCTTGAGCTACATCAAAAGCAATGATGGCAAAATCAGACATAGAAACTTTTATCATCATCAGTTTGACATCGATTTCTAAGTTTAGAGATGAACCATCAGTAAAATCCCCATAATTTATAAAAAAGCAAGCTGTGACTGATTATATCGAAGGCCTTCGAAAAATGGTATCAACCTGTCATTTATTATCCATAGTATTCAAAACTTTATCAGTAACCTAACATAAATAAGATTCAGCGGACCTTTAAAAACGGAATAGCATTGAACATTTCTTAAAATGCTACATTTCTACTGCAAGAAGTGAAAGTATCGTGTAAAAGGTATAACTTTCAAAATAAGTAAACGTCCCTCAAAGTAAACATTGCGGCATCCTAAGAAAATATGTTAAATCGGAAACATGTCGCCGGATGGTCGTTGTATAATGCAAGCATTGACAAATGCCATATCAGATACCCAACCGATGTCGCTTCCCCTATATAGGTGGAAAAAAGAATCAGATTTTGAACTTCACTTATAATTTTACAGTTCTTTTCCACTTATTAAAAATATGTAATAAAAATAACAACGCTGTTACAACAGATTTGTTATTTTTAAATTGCACCGATACAATACTTTATTCGTCTGGTTACTGCCCAACCGACTACAAACATATTTAAAAAGAAACTTAGATATTTTAAAAGAAACACATCATATTATGCATCTTCGGTACATGTAAACTATAGGAAGTTTATTTACATTTTTTTCGTAGTTTTTTTGGTTATATAGGTTTATTTTGAAGTACGTTTGACTTTTTTTTTTTAAGTTTTTTTATTTCAACATTTTTAGATGCCTTACATTAAAAGATCTTTCATAAAACTGTAAAAAAACTTACATAAGAAATCGCATGCAATATGCAAAAAATAAGCGAAATTGCATAAGTCAATCAAAATATTCAAACGCAAATTGTAATTTTTTTATTTTCACAACCTTCGACTTGGGAATCATAATAAAATAAAAATCGCTATTATGCATAACAAATCACCTAATTTGCTTGAGCCGTTTCGGAGTAATGATTATATATTTAAAAAAAAATATAGTATCTATACATCGTGCTACTTAAACTTAAAAAATGGAAATTACTTGTACATGACTAACATATATTTTTAGGAATAAAGTAAAGATTTTGAAATGTATAAAATATCTGAAAACCATTGATTGGAAAATTCGAATTAGTAATTTAGTTCTTTTACACTTATTTATTAAATAGTTTTTTTTTAGTTCTGTATTTTAGGGGCGTGCTCTCGAACGTAATGTGGTCCACTTGTGAGTCCGTCGGTCTGTGAGTAACGCCTTATACCTGTTCTCAATAGCTTCCTCACCAAATCCGTAGAAAAAGTAATGCGTGCGTAGATTCCAAAGGAATCCCTTTCGGTGCCAGGCAGTCTGCCTTGACTTATACCTGTCCCAGTCTAACGCACGTCAAACGCGGGCGATCTCGCTTCCTGCGCGTCTAGAAGAAATGAAGCATCTTCTTTTCATAGGTTAACTAAGTAATCTTCTGCGAAATGTTTATGTTTGCTATGTTTTAGGAGATACAATGTTATCGTAAGCAATGAAGGTTAAATAATATAAATATTCGAGTTTGCCTAAAAATTAAAAAATAGTAAAAAATATGTATAGGTATATAAACTAACGAAAATTAACATGTTTAACATTCGTAACGTCGCATCGTTGGTTTTTTTTTACCTAATCGATATTAATAAAAATGCATTGTTTTAACAATGCCTGCCGAATTACCTGCCTTTTATTTATAAAAGTTCGAATAAGCTTAAGAACCTCTTACTATTTCTAAGTTTGAGCGGGGCTCAACATAATTGCGTATATTATTATCCTAAATTATAGCAATATTTGTAAAAAAAAATGTTTGAAGTACAAACCTTTTATTAAAATATGTTTTTATTCACATTCCATTTTTTGGAGGTTAATCTATGTCAACAATCAAGCATTAATTAGGAAAAAAATCTCTATTCCGAGATAAACGATTTCAAAATTTAATCAAAATGGTTAAAATGTTTGCTCAGCTCAGACTCAAAATTCTACTTTACGCTCAGAACAGATAATTAAACTAGAGTCACTGCAGTCGCTTGTCTTACCGTAAGCTTCAGCATATTGGAGCGAAGTAGGGAGATTTAGCTTCCAAAACAGTTTAATGCGAGAAAACAATATTGAAGTGATAAATTGAACAAACTTAAATAATATAAAGCAAGAGTTGAATATGGTTATTGGCGACGGGGAGAAATTAGCCGATCAAATTCTTAATGTTTTTTTTTTTGTTTAAAGTTTTTAGATTTTTAGATTCGATTTTTTTAACCTAGTTTTTATTTTACTGATCTATAGTTCTTCAAAATTTCGAAAAGCGACAAACTAATTACAGAGATATTCGTATAGGTACTGTTTGAGCCATTATTAAAATGTGTTCAAACTAAGCAATTTACTCTTCGTGGCAAGGATATACCTGTCTCTTTCCTACCCACAAATATACCCCGTCTCGCTCTTCCGCACCAAACCTACAGAGACGTTTCAGCAATTGAACGGTGCGGTTGTATGAACCCCTTTGCTCTCGCGCAACGCTACAAGTACTTGTCGGCCCATATACCGTGTCGCGAGTGCAGAACTACACCGAAGTGTCACAGTGAAACTCACCAACGCCGGTTGCAGCATCCGAACTCATCAGTGCGCCTGTCAACTAAAGGTTGGTGAATCTATTTGTAGTTTGGTATATTCCGTGTAACCCAATTCCTTTCTGGTTAGATATAATCCAAACCTATATACCTAAACCTACAGTTCACTAGTAGGTATATCAAAAATATCTACTCCATTGGGTATCCGCCAAGATGGATAAAGTTGCTTTAGTGCCACTCTATTGTTACTATGAGTTTGTGTCGCTTTTTTCACCGAACAGGAAACGGAGACCGTAAGGATTTCGTCGTGCCTTTGTTTGTTTATTCGGCCGCGCGAAGGGCGACTTTTCGAAAAAAATAAATAAATAATCGCCTTAAAGAAATATATTCGGAACGACTTTGCATTACCGGTGTTTTTTTTTTGCCACATTTGGTAACAGTCGAAAATTGCCAGATATGAATTAAGTTACTACGAGTCACTCTCATTTAGGATAACATGGTTAATGAACACGCAATACGAGCACAAACACCTCAAAGTATATGTAAAATAATATATATTTATTGAAGTATATAGCACGGATTTTTGGTGAGGAAGATACCTTTAATGACGCCTGTATCATGGCCTAGCTGTAAGATATCAGGTTCTGGTTTAATAATTTACTACTACTAAACAATGTATTAAAGCAGTTGAGATATCCATGTAATTTTAATCATTGTTTAAAATGTTTCAGCTATTAGATAATGAAATTTAGATAAGGAATACATAGCTATGATCTAATTATCCAAGTCAAGTCAAGTTCATTTTCATTTATTAAGGCATTATAAATTCGATTCTTTTCTCATTGTAAAAACAAGAAAGCCCTGGTTTTAGGCATAACCTTTACAAAAATATTTTAGTTAATTTAACAGTAATAAAAGAGTAGGTACTTTATACATATCATAGTTAGGGAGTAGGCATTTAGTAGATTAAATACTATTGTTATAGGACCTGCTCAACTAAGCAAAATATACTCGTACTAGAGTCAGAGATCGTTACGGTGAAGCGATAAAAAAATGTATGACTGGAACACAGTGTCGCCGTTCCTCCGCGTAAGCAGTGACATCTTTACCTAAAAATATAAAAAAAATATATTAATAATATTGCTCTGTATTCAATGGGCACTTACGTATAACCTCTGAGAAGAATTACAGCACTCGGGCCATAAATTGCGGGGGCTGTTTGGTCCACCTCAAATGGCGACTGTATTCACACCTTTACCAATTAAAGGCGGATGGCTCTCGGCTGCACTTAAGGAAAAATATTTATATTGTTCTCTAGTAGCAGGATGTGTATTATAAAATACCGATACCTCGAAGACACAACATTAACAATTTTCAAGATTTTTTGGAGTTCTAGCCATCTGCTTTGCTTTCCGCGTAGGCGAATCAGACTCCTTCAAGTTAGGATGGGAGGGAACTGATTTCTGGAATGATATAGTAAAAAATACCCTTAAATATTTCGAAAACAAAATATCTGGTACATAGCAAAACGGGAGCTGGTCAGCCTAAACAGTATCCAAATTTAATTATTCACGACTGCTCTCTTTTGTTAATATGTAAATATAATGAATTGGAAAAAAATCTAGAAGAAAACCTAAACTTGATACTTTATATAGAATATATGTCATCAAAAATACATAAAGTAACTTATATATTTGAATGCATTCGTAACATACTTAAACATAGTACAATAAACATTCCATTCTTTGTTATGGCAGAATGGGTTGGTGAGGTGCTTTAAAAAACAGTTCTCGCGCCGTTGAGGATAAACCAAAATGGAATATTGAAAGTTGGGTTTAAAAAACCCTGGAGATACGATACCTTACAGCTCTATCGAAATTTAAATACATTATCGATTCGTCAAAATTATATAAAAGTAGTATTATTATATTTTGTAAAACAACGAGTGAACAGCAACCACTTAGCAGATTGGTAAATACTCGATATATGGAAAAGAGGTCTCTTTTGCAACACAACTTGTAAGAATGAACACAACTTTTGACCAAAAAAATTTCTTTTATTTGGGACCGAAACTTTATAAAATTTTGACAATGGAACTCAATCTACCTAGATATACAAAAAAAGATATTTTTCAGTGGTTAATTGATAAAAGATAAACGATTCTGAAAAAATGGTCAGTAATATCCTTATACGAAAATTTCATAGAGTAAGCAAGGGTAAGTCTGTATTTAAATTTATTTTTCTATAATCTATCTCTTTATTATTATATGTATTTGTCTTATTTGTACTCTATTTATAATACACTTTTTTTACTGTATAATATTTTATCTATAATTATTGTTGTAATTAGAATATTTAAAAAAAAACCTTATATAAAAGTATGTATGTACACACTCATAAACCCTCATGTATTAATCTAAATGTTCCACAGTGTGCCTCTTGATAAATCTTCAGAAGCACATTTTATTATTATTTTTTTGTTATGAAAAGTTTATTCTTTCTAGTTTATAAATTATCAGCTTTCAAGGTGATGTAAAATGTAATTATGTATTGTTTCTTTAAAAACAATAAATAAATAAAATGGATATATATATATTTGATTTCTTTTGGGAAAATAAAAATAAATTTAATTTTTTCATCAACTTCATACATATATCACTCATAAACTCACCTTATTTCACCATCATCCTTCATCGTAATCACATATCCATTATTTTTATATTTTTGTGTATATATCATCCTTTCCTTATTTCATCTAATTAGATGGTTACATAATATTTGACAATATTTTACACTAAAGAGGACAGGTGAGAGTTAAAAATGCATTTTTATAAAACTCAGCGCTGGGTTTAAACCGACATCCTGGGCTCTCAAGTACAAGACCTCTTTAGAACCTTTATAAATTTTATGCTATCCAGCACTTTATCAAATAGTTAAAAACTTTTTCAAAATTTTTCAATATTGTCAAAGATAAATATATATTTGATGATTGTTTTTAATAAAAACAATCAATAAGTCTTTAGATGTATCTCTATACTTTTGCAAAAACCTGTCATCGGTTAATTATACAAACAATTGTATGTACCATTTTTTCATATTATACTGTTGGTTTTCCAAATAAACGATAAATTAAATTAAATAACTTTTACAACTCAATTATACAATTATATATATATAATTAGCGTACCTTGGTAATATCTTACGATAAACTTTTTCCCTTGTTTAGAATGTGTTACGATTAGGGAAGTAAATATTTCACTAAAATCCAAAGCGTTAAAGTTTATAATTTAAATTTCTTCGGAAAGTTATGCGTCTCAATAAATAGCTAAAAAGATTTTTCTACGAATACTGTTATTTGAAACTTTTAGAATTTTTATCCCGGAATAATGAATTTGTAAGTTAAAACCTTCTTCCATTAACCTCTTCAATTTATACTGATGGTCCTGCGATAGGTGGTAGGTGTTTTCACATTGTATTGTAAATATTTAACTTATGATCGACGCATTTCAATACATAAAAGCTGTTAATTAAAAGGTTCAGGACGCTCAAATGAACTGAATAATGTAGAAGGGTCAAAAAACGCTTCTAAGCCCCAATCGGACATCAGAATCGAAATATTTCAGTCGACAAAAGGCCGGAAACCGCCTTTGTACAATCTCGTACACCGCAGTAAGATTTTTCCTCAAGCCGCCAAGGTTGTAAAACTATAAATGACACAAGCGTAGTTTAACTTACATGAACAAACGTCAAATACAAATTCTTTGAAAAATAAAATTCAAATTAAATTCTTTCGAATGTTATAAAAAAATATAATTAAAAATATGGTTTATCATAATTCAACTAGGCTTCACCTGTTCTAAGAAAGACATTCTCTCTATTAATTAAAAAGTTTTGTTGCCGCGTCGAAAAATTTAAAAAATACACTTACATAATAATCACAAAATATAAGAATATACATGGGAATGTAGTTATACAAACAAATATCATACTATATATACTAATACACTATATACTAATACAAACTACAATTGGAAATGAAAATTATATAAATAGATACGAACGCATATTATTAATAGTATATGAATAAATACGAATATGTAATATATGTAATAGGTAAATATTTTTCCATAAATTTATTTTTATCAAATGCTCAATGTTTACTGCATAATCATAGTTTTACTATTTTCTAATATTTATTTATTCCTTTCTTCTATTTTATAGGTTGATGATCACAGTTCGATTAGACTTGTACCATCATTCCTTGTTTTATGTGGTTTAGAGTCTATAACGTTATATAGTTCGGGTATAACTGTTATTGTGGTCTACATATATACATACCCGTTTTAGCTTCTATCCTCTATTCTATAAGAAGCTACTATCCTCGTCCTTTAGCTGTCTGCTAAACAAATGCTAAGATTTTTTTTTGTGTAAATTGATGCTCTCGAAAAACAACCATAGCGATCACATCGAAAGCTGGTCGGATAATATAGATATTTAACATTAAATTCGACGAATTTTGAATACTGAAGAATGAAACTTGACAAATTCCATTTCCGCGGAGATTGATATCTTTGTCTGTTCGCCCAATAGGATTAATAATCTGCTTTCTATTACACCTTTGTAAAATCAGCGTGAATTACTTATTTGTTATTGTGTGCCTGGAGGCATTATTTTTAATTTTTAACTTTGTAGAGTTCCAGTTAATTTTTGTTATTTTTATTGTTATTGTTTTTTTATTTTTGATGTTGCTTTTTATTTATTTATTTTGTTTAAACTAATTTACAATATCATAATTTTATGTACCAGCCAAGCCCAAGGCTTATCTGCTGGAAACCAGGTGTGTAAAATACAGATACTAATAATTGTGAATAATTGTGTAATTTTCTTTTAGTAGTTTAATATTATTACCTTAATTGTTTAATAAATAATCTTCTTTAATAAATAAATATATCTTGTTATAATAAAGTTATAATAAATATTATATAAAAATGTTATAATAAATAATAAAGAATCTTGTTTAATAAATAAATTATAATTTAATAATACTAGTAAAACTACTAATAGTTTAATTTTGTGATGTTATCCTAATACCAAAAAATATTGCCCGTGCTGTATCGATGAAGTCACAAGAGCATTTGAGGTCGTTAAAGTCCCAACTATTTATTCGTTTATTGGGTATTAAAACATTTGAATAATTATTAATGATCGCGCTCTGCGAGGGGCGGGCGGCCATTGAAATCGCTCGCGGCGAAGCAGTGAGCAGAATAGGTCTGGCTTTTGTTGATGTAAAGAGTTAAAAATGGTTCCTTAATTTATAAACGTTGCCAGTTTCTTTCTTTGCGTTTTTACTTACAGGTGTTCGCGGAGGAGGAGAGGTTTTTCAATCTGGCTAAGTCCGTTTTCAGGCTGGCCATCAAGTACTGGATGCCTTACACAAACCGTTTACATTCACAGCTTACATGAAATACGGTGCAATCCTCGTAAGCCTACGTATGTATATTCTTACTAATTGATTTTTAGTATTTCAGATGAAAAGGAATCCCAAAGATGTTGCCCAAAGTGACTATATACATTCATACTTTTATACCAACATTCTATGTATATGTATGTAGTGACATTGTATATTAAAATACTTGTATATATTTTTTAAATTTTATCCTATTTTTTCTGTTAAAGATTGTGGTTCTTGGAACATAGTATCTAATGTTTGACTTGAATTATCGCTTTTTAATATCTGTGACACACACACATTATTTTAATAAAAGGTTCTGTGTCTCCATACAAAATATTATTCTATTAAGAATGTGTGGGACCACACATACACATTAAATTTAATAAAAACATGTCAAGCAATTTAATAAAACACTACACAAAATAATATTTTAATAAAAGTCATTATTTTTTATAAATGTGTGTATATCCCCCACATAAAATATTAGTTTAATATAATGTGTGTGAGAGGGAAAATTATATAATTTCAAAAGCAAAATTAGTTGCGCAAAAAATCAGGTTCAATGGAGCTAAACAAAATATGATGGATTCACGGTTACTAGCTCCATGAAACAATCTTGTAAAAAAACTGTAGATACATTTCGAAAATAATAAACAATGCAATAATTACAAATTGTTACAATTGCAATTCGGTTTAAAACCTACTCTCGTAATATCCGGCCATCAATATGTGTATCTATATCTGTGTGTGACTGTGTACCTGTACTTCTGTGTGATATATGTGTGTGTTATCTTTAATTATAACTATTTAATATAAAAATCACCACACAACATTCGTAGTCGATGCTTCCTTGGCACTTTCAGATTTCATGAGGCCTTTACAAGAAGTGTTTGTATTGGAGAGGAATATCGTATGTATAGATTGGTACACCGTGATGACGGCATTTGGAAATGATTTTTTTAATGTAAGTCCAATAATAATGGCTCTACTATATGGTCAGACTATAAGGATTAGATATCTTTCGGTGTCTGGTAAAAATATTGATAGACAAAAGCTGTCGTATCGTTTTGTGTCGTTTGCTCGACGTATGATTTCCCATTAAATTTTTTTTTTATAAAACTTCCATTAGAGTCAAAAAAAAAAAATAAAGCCGTTAGCGTCCTATATAGGACGTGTATATAAAATTATTATTACATAGTTCTATTTCACCAAAATGTCTTGTTTGATCACTGACATTTTTTTTGATACAAAAATACGAATTCGGAAAAAAGAATTAGGTAACTATATGGCTTCTAAAATTGAGACCGGTATAATTAAATAAAACGATGTTTTAATATTTATATGTTCATATTTATAATTTTATTATTTGTACTTTTATTAGAAGATGTGATCCTTATAAGTATTAAGAGTAGTAATCCTTTTAAGAAAGAGAGTTATTTTTTTAATTAGTACTGATCCACAAGCATTCTAATTACCTATGGTTTTGTAAATATTCCACATATAAAAATTATACTCTTAAGCGATACGTCGGTACACCCTGTTTTATGGCTTTATATAGTCGCCGTAGAGTGTATGGTCTGGCTTTTGAGCTATATACATAAAGTAAGGTGTAATATATAGTTTAGCGCTCAGGCGCGATTATAAAGTAGCCCCAGCCATCGTTAGCTTTTCAACGTTTATAATGAGTATTAAGTATACAAAATGGAAGGTCGGTAGCCCGTGTTGGCATTATGAAAGCGAGATAAAGAATCCTCACACGCACACAACGGGCGAGGATGAGTCCGAGGGTTGTAGAAGCTATGCGAGTTACTGCTATGAGTAAGTTGACAGAATCTTATAATACTTTTTTAATCTTTGGTAGCACGAAAAAAACCCGATCATAAGGTCTTTTATAATTAGGTATAAGTGCAATAATCAATAGTCATGAATGTATAGTCTGATTGATAAAGCATGTCGATGACGATTCTGGTTCAAAACTTTTAAATACATCTAATAAATTGCATTGTTTTCTTATGCTCCAAATCAAACCTGATACTTATTACTTTGATACTTGTTACTTATTGAAAGGACGATAGATTCATATCAATGTATCAAAATTGAATAGTGTAATACAACACATGTACATAAGTAACATAAGTAACTATGACACGTCATAGTCACTGCTGCTGCGTCATTGCTATTTTGTCACGACAAAACAGCAATTTCGTTGACTTAGATCTCTCACTTGTTTTTACCGAACGATAAACATACATATTCAGGTAAAAATGTACGGCTATATTGGTTTTTTTTTAGTTCATTCTGTAGACAGTCCCGCTTAATGCTCTAACAATAGTCAGCAATCATATTTACATCCAATCTACCTTGGTACTGTGTCCCCATGACCTTCAAATCTTGATGGAATCGCTCAGCCTGCTCATCATCGATTGCACAAAGATTTTTTTGGAAAGTTACCTAGACGGTTACGTAAAAAATGCGATTGATGCTTTTGTTGCAATCAAGCATTTTAAAACTCTCTAAAAATTGCTAAACAATCTTGGTATAATTCTGTGCTCAAGTATTTCCAAGAAACTCTTTGATAATGTTTTTGAATGCCTACCAAGTTTACTTTTGAAGTTGTCTTATTGTTCCGATGAAATATTCATCTTTAAGGAGCTTCCTTCCTCCTTCCCTTTCCCTTCCCTTTCCGTCTAAACTTGAGGTGGTAGAAGAAAACTAACTACAGTTTTGTAATCAACATGTCTTTTTAACTCTAACAAAAACAACTCAAAAATCAAATTCAATACAACTTTTGTAACAAATTGTTCCCCAGTGTTTGCTGATATTTTTGGCCTTTCTCGGCCAATCAGTCAGCCAGTGTCTATTTTGTAAACTATACGCTTTTATAAAAATAAATAAATAAATAAATATAGTTTGTTAATAAATCTCGTAAACACAACACATTTTTTTTTAAACGTGCTCAATTTTATTTCGAGAGTCTTCAATTGGACTACTATTATCATATTCATTTATCTGTAAAACAGCTGATACATTTTTTTATTTATACTAATGCAATTATTTTAGTGTAGAAAAAGATTATAAAAAAGATTACAGTATTCTAAACCTGTATTCTGTATTCAGTATTCTGGGCCAATTTAAAACGTAGCAAATAATGAATAATAAAAATTAATAAGAATTTGCTTGAACGTGTGTGTGCATATGTGTTTGAGTATTAATATGAAGGTACCTAATATGTCAGTGATACGTTAGTTTAAAAAAGTAACAGTAATATTGTACGAAAAATATTTAGTTTATTTATTTATATTTATTTTGTAAATAAAATAGTTAAGTAACAAAAAAATCATACACAAGCGGTACACATAATAAAACATAAAATAATGAAAACAATAGTACCAATTTACAAGCATAAAATAACACCAATTAAATATTTCTGTGAGTCTAAAATTAGTGTTTAACCTAAAAAAAACACACGAGAGATTAAAAAAGAAGGAGGAGGAAGAGAAAAGGGTAATTTCAACTTAAAGTTTCTTGAATCCCACTAGGTTTAGGTTAATATAGCAGAGCAGCAGAGTGGCAGTTATAGCGCAGTTTAATTTCAAGAAATAGCTTGTTTATATAAGTTTTATTTTTTCACTAGGCTATATGTGCTCTATGCAATTGGGATTAAAATACTCTCGGAGTAACTAAGCTCGATGTAAACTTACACGTTTTCTTTATACGTGTGGGAGAAACGAGTTAAGGCTGTGTGTGTCACGTGAAAATGAAATCTTTGAAATATGATTATTCTCTGGTATGACGCAGCTTCTGTTTTCGTTATCGGCCAACTGGGTGGATTGTAGAATTTTAAAAAAAAATGCCTTTTCAAATATTTCTCTAAATTTTTACGAATAAGTTACCTTCCCTAAGGAACCTAAGTTAAGTTACCTAAGTTTAATTTTATTACTACTACAAAAATATTTCCAGGCAATTCAAATCATTATACTTTTTTACACTGCTGGAACTATACCATCTGAAAAATAATATAAGCTACTTTTACAAGTTTTTATTTAGCTTGCAATTTTTGTTAGTGTATTTAGATCAAATCTTGCATGCTGAACCACTTCTTCTTATCTTCCGAAGATGAAATTTGAAATGATATTTGACAGTAATGAAAATGATTCTTTATGGTAAGCATGACTTAATTCTACATTTGAATAGGTAAGTTGAATCAATCACTTTAAAAAAAAAAAAAATATTGATTTCCATGTTAAACTCCATCATGGTGCATTTATTGGTTTCCATGGTACAACCTGGCCAATTTTCGCATTATTTTACTCAAAAGTGAGTGGGAACTTTATTTATAGTGAGGACACATAGACCAGGTCTGGATATCGGAGAAACCGCAATAAAAATAACTTTTAAATTAAAGCACGCGCTAAGTTTTGATATTTGACAAATTCCTTTTATCTTTTCTTTTCTTCTTCTTCTCTTCTTTTGAGTTTAAACTTTATAATTAGAAGACCAGAGATTGATTGGTGAATAAGCAATTACAAACGTTTGTTTTTTTACACAGAATTAAAAGTTTTGATATTATTTTGCATTTTGCTTTATCTGAGTTCGCATTAGTCTTGCATTCATGTTTTGCTTTAAAAAAACCACGATTTTAGGTATTGGAAATTTGTATTTTGCTTTTTTGGTTTATTTTCATAAACCTCTACGCGCTTAATCAATGACATTGCGTAGTAACAATATGAAGCCTATAGAATCAAAACGCACAATCTCCAAGAGAGTGAGTTTTCGGCTGTAAGCAAAAAACAAATTTCCACTGATATTATCACAAATTCGTTAATAAAACTTTAATGATGTTAAATAATTATAGTAAAACTAGTACGAATATTTACTTTAATAACTTATACAAAAGATTGGAGATTATCAGATTTGTTTCTCAACAATATGGAGATTGTACCTTTGTTATAGTTTTCCTACATAGAATGCTAAAGTAACTTTAAAAATACAGTGACGTGATTGGTCATATTTGAAACTGGCACTCTAGTGAAGATTGTCACGTTTAATACCATTTTTCAGAACCATTTAACATTTGATATAGCCACATTTGATAAAAAAAATTCAAACCATCCTAAAGCTTTATTGAAATATTACTATATGGCATCAAAGAATTATTTTTGACACATATAAGTGAAATTCTCAAAACAACTTTGTCGTCACCCAGTACCCCGTTAAAGTAGAGAGTGTAGTCAGTAGATCGGGCCGCGTTCACAAAAGCAGTGACTCGCATAAAGCGATGAGAATCCTGCCGCTGTGAACTCGCTACTGTATTACTCGCGTCTGATGTAGGGAATTATTGTAATCATAATATCATCATGATCAAGAAATAATCATATTTACCTTCATTCTACCGAGGAAAGTGAAATACTTTTAGTCATCTGATAAAGAAAATATACACTGGAAAATTGGCGATTACAATAGATTCATAGATTACAATTGATTACAATAGAGAGTAAAATCATTTTCATCGCAATCAAATCCGTAAGGAAGTTGAAAATTCACGTATACTTTAGCACGGCATAGTAATTGTTTAGAATTAATAACTATATGACTGAAGATTTTTTTTAATATTTTTGTTTTTTAATGTTTATAATCTATTACTTTGTAATAGAATTTATAATATTTATATTATATTTGAACGTAATTATTATTAGGTATCTATAAGAATATTTTGAAGCTAGCTCCGGTGATATTTCTGGTACCTATATTGGCAGATGTCAGCTTTTTAATAGACATTATTCTATGAGTAAACAAAATATTTGTAGAAATTTAAAATAGTAGAAATTAATTAAAACCAACATTCTTTTTTCTAAACTTTAACTGGAAGATCGCTCGAAGTATTTCGGGAGTCGATTTTAAACCAAGATGGTTCATTAGTGCCTTCAATGAATTAATGATAAGTAAAAAAAAAAACCAGTTGTTCGGTTAATTAAATATACATTTTTGATGCGAATTTAAGTTATTACATTAATATGGTCGATTAATAAATAAATATATAGCAATCCTACTTAAAAATCTTATAAATATGTTAATCATAGAACACTAAATTATACCAATTAGAAGTATATAAGTGTAAGTTAAGTTAATTAAATATGGAGTTAAACCTGGATGGTAACAAAACGGCTTTGCCCCGCCATGCAGTCAGCTTATAATACGTGCATAACTCATCATTACGGACTTTTTTAATGCGCGATATTTCACATCACCCATCCTTTTTTATAAGTTATTAATAATACTTATTGAAGCTTTAATACCTTCTTTTTACAATATTATTTTTACCACGCTGATATATTTTTAAGCAACGTCCCTAGCGCGAATGTGCTACTGGGCTTATAACATTCAGGATTTTTGCATTGACATGTTTACGGTTTTAAACTGTTGCTAAAAACCTACACGGTAAAAGTTTGAAAGAAAAAATATCACTCATTCAATTACCGCTAAGTTAGTACTGCGGTAATACTTAAAATCTTTTCATTTATGTGATTATGAATGCCATACAACAAAAGTTGCAACTTCTAGAGTATGCTGGATTACAATATTAGCTATACAGTTCAATGAAATATATTCTATCGTTTAAAAAACCAGTTATTATTGATTTGTATTTGAAATAAAAAACCTTCACAACAAAGAATTGTTTATTTATTTATTTGAATTACAGACAGCGTTACAATATATATTACAAACACAAAAAATACCATTTCTAAGGCCGATTGAAAGTAATTATATAATAATAAGATATATATGGCCGAAGGAGTTGAAGGAGGGAAAGGAGAATCAACTATACAATAATAGTAAAACGAATTTGCAAGAAAGTACATGTAATAAAGTGTGCATGAGTGTGCTGTGACTTTGAGTGATAGTGTATTGTGTGTGTGTGTGTGCGTGCGTGTGTGTTTAGTTTAAACCAGCGTGCTAGCTTTCTCATTAACAGACTTCACAAAACTATCACGACTTAGGTGAAAAATGTCAATCTCACAAAAAATTACAATTGTATGAGCTAGAGCATTTTGAGCATAATTTATGTTACATTTATAAACATAGAAAATTTGAGCCTGGTGAGTGCACAAAATGGCACACGGAAGGAAATTTTAGATAAAATATTCGGTGCGTCCAGACGATTCTCATATCAGAAACCTGTTAAGTTAAGCGACATTAAGTTATGATGCTTTAAACGGTCTTCGTAATTATTAAAATGCACATGAACCCTGAAATTATCTCAGTAAACATTCATTTATTTATTTCGCATTGTTGTTATAAAAAAAAATACATAATAGCTTCGGTAATTATTATTGCTTTCCAAAAAAATTTACAAACAATAAACATATTATAAAATATCATTTACGCTAAAAACCATTACTATTACACTACTTTAAATCTTACATTTTACATATTACTTATTTTTAATTGATCTATACGAAAGAAAAAGAAGAATAATAGGAAAGCATTTAATCGATGCAAATAAATATAAATCCTTACATAATTTTTATGACTATATCCAGAATATAATATCGATTTTCTGTACATGCTGATAGTTGATTAGTATAAGTTATATCCACTTGAAAACATAATATTCTTTAAAACACCAATATCAGGAGTGAGTAGTTACAGAATGCTTTGTCTACAGCAGGGGTGCTCAAACTTGAACTGCTGGCGATCTACCTCAATATTTTTAGACTACTTACGATCGACTCTGAGAGACTGCAAGTGTGTGTGATGCAGGGTTGTCGTACATACACGATACACCCTACCTACCTAGGTAGGGCGTACCGTAGCATATATAGATATTAGCTTTCTGCACGGTGCTCAAACGGTCGATCGCGATCGACCGTTTGAGCGCCCCTGCTGTACTGTGTACTGTCTATTCTAGAAACAACACGGCTTTTCTTTGAAAAGTGCCGCGCGTTCCTTTGATAAAGCCACCTTTTGTCGCAAGCAGTGTTATTTTATTACGTAATACATTTTTGTAGTTTAGTTACCTACCTACTTATTAAAAAAAAAAATCTTCTCGAGATCTACTCAAAAAGCACTCGCGATCGACCAGTCGATCGCGATCGACCGTTTGAGCACCCCTGGTCTACAGTATGCTGATGATGCCTGTCTGATTGCCTCTGATAAAAGACCAGCTGAATTTGCTAGAAAGCTTCACAGTACTATAATAATGACGAATTCACTTGATTAAGGGTTAATCATTAATGTTTCTAAAACTAAGCTTTTACATATTAAATTTTCACATACTCATTCCACATAGTAAGTCGTAAATTTGATTGTTTACACCTTAAATCACCATGTCAATGTCTACTAATTAAATCTGTTAATGAGGTGACCTATTTAGGCGTTAGAGTAGACGTCAGATTTCATTGGAAAGGGCGTAATGACAAAGTATGCGATAAATTAGAAATTTGTCTGGTAAAATTTCATCATTTAAAAAATAAATTAAGAAACAGCATGTTAATAATGGTCCATAAATCATTAGTAGGGTCAATAATAAATTGCGGCCTTTTACACATATCAAACTGGCACATATCAAACCTATCTTGATAACAATCAAAATCTACAAGGTAGAATCCCTAAATTAATAGTATTAGTATCGAGAACAATTCTTTCAAATATAAGAATAATATTTTGACGGTTTCGCAAATTTAATTGTAACATTTTTCGACAGTGACGAATTTCATAATAAAACTTATAGGTTAAATACATATAAAAACATTTATAGCATGTTCTGCTATCAACATTGATAACGTTAACGTTAAAAATGTTGAAAATAACCCAGTGTATATTTAATGATTTTGTGTATAAACTTGATTTTTGTTTGATTGAGATTTCTGCCAGATGATTAATAATCGGCGCTTATGGTGACATTGAAACTGAAAACTAACTCTTTTTCATAATACTTGTCCAATTTGTCTTTTAAACCCGTTCAACAATATTTGATTCTAAACGTCCACGATAGAAATAGGACATAAATGCATAGTCAGCAACAAAGCTGGCTTCAGGCTAGCTCAAGATTTACCCTAGTGCCAGAGTAGGCAAATGCAAACGACCGCTATGCATGCGCTTGCACCAGAGCTAGACCAAAACGTCCTATGAATACATTAAGCAGGTTGATTTACGCCAACAATCTATGTCCCCGATCAAATTAACAACGCGGCAGTTAATCCGGCCAGGACTGATATTTGGACAGGTGAATGGCCCGGCCCACAAAGCCCACTCGAGCACCAAGTTTTTATCATTCCTAGATTTTCCTACACAAATAAACAAATAAGCTGTATTATAAATAAAATGTAATAAAATCCGAATACATTGTTAGTAAAATTTTTCTTTTGGTTTATACCTACTAGTGCCCTTTTAGGAAAAAAAAATCTATTTAGTTTTAAAACCAAATACGTGTAATCGATTTAAAAAAAAGGTGGGCAATGACGCGGTCTAGTTTAGAAGGCAGGAAACATCAGTATAGAAGTACCAGTCGCTGTTAAATAAACAGGACTTCAACGGCTATGTTATTTCTTTTTATTGAATGTCTACCATTTAGTGACTGTATGACTTCAATTTTTCAATTAATTTAGTATTTCTAGTATTTACATTTGTAAAAACGCCGTTTATATGCTAAATATGTGTAAATAAATTCTACATAGTGGGGCGAGAGTACTCCAAACAGTCAGTGAGGCCTAAAAAAATTACAATTTCAATATTTTTATTAGTCCAGTCTACAACTTTTATAGCACACCAGCAGCTAGTGTGAAATATTTCATACAATTCGTAAATATGACAGGATGCGGTAAATGCGGCTTGCAAAGTACTTCGAAAAACAATAAAAAAGAATAGTAGTATGATTATTTTGTTCGTTTTTTTTTGTCCTTGGCCAGTTTAGTTGCTGATATAGGTCAATTTCTTAAATGGAAAGATCGTGATTTTAAATATACCATGTATATATAATATGAAAAACAAATACATAGTAATTCATAATATTATATAGCTGTAAGGCTTCGCCCATTTATTACGTCACGCTTTTTTATCTATTTTCCTCTTTCCCCTCTGGGTTACACTCAACCACACCCTATCAGCACAACTCCCTAAAAAATACGTCACGCTTGAGCTTTTTTTTTTAAAGGAGGGAGGGGGGGGGGTTAATAGTAATAAATTTAATAGTTTTGTGTTGCATCCCGCCTCCTCCTTAACAGGTTCATATGCTTCTCATAATTTCCATTTACCTGATCAAACGTTCAAAAATATTGATGGTTTTCATCTCTTGACAATATTCTAGCAATATTTTAAATTCACATTCACAATAGCTAAAAATAATAGTCTTAATTTTGTCTTTTAATATTATCAAGAATCCCCAGAAACCGTAACCGTTTAACAACTTCAAATAATATTCAATATTATTAACAATAAAAACAATTTAATAATATTCTCTGTGTTCAGTAGGTTTTTTCGTATAAATATATAATCACATGTGCAGCCAAACCACAAGAACGGCAACAACCTGGATTACTTGCTCTTCATGATTAATTGAAGCAAAATCATTTTTTCTTTTTTAAATAAATCCTTAAAATATAAATGAAAATAGAGGTTATTTCTCATGTTCACACATTTTACGTCAAAAATGTATGAGTTAATATATTTTAGATGATAATTACATTCTTAACTGTTTCTAGACATTGACAATGTTATAAACAGTTGATATAAATATGATAACTACAGGGTGTCACAGACATTCTTGTTTTAACATAGGTTTTAAAGAAAAGTAAATAAGTTTAGGAAGATTATGTTTTTGCGTCCTTAAATGGATGCAAATAAAATGTATCTATCAAAAAATGCACACGACTAATTTTAAAAAATAACGGCGAATAATTTATAATAATATAAAATGAAACAGAGAATACTACAATAAACTTAAATAATCAATGGTATAGTCTTATAAATTAATTTGACACTCCGTTAAACCCAAATTGTAGTGTAGTATATATAGCCGTCCAGTCAGTGCATGTTGGAATACATAGTCGTGATCCATTAGAGATGTATAATAATTTATATTATATTAAACAAGAGTAAAAGACGAGCTTTTTGTTTTATTGTTTAGTTTCAGCAAATATATTAAGTATAAAAACGACAGTAAGAAACATAACATAACAGTACGCAAATCATAGATGCTACGAAACTCCAGTTAGTTTCTAAATGTTCAAGATCATACGGTTCGGTGCTATAAATCCGAATTGTCTGTTATCCTTAGAGTATTCCTTAGCGTTCCTTAGAGTATTCCGGGACATCCGAACCAGTAGAAGCTAATTTTATAGCAAATGAAAGGATCAAAACATGTTGGGAATTGCTGATTGTTACAAACTACATCGAAGACGGTAAGGCTTCAGAAAATGGCTGCCGTCATTTAAATATTATTACGAGAGCAATGCAAAATTATGTTAGAACTAATAAAGTTTCCCGGAAATTTCATAAAAAAAATATCCCTAAAATTAAGAATGTTGCAGTTTGCATAATTCCTAATAAAAAATAAATATATATATTTGTTTTATTTAAAAGAAAGAAAAAACAGACAAAGTTAGGCAACTGCTGAAATTTTACACGGAGCAGCGTTCATGCACAGTTCGGGCTGTGCTCACTGCTCAGTAATTAATCGTAAACGGCCATAAACGACAGTCTTACAGGATGAATCCGCGGGGGAAATAGCGGGTAGTTAATGATCGCACATAAATTAGAATAATAAAGGATGCGGAAGCTGATGATGTAAACGACCTTATACCTACTTGTCGCCATCATTCCTCTAAAATCTATATATTATTAAATGCAAAATAGGGCTACGGAAATTATTTAATACGGGAATATAAATTAAAATATAAATTCTTTCTAGATTAGTCAGTAAAACGCAACATACGTTAAATAAAGGTTATCATAACTAATTATGTATAATAATTTTATATAATACGGCAATATAGTATTAGAAAAAATATATAAAATGTATTAGAATTATATTTTAGTAAAACGTTTGGTTGTTTACACCCGCAGCAAGAAATTTGCTAATCGAACATATGGGTAAGCAAATCGTATATATGTACGTACAGATTGATTATTGTTAAATAAATTTTGCTTAGATTTACGATATTTATAACTATGACAGTAAGAGATGTAGTTAAAAAATCTTTTAGCAAAAACATTTTGCTATGATTTCAAAATAGTATGTCGTTATAAAACGACGTTAACTGAAAATTTCGTAGCAGCAACCTAATTACTAATTTTTTCATACATCTACCGACCTTAAGTTTCACATTCAGACCTATGCGCCATGCGCATAAATAACCGTTCTAAGGTAGGATCGGTATACTTTATTTAATACGTCAATAATTTTCGCGCTATATTAAAAATAAATATTATATCATGAATTTTAATGTAGTAAACGCTATAATAAATTAGACATAAGAAATAAATATTTCATTCAATAGTAAAGAATTTTTTTAACACATCAGTATGTTATTATTTTTACAAGCTTTCATTTAACTTGGAATGTTGTAGGTATTTCGGTTTAGGTCAAATCTTGCAAGCTGAACTAGAACCACACTTTCTCTTATCCTGCAGAGTTGAAAGTAACATGTATTTTATACACTGGAAAGGCTCCAGACGAAGGAACGACACAGGCACAAAATTTTCTATACGCATTCAAGTAGCTACTTAAATAAAACTGTTTTTATTTTTTTTTATTATTATTTATTTTTACTATTAATTCATTATTTCTTTTGTTAGTCATATTACAAGTATTACATTTATTTGTCTTTCATACCTTTTCTAACATTTTTTGTTATTACCTGTTCTTATACTTATTTTAAAGCGAAATCTTTACTTGCAGTAAACATAAGTGAGTTTAAATCCTAAACATATCTTTTCTTAAGGATTTGTATTATTAATAAAATAAAATAATTAATGAAAATTAAGGCTTAATTCTTTTAATATGCCCTATCTCCTGCGCGTCTCATATATTTTTAAGGATCATTTGGTAATCTTGTTCCTTCTCTTCCGATTGTAAAATGAATCGATTTATTACACGAAGTGTCAATAATATCATCTCGCAAACAGCCATGTGCACAAAAGTCGTTTGGCCTGTCATTATTAACGACTGATTGGTCTTTTATAAGGAGAGTCCAGGTGCTGGCCGGGACTTCCAGGCTTCCTCCGGGACGCCGAGCAGCCGACGGGATCAATTATATCGAGGCTGTGTGTCAACAATGCGTCGACCATTTTACGGTTCAACAAGGTGACAGATTGGTCCAGCTTGCCATTGATCCGATTACGGGGCGTTTGCCGTCAAATTGCTTTTCATTATTTGCTTCTCGTATACAGATGCCGCCCAAATGACTGTAACAGTAACAGTTGAACCCCAGAATAACCCATAATAGGTACTGTTTTTTGGCAAATTAATAGCTCCATGGTTATTTATAAAAAAAACATAGTTCTATGGTTACAAAGGATAGTAATCGCGGGTATTAGGATTAACTGAATAAAACGGTCTTTGCTATATTCTTATGTTTTTTTTTTTTTAATTTACTTAATCCACATATATTATTCTGATTACATCAGTTTTTAGTTCAGTTTAAGTTTATTTCCGAAAATGCAATTTTAACATAGGAAAGACCAAAATGTATGTAAAAAAGTTAAATATAAAAAAATATTGTGCGATTAAATACACAAAATCTAATAAATAAATTGGATAAAATTGTAAAAAGAAGATAGATAAGAGAAAACTGATAATGATAAACTAAATTTACTGATTTTCATTAAAACTATTCCTAAAGCGTTTGATCTATAAGGTTTATTTTATTACCAAAGGGTAAACATATTGTATGTGGGTACGATATATACTGTTCCACTCTCCCACTATTCATCTCTATGTAGAAAATTTTCCATGAATTTGAATTATGCCTCCCTTTTCAGATTAAGGATAGAATTATAATTCTATCCCAACATTAACATTACCTTATTTTCCATTAACATACATTACCATTAACTTACATTGACCCTAACTTACATTAACATACATCAACATTAACTTGTGTAAACATTAACTTATGGCATATATGTCATAAGTTAATGTTTACAAGATAACGCGAAATTGTTTGTACTTAGGCTTAGATTCTAGACTTCAAACGCCTTAACCGCTAAACCGCTTTGTCGAATTGTTACATTTTAAAATGTTGAAAACTTAAGTTTCATTCACATTTTCAACTTATCGCGAAAGAAACTAGTTAAGTTCGTAGCGGTGAAAGCTCACCAGAAAGGCAAAGGACGCTGTGCCTAGTCGACGGCGATGGGGCGCGGCGTCGCAGCCAAGCAAAGCGAACCAGTCAATACTTGGCAAACATAATTATAACGATCCCGAACATATGTAAAGGTGTGGTTATGCGGTCGGGTTGCTAATAGTCGGTAATGTCGTTCCCAATATAACCCCGTGAAGCCGCACCTTATTAATGCCCCGACGGTACGGCGCTAGGCAATATGCTGCCGGCTTTATACCCGTTCCTATTAGCTGGAACAATTCAGGTGGTTGTACCTGTAATCACTTTTATTACACCTACTGTGCTGTTAGCCAATTCACTCGTAATTATTAATTGTGGGTTATAAAACCATCCAATGCAAGTTCAAAAAATCTAGGTACATTTTTTATCTAAAACGTATTTTTTACAGTGCAAATAGTATTTTAAAATCATGAAGAAAAATACAAAGTAATAATAATGTTGATAAAAATAAAAAAAAACCTACTTCGGACAGGTCTTGAAACTTTCACATTTACCTACTGCATACTTCAATAAGCCAATAACTTCATTGGCTTAACGCAGTCCCGGTATAGAAAAGACGTCATGTCTTATGAATAAGCGGAAGTGGTTTAGCCAATACGAAATTCGGTCAACGAGGGGTTTTCAACCAACATTATCGCCAACGTTCGTTAGACTTACCAGATGATACCAGATGGAATACCACATACTTGTCTATTAATCTACCTAATTGAACTATACAAATGATACACGCCTCGTGTAGGTTACTTTTAACGATATCTGAGAAAAGACTAAGTAGTTTCTAGCGCCTGCAACTGCGGTAGAGTTGCTTATAAAAATGTAGATCATTAAAATACGCGGAAGAATTTTGTCCTTACCCCACATCTCCACCAAGTTAACATGGAAAATCAGAACAGCTGCGTGAATGCGAAACATACCAAGAAAGGCATAACACAAGAAGGAAGGAAGGAAGAAGGAAGGGAGGTACACAAATCATATGTGTACCTCGACAAAAGTCTAGATAGAATAATGGGTTCGATATGGTGGATGTAATACTCAGCCGCAATCAGAAAATAATCCAACAAGAACTAATCCAGTTTTAAATACGCTAAAGAAAATAGATCGGACAAACCTTACACCAGGACAGCATTATTTTTTAGAAGAACCACCGTATCTGCTAGAATGGTCTACTCGGAAAAAGACAACTTTGGTAAAGGCAAATTGCTATAGGAAAGTCGTGCAAGCAAACAAAGACAGCATCAAACATAGAACTCGAAAAAAGGCTCCGTGTGATGACAGACTTCAAAAAAACTAAATGTTTCAAATCCATTTTAATATTGAGTTAAGTATAAATATTTTTGTTTGTATACAGAACGTATCTACAATGAGATAAGTAATTTGTTACCCCTGTAAATATCCTCTATCGAATAATGCCGGTGCTTTGTTCGAGTGTATCTCATTTAGATCAATTTCCCTTCGGGTAAATGTCTTGAGACAAGAACCCTAAGATCAGATAGAAGATTTACCCTGCTCAATTGGTTTATCTGCGGTCGGCTTGCGATGGCTTGACCCTTGGTCAAAACGGAAGATTTACTGGAGGGACAATGCCCACTGAGGAAGCTGCTCGTTTTTTTTGTCTCAGAACTTACCTACATAGATCAATATTAACAAAATCCTCTCATCTCGGTTTGAAGTTACAGATGTAGTTTTGCCTAATAAATTATTCAATAAATTCGAAGTCGAACGTCAAAGATGGTGTTGCCAGACGTTCAATTGCATGGAAGTCCCGATTAATTGCCTGCCTGCTCTCCCAATCGAACTATAGTCATATGCGTCGGTACGAGGAGAGAGAGACATTAGTTGACCAACAGAACAATAAGAACAATTTTCTCCTTTAAGTTTCCAAAACATGACAACTTAACCTAACCTAACAAAAATACTAAAGAATAATGGCCAATAATAATGAAATATATGTAGGTATTTTAAATTTGTTTTGTGTTGAATAAATTCATCGATCTATACAAGGTCTAGAGTAAATTGTGGATGAAACTTAAGGAAGTGGTAGAAAGTGGCTACATTAAAGAAAGAGTTAATTTTATTATTTTTAGTATTTTTTTATGAAAAAACTTAGCTATTATTTGAAAATGCAAATCTTACCGGTAATTCAAAATAATATGAATATAATATAAAGCAGTATTCGCAGTATAAAACAAAGAGTTATCATCTCTAAGAAATATAAATAAAAATAACTCTAAATGGTGGAAAATCAAACAAACACTGACTGAAAATTCTTTGTTGTAAATGACCCTTTCTACTATCTCCTTGAGTTTTATGCACTATTTACTGGACGCCTGTATAGATTGCAAAGTTATATACAATGCATTGTATATAATGAGTCACAAAACACAACAACTGAATTTTAAATTTTACATTAACATATAACTGATTATTTGTTGATTTTTACGTAGGGCAAACCTTTTGACATTGATTAATTTGAGATTTGGATATACGGAAATATGATTTTAGTCGTTATTATAAATTTCATATTAAAAAATTACACGAATTCTACAAATTCTAATTTTAAATTCTCTTTATATCAATATCGCACCCACATGCTATTTTAAAAAATACTTTAATTTGATTTTGGGTTCAATCCAAGGAAAATTAAATGTTTTAAAAGTTGTTTAAAGCATTAAATCAACATGCCGCATTAGGACGTCTGTTCATAAATCAAAGTCAGTTTGTTTTTTAGTCGATGACACTTTTCCTTGAATTCAATTGATGATGAATTGTTGCTATAAAAATGTAAGTAGAGACCCTAAACGGTTTCATAATACGAAATTAATTGAACACAAAGCGCAAACAAAATGCAATCCTTGCAATACATACATAGGTACCTAAACGTAAATAGTTTCAGACTGTTTATTCCGCTCCCATTACCGGTAAAGCATTATGGCATTTCATTGACTTTTATAATTCCCGTGACTACATCCGGGAGTTTACCATAAGACGATGCCACCATAATGCATTGAAGTTCTAGTCTTTTCAATAAAATATTATTTATAGCATTCCACTGGTTCCCTATCGTAGACATTTTTATTTTATAATTATTATTTGTACTTACCTAACAATAATAATAAATCGATTATTCTAAGGGGTAGGGGAAGATGGTGCAATACCCATATTTCTTTAATATAATCAACTTACAAATAAAATATATAAATTATCACGCCGGATGCCATTGCTTCGATCCTTTACAATCTGGTCCACGAAACTTAATTGTAGTTGTAGCAATGGCAACCACACCACAAGCGCTGTAATGGTTTAGTCTTCAGAGGTGCGAAATTTGGCGGAAATACTCTATCGCCTGAGGGAAAAGAGAGTTATTTATACTGCAATAGGTTAAACGTAGCTTGAGTATTGAAAAATAAAAGTTTTATTACAATACACACTACACCATGAACAATCTAAAAGCTGTTATTTATGCAATCTAGACGTTTGAAATATTACAATAGAATCTACACAAAATTAGGAAATTTGTAAAATACATAAATTCACAGATGAACGGAGGAATAAAAAATGTTAAACCAGCGATGCAATTATCTGTGTGTTCGGTGTTAATTTTTCTTTGAACATTCTGACTATATAATTTATTTGAAAATTTTCAATCTAATAATATTAAAATGTATTCGAATTTTCCAAATGTCAATAATGACAGTCTTTTATATAAGTAATCTAAACTAACGGCGAACGCCTATTATAACGTAACGAATCATCTAAATATACAATACAAGCAATACATTATACAATTTTATTATATACTTTATTTAATACACGCAAAAATACCCAATTTTCAGTTTGTAGTTGGGTTCCAAACATCGTAGTATAGAGGTTTACATCTTAAAATAAATATAATGAATAACTTAATAGGTGACTACCATACGTAATAATAAATTTGATTATGACTTTATACGAGTATGTACAGTCCTGTACGTATGCAATACTTATCATAAATATAAAACATCGAATCCTTTTTTTTTGTTTTACCGTGGTTTTTTTTTCAAATTAAATTACTTTATCCGTTATCTAAATACACCTTATCTGACTCTTACTTAAGAGTACCCATCACCCCCCCCCCCCCCCCTCATAACCCATCTACTTAGATGGGTTATGAGACTGTTCCTAAGTCATCGGTAACCGCGAAATTAACTTATAATCGGAACAGCTATGGTTGATCTTAATATACGAATACAAAACAGATTTATTTTATGTTAAATACTTATTATATTGTTATATTATATTGTTTTTGTTGTTTTAGTTATTTTATTTTTTTTTAACTATATTAAAATCTTAATTTCGGGAAAATTGACAACCTGTCAAATCAATATTTAGTGCTTTCGACCTTCGACCAGTATCTAGTGCTATGATCCAGAAAATTTATTTTACTTCTTGTGACAAATTACATTATTTTTGACACTTAATATTAAAATATTAAAATATTATTTATCTAAAGATATAAAGAAAAATAAGTAATCAATAATTTGTACAATAATATTAAATAATTTCAAATAGAGATTGAGAACCATAATTTTATTTAAGTGCGCGCCAAATACCTAACCATATTCAGAAAGGGTCGAAATATAGTAGGTAGAAGTGAAAGGTGGGATAGGAAAAGTTTTTTGGATAATTTCTATCGTTGTTGGGCGAACGTTTGACAAATTATGCAGTGGTGGGGATAGTGATTGAGTGGATGAGAATTAATTTAAAATTATCGCATATTATTTCGAATTAAAATGTGGTTTGATTTATAATTAAAGCTTATTTTTTGTGTAATTTTTAACATCTTTTTTTTATTTCGGTTTCAACCAGTTAAGGAGGCAACAAATGCTCGGCTGCCCCATGCCGAAACGCAAAATTTCATACGAAGCGCAAAAATCTGTTGTTATGGGTTTATGAAGTATTCTAGAAACTTTTTGTGTGTTATTTTTTAGTTTGTATTAAGTATTGTTGATTCTCTACTGGGTATTGGTTTAATTATAGTTTTAAAATCATTTACTTGGTTTGGAAAAATTATTAAAAATAATAATAGTATAATGATAACATTTCGATACAATTCTTTAAAAAAAAAAAACACAGTAAATGATACGAAATGAATTTGTTTGAAATAAATGATTAAACATGCATACTTAATATACCACAGTGATACATTACGCAATTATGTGGGTAAGTAATATTCTCTTTTACAGAAATATCGGAAATCATAATATATACTTAAAAATACATAAATATATACTTTCATAAAACACAGTATTTACCTATCAACTGATTTAAGAGTAGAAACCGTTCTTGCTCCATTTTTAAAAAGGGTTTTAAAATAAAATAGATCATATGATAAATACTGTGGTTTAACACGGCGAGCGGCATATACCTGTGATTTGAAGTAGTGGTAATAATTTGTTAGGTCGTTTCTGTGTTTTTCACTAAAGCTTATCTCTTAAACCATGATTATCTCTTAATTGTCACATTGTTCATAATGTGTAGGCAACGATACATAGTAAGTCTGTTACAATGAAAAAACAAAAATCCGAAAAAAAAACGTTTACTGTGTTTTGACATTGGGTGGCTGTGCTGATAATCTACTTCCTTCAACTGAATATATCGTTTTCAGCTTAATCTTTACATGTATCTCTATACTTTAGTGTAAACCTGTCATCAGTCAACTTTACACACAATTGTATGTAACATTCTTTTTTTATAATTGTAATTCGGTTTTCCGAATAAACGATAAATAAATAAATAATATTAAAATCAATTTTTGATACATCAAAAACTATATTTTAAAATAAGACCCACTGCCAAACTAGTTTAAATTAGTGAGCAAATTCAGATTACTGTGAGAATTAAAAAACACTCAACTGATGAATTTTCATTTTACTGTTATACGACTAGGGGCTAGTTATTATTATTTTTTGGCTAAAAACTGTCCGTGCACTTTCCTGGATGTGTGAACTCAGTGCATGCCTAACAAGCTTTTTTTTCTTTATAGTTTTATCACTGATCTGCTTAACTTAATTAATTTTAGAGATTATAAGATGCCCGAAGGAGTCGTTTAGGGTATAGATTTTTTACAATAATCCAATAACACAAATAGAGTAAATGAACATTGGAAAATGATACATCCATGTAAGTGCATGATATTAGAATTAAACCAAACTGGTTAAACTGCATGAATACATTAGATATATTTTAATACATACATGTTTGAATATTACACCTTAATCAACCACGCGCACTATTAGAAAGTCATTGCAAAATTAATTCATTGTCATTAATTGACATTTATATGACGAATTTTATCTACGCCACTGTGGTATCATTTCCACGCCATATATTATATGATACGGGATAGTAGCTAATATCGAAATGGAGTATTTTAACACTGTTACTTTTATGGCATGTTGACGATGTTATTAAGCCTATTATATGGACAAAAGTTTTGAAAAGGCCTTGCCATTCCTGACGACGAGGGGGATTTGGTACCTTTTTGGGGTATTTAGGAATTAAGTGTGGGGAGGAGGAAACGGGACGGGACGAGACGGAGCCGGCTTAAATCCAGCGGAGCGTGTGTGTCGCCTTTATGTTATTGCAGTCAGATGCAGTTGACTTTTACAGCTTTCGCCAGGGCCGTATTTTGATTTTTTATTTTGCATAAGTTGGTCTAGAAAAAAATAATTATCACATGACATTCGACAATACAGAAAATAACTAAGTTACGTTCAAATGGCGGTGATTAATTAACTGATCTAGGAATTTGGGAAACTGATCTAGGAATACTAGTACTTGTGAACCCTTAACTTCTTTAGGTGGAGCAAATATTTTATTCGACGTTTGCTTCAATTTTTGTGGGTGCATTTCAAAATCATTTTAAAAACATTACCAAACGCATTCAAAAGTAGTCGTTAGTCCTTAGTATACTAAGTGCTTATTACGCTGTTTACTAATAACTACAATTTGATACCTGATCGTGGGATTGTAAGCGGCGTCAAAATAAAAAAAATATATATTTTATTTTATTTATTTACAACATTTTAGGGTCTTTAAGGTGCCGATTTAATTTAATTTTAAGTGATTGGTTACCAGAGCAACTTCCCTTCGCTGTCTTTTTAATTGTTCTGCCTCCAACTGTAAAGAGGAGAGCATACATACTTAATTCACAAAAAATATATTATATAAAAAAATAATAAAAGTTATTATGGACAATTATTTAAATATAATACAGGATTAAATACGTTTATAAATAAATTGTTTTATTTTATGTACATCTTTTCCGCAATAAAATTTATATAGTATCACATTTGACGTGTATCTTTTCAAGTAGATATAATAATGTATTGCTATCATAAACCAAATTTGGGAAAATAGGAAATTTTTTTAAATATTTCTTAGCGCGTAAATTGAATTTGTTAAAATGTATTGCATGGAAATAATCCCTTTTGATTGGGATCTATATAAAATTCTGTGTCATTTTTTCTTATTTTGATTGTTATCCTTTTTGTAAGTTATACTTTCTTTGGAAAATAGCTGAAAATAAACAGTTTGGAAGAGATTTTATTATTTTAAAGACTTGTTTGTATTAGAAACATCCGCTTTTGTTGCAAAGTAGAAGTATAAATGTTGAAACAGCATATAAAATCAAATTTCAGAAAAAGAAAATGTACATCTCCGCTTGAAGATATTTTTTTTATATTTTATTTCATCTATTTCTATTAAGCTGCTACTTAGTAATATCTTTACTGTGTTGCTTACTTACTGTGTTACGATCGCTATTTACTTTAGGATTTACATAAGAGAAATCTATCTGTAAAAAGATATTCTCTATTTTCATTTTAAGTATACCAAGATCTTTATTGCTTGCGTATAAATTATAACCAAAAAAAAATACAAAAGTATAATGAAGTGTTTATTCCGAATCCGCGTCTGTCCATATCGGCGTATCGATGTCACGTCTAAAGACCCCTCCGCGTCGACAAATTACAATGGCTAATTGTGCGGGCCGTCAAGTCTCAGCGTCGGGGCGCGGGTTCGAATCCACTCCGGCCATTGTGCCTTTGTCGAGCGTATTTAGTGCGGAATATGACAAAAACGTCATTCGGTTCGCGCAAACATCTCCGCTACGGGCAGCGTAACGCCGCACCTTTGCTCGCCGTCACGTTCCGAACTCACTCTCAACGAAATCGGAACGAACTAAACGTGACATACATACAGGGTAACCGTAAAGTCAGCAGTAAGGGCCGATTATGTGCACGAATCTGTGCCGATTATGTGCAACTTTTGTTCAACAAGTTCTCATATAGCTAACAAAAAAATACTCTTATTAAAAGTATTGTTGTGTATTAAATCTACATTACAATATTTGCGGACGTGAAACTACCCGTCGTTCACTGTTGTACGTACGGTGCCCCGCGGTTACTGAGTCACGATGTCGCGACGCCGCGCGGTCTGACATTTTGTTAAGTGACCATACTTTCAGATGTTTTTAGGACTTTTTGTCATTTTAGACCAGTTTTTTTTTGCTTTATTTACAAAGTTGTTAACCTAAAAGAAATGCAACCCCCACACATGAAGAATTTGTCAGATTTCTTATAATGTAAATAAAAAATGCCACAACTTACTTACTGAGTTCCATGCAACTAAACTTACTTTCGTATTTCTGTGATGGATTTTAAAAAGTAAAGTAAAAAATAAAATATAAATGTCAGCACATGGTTGCACAAAATTTTGAAAAACGAATCCACGTCATCGCACCAAAGTATCATCCAGTATCAAGTTATTCTGCATGGAAAAGCGTATGTAATGATGTTTACACATCAATTTTTCGAGGTCCCAATGACCGACCTATAAAATATAATTTTGCTGATTTTCCACCAGAGAACTATCACACTAAGAATAATGAATGTCAAAAAAAATACGACGATTCATACGTTAATTTTGTTTTTATGTAAAATGTTGCCTTGGAACGGCGCATAAGTATTTTCAATCAAAAAACGCCGCGCTAAAAGCGTAACTAAAATACGAATCTGAGTCCATTATTCGCGCAGATTTGGGACGATCAATCAAAAGCAATCATTTCGTAGTCTGTCTCACTTTTTGCCGCCACGCCGCCGCGTCACCCCGTCCCTGTTCCTATATTATATTTTTTAATCGCATCCGGGCCCTACAGACATACCTTAATGGCGACTAAAATTCATTTTAATAAAGAATAATTTATAAGAAATGGCGGCTGACACAAGCCCAATTCTTAATTGGCCATCCGACTCTCACACGAGGCACGCCGTGCTATTTTGTTTATTTAGCTTTTATTTTCTAACACCGACAACATAATATTAACATAATTTAACTTAAACACAAAATATATTATAATAAAATATGCTTTCTTCGTACAATCCTGCAGATTTCGCGTGGTGCATTGGCTTAGAACGCTGTCCGCTGGAGATATAATGAAATCGAGGTTCGATTCCTGGTGAGTTTGTGTTTTTATTTGAAATGAATGGCTGATAAATAAATTAAATAATAAAATGAAAATGTTACGGGCAAAGCAATCCAGGCAATGCCGACTCGATAAATGGTGGTGTGTTTTCTAATGTATTTACTTCCTAATAAACATGAATCGATTAAATCGGCTATAACAAATCGATCATACGGCTGGAATACTCACAGTGTGAAAATATATTTTATTAATTAAAATCAAAATAATATGCAACATTGTTCCCTTGAGAATTATTGTATGATAAATGCATTCTAATTATTTAGTATAAACGTTTCGGAAAACTCGTCAGAATATTTGTAAAGATTTTATTGCAGATTCGAGCGATTTATCAACATTAGCGAAACGTCTTTTTCCATGAAATATTAAGGCGTGGAATTTATCAGGCTATCGCGGAAACGGAGTGGCCTAAAAAGCTGCTATATTTCCATTTATCAGTGTCCAGGAATTAAAATAAATATGAAGATTATTCGTGCCCTGGACCAGAAATTATAAAAAATAAATACCTACCTTAATAACGAAAAGATGATAAATTTATTTTTCATATTTTTTGTTAGTTTAAAATTTAAGGCGCGATGGTTTATCGTTTATACATGATAATGTAATTGTGGTTTCGTAATAATTATCTTAGATTTTTTATTTATTACGTCTTATTATAATTTAGACTAAACTGTGTTATAGAAAATAGAATAATATATAAACATAAGTTGAACCTAAATATAACAAAACATAGTTTTAACAAGTTATTAAAAAAAAACTATGTAACTATATGTTACTTTTCGCCAGAGTTTTATCGCGTGCTCTCGGCAAGAAATCTTCGAAACGTTGCTCGTTTCACAGACAAGGCCTCAAGGAATCGCTCAGACTGTTCGCGCTAATATTTCAAGAAACTATAAAATTCCCCCAGATGTAGCTTTAAAGTGCAAACAGTACAGCCAAACAGTACAGCTCGCCGAGTGAAGAGTGCTATGCTGCTGGTTTTCAGATCAAACTATATTTCATCACTGAAAATATTCTATACGAGTTGTTGCCTATAGCGATAGTTTTTGAATCACCGCATATTAGACGGTGTCGATAGGAACAGATGGCGCAGCGCACAGTACGATCAGATTACGGTCAGATTAGTAATGAGGTTTCACCACTGGACCAAATTAGATTTTCTAATTTATAAATATTAATGGTTCTATGCGGTTTGCATCTAGGCCCAATGAAATATTAATAACAAAAATGTGTAATATATTTTGTTGGTAAAAAAATCATAACTTAGACGTCTCCTGATTGTATGAGTTTGAACTATCTAAAAGTCACTATATAATCAATAGCATTACTAATATTTAAAGTGGAATTATATAATATATAGACAGACGGTGTGAGGTCTAAAAAGTTCCGTCAAGCGTCTAGGCCCCACCGGTGCGGGCTGCGTCATTGCTGGATATCCTATCAATATTTATTTCTGGCAAGGTTTTTGACACCAACGCCATAAAAATCGCCATCAAATTCTATACCCGAGTTTATGATGAAAACCAGCTTGTTGCCATTTTGAAATGTTAAAAAAATGCCAGACGTTTTACGATCTTTAATTAGTACACAATCACAACTTTTTTATTTTTATAATATTACGTAAACATAGATAAATAAAGTGCTACAAACTTGAAAAAATAAATGTTTTCCATTTTGGTTTTAACTATAATACAAGACAGTATTTTGATATATTTGTAAGTAAAAACATTCGGATAAAGTTTCCCGTATCCGCAGATTCACAGCCCGTACCTATGCAATCAGTGCAAAGCTTGAATGCGAAAATATATACACAAAAAAAAATACCGTTTCAAGATATAATACGTATTTATGAGAGGGAAGGACGAGGAGGGAGGGAGAAGAAATCTGAAGTAAAGAAAGTAAATATGGCGCCAAATATTCAAAATATGAAAAGGGAACGAGACGATAAGAATAAGATGAAAGAGAAAGTCTGATTAATAGGGAGGCATTTGTCAAATCGCATTCGCAGTCTGTACAAAAAAAAATATAAGGACCCATAAACATTGAACGATTTCATAAGAACAGTTTATACTCAATTGCATCCCTAGTGAAATGTATAGTAAATTGATTTTTAAAGAAGATGTAGCAACAATCGATTTCACAAAAAGTTCAGCAGTGTAATTCAATTAGAGAGAATAAAATTTCTGTGAAAATGGGTTTGTGCAACTGACCACATGCAGACTACCTAGTTTTCCAAGGGACGGTTTAAAATGATATTTATAACACAGTATAAATATGTACATGGCATTTAAAATAAATATATATGTTAAATATATTTGTATAAAAATATAAATATATACACCATTCCCGATTAAAAAATCAGCTAAGTTGGACCTGCGATTTACAACAAGTCTTGTATTGACGTCACAACAAAATTCATAATGGTTGCAAAAATTATATATATATATATATATATATATATATGTATGTATACATATATACATACGTCATATTAATGAACCGTTTCTTGTAGTGCGTGTAGTATTTCCGCCGTGACGCGGTTGAATGACCTCTATCGGTCAAGGTCGTAGCGTAGCAAAACGAGATACCTATAAAAATACCTATGTATTTTTAATAGATAATATATGTATATATGTATGTAAAAAATATGGCATTGATAACTACTATTAGTTATCAATGCCATATTTTTTTTCTATTATTTTAACGCAACGAATAGCCGCGTTACTGAAGCTGGCTCGTAGCCGTGACGAAATCGCGTTTATTCACAGCCATAGCTACAGAGTCGCGTTCAACGAAATCGCTTCGCTTGCCTATTATTGCCATTTATTGCCCATTTTCTGGCTTGCACATTCCGCAAGTTACACAGATGCATTCAGTTATATAGCCGGCCGTAACTATTTTGACAGTCGCCCTATTATTTTTTGCCCTGTCCGGCCAGATTCCAGACGGAAATCTCGTTGCAAGCGACACCATGGCTATGAAGCACGGTGACGTGTTCAGCTACAAATCACGCAGTTATTTTTAGCCGTTTAAGAAGAACATTATTTGAACGATTCTCACCTAATACTTGTTGCCTGCGAAAAGAAGCTTTGAACGATGACCGGAAAGGTGTAAACTCTATGACGAGCATAACGGCGCTTATAACACAGACTGCAGCCTATCATTTTGAATGACATATTAATAACTTTTAATTGTTTTTTTAAAAATTAGGAGATGTAAATCCATTTTTTTTTTTAAATAATGACACAAAAATATATATTTCTGGACCTTTAAAAATTTTTAGCATATATTATCATTTTCATATTTAAAAATTAAAAAATTCCCTAATTCCCTAATAATTAAAAGGTAATTCCCTAGAATAATAAATTAGCTTTAATGTAAATAAACTAGATTACTAATATCTCTTGTAGATATCTCTTCTAACGCCTTTGAAAACCTGTAAAATGTTTGTAAACCTCATTTTTATATAATTCAGGTATGTGGGCGCCTTATTTTAAACGGCGTGTAACATAACCTCAGTTATATGATTATCGCGTTAACGCCAACTGCTATTTCTTAAACTAGGTTAATTTTATGTTGTTACCGGTTGTAGGAGTTAGGGGACGATAAGTTAGAATAATTCGTTATAATTTCGTATATTTATTAGTTTTGTGCGTGTCTTCTATGTGTCGATCTTCTTCGCATAACTACGTCGTCGATCGTTACATACGCCCAATCTTACTCAGCCGCCTAATATATTTAATTTAACTTTATTCAAAATGAGGGTTAAAAATACGCGGACTACCCTCCGTGCGAATACGCAAAGCGGAGGGCATTAGCAAATCGCCAAGAAAAATACGATATAATAAGAGGGTGACAGACAAAACGGAATGCCTCTGATAAGTCTTACGTTTAATGTGTATTATTTATCAAACGACGGAGAACCATCTGCGTCCTCCTGTTCACTTCGCACCCTGGCTGGGGGGAGGGGGAGGGGGCTTGGGGCGAGGGTTGAAGAGACACCCAAATCTGCAGCAGGATGCATAGGCAAGCATATCGAACCGAAAAATATTTTCGACAATCTGCAAGTAGGTTTAACGGCGTAGTGCGATCTTTCCTAATACACACACACTTCATAATACTTCACCAAAAGATTGATTTAAATGCTGAACAAAATAATGTATTCCACGGATTACGTATCAACCTATCAAAAGTCCCAATTTTACATCTGAACATTTCCAAAAGTCGTCAACTCAGAAAAAAAACTCACTCATTGGAAATAAAGTTTTAAAAGCATTTTACGCCCGAAAAATTCATCTTTGAATTAATTCTCGTAATATCAGTGAAATTTGCAATACACTGCACTTATTGTGGTTTTTATATGCATTTATTAAAAATAGTCAAAGTTCGATATGATGAAATTTTAGTTTTTTTATTCAATGTTGATAATTTTTTTATAGTTTTTGAAGATTTTATCGCTTAAAGATACTTGTCACACATTGCAAAAACATTCAAACTTTTTTTTCTTTCAGGGTTGTAAAAAAAACTTTTTCAAAAATGTCAAAAAATCGATTACGATACTGTCACTTCTTCGTTTATCACAGGTTCGTTTTCAATGATAAATGTTTATATACAGTTGTATTCTCCATAAAATTGCACAACGATTTCTTTTTTCTTGTTAACTCATAATTATGTGTATATTTTTCAAACTTGATGTGTAACTATATAAAAACGCCGTTTTCATACTTTATATCGGATTCCAATTATATAAATGCGGTATGATAAAGAACAGGTTATTTCTTCATCTATTGGCATACTCGCCATGAAATTCTACGTCGGACACACATTTCGTGTGTACCTACTTTAAATGTTTGCAAATTAATTTTGTTGACGTAGTTCGTCATTTCTAGTGCGAAAATATCAATTCGATGTGCCTAACTGACCGCCATTGCTCCGAGCAGAAGGAAGACAACCAAATATACCTTCTCTATTCTGTGACAATATTACAGAGACGACGCCGTTGACGCCGCAGAAGGGATTGTAAGGTCCTAAACGTCTTTCAAATGTTTAATTATCAAATTATTATCGATCACGTAAAAAACGGTAAATTGAATCAACAGTTATTTCAAAATCGGTACATAACTTGACAAAAACAAAACAAAACTTTGACAATAATTCAATAATTCAAAAACAAAAATATAATAATTCATACGACGAAAGATCATTAAAAATTATTATAGCACGCCTTTTTAACAAAATGCCAAAGCATTTGAAAGAGGTAACCAAAATCAATAAACATAAATCATACACGCTGTGACTAATTGATTAGATATCAATAGTATTATTTTATAGTAAACTACATACATGGAATTTCTTGAATAGTGATTGTGTTTCTTCTTGTGTAATGTTATTTGTAATGTTAGTTAATTATTTTTCATGTACTCTTTTTTTTGTGTTAAATGTTTTGTTTTTGGTTCTTTTTTATCTAATTAAAAAATTGTATGTAAATTTAGTACGTATAGTCTATAAGACTTGCCATCAAGTTGAGTTTCTGGCACCCAAAACCATATTTTTGCCAGAACCTATTTTATGGATTATAACTTTTTTTTTAATAAAAAAAAATTAAATCGAATAAATTGGCACGAAAAATATTATTGCATATTATCTTGACTTGTAAAAAATCATGGCTACAGTTTGGTTTATTTAGTATGGAGTTTTATTAAGCCATCTTTATTTCGCAGTGGAAACTCTTGGTTTTAAGAAGAGCTAGATCATTCATCCAAAGTTTGGTTGCCTGCTTGCTAAAGTACTACGTAGCTGTAAACAAGTTTATCGTGATGATAATAGAGGGCACACAGCGTAAAATATTACAAATTAAGACATAATTAAAAGTGCTTTTAAAAACCTCCCCAATTCTATTTAAAAAAACACCGTAACGCATTGCTTGTGTTCAGGTTAGGGAGAACATAGATTTTTAGATTGTCCTTCTAGAAGAGGAAATCATTGCAGTGATTCTAGATTAAAAGGTATTTAGATTAAAATTTTAAATCATTACAGTTTTAAAACCGTTTTCAGGATTAAGAAGCTTGGAAATATCCACGTTGATGATATTTATTAAATCGAACATACACTTATATGGAAAATAAGTTAATTAGTTTTATTTCTAAAAACGAACAAAAATGACAGTCTTACAGTTTATAAATAATTGTAAGAAAATATTTTTAATATAAAAGCTTTTAAATGCGTATACAAAATTTCGCATCTGTGCTGCTGACCTTTGAGGAGTTCCTTCGTCTGGAGCCAATCCTAGGTATAGGATAAGGTCATGCTTACCATAAAAATGCATTGTCATCGAAACTCGACCAACATGTTCAATTTCAACTCCGTAGGATAAGAGGAAGTGGTTTATTTCAGCTTGCAAGGTTTGACAAGGTTTATTGAATATTATTTAAACTCACTTGCATAATAATTAGGGTTTTGATCTAAATGCAGTTTTGTTTAGATAAAACCAGTGAGGTCAATGGCGTTTATAAATGGTTTTAGTGGACCAAGAAACTCATTTTATTTATCGCCAACCTATATACCTTCAGTTCCTACTTCTAGTAGAGTTTGTAAATTATTAGGTATTATAAAAGAGGTAATTAATTTACCTTTTATTATTTTATGATTAAACGAATTGAAACGACCGACTTATTAAAGATAATAAGATAAGAAGACCAAATAGTTGGTTTAATAATTTTCAGCGTATAAGCAGCCAGACGAGTGTTGCTAAAAACATAATGATATATTTCTTCATTTCTTCATTTAGATGATGAAAACCAATACACTGAAAACATAAAATCATTCGACCGTCTAATTTTGACACACCCCTAAACTGCGCAATACGTTTTATTCATAACTACTAGAGCGGTCACCTATTTTGTAATGGCAATATCGATAAATATTATTTGACATATGTGCGACTGTGAAATTCTTCCCAATTAATAATTATATTTACATTTTCTTCCATTATCAATAGACAGGCGGACTGCAGATCATGGTATGATATGACAAGATAGTCTTCTTGACATCTGTCTAAAGTTCTTTCGGCAACTAGCTTTTAGAAAGCTGATCCGAAAACTAGATCAGTTTTCTAAAAGCTAGTTGCCGAAAGACCTTTAGACAGATGTCAAGAAGACTATCCTGACTATCAAATAGTGATTACATTTGACTTTTACTATTACAGACCCAAAAAATATAAAAACAGCCTGTTTGTGTTGTGTGCCAACTTTTGAAAATAAAAACACAGGAAAATGACTATTGCTAAATTAGATTTCCGTTTGTGCAGTATGTCGCGTTTTGGTGCCATAAGTATAGTGATTGCTCTCGACAAAACTCACTTTTAGATGATATATCGTGTTGAATGTTGTGATATAGTAAAATAATTTCTATATAGATTAGTCTATGCGTTGTTATTATAAAATACTATAATTAAGTTTTATTATTATTCACATTGCAGTAAGAAAATAAATAGACAATAAATACACTTTCATTAATTTTATTAGAATACATTTTAATAAAATGACTAACAAATTTATGTATAGTATTTTTTTATGATTAACATAATTTATAAAAATACATTTCAGTTGAAAGAGTAATTCATTATGTGTTAAAAAATATTTAAGCCTGTATATTTCATGTGCATACATTATTCATATTTTTTAATTTGCGTGCAATGGAAAAAACATTTTTTCTTTAACTAACTATCTGAGGTTTGTATTTTTTCTGTACATTTGAAACCAGGCATCTTTCTACGGTATTGAAAATCATAAAATTAATTCCCAAATTGCTCACATCGTGTTACTAGGTTACAAGTTGCCGCCAAAACAAAAAAAAAACTATGAAAGTTTTAGATGAGGGCCAAAATGTGGGTTAGTCTCAAAGATATAGATATTAACAACAATACTCAATTATTAATAAAAAGCACCTTTATTATTCAGAAAGTTTATTTAACTACTTTGTGCTAAAATTAAAACACGTTTCTTAAGGCTATAAGTTGTTTAATTTGTAAATTTAACATTTATTTTAGGTACTGACATATAGTTATATATATATATGTATCATGTACCTAAAAAATATGTTAAACAAATAATTGATTAGCGTGTGTGTATTAAGTAGCGTGTGTTGCATTGCCTTCTTGAAAAGATTATTAAAAGTAGGGAGCGACGGCTGGAGAGATCTTTTTCAGCACTGCGCCTCCTGAAATCCTGCTTCGGGCATTCATGGCCGAGGATCGTCTTACTGGACTGGCTCTATGAATTCATTTTGCAAAAAAAATAGGTTGAATTTTCTTACACAGATTGTATTTCGGTCTCACAAAATAGAAAATATTTCGAAAATAAAAAACTATTTTACACTAAAATATTCATATTATTAAAAACTTTGTTTTTCTCGAAATGCTTCGTGTGCCGCGCGTTTAACCGCATTCTCAGACATTAAAACGATTTCTATTAAATTTTAAATTCGTTAACCTCGCAATTAGAAAACATATTTTTTCTGATTAATGTTTAATTGTCGATATAGATAAACCTCATCGAAGCACAGTAGTGATGTAAAATACCTTTGTAATAAAAGTTTAAGAGTACTTTTAAATGTTAGATTTTAAAAAGTAGGTTTAGTTCTATGGCAAGAGATCATATAGGTACCTGTCGTGAACTTTGAAATCTCTGCTAAATATTGCGTATACGATATGCCGTATGCACCTCGAAAAGCAAGGCAAAGTTTGAGAATTTAAGTATTAAGTATTAATTTCTTTCATATATTTTCATTTTTGTTTCAATTTTGTTGCATTTTAGGATTCCAAGCTTAAGGGCTTGATCCGCCCCTTACATTACGCCGATCCGACAAACTTACGGCTATAATTGAAAAATAATATACATAAATTGTACTAAATTAAAATTAAAATGTGCATACAAGAACTTTTCAATTCGTTATTACTATTACTATTATTATAACATTCGGTATCATCATTGTGTTTAGTTTCAAGCGGTTGTTGGCAGAGACATCTAGCGGCCAGTAGCGAAAAATGATTCAGATTCCGCATCGTCAATAGGATAGGCTGTTTTAAGAGATAATTTCGATTGACATGCGACCAAACGTTTTATTTCTGACTGAAAAAAAAAATAAATATTTTAATAAAACGATCGTTATCATTATTTCAATACTCGATGTTTTGATGTTTACTTACCAACAGCATTTTTACTAGCGTCGTTGATGAACGCAACGAGTTACTGCATTCTGTTTCAGATAGTTGATCATTTGACCGCTTGCCTGCGTTCCAGTCCCGGCTGAAAGTTACTTGAGCTTCGCATTGTGACGGGCAAATGGTGCATGTCACCAATAATATCGTTATTATTGGGACGGATCGTCGTAATAACCTAGAATACAAAAAGTAGATTTACAAGAATGAGAAAATCCCCAAAATATATAAGTAATAAAATATATATATGTTTATGTACCTATTATGCATTTGGCCTAAGTATTTTGATGGTTTTTGTTTTTTAATAACAGAAATCGTCTGGCGTAAATAAAAATATTATTTTTGATAATTTTAAAATATTTCAAAGTTTTGATATATAATTTTAATCCTAGGTTTGAATAAAAAATTACGAAATTAAAAAATAATTACACAGACACTAAAGAAGTTTTTCCTATTTAGGGGTCAAGATATCTGCCAGCGCTGGGTTTTATAAATAAAAATGCATTTGAAACAAAATAAACATTTTAGGATAAATATTATAATGAATGTTGAAAATATTAAAAAAATCTTGCACATAAATCAAATGGTTCAAATCTATGTCCTGTGTAGGCAAGATTTTCGACGTAAGACTTTTTTGTTGTTTTACACCAAACCGATGACTTAAGTCATCTGGTTTTTTTTTTGAGTTACCTGAGTAAAGTTGTCAACCAAAGACATCCGTGTGAACTTGTAAACTTTTTTGTTAGGAGGACTGACATTTATACCCATGTAAGACCATTTGGCATACTCATTTGCATGTATTTAATTGTAGTAATATGGTGATAATTTGCAGCTAGTTGTAGCAATATTATAGTTATAGTTATATTGTAAACATAGGTAGTTAGTTACCTACAATTATTAACCCGCAGTTTTATTAATAGAGGTTTATTATTTTTTAATAAAGGAAAACACAAAAATATTTATTTTATCTATTTATTACAAAATATTATTAATACGCACACGATAATTTAAATATTTACACGAAAAACTTTATAGCACGGGTACCCCTTAAATTATCCCTTAAATTTATTACCTAAATAGGTTTGTCTTTTCAAAATTACGATCAGTAAGTACTAATTATTTATTCTCAATCTCTCTCTTGTCTGATTGTAAAGAAACACTAAAAAAAAAGTTTTTGTAATAGGTATTTTTTTTTAAATAAATAATTTAATTTTAAATTTTTTAAAAAACTTTTATAAAATTTTCAGAATTTTACACTAACATATTTTCTAAATAATAAATCAAATAAAAAAAACCCTATAATTTATATAATATGAAATAGATTAATTATGATAAAGTTTTTATTTCTCACTAACCTGTACACCATTTTCAATTATTTTTTTTCCTTGAAATAGTCCTTAATTTCAAAATTATGTGTATATAACCGTGTAGTCGTGGGCACAGGGCCGTAGCGAGCTCAAATAATTTTTCAGTGACAAATTCGATGATATTGACGGTGCTCCGAAAGTTTCCTCTTTATATAGGATTCGGAAATACCGCGAGGAGGAAGGGGAAAGGTTAGGGGATGTAGGGTGAGACGGCCAGGTGCCACAGAAGTTTTCTTTCCTAAGGATGCCACCTTTCATGTGAAGTACAAAAAAAAATATTTATTTAATTTACATTTATTAATTTAGAACATCAAACATTTTTTTTAAGCATTAGTATATTAACACAATGTATTATACTTATATATTATATTATAAATCTGTCGCTAAGTTCCCTACACTGTTTTTATTTATTACTACTTTACTTATTATTTTCGTTTTTCTACTTTTTACGGGACCATAAAAACGGACCTGGTCAACGTTTGATTTTATTTTTGGCAACAATACTTAAGTAAACGCGTAAATGGCACGGAAGACTCACGAATTCGAGACGCTGAAACATTATTAATTCAGCCAAAATGAAAAAAAAAATGAATAGTAAAAATACATTATTAAAAATAAGTGCTTGAATGCGTATACAAAATTTCGTATCTGTGCTGTTGACCGTCGAGGAGTTCCTTGATCTGGAGCCATCCTGGGTGTAGAATCAGGTCATGCTTACCATAAAAATTCATTGTCATCGGAAACGAACCAACATATCAATTTTAACTCCGTAGGATAAGAGGAAGTGGTTCTAATCCAGCTTGCAAGATTTGACCTGAACGGACTAACAAACCTTAAAAACTAAATATAAGCTTGTAATTACCGGCACCGCGTAAAAAGAAAGATTTTTAATAGATTTGTAGTCGATCAAACAGCATTCCGTTAGTTCTAAGTTGGTCATAAGGTTGGTCATAAGGTCAGCTGCTTGTTTGCATTCCGCAATTTCCAAGTACCTAGTGAACATACGTTCACTAAATATTGAATACTCTTTTTTTCCATTTCACACTAAATACCTATCCAGCTTACGCCCATATTACATTTTTAATATTCGACACAGAACATTCTTCGAATGAACGTTATTACGAGTATTCATATTTTTTTCTGACTGAGTCTGTTTTAATCAGTATCAAGACGAGCAAAATTATAATTAAAAACTTTTAGAATATTAATGTTTTATCTCGGCACCTTTACAGATCGGAAGAAAAGTTTAGATAACATTTGGTTTGCTGCTTATAAAATGTATCCATCAGAAAAATTTTTAGTAGATTCTTTTATGACTTCTTCATCCAAACGGAATAACAGTAACGGGGTCTTTAATTTTATTTGCATAGTTTTAAATGCCAAGGTTGCGTTACAGGTAAAATCTGCTTTCTATACACCCTTATGAGATAAGTATGAAATATTTGTTTGTTAATTTTCGCCTTATAGCGTTATTTTTAATCATTCTATACTCTCTGCTCGTGATTAATTGTGGTTAATTAAAATTCAAATATTTAATTTCCATTAATACAAAACGTATGTAGGAATGACAATGCAATATTAAAAAAAGTATAAAAATTTACGACAAGCAAAACAAACTAATCATCAACATAAGAAAGTATACCAAAGAACAAGCGATAATTTAAAATACAATCAAAACATTAAACTGATAAAAAATAAATAAAATAAAAACAAAGAAACAATAAGAGAATTATTTTAATTCATTCAAACTGTAAATAGTTTGTTCAATAATATGCCTTTTTAGATCCCTTTTGAATGTATTGCACTCATTCGCATTGCGCATATTAAACATTTACGAAATAATTATTTTGAGATTTTTTTTAAACACCCACTCACACGTTTATTTATGGCGGCACTGGCACGTTGTTGTATGGCTTGTGGGGGAGATTTGTTGCCAAAAGACCTCCGCTAAAGATATTCGAGGTTTCAGGTATTATACATGGCGTATTTTAATACGCTTAATGAACTTTAATGGTATCCATATGCATTTAAAAAGTTCTTTAAATTGTAATAATTTTCTAAATTGAAACAGTATTTTTAGGTATTACAAACATATTTAAAAGTCCAACAAACCGAATAGATTTAAAGGCCTCTATTATTAAATTATTTATGCAAAAGCGGACATAGTTTTCAAAACATACAAAAAATTTATTATACCTTATTAGTTATTTTTTTTTAATTTATAATAATGATTAAGTATATAATTTCTCCAAAAATATGTAAATTTTAGAAATTCTAGAACTTTAGAATTCTATAATTGACAAGATTATTGTTGAAATGAATATATGTATATAAGATTATATTTTACAAAACAAACCTTAACGCAATTCTTTCATGTTTAATATTGCCAATGGGATTTGCAGATATTTAGAAGAATGAAAGTTTATTCTCGAAAGGGTTCTTCTCTCTATACAACGTTTCCATTCTCGGAACAGTGAGATTTATTATTTCTAAATCGGATTAAATATTTCAGTAAAGGAACCTACGTGTGTTATGTAAATAGTTGCGTCGAAACTGTACAGTTAAAAGGAGAATTCAAAATAAAATTACAATAAAAAAATAATCGAGGGACTATTTACTAAACTGTTTAATAAATCGATTAATTGAAAGCGTATTTGTATATGTTGCACATACCTACAATACTTTAATTTTTAGAGGCCAAGGGAGTTAAATAACTATTTGTATGAATTCCTTACCAAGTGAGTGTAATCAAAAGGTCTTGGTTTTGTCAAACGAAGCCAAATCCGTGCCATAGGTTATATCCATTGCATTTAGAAACATGTCATTTATACCGATTCGCTCTTTACAAAACACCACCTTATTAAAATATACTCAGTAAATATCAAAAAATATTTATAATATCATATAATTGAGCTCTATAATATATTTATATACCATAGAAAATTGTCCCAAGACCACCTTCGATAAAAATAACAGCTCATACTTAGGTTCTGCGATTTCTAGTATTAATTGTTAAGAAACTGTATCAAAATTCATCATGTTTACCGAGGAAAAAAATGTAAACATTACGTGAAAATAATGAAAGCGTCATGTAGTAGTAGTCATCTTTGTTGTGAGCGCTCAGCTGTCGTCATACGCCATAACGGTGTCAAGGCCAGTATCGATCGGCGCGGCATTGGAATTCGCGAGTTGACCGAATTGACACCATCTGTTAAAAACTTGGGACAATCTGTATATAATATGTATAATATCAAATAAATTTTCTATTTTAATATGTGAAAATATTTTTTTTGTAAAGAGCCCTATTTATAGGCGAAATATTACTCGCTCTACTTGGCTTATGGACTGCCCAGCCCTAGCTAGCGGCTTGGCCCTACAGGCGGCTTTAACGGCGCCTCCGGTTCGCGACAACTCGTGCCGGCAGCCTAGTCCAAAAGCCCATATGCCCTCCTAACATGAATAAATCCCATACAATCTTCCATTCCCTATTTTACCCTCTTAGGATTTTTTAACCTGGGGTTTTTTAAGTAATTTTAGTCTGGGGTTTTAGCTACCTCCATAGCATTCATAAAAACTGGTTTGAGATTTAGCCGTGAAAACAGACTTTCGCATATTAGTATTAATAGTGAGCGGACGCGTAAAGCTGAAATGATTACAATAAATATGTGTAATCAGTCTAATTAAACTGCTAAACCGAATTAAGTAATTAATATCTCAAATCAGGATTAATATTACAAACAAATACCCATGAGTAGTTACAAACATTCCGTTTTCCAAAAGTTAACTTCACGCGTCCGCAAAAAAGACAAAGAAAGCGAAAATATTTTTTTATCGTCCTTTTATTATCTTCTTATTTATCAAACAGTCTGAAATGAATTGAAATTATTTTTTCTAAAATCTGGATAATATTAAATTTCTAGGGGATAATTTTTGAAACCAATCCAAAAATTTGATAAGCATTAAAGGTAAAGTAAAATCACATTAGCATATATAACAGTCGCACATTTCTTATCCCTTAACGTATTATAAAATTACTTATAAAAGCATATCTCTCTTAGACTGGACTACAAAAATTTATACCTGTTTCCAATAACACACAAAACGATAGAAGTAATTTTATATTTAATTTACGTTCGTCTTTGTGTGTAAAACTGTACCAATAAAGCAACTACTAGATTTTTGCCATAAATTATTGTGTTTCAAATAGACAACGCAACGGGGCTTTCCTTCACAAAGGGGATTCACAAAGACCGTTTCTAGAGGCATTGGTATCGCGTTTTCCTTTATTTGGCCGGTTAACGGTTTGTATACAAAAAAAATATTTTCCTCATATTAATATATGCAAACGTACTTACCCCACCGACCTAGAAACGTATTTATTTGTTAGTTACTTTTATATTATAATTCGTATTAAATTTATATAAAAGCCCGAACTAATTAACGAAACAAAACCGTCACAATAGCATGGTAACTTTTCAAAAACTCCTCGAAGGGAGTCGAACTTAAGTCTCGTAGTTCTACGCCAAATAGGTAGACACTATTTATTATACGTCAAGTCAATGAGCTTCCTACTTGTATTTGCTCATTCTCGTAAAGCCATAGAATTTCCCCAAAATTGCAAATGTGCAATTGCACAATTTGTAACAATTTCAAATCGTAGCAATGCCTTAAAGTAATTGCAGATTTGCATTTTCGTGACACTTTTACCCAGAGAGGATCTTTTAATTTGTGCCACTTCCTAATCTAAGCCTAAATTCCCTAAAGAACAAATATTTAGTTCCTAATTATGGCTTTTTAGGTAGGTTTTCTGCGAGCGTCGAGTCAAATGGTGCTTTATAAGCGTTGAAAAGCGTAATACAACTTTGCCATCTGCCATTAAATCGTCGAACTCGCTAATCCGTACGCATCTACGTAACCGTAGAATAGAGAAGTTTCTCGCAAACCGCTAGATGCCACTTACCAACAATAAATATGACAATAAAAATAGTAATAAAATATTACAAATCGCTTCATTTGTTGTTTTTTACGGTAATATTGAAATTATTTATCATCATTATGAGATTATTTATGAAATGATCTCTCTTTGAATAAAATTGATTAAATTGTATCATTTGCTAGCTATCCACTTCGCATGCCAAGATTTTCATACCACAGAAGTGTAAGTTGAAAATTTTAACCTATAAAGTTTAAAATTTTCAACTTACACTAATTTACTAAACTTACTATAATTTTCAACTTCAAATAATTGAAAAATCTCATCAATCTACCCGCCGAGGGGTAGGATCAATTTCAAGGAGGGGTAGAACTAATTGTGGAGAAATCCCATAGAATGCTTGGCTTCCTATTTTGGACTTGCAAGCCATTTCAAAACCCACCCACACTGAAGCTATTATATTCCTCGTTTATCAGGAGCCACTTAGAATACTCTTCTTTCATTTAGTGTCCCTCATATAAAGTGTAATAAGCAGAATAGAAAATATATAACTTAACTTTCTCTGAAACCTAAATTGGCGTTGTCAAATCTCATTTGACACTTACTACGAAGGTGAGGTTTTTCACCAAATTCCAAGTTTCAAATTTCTATGCGTCAATACTTCAGGCTTTTTTATAAGTTACAGTGTATGCCTCTAATAAAAAAAACATCTAAAACATATTTAATAAATACCATTTACAATTTAACTATATATATATTTTGACAATATTTTATATTAAAGAGGACAGGTGAGAGTTAAAAATGCATTTTTATAAAACTCAGCGCTGGGTTTAAACCGACATCCTGCGCTCTCAAGTACAGGAAGGACCTCTTTAGAACCTTTATAAATATTATGCTATCCAGCACTTTATCAAATAATTAAAAACTTTTTCAAATTTTTTCAATATTGTCAAAGATTGTGTCATTTATCTTTTCAGGCGATTTGCCGCTATTAAAAAAGAATCGTCAAATAAAAGTCAAATATATTTTATATTATATATATTAGTAAAATAATATGCTAAAATAAGTGCAAATACTACCAAATTAGTCATAGTCAGAAGCGTTGTACACCTAAATCTTAAGGAACTCGGTGCACTACCCACATTCAAGCTGGGCAAATATTCGTATAGCTTTCTGTGGATTAGACTAAAAGAAAAATTAGTTACATTTTTCTAAAATAATGCACTATGAAAGCACTTTCCTAAATAGTTTTTATACCTTTGTAACACAGACACATAATTCTCCTTTTTCGTGCGTCACTTTTAAAGAGGTGTTTTTGTCTAATAAACTGACTACGTCAATGATAAACCATCGATAGTCCCTGTAATTAAATGGTATTGAAAATGAACGTAATCCTAATTCCTAATTAGGAATCAACCAAATTAAAATAGGTGGTCATAAATGAAAAACAAATGCATATTTCGGAATTTTCATTTATTTATTTTCAACCAAAATAATTGTGTACTTTACACACTTCTATTTTGCTTACTCTAATAAATTACACACACACTTATTATCAGGGTTTCAACGATGATAGTATATAAATTCAGCCAAACTACAGTTAGATATACGAACAACTAATATTCTATAACCATCCTATTTATACGTTACGAAATTGCACTTCTGTAGATTACATATTGTTTGTTCATATGTAGGTATTAAATATTGACTTATATATTATTACAGTGGCCTTGACATACAGAATATTATCAATTTTAATAGTTAAATAAATAACATTTTAACATTAATTTGTACAGAACAAGTGGAAGGTTTTATTATCAAATATATTTCCAAAATTTTAACCATTTCATGTCATAGAAAATATTTTTGGTATTTATTATAGAAAAATAAATATACAGAAATTATACAACACATATTTGGGTTGGTTTGGTGGTGTACCTTTTATTATTAATATTATTTAAAATTACATATACTTTGGAGGTACCATTCTCCGGTGGTATAGCTAATTGGCAGGTGATATGTTTTAAATGTGAACGTCTGTCAGACTTGCAAAAATGTACTTCATGACATCATAATCTGTGAAATTAAATGTGCAAAAAAGTTGGTTAATAGTAGTTACACTATTTAAAGTGTGATATCCAATTCTGTAGTCGTCAGACGCACTGATAGAATTCTGTTACTAATGAATGTATATATACACATTATACTACAATAATAAGTACATATATAAAAAAACGTCGATGAAAGCATTTTATCTAGAAAGGAAAGTTAATTGGGATTTCCGATTCAGAAGAAATATTTTCTGAGATAATAAACGGAATATTTTGCAAGCCATTAAGCTTGTGGCGTGTGGCATTGGTATCCCTCTACTCCTCTAGTTCAGAGGTGCCAAAAAAAAAACGTTAATTCATGCACTACGTTTGGTTAGTTGATAAACTCGATTGTGAAAAATAAAGCAGTTTGTGAAAAAAAATGCATCGAATGTTTAATATGTTTTTTTTACTATGTTAGGCACAGACCTTGTATATCTTGGTAACTTTACAAGTAAATACGCCCTGTTAATTAATATTAACGCATATTGCGTTGAGCTGTATGTATCCAATAATCAGTATTTTTTATAATCTACATACAAAAAAAATAAGTTTGTAAGCATACATTATAATAAATATTAAATCTTTCTATAAAATCTTATAAAATCAATAGCCAAGGAAAAAGGAAACTATTTAATTTTGAATAAACAGATATTAATATAACCCTATATACACCTATCGGTTAATATCGATTTATTTAAAATCTTGAAATCTTGAAAACGTTTTTAATCTATTAATTGTACACATTATAAAGTCTGGCTGGATTTATTTGCTACTGTAAAAAAGATGAGTAAAAATACATTGAAAGTTAAATAATATTACCTACTAATACCATGTATATAAATCTTTTACATTATGCAATAGGAAAATGTAGAATTTCTTCCACATAACATATTATAAATGGATTGTTTGACAGTGTGAGACTGTTTTGTGACAATGTTGTGATTATGCTAAGGCGAACCCCGCTTATTTTCGACTGGTCGTAACGTTATTAATAAAATAGTAGAGACTAAAGTTATGTCGTGTTGACGTACGCTAAGGCATCAAACGTGACACTGCTGAGATCAGAATTAATTATAATAGAATATTCGTATACTTATTCTCACTTTTGTTTGACAAGCGCGAATCAACTCACCAGTCGTATTGGCATTGATACATCTCTCTAGAAAAAAAATTATAAATTACGCTGAAAACCTAGAAAGCAAATAATTTTAATTGCACGGAACCGTTACATCATTTTCTATAAATACATGAGTTATATTAAATTTACATTTCGGTCCTTCGAGCCGGATCCCGAAAGATTTTTTAATGGCTATCATTAAGTATAGTTTAGCATTCCAATAACCCCAAAATAAAATTTAAAAAAGTCAGGCGCAGAATACCAACTAATCCTTACTCTATGTACATAATTCTGCCAAACTATTTTCCAAAAATATAACTTTTACCACTATGGCTATGACTAAAAATTTACATACACGCAAAACTGACAACAAATCAACGTGAAGTCACACACTATTAAAAATAATTGTAACCTAAAACGCAGCTTTAGGCAAGGTAAGAAACAGTCCAGATAATAAGATGATTAAGCACATAATTACTTTTATTTAAATTTTACTATTTATATAAAACAAATTACCAAATCTATTCAAATGCGATTTGAACATTATTTGCATCCCACAAGATTTGTCAAAAAATTAAATGCTTTGAAGTATTTGTTAATAGGTACTAAAAACTTAATATTGTAAACATCAAACAAACTAACCAAATACACGTGAAACATGCAATTTTGTGGTACCTTTAATTAGGTAAAGTTTACATTATACATATTAAGCCTCATATTTCGATATTTTCATTACTGATTGGCAGTGAGTGAAAAAAAAACACATTTAATATGTTAAGATGTATGGAAAAAGGCGAATAAAATCTGCCCAATATTTAGTTTGGGAAAAAAAGAGTCATCAAATCTATTTTTAAGCAGCCATAAAAAATAAAAGAATGAAACAATTTACGGACATTATATGTAATCTAAAACTAGTCGAAAAATTAGTATTAAATACAATTATTACATTTCAATATCAACACTTTCAGCAGACTGCGAATGCAGAGGTGTACTTGAATTATCATTTAGACCTGCCGTTGCGTAATTTTTCATGTTGTGTGATATTTCATTGTCTTCAAAATTTTCACTAACTGATATTTTACGTTCTGACTCGATCTTATTCGAAATCTTAGTCATAGTGATTCTGGCTTCAATGTCGCTAGCATCGCAAATATTTTCGGATGATGGAGAAGGCGCATCTAAAGTTTGTGTTTCATGGTTACTTTTTTCTGATGGTACATCAGCTAAATCACCAAGCGGGTATTTGGCTCCGATCGGAATCTTAGGTGGAGATTTGTTAACGTCCTCAATAGACTTGTCTAGAATTTTCGGGGACGCGTCTACAAGTGCGTGTGCATTCTTTTCTCCCGCCTCCGCGCCGGAATTCCTCTTGGCAGCGGGTGCTCTGGCGCTGGTCGGCGGGACTCCGGCGTTCGAGGATTCGTCTTCCGAATTGGTTTTCGGCTGCGTTTTGTGCTCGGCTGCCTCTGCGTTCGTGATATTGTCCTGTTTCTTCCACTTCGTTCGACGGTTTTGGAACCAAATCTTCACCTGCAACAAATAAAAAAAATAAATAACGTTAACATTAAATTATACTCTATATACAAGCTATCTCGTACTTTAATAATATAAAGGCTAATTTAGAATAAACTTTCAAAATAGTATCACCCTTAAAATAAAAATTGATTAAATCTACCGTGCTTTAAGATTTGATTACAATAATGAATTTGTTTAACAGAAAATAAAGATAAAAATATATAACAGATAACAATTAAAATTTTGCCGTTTGCGAATAAATTAATAGAAAGTAATGTGAGGTAGGTAGGATATATTACATTCTATTGGCATACATACAGCATTATTTATGAAGAATCCAAGGTACAAATAAACTTCTAAAGTAAATTATTATCTTGGTAAAACATTAGTATTTTTTAAAATTAGTATGCATAAGTATCAGTTTTAAAACATATACAAAATATACATGGTGACATTTTACTAGCAATATTATAAAAATATCATTAATTAAGCGAGTATTGCCTACTGTCATCTAGTATGTTTCATTTATACTCCCGATTGATTTACGAACCACGTGATCATACACGGCGTTCACATCAAAATGATGAAGAGTGAATCGGTTCAGTCGACGGATCAAAGCAAACGCTTGTTACGGGCTTAAGTTATTTACTAACTATTCACGGTTACTATTATTTAGGTCTAAACCTTGATAGGCTTATAAAATAACAAACGGGACATCGACAATATTGGACGAATGTGAATAATAACACATTATGAGTTGAAATAGGTGTGTGTATTTAATAAATGATGTCATTAGAAATTAATGAAGAATAACGCGATTTCCACATATTTTTTATTTTATTTTTTATTGATTTATTTATCCATATAACTCTATACAGTACGAACAAAGTACATACATAATTCTCCTTTTTTTTATATAAATTTCAAGGTCTTAAATATAATTAGCTATAGAAAAAAGGTTCAGGCATATTGGATTATAATCACTTCTATTATTATAATTAAATTAGATTAGATTATAATAAATGCTATTGAATGCAACAATAAACATTTAGGAAAGTGGGATTCACGAAGCATATTTGTCTGATTTTCATGTGCTGCTCGTAAAACATAGGTAATGAATTTAACGGAGCAGTGTTTAGCAGAAGGGATGGTGGGTTTTAGCTAGGTGTAAGTTTCCATCGTGGGTTTACACTGTTACACACCGGTAAACACTGCGAGATGATCTAAAGAATATGCACCATGCAACCGCGCCACCGTACTGAAATTCATATTCACGATAGGCGAGGGAAGGCAAATTACGTCACAACATCTATTAAAAATCCACTGTAAAAATAACAGTTGAAACGCATGCGAATGATGCAACAGACAACGGGTAAGAACATACTTTTGCTTGGGTAGATCAAGAATGGTAGACAAAGATGCTAAGTAACAACAAAGAACATTGGGATTTTAAGGTGGACTACAGGTGTCATGAAAATGACCACTCAGCTTGCAATGTGGAAAGTTAACATTGACAATTTTGAAAGTCATTCTAGCAAACTCTCGAGGAATACAAAATTTGAATATATCTCGAAGAGACAATATTAATTGTTACAAATGTTCGTCAGTCTACAAACACCTCACCAATACACATAAGTAAATATTTTTCGGTGCTTAAGTGAGTATGAAATTTTTGGATTCTCAATATCAATATAAGTACTATAAAGCAGCTTAATGGACTGGTGTAATTATCGATTCAGCTCGATTTATTAGCGCTAATGCAAATAAGGGTAAGATTGACGATATCAAATGAGGAGTCTGACTGGCAGCGGTTGTAATTACAGGCGAGCGGACGGGCCGTATGAAACGCGCCGCGGCCTCGCTACGTGACGATCACGAACCGTCAGCCGACGAGACGAGGGCTGACGTCACGAAAGGCCGAAAATGGTGTAAAAAGGATCAGGAAGTCGTCTTTAGGAGAGGCGTTCGTGATTGATAAAGCGTTAACGCGTAACATTTCAGTTAACTAGCTATATAAAATCGTATTCTCAAGATTGTAGATCCATAGAATAGAATATTTTAGTTCGAAAAACAACTTTAAATGTGCTGAGAACAAATACGTAACAATTTAGGAAAGCATTAACCGTAAAATTAAAAAAAAACATCCCGAAAGCGAAACGAAGATTTATTTGGAATCTTCTCGTTCTAGGCAATGTTCCGAACATTGCCTAACATTGAATGAAGATTTCATAGGTGCTACGGTCAATGATACTGATAAATATAGATCTGGAACCAATCCGAATACTATGGCGTAAATTTCGCAAAACCCTATTACAACCATACAAGTATTATTAGGATGGATTTATGATTTATGTCGATATGTGAACGAAATGACACAGGACAATAAAATAAAAAAAAACCCTGAATATGTTTAATAATTTTTGAAATATTAAGTTCTGTTTTATTTTTTCATTTTCCACCACTATTAAGATGTTTCCATGTTTGACGTATTTCTACGTTATTTATTTTTTGAGTCTGCTAACTTACTTAAGATCGACGTAGTCTAGTTGCTAGGGCGCTTGACCATTGACCTAGCGGTCTCCGGTTCAAATCTGCACTTTATAGAATATACCATTTTTGAATGTTTTATGACCGGCACGAGCATATTTAGCTTACTTTAGTTGGGTTCAAATAATTGTATATGACCTAGGCCTAACAACTGTTAACAGAATAATTTCTGAACTTCAGGCAGGAAATCTGGTTTGAAACAACAACATCTTTTAAAAATATTTATATCTTTTTTAGCGATATAGACATTTTTTATTTTCATAAAGGCGACTTTATACTCAAAGAAACTCTCTTTAAATTAATATATTAGTATTAGTATTCTCGTCATCACGACATGTACACCATAACATATATATATTTTTTTTATTTAAAGCCAACAAAAATTCTGGATACTCTCGTGGTCATTAATACCAATCGCACAAATACGAATAATAAGTACATCGCCAAGAAGCAACCAATCGCTGAGTCGACGAGTGCGGCTTCCAGAGAGGAGGCTGAAGCAAGCTGGAGAGTTGGTGGTTCGCCTCCCGCGCGTGGAGGCGGTCGCAATACAAAGATCGCTCGCCGCGGCGGGAGCGACTCGCCGATTAGATTGGCCACAATTTGTAAAGTCACGATTTATAAAAGCCGACATCGCCGTGCCGAACGAGGGCGGCGCTGACGAGAGTGTGCCGGCGGCACGGCGGAGGCTTAGGCTAAAGCGATGATAGCGCAGCATCTTAAACGCCCGATTCAATGAGGTCCCGCTTATGAGAAATCAACATCGCTAGAGAACGATCTTTCATATTGTTGGTGAGTTTTTGTTGTGCCGATGCCACGAGTTGGTAACGTTAGCATTTTCGCACCAGCGACTTTACTAACTGCACAGGCACACAGGCACATTTGGCCTAGTTGAGTAGGGCCCTTTTGGGTCACATATAATTATTTTATAATTGTATGTGACCTAGATCATAGCAATTATTTAAAAAAAAATGTGATAAGTGTAAATAAATATTATATAAACTAGTCAATAGATATTTTAGCGCTACGAGTATGTACCAATCAAAGGCACTTGGAGCTTTACTCCGCGCATTTAAAGTTGAACGGAAACGCGTAAAAAAAAAAAGATAGATGAGGATAATATTTACGTATACATACATATCTACAAACTCTGTCGAATCGCCTTTCAAGGTATACCTTCATTTGCCCTCGACTGTACTCGTACGTCAATTCCATATAGGCTAATGAATAATGTCTATAAAAGTTCCATTAAAGGTAGAAGACGTTGTAAAAAAAGCCAATATTTATAGTATCGGTTTATCATCAATTGTCTTGTCGCTATTAATTTGTCAACCAGATCGGGAGTAATACGGTTGAAGAAAATGGAGATAATAAAATGACTCATACAATCCCGCAGAAGGCGTGTAGAACTTTGTATAGATGCTGAAAGGTATTCAGGATATACGACGGGGTAAGACGTAGGTATCAATCTTCTTAGGATTACTACCGCCATTTGACATAAAGTGGTCAGCAGGAGAGGCGAACGCCAGAATGAAGATTATTGATTTTCAATTAGGTACGATGCGGCAGACGCGGGATTCCCTTCTCGACCATGTCTTATTCATAAACGGAGGTAGGCAGGCACAACTTGTATGATTTACATCGCCGGCCTGCGCCGAGCTTACAAGATACCGAGACAGCGAACTCGACTATGATCTTATGTAAAGTAGGATGGAAGGAGGCAAATAAGCCGGTTGCCAACTATTTGTTTTTTTTTAGCTTTTATTTAGCTTATGTTATGTTATGTATGTTAGTGGATGTGGGGGTTTGCCCCCGTGTACCGCGTCCTTTTCAGAACTATTGTACTTTTAAATCCACTTATAGTTCGCCCTCCAGTCCCGTACTGTGAATAAAGTTAAGTATCTTTTTGGGTGCGATGGTTCTAATCTCTTCTGGCTTGAGGAGATGGTTGCCTAGAAGCTGGTACCTTTTGTAAATGAGGGACCCACATTCTCCCAATAGGTGTAACGGAGTTTCTGGGCTCTCTTGGCAAAGCCTGCACCTGTCGTCGGTCGATAGGCTCAATTTGTGCAGGTTGCAGTGACCTGTTAAAGTTCTGGTTAGGATCCTTAGTTGGTTTCGGGCTAACTTCAATAGATCCGAGTCTTTTTTGCGAGAATCCTACTATGAGTTCCTTAGCCTGCTTTTGTCCGGGTAAATCTTGCCGGTATTTTTGGCTTTGTTTTCTAGTCCAGATTTTTAGCAATCTGCTGGTAGTACTTTTAGCTATGCCGCAGGCCAGTTCTGGGCCTATCATAGTCATGCTAGCACCTTTCCTGGCCAGTTCGTCTGCTTTCTCATTGCCATCAATGCCTGAGTGGCCTGGTACCTACATAAGTGTGACCCTGTTTATTTAGCTTGCAATGTGTGTTAGTTTGTTCAGGTCGAATCTTGTAAGCTCGATTAGAACAACTTCTAGTTCCGATAACAGCGCATTTTAATGGTAAGCATGACCTGATTCTACACCCAGGATTGGTTACAGACGAAAGAACTCCTCTTCAACTCCTAAATAAAGAAAAATAAATAAACTTCAAGTGCAATCAAGAGCAGTTATTAGGTTAATTTAGTAGTTTCTTACGGCTCAATCCAGCGTGGTCAATTCGTGTTGGAAAGCATAGTATTGATCCTGTAATGGACCCACTGCGATGGGTGGGATAGACGATAATTTGTGCTGGTTACATTAAATACTCCGATATTTGATATAATATTAAGACTCCATTATGCAAGGACACGGGCCGGCGACGACGGACGAGAGTAGGTGTTAAAAGCGCGGCGAACTCAGGTGAAAGACGACCGTCCTCCGGTCTTATAGCCTACCAGGTGTGACGGCGGGAAGACCCTCCGCCTGAGTCGTAACGCTATCGAACGGCGTTACTTTCGGTCGACGGACTTTGAACCGGGCGTCTGATGATGTCGTCAGCGGAACCCAAGTGAACATGTCGTTTGTACTCGTGACCCCCGCAATCCAATAAAGATTTTTAATAATTTATATATTAACAAGAGCAAATAGATGAATTATTTATTAGTTATTTACAGTATAAATAGTATAAAACGATAGGAGATACCGATCACCTACCATTTACGAGAACCACTCGTAACTGGTAGGTTGGTACGAAACGGTAGGTAGTTTCTGCGCGCTCAAGATCACACAGTCGGATGCTGTAAATCCGCGCGCGCAGCGTTCCTCAAAGATTCCGAGCCCATTCGCAGCAGGCACAAGTTAATTTCATAGCAAAAGAATAAAAAACCAGAACATGTTGGAAATTGCCGATTATTAAATTGTATTTCCCGACACCTCAATTCAAGGAGGTTCAAGGAGGAAAACTAGATGAAAGGGGAAAAAATACAATATTCCTTTTGCTATATCAATAGATTCTCAGTCGCGTATATATACATATTTACAAACAATGAAATATTGTAAAATGATCGTTTGATGAATTGCTGAGGGGAAATAGTAAATCGCGCAAGGTTGGCAACTGGATCCGGGATCTCGCCAGCGCAAACTGCGGGCCGCATTCAGAACGGCTGCTTTTTGCAGAACTCCATTATAATTGAATCAGCCATTGCGGAAAACCCTCGTTAAATACTTTGAAATAGCCTTTGTACTGGAAAATGTGACAAATGATTTGCAGTGATATCCCATTAGGCCTATTTCAGACCTGTCTCTGCGGAGAAATGGGACTCTACAATATGTTTTTGTTTAAATAAAGATTTAAATCGACACAGTTAAAAAACTACTATAAGAGCTAAATATTAGGTTAGGTAAATGGTTATAAAATATTATTTACTAATATTAAAAAAAAGATCTAACACATCGGTTAAGATCTTCGATAACGGTTGAACGCTTTTTTTTCTCCGCCGACTGTACGTTTATGTCAGAAACACTGATGACGTCATAATTTTTTTTTTAAATAATTGCTATGACCTAGGTCACGTACAATTATTTTGGGCCCTACTTAACTAGGCCAAATGTGTCTGCCCTTGAGTCAGGGGAGATGGTATTAATTAAGGGTTCAAATGGTATGACCAACGATCTTTTAAAACATATAGATACGGCGACTGAGGGTGAAAAACGCGCCAAGCCAAGTACGCCACTTTCCGTATCATACGTCTCTCTTGATCTTTGTTGCAGCACTCGGAACGGCGGGGGGAATCGTCGGTGTCGGGTTTTCGCAAGGACGTTTTGTTTGACATGCCGTATCATACCGTTGGGTATGACCATGTGCGGATTCGATCCCGCGACTTTTAGGTCAATAGGCAAACGCCTTAACCACCAGATTTTGTTGATAAAATTAATCCTGTCATTTTCGTTTGAACACTTATTTCGCGGATATTTTCTATACAGAATGTCCCATTTTGTCCCAGAATGTATATGAAAAGAAATATTTATTAGAATGAACTTTTCTTGCGTGCTTTTAATTAAATATTATTAAATCCGCTTAGGACATGACCCCAAGTTAATTGCTATGCCGGGCGGACGGGAAAACGAGAAGGGTGCCCGACCGAAACTATTCCCTTCTCATTTCATCGGACGAATTTACGATTGGTCAGATCGGGTAATTAACGCTTTTGACAAACAAAACAAATTAATTTCAGCACCCTCTGACCGTAAAAATACACACAAACTAAAATATAAGTAGGTACATGACAAGAAAACATTTAAAACTGGCACACACCGTATGTAACTGAAAAAAACATTTTTTAAATATTTTTTTAATATAAAAGCAATATTTACACTCTACAATATTCCAATTTTTTAATAATTTTATAAACCGTATAAAATAAGGACTATAATAAATCTTTTCGGTTAAAATATTTAATTTCAGCTACTTTCACACCTTCGTCTTAATAAAAAAAACGGTTAGCGTATCTTTACTCGATTATTGTCTGGTTTTACAGTTCATAAGTTATCTCCAAACTATTATTTAAAAGAAATATGCAATGTCCCGTTCCGAGTTCTGTATCACATAAGCATATGTTATGTGAATATGCATAGTTTTTTAATTGCGTTTGCTCATGCTTGAGACTAGACCCTGTGCTCCTGTACATCGAAGGAGCGTAAGTTTATCGCCGGGCGCGGACTGACATGGAAACGCTATTAGTGGACGGCGCGGGTCCTAAAGTCGCTGGGGAAGGGGGAAAGGGGGGGAGGGGGGAACCGCTAGGAAACAATATGGCCACGGGGCAAAACGGGTTTGCTATGATTTTTAATTGCCATTTTGCGCACTGTTCGCTGTGCTAACAACATTTTCATATCTTATTTCATATCATAATTATTGCGTATGAGTTTACTTTATTGAAGTAAAAAATATTTCGTCTGCGAATTATTTTTTTATTAATCTAATTGCGACACGCTCATGCGGCTAAACTCGGTGCGCCCGCTGGTCACGTTGAGTTTCTTCTTATATAAATGCCGATACGAGGTAATAGACTTACAGGCGCTGATTTTAAAGCGGGAGTTTTGGCATACAAAATATTGGTTCGACCTACCCTCGAATACCTCACACCCAGAGAAATGCAAGCTGACATGTCTTTAGGCATTTCAGTCGATATGATAGTTCATCTGAATTAATTTCAATTCTTAATTGGGAGCCACTAAGTAAAGAGCGTTTTGAATTCAGATTAACTACTTTATGACTTTGATGAATGAGCCTACCTGGTCTGCTTTACGCTCCAGACGTTCTAAGCCTTCATATATTGGTCGTAATGGCCATCCTTCCAAGATAAAACCAATATTGAGTAAACGGAACATTGGGTTCAATTCTTTTCTTTCGGTCAAAGGATGGGGATAGAAGCTTCTCATACGTGAATATATGTATAGAAGCTAAAACTTTGCAGTTCAAAAAAAAAACTGTAATAAAAAATGTAGGTAATATTTAAAAAAATAAGTTTTTGTTTTAGAATATAACACTATAAACTAATGGACACTAAATTTAGTATTTTTTCAAAAACAACAGACTTTTATATTTTGGTCTGGTTTCAGAGGATCGTGATTTAATACGAATTTAGTTTATATTTAGGAAAAATTCAAAGTAAATATTAAAAAGAACGAAATCTAAAAAGAAAAAGCAAAGTATTATTTATTAGACAATACTACTTAAGGTACCTTCCAAATATCAGCATTATTGCTAAAATTTCGGAGTTTAGAAACTAGAAAAAAATTCATCGTCAAAAAATATTACGACTGTTTATTATCTCTTTTAATTTAGAACTTACGAGACTTTGATCAATTATCAAAAACTAGCGCAGAATCGTCTATAATCTTTAAAACATCCTAACCTTATAGTAGTTTTAAACTTTTCAAGTTCTGATGACCCACTTTTCGAAAGTTGATCAGATATCCCAGGTATTGACCAGGTTATGTTATGTTATGTTATGTATGTTAGCGGACATAGCGGTTTATTTACCCCCCCCCCCCCTTGTACTTTGCAGAACTATTGTACTTTTAAATCCACTTATAGTTCGCCCTCTGTAGATAAAGTTAGGTATCTCTTAGGGTACGATGGTTCTAATCTCTTCTAGCTTGAGATGGTTACCTAGAAGCTGGTATCTTTTGTAGATGAGGGGCCCACATTCACCCAGTAGGTGTATAGGGATTTCTGGGCTCTCTTGGCAGAAAATGCACCTATCATCGATCGATAGGCTCAATTTGTGCATGAATGTGTTTGTTCAGCTTGCAGTGGCCTGTTAAGGTTCTGGTCAGGATCCTTTGTTGGTTCCGGCTTAACTTTAATAGCGAAGACAGTCTTTTTTGCGAGAATTCTACAATGAGTTCCATGCCAGTGTTTTTGTCTTTGGTTTCTAGCCCATATTTTTAGCAGTCTACTGGTGGCGCTTTTAGCTATGCCGCAGGCCAGTTCTGGGCCTATCATAGTCATGCTAGCACCTTTCTTGGCCAGTTCGTCTACTGTGTCTTTGCTATCAATGCCTGAGTGGCCCGGTATCCACATAAGTGTGACCCTGTTGTGTGTTGCAAGGGTGTTAAGTAGTTGCACACAGTTTAGCACTAGCTTTGACTTGATCGCATCTTTCGATGCTTTCATGCGCAGGTCCAATGATGTTTTAGTAGTTTAAAACTCTTCAAGTTCTAAAGACCCACTTTTCGAGAGTTGATCATATATTCCAGGTATTGATGGGTATAATCCCGTTAAACCATTTTTATTAGCACTAATATTTAGAGATCGTAAGTAAATTTTTTGAGATAGTGTAAATTTGCTAAAATAACCTCGGTTAAACGCAACGATCACAGCTACTAAGCCGCTGCTAGGTGACATCACAACAGCGCCATCTAGCGGAGGTTCAGTAATTAGTGGAAACCACCATCTGTAGGTCAGCGCGCAATCTCTTTTTACAGCATCAAACCGAAAACGTTCGCAGAAATTTTTCGACATTAGTATATGAGAAAAATCAACTTTTGTATCGGTTTTGTACAGGTTAGGTTCGGTCGCCATTCGGCAAGTCGTTAACGAAAATCGTTAAATAAATAATGGCGTGTCGTTAATAGTGCCTTATATTTCGCAGTTCTACGGACGCCGGTCGGACGGACGGTTTATAGAGCGTCGATTTGTGTCGATATGGGAACGGTCGCAGCACGCGGCAATAAATATCTTATCGCTAATGTCACAACAACTGTTGGCATTTTAGTGGCGAGCCTAAGTGAGAACTGAGGATCCAAATGATGGTGGCTCTTAATTGCCGTAATGGCCGAACGAAACGTCGAATAAATGATACATTTTTATTGACATTCATCAAGCCTGGCTCCGCGCCATTAACAGCTTCTTTGATATATACTGTAAAGCCCTGAGCGTACGATACAAATAGTATTTGGCAGTACAGGTTGCGGCCACTTGGTATATCAGACAGATTTTGATTGAGCGTCTTCAACAAAAAAACAATCAACAAAACAGTATAAAAACAGATCTTTGCTAAATTATCGATCAGATTCTAGGTAGATATGTATAGTCTATAATGTCCAGATCTAGAAAATACCGTCAAATTTTTATAATTGGTTTATTATGAAGGAATTTAGGTAAAAAATTATAGAGGCATGGATATCAATGTCTTTGAAAAAAGGTCACAGAATAATTAGAAGAACACGGGAATAACGGTGGCTTTCGTATGGGTATTACAATACATTCGAACAACATCATAAAATAATATGTAAAATGACGAAGTATGAATACGTATGAAGTTATGATAATGTTTAGTATAAAATGTATAAATAAATACTATATTCATTATAAATATTAAACATTCGTAAGTATTTTTTGTTATTTTAATTTATTATATCGCTAATAATATGTAGGTTTATATACACACACTAAGCACACACAAGACACATCACACACACGAAAATATGTCCATGCCACAAATGGCGCCACACTCACTCCATATTGTTTTAGTTTGATTTTTTAATTTGTTTTTTTCGACCATATTCATATTTAGTACATTTTTTTGGCCATGTAAATGTAGTATTAGGGGATTATCTTATTGTATCGCTGTTTTGTAATTTCATAAATAAATAAATAATGTAGTATATCAAGACATAACCGAATCAGTTTTGGCCTACGGTATATCGGCTTGGGGCAGCTCATTTAGCTTTAAAACCTTCGATGACTGCACAGAACGCAATTATAAGGATAATAAACATCACCAATTTGTAATCATAAGAATATAAATTATTACTAAAACTGGCTAAGAATAGTTATAAATTATTAGTGTTGAGTTGTAAAGCAATTAATTAAAAACATAAACATTTTCCTTACAATTAAAAAATAAACCAATTAATAAATTGACTAAGGAGTAATAATGCAAGTTACTTTAAAGAATGTCTCACACTCTCCCCCTAAACTCACACTTAGCCCATCAATCGCATTTACATAATTTATATACATTCACTCACACCGCATTTAACTCATTTGATCAATCAGCTGTCAGTAGTATGAACGTTTTATTTTATTTTATTTAATGTATTTTTTGCACATATTCTGGATAAATTTTAGCTTTCCGTACTCCTTCTCCGCGTAAACTTTAACTATGCCAAATTTCTCACTCCTCCGTGCGCGCGATATGCTTAAAAAGGAGTACAAAGTTTTCTCCTCGCGTATTAATATATATAGATAACATATTAGGTAGGTAATATTATTTTATTATGATAGCATTATTTGGTAAAGTTTCAATAATTGATAAAAAACATATTATTCATAGGTATTCGAGCAAGTCCGACGCACGGGCGACAAAGGACCAAAAGACCCTTAAGTAAACATGGTTCAGCTTCCTCGACTTTATGTTCTGAGTTCGAATTAAAATTCATCATTTTATGGTGCCTTTTTAAGAGTAGTTTTAGAAAAAAGTAAATTCTGAAAATGTTAAATTGTAATTTAATAAATAAATAAGTCTACACAGAAGATTCTTTGATGAGTAAGTTATAAACGTACGCTTCCAAAGTTCATCGGTCGCTGGAGAGCATTTAGGCGACCAAAACAATAACTCCGGTAATAACAATGAGAGGCAGCCGGCTGAACTTTTATTGCCGGGACCGTCTTAAACGAATACGATTCGTTATGCGGGTAGGAGTTAAATCATTGCTCACTTATCAATGGTCATTAATATGCACTAATGGCCGGGCGATGTAATAAAGGACACATTTTTATAGCTACATTAGTGAGCGCAAAAGAGTTGTTCCAACGAAGCATACATCAGGTTCCTATGGCGGATGACGTACTCTAAGATACCTCAATCATATAAATAAACTTCTGTTTCATTACAACTATTTCTGGCGAGCAATGTCTGTCTAAATCAAGAACCTAAACTAATGCTTATGGCACATTGAGAACATCGACGTGCCATAAGTATAGTACCCAAATCTTTGCACTGATTATCCTTTTTAAAGTTATTATTAATCCTTTATAAGTACTTTACTTTGTGGTTTGTAATCTCTTGCAGTGTTTTGTAATAGCATCTAGTACTTTTATTTACTTTGTAATACCATGGAGTACTTTGTTTTATTTTTGTAGTACTTTATAATATTTAATAAAAAGTTTGTAGAATATTCAATTTTGCGCATTTTTGCAAATACCACGCGGACAAGACTATTTAATTCCGACGTAAAATCCGCAAAATGATACATTTTCTAATGAATGACGAACGAAGAGTATAAAATCAGTTGCAAATTTGTAGGTACTTTGTAGAGACATGCGCGCAAATATTTGCATAAATGCACAAATGCTATGTATGGAAATATTTGCACACATATTTCATCCCTTCTTGAACGAAATAAAAAAGAAAAGCCCCTCTTTAGTAGTGTCAATAAAAGCCAACATTTTGACATTAATTTTTAAGGTAATGAAATTTTCGAGTTAAAGCCAAACTTTCTCGAGGATAGGTTAAGGAACACAATACATATGGGTATTAGTCTCAAACTCAGGAAAAACCTATTCGTGTTTTCTAAAAATAATACTTAAATATCTTAAAGTAACCCTTAATAATTTTATTTTCAAGGTAATCTCTGCCTGATTATATCTGATATATTGGTTTTCATATTTTAACAAAATGACATAAAATAGTACATTCATTCTTATTTGAATATAAATTTAAACTTAAAAAAAAATACGCATATCGTTAAACAGTTCAAAAGATACGCAATTACTCTAGGTAGGTTTTTTAATATTTCCCGGCCTGTGATGATTGGTGAAAAAGATTTTTTAAAATTTGAGTTTTTTCTTTAGATAATAAGATAATTAAGTGTTTTTTTCTCTATGGTATAGTATCTATTGTTAGTATCAAAATATATGTATGGTTATTCAAATTAATATAGTAAGCAATTATTTTTAATGTAAAATTTATATAGACCACAGTAAAAAAATGTATCTATACGCAAGGTGCAACCCTTGCTTAATTAATAGCGGAATATTTACAATTGTATCAATAAATATTATCGTACGAGAAGATATTTTTATTGACTGACTGAGGTCCGAGCTTACTTATGTACTAACAAAATAATTCAGCGCAGCGGTGACATCAGCAACAGTACAACAGTTCGCAGGAGCCGCTCGAAAAGAGATTATGACATGAACGCTTTTAATTGGATCAGCCCACTGCACTGGGCCACAACCACAACTGCTGCGTGGGAACAACTACAGCGACAACATCACGTACTCCGCCGCTCTGAGTACGGCGCGGAGCGGATCCCTGCTAGCAGCGTTTATTATGAGCAATTCGTGCATTCGTGCGATTGTTGAGGAGCATATAAAAATGCAAAGTATGTTTGTCTATTTATCTGTTCGTTTTTTATGCGAGAATCTACAAAACGATTTAATGAAAAATCATTATTTTAAAACGGTTATTTTCAGCTTATTGCCATTTATTTTTAGTCACTAACCATTTTTGGGGTGTAGTTACCAAAGTGGTCACCAAAGTCAATAGCATATTATTTTATTAGGTTATTATTTACCCTTCGTTTAAATCTAAATTAATATTACATTCTCAATCCAGAGCTATTGTGACTGTTATTTGCGCACCCTGAAGCGATATAATAAAAGCAAGGAACCCAGGAATACTCCGACGAGGTATTTTCGATACAATACTACCTACTTATTGACCGATAAATAATATTTATCGAAAATGGCGAAACGAATCAAGAAGAATGCCAACGTTAGAGTTATGCTTTGCGTAATGTGATATGAAAATATTATCATCATCTGCAGATTTCGTCTCTATTCGACGGTTGGGGTCCACTCAAAACGAACCCGTAAATTTTAAATATTTTATACTTAATCTAGGGTTATCTAAATTTTGCTCGGTTACTTAGTTATACATTTTTGCAGCGCAGATCTTATTTATGTATCGTTTCATAGCAACAGTATTCGCGTCAAATTGACACCAGTCAAATGGTCAAGAAACAAAACCAAGAGTTCTCGGCGAAGTCGAGTTGAACAGCCGGCAATTGTGCAGCGAGTGAGACGAGTGAATCCTTAAGTGATTTGTGTCCCATTCATTGTTGGAGACGCAGGGCGAAGGCTGGACGCACGATGAATAATCAAGACTGGATGACGACATCAGATCCCCTCCATTAAGAGACCGTGCGGAGGAGGATCGCATCCGCGGTGCCCATCCGTTTCGTAAAAGTTATGGGACAGGACGAGATTAAATATACATTGATAAATCTGTAGCTGGGCCTAGATTGACCACTGACTAAGCTGTCGTCGGGAGCTCTCACATCACAAAAAATACGTTTCGGCACGTCGAAGGCGGAGATAGATTTCACCGAATCAAAGTAGGGGATAGGTGAACTACAATTGAAAGAACTTGTATCAAACCACCGTACCTCAATCCCTCTATACTGTGCTGTAAGGGTTACTCGATGCTCATATCAAAAATTATTTCAAACAAAAGATCTCTTTTGATTCAAACTTAAGATCTTTTATGCTAAGAAACTTAAAGCAAATTTTCACTTCTTCGAAACCCTCCTCCTTATTCCTGCATCCTGGTCTGATTGTTTATTGAGCAAGCAGGTTTCCCCATGTACACATTACAATACATAACGAACAAGTAAAAACATTATACTACTAAAAGAAAAAAATAATTTAAAAAACCAAAAACAAAAAGTTAAAGATAAAAAATAATGCCTCCAGGTGAACAAATAAATAATTCACGCTAATCTTACAAAGGATACGTTCTCATACGTTAATCATAGAAAGCAGATTTTTAAAACTATTGGGGGAACAGGCATATATATCTATCTCCGCAGAAATCTTATAGTAAGTTTTATTTATTTTAAATGTAATCGTTTTTAGTCGTTATCCGGCGGTCATGTGATGCTAAATCACGATCGCTAAATTGTTGTAGGTGGTTGTTTGATTGTTATCTCTTGTAGAATAGAGATAAACATAATAATTGTTCTGAGTGATTTCTGGTGTTATCTCAATGATGTATCTCAACTGAGGCCAACTCATATTTCTATTGTATGTGAAGTATATGAATTCAGAAATAATATTAAAATTATTATTTATTAAAAAACTGTTTCGGATAATAAAAACACGTGGTCACCGCTGCGGAGAGAGTAGCGCAGCGCATGATTGACGCTTAAGTAGAATAGCATTAATCGTGTTGAATTTAAAGCGCAGCTCCTTCACATCAAAGGCGAACGGCCTTTTATTACCGAATCATCGTTTCATTAAGGCGATTTCTTCTACCGACGCGTTCATTTACAAACTGTTACCGAGATTGTAGCGATGGACGCTATTGGAAGTAGGTCGATAAATGTGATGTCGTTTTGAATGTCATGTAGTAATTAGTCAATTTAAATAAATTTAACAGTATACAAGAAAATTAAAAAAAAAATGTACAGGCAAAGGGGGGAAATGTAATAATTTATTGTGAGACAAGAATACTATAATCCGAAGTTTGGATTACAAACTTCCTTTATAACCTCGTATATTGAAAAATGCTTCTTAGGGGAAAAAACAGAAAACGCGTTTTCTCTAAATCATAACATAATATTACTGAATTGTTATTTTTACTAATGCAACTATGCAATATAATGTTTTTCCTGCATTCGACTGACGTTCGGGTAGCTGTTATCTCGTAACAGCCTCTGTGGTACAAATGTGTATATTTTTAAAAAGAATAAATAAACTTCTAAACTGGGCGTAGCCGCCGCGAGCTAATGCTGTAAAAATCTTTGTAATAAACGTTGCGTGTGGGAACATTGAATTGAAACGGCTGAAAGATGTCAATTTCAGGCAATATCGTATGAGAAGCTTTGATTTTGGTGTTCCTACAGGCCTTAACTTGTCTATATTACGATTAATGAGGTAGTTATTGGAAACAAACAAAATACAGAGGGGTATTACTAAAGATAGGGATTAGTACAACAACATTAGTACAACATTAGTACAAAAATAAACAATAATACATAGCTATTTGACTATGTTGCTAGGCAGGCCCAAAATAGAGGCAAATGTATATGTAAATAGAGCCATGTACGGTGACCAAAATAAAAGTAATGTTTTATTATATGTGATAATATTTATGGTTAAAAATGATTATAATGTTGATATTGGTTGCGAAGATGACAGTCTGTTTTCTGCTTCGTTAAGTATCAAAGCTCTACAGGGTGTCCCAAAACCATTCCCGGAGACATAAGGGGGGGTTTCTGTAACCTGTTTTGAGTAAGAAATGATATAAAAAAATCATCCCCAAATTTATTATATTTTTAACAGATGGTGTGTATTCGGTCAGCGCGCGAATTCAACTGCCGCGCTGATCGATAATCGCCTTGACACCGTTACGGCATAAGGCGATAACTGAACGCTCACAACAAAGACATTCTTACTTGATACTTTTACTATTTTCACGTAAAGTATACTTTTTTTTTATTGATCATGATGTATTTTGATATAAGTAATTACTTAACGAATTGCAATTGCAATTGCAATTGCAATTGCAGGACCTTTAGCTGTTTTTTTATTGGGAATATTCTTGGGACACGGTTTATATATACAGGTGTACCGAGACCATTTCTGATTTAAAAAATCCAGCTAATCGGCCCTGTGACAACATGATATCTAAAGACAACAAATCAAAAATCATCATGGTTTTCGAGAAGAAAATTGTTAAACTTTACGTAATAATATTAAACCGCTGTTGTCATAAGTTCGCGCTACCGCGGCGCGATCATTCGAATTCCGAATTCCAAATGGTAATTTCAGTAATCAGCGTAATAGGAAATTTCTTAAATTACGGATTTTAGTGTTTCTTAGTGATTTATTGTTTTAACCACACTAAAATCACTAAGCGAACTAACGCGACTATTCTAAGCGAATGAAACAGGTACCTATATAACAATACCTATTTTTGGAGAGCAATAAACTATTATCCGAGAGGAACGGATCTAAGCTATTTAACTGGTCGTTAAAAAGTCACCAGTCTATATTAGGTTACAGCTCTAGATTATTAGAGACATTTGACTCACTTCTCATATATCAAGTGACCGACGATGACACGCTGGCCGCTCTTGTATATCCCTTACTCTTTCTAATGTTTGTGATAGTGTATGGATTCCGTCCCGCTCTAACAGGACGAGAGATGCAAGGCAGGGCACAGCTACATGTGCACAAAACTAACATCGCACTGGGCAAGGCAATGTCAAGGCAGTTGAGCAGAACATTTGGAGATACATCTTTAAAAAACTTAAAAATATTAATAATAGTTTTAATATCGAGTTGATTTTTTTTTATCAACATTAATTTATTATGATTTCAGTAATATCTGAACGCATTTGATCGGGCGCTTCTATTATTTATTGATTAATGTATTTAAATACATTAATTGTTATACAAATTTCGTTGTAATTTTATCAAAAAACAGTTAGAGGTAAGTACTCGCAAATTTCTTAAACATAAACGTAAATGGACGTCATAAGTAACAATAAATTCAGTTACTAATAGTTATATGGCTTATGAAAGCATATAGCTGGCAGATTAAATACTTTTTAACAACTACGGTAGCAGTGAAATTAATATAAATAAATATAATAACACTGTATAAATTGTGGCTGATATGTACCAACTTCCTCTAAAAAATTCTCTTTACCATAGCGCATATTTATTTTATGGTATAGCTCTTAAAAAACGGTACACCTAATCCACGCTCCGCAATCATGCACATTCTCTCTGTCTTGCGCGCGCTTTTAAATCGTTATCTCATCTAACCCATAAACACTTTGTACAGTTGTTGGTTATTAAGAACATGTCTAAAAAAATATTTTAATTTGCTTTTTTATTAAAAAAACTATGCTTCTGTAGTTTTTTATTTTCTCGATTCTTGTATTCAGATATTTAGGTTTGAACTTTTGATAAAATATATGGTAAAATATTGACTTTCCGAGGCTCTTAACTTTTAGTCAAAGTAGAAATTTAACTTTTTAACTCTGTAGAAGGCTAGATAATTAAGAGATAAAACGATATCTAGTATTATTATTCTTCTATATCTACAAATAAGAGTCAAAACTACAGCGTTTGTATTGATAAATGACCGAATTAAATACTCTTTAGTAAGGCCAATTGTATTTAAGAAGCGAGAGATAATATTGCTTACACACGCTTTCCTAAACCACACAAACCAACAAGTTGGTACATATTGACCACAATTTATACAGCGTTATTATATTTATTTATATTAATTTCACTGCTATCTTAGTTGTGCTACACAGTACAACAGAACGGTTTAGTGACATTGTAGAAGATGAAAGAAACTACGGCTTAATATATGCATATATTTATATATTATATTTGTCGTTTCATCATTTTAACGTTTAATAAAAGTATCTCACATTCATATAAACAAAGGTATAATCTTATAGGTCGCTATAGAAAATGCTCACCCAGTTATATTGTGTTCACACAGCATCGTAGAAATCCGAGCATGGAGAATGGAGTATAATGTATTGAATAATTAAAGCGGGCCTTTAATAAAACAGCATAGTGATTCGGCAAATAGTGACCATTAACCACAAGAAATGAGCGCGCTTTTACTTTAGTAGCCAACCAACTCGACTATGCAAGTGCCGATTGTATTTAAAAGGAATAATTAACCAAAAAGCAGTATAAAACGAAGGATAACATTGAAAATATGCTCAATTTAGGCGGCCGTGTTACCTCGTTCGATAGTCTTAAATGGTCTTTTAATAATATTAAAAAGTGATTGTGAACTAGGCTTGAGACTGGTTGTTGACCCCTTTTCCATATCCTGAACATGTCCGAGATGCATATCTGTTAAGTGCTCGAACGGATTCTGCGAAGCATTTATCAAGCCACGTCTTTAACGTTGGGTATTATGATTAACTTATTTTACAAAGCACATTTAATTCAGACATGTAATACAATTTTTCAACTATTTCAAATATATTCTTACTAATATTAGTATTTTTATCTTTGGAAACGCGGAATCGGTGAAACATTTCTAAATACTTTTTCTCGTATACCTGTTAACGTCAAAAAAGCAGGAAAGACGCGTTTATGCATATGTATAAAGGTAAATATTATATATAGGTCTCTATATTTGGGGAATATACTCCAAAATGGCTATTCGGATTAATATATTTTATTTATATAATTTAAGCATCTCATGTAATGAGAATAGGTTAAATTTGAACATTCTAGGTTCATTCTAAATTACAAAAACATTTTATTTTATTTTTTCTTTATTTAGGGTAGAGATAAGTTATAATCACGTTTACACATTTCAAGAACAATTCAAGAATCGTTGCATCCTTTAAATTTTCAATCATAAAACCCCATATGACGTGATAAAGTAGGTAGGTAGGTACCTTACAAGGTGGTATTTTAAAACATACGAGTATTAGGTATACAAATATTACTAAGTTAATTTTGCACGTGTAATTTATTTTGAATATGATATGTAATTTAAAAATATACTATGGAATGTATTAAGTAACGAGCACTATATATTTGCCATGTCATTGCCATAATTATACAAAATACAAAGGAGTTCTGTTAAATGTAATGATTATTAAAGCGTATTTTTTTTAAATTTATTTACATTTTTTTAATTAACCCCCGAGGTGTTGCCCAAACAGATGTGTTATAAGTTTAAAGTGTGTCTGTGGCATCGTAGCTCCCAAACGGATGAAACGATTTTAATAATTTCTTTTTTATTTTATCTCGACTTCATCGAGAGTGTTCTTAGCTATGATTCAAGAAAAAATGTGTAGCCGTTTGATGGCGGGTTTTTTTATGCTGATTCAACTTGTTTTTAGCTATATTATTGCTATTCATCAGGTAAACTTCGTATGTGCATTTTTATGGTTAATAAATGTATATTCAAAATGCAAATTATTGTATGAATGTAATGCGGAGTGTCATTGCGAATAAATTTTAAAAATATGAAAAGCGCTAATGTCAATTTATATGAAAGCGGAGCACAATCTTGATAAATCACTTCATTTGACGTCTTAGCCACAACTGCAACTGACAGACCCCGAAAGAAAATTACACTTTAAGGTTTGAATAAAGTCCGTTGACTTATAAAGAAGTCCGGTGGACGACTCACTATTTCCATCTACAGCTAGAATTATTGAAGAAAAGCAAATAATCACTCCAAGAAACGATATTTTTTTTAATTTTCGACCCCCGAACTGTCCTATTATAATTTTCAGGTTGTTCGTTCTGCAATGAGGATATTTACAAAGGCCGAGCTTGGGTGTACACTAATTATATTTTTAATTTTTATATCATCATTTATAATTAAAATTCTAATTGAAGTTGCGAATTTTTTGCCAATGTAATCATTATCTTTTTTTTTTTAATAAAACAGAGTGCATGGACTTCTTTCTTTCAGCATAACCCTTACAAATACAATTTTATTTTGAAAGAGGAAAATCAAGTCAAATAAAATAAAAATAGGCGAGACGTGACGTCACATAGGAGTGTGTATTTTATATTGTATGTAACATGACCAATATTCTGGTCCAAATATCAGCAAAACCAACAACCTTAGATTAAACCTTAATCAGTAAAATATTATTGGAAACATCAAAAAAAATATTATTGTACTAGTACTTTTACTATTACTATTATATTATTGTCAACTCCTTTATATTTATATATTGAGTGTAACCAAATAAATAAAAATGGTTAGAGTAGTCTACAAATGGCACACTTGCATTTGACGAAATGTGGCAAAAAAGAAATTCGGTGCGCAGCTTCGATTAGTGCAATTAGTGCTCACATTCCACCTGAAAATTCATTGCTGTCGCATTTAGTTTTTACTATTATAAGCAACTAAACCATTGCGTTTATTTATTGATTTTAAATGACAAGTTTACAAATTAGAAGTTTTCAAATCACTTTAGTGATAACCAGTGAATTTTATTTTCCTACATCGACTTTATTTACGGCCTATGATAAATCATCGTTTACTAAAAGATATCGATACAAGATTATCTTTCCTTTATATCTCATGAAATAATCTTTAATTTACCCAAAGTGGCAATCATTTCAAGGGATTTTTAAGATGTTTCGACGATAAATCACGCTTTGGTTGAAAACAGTTTTTAATATTAAAAAACAAAATACTTAAAAGTGGTTAAAACAAAAATATAATATTATAAAGGTAAATACGCAAATATAATATTTTGTATTTACTTGATTTTAAATGTAATAGGAAATTGGACACAGAGCCTACTTTAATATGGGAGTTGCGTAGAACTATGAAATTATTTTCTTATAACTAATTTAAATAAATAAGCTACTATTATTATTTTATATACTCCGAATAAAAAGGAAATAAATTATCTTATTTGCCAGTTAACGTTATCGTTAAAGTAATTTAAGCCTATAACAAATGTCTAAATATTTACGTAAAATACACAAGTCCATTTTTCCCTAAATTGAATTTTAGAATTGTAATTTTCTATGATAACTTTTAAGTTATTATATTGTAACTTATTTCATTTGTACTAGTACCAGCATAGAGGCTTTATTGTATATTAAATTTTAAATAAAAAACTTATTTTGTTTAATGGTTTCTGTAATATTACTTTTCAAACTTTCCAATTGCATTTACTCAATACAATATTCTCGGACTTTTGCCAGGGTAGTTATCAACAATTAAGTCAACAATAGACCTTTTTATGGACATTAATATATATTATATACTGGATACGAGGTAAATGTGGAAACACATGGATTCATGTAATTGGCCAAATTTATAACTATGTATTTACTGTATTTTAAACTAAGCTACGCTGTATGTTTCCCTAGAATATATTAAATAAATAAATAAATAAGATCATAAGGAGTATTTAAAACACAACTTCTTAATTCTTTGCATGAAAGCACATTTACGTTTTCCTATGTTTAGGCACTATAAATTATTGAAAACAAAAAATGTCTTCTTATAGCTATCTTATTCTCCTAGCTGAAATTAGCGTCTAATGTGTTTTTCTACAAAGTTTATTTTTTTAAATTTTGCCTTATCAATTATTTGAATCGAATATTGCCCACCACTACTGCCGATAAATCGACGCAGCTAATGCGACCGATTAAAAGAGGCTTAACTGCAATTTGTCACGAAATCAATACTGGCGATCGTTTAAGGCAATCGCTTACAACCAATTAAAATGATTTTATCAAACCAGCGCTCCTTTGCAGCCGCTTTGCGTGAGACGGCACAATCGAGCCGACTCGGTCGTACGGCAGACACGACTCGAACTGACTTACTCACAAATTTAGGTATCATCCTAGGGTGATTGAACGTTAGAGGTATTTATTTGAGACAAAAAAATATTGACAAAATAACTTAAGTATGGGTTCAAAATTACATTGATTCTCTTTTTCTATGTAAGTATATTTATCGAATTCTATCTACCCTGTCTAAAACGTTAAAGTCGCTTTTGCGTGAGAATGCAAGATAGAGCCGACTATGTTAGTACAACACACACAAATCGATCTCGAATTCACATATGTAGATATCAACATATTTAAATTCTATTGGAATGGGAGAATGTGCTTTGGACGGGCGGTTTAGCAAAATAACTTGTGCGTAATTTTAAAATCACATGGCTTATCTTCCGATACAACTATTATATTCTAATTCTACCCCATTGGGACGTATATTCGAGTCGACTTTTGACCTTTTGACCGTTTATGTACGGAACAAAAATAATATCAGATAATAACTAAATCATTTTATAAGTTTAAAGTTTTCTTCTTATTATTTCGATAGATTTGGTGGCTGCAATCTGGGAAATCACCCTACCCAAAAATGTCAATATAAGTTAATTCTTTTCTTTTAAACAAAGAAAATTGTTTATATTAGGTAACATCATGATGTCATATACATACAAGTACATATACCAAGTTGTGAATAAATATGATAGGTAAAAAAAATCATGTTTAAAACTGTAATATCTACGAATGACGTATGTCGTATGTCGAATGACATACATAACATTAAAATCAACCAATGTTTAGTGCTCATCAATGAAACATTGACAGTTTTATAGAGTGCTCATTAATGTAATATTACAATTTAAAAAATACGACAGCATGGCTGTTCTTACTGGCCAGTTGAAATTAATACCCAAATATGCCCAAATAGACTCTTGTAAAAGTGCCACATTATTATTAATATTATTAAATTGAAATATTATGTTCATTTTGTTTCACTGCTAGCCGCGTGTAAGAATGTCATGATACTATTGTGCGTTTTTTTATTTTTTATTCTACTTAAGACCTAAAAATTAACTCGCTGTCGCCATTATGGCCATCCAAAACGCACAACGAATTGGCTAAAAGTGCCGCAGACTCAAATGGAGGTAGGAAATGCAGCAACCCACCACAAGTTGGTGCCACAGGCGCGAGTAGTCTGGGCCTTTAATGGCGCCTGTAGGGCCCAGCTGTACTATGTCAGGTTCTGGTAAAATAATATCCTACTACTAAACAATGTATAGAAACAGTTGTCAATGTAGACTAGCCGCTGAGCGGGCAGTTTCAAAGATTATTTCTGCCCGACCAATGAATAACCATCGTTTATTGTTTCAGACATTATTACATTCTTATATATACATAGAAGCAGTTGATATAATATGATATCTACAGGGTGTCATAGCCATTCGTGTTTTCATTCGAGGATATTATTTATTTAATTAGTAAGTGAAATTATGGCCACCCCAGTGATCCGGGGAGCTCAAAGTTTTGCGGTTAAGTTCAGAGACAGATCGTCCGACAATATGAATGCCGACATATCAAAAAATCAATATCTCATTGTCAGCGTGCGGTCCTACCAACCCAAGAGAAAATAACAGGTACATATATACGTACCTTACATCTATCCCGATAACTCAACGATAGAGTCGGATAACATTATTATATTTGTTGGCTGTCACCAGTGATTTTCATATGGAAATATTTGAATTGTGCCATTACATAATAGGCGATGGCATCGCGTTAAAAATTAATAGTAAATTTTTCAAATCCATTAATTCAACCTTTAAGACCAAACTCAACTAAATTTAGTGAAACTATTACCTATTTGGGTCTTAAATTCTACAACCCGAGAACCTTAAACAAATACGTGGCTATTAAGCTATATTTCTTGAATTTGAATTGATATAATTTCAATGAATTTTGATTCTCACCCTTCTATTTGTATTTAAGTAAAAATGTATTTATGTATGAATGTACAACTTTAAAAATGTTTTTTCGCTGTTTTGTCCTAAAATCATTCCTACAACATTGTAAAAAAATGTTATCTTGTATCATTCCTATGTACTTGATTTCTGATTTTCAAATCGGCGAAGGTTACCAAATTAACTGCTGAAAAAATAGGTTATATTATGGCATTAAAATCGGTTAAATTTCCATTCGTGTGTATTTAATGCGTACGTTTATTACTCAAAAAAAAAAAATCATCGCAAAAAGCATGGAACAACTGAATTGAATATTTTAAGTGTCTATTGAAGCGAAGCACTTGGCTTCATCTTTTATCATTCCATCTTTTTTAGAACTCAACAATACTATATATCGATTCGAAACGAATCCGAATGATATGTTGTGGAAAACGTCAAAATCCCATTGTGAATGTCGGTTGGTTTTTTTTTTTAAACAGTTACCATCTAAAGCACTACTAGACGCCTCACTCGCAATATTTACACTAGCTTCGGGGTGCCATTACCAATGACACGGCCGTGTTTATTTTTCAACATATTCCGAACGGCAGATGCGCGTCTCGCCTGTTTTCCTTACTAATGACCGATTTCGGGTGCTGCCGGCGACATCCTAATCCCCCGAGAATCCGTCCTGTTGATGTATGCCGGGACTCTTCCAGAACCCACTACACTTTTCCCATACCCCCCTCCCTTTCCCTCTGTCACCGCAACCCTAAACGAGAACGAATAAGCGTTGACTAATGAATCTTTACGAAGAATAAAATAACCATGATCTATAAAAATATCATTATACATACTTAGTATAAAATTAATAATAACGAATACGTAATTACTCTAAGTATTTATTTTTTGATTTTAAATATATCTGGAACGAAATGAAGAATTAGAATATAAAAAAGTTGTGAGTGCCGGAACTCACGATTAGGATGTATAAACATCAGCATTCGACTGTGGATGTAATGGGAGAATTGAAAAATTAAATGTGCCTAATTGATATTTCATTTATTTTGCTTCCATTGTATAAATCTTTTACTTAGTAGTACATACCAACCTTCCCTCTATTTAGCTAATAAATGTCAGTTGCTTAGTGATTGAAACCAGTCTCCCTGTCCACTCGCACCATGAACACACGTTCAAGCGTCAATTCATATAAAAAATAGTTCACAAATCAATAAATACATATCTAGTACAAACAGGATAATTAGTCAGACGCGGAAGAAAATTTAGTAAATATTTCATTCGCATGTACAAAAGTTTTCCTTAAATACGGATTGTTTTATAAAATATATCTCAGTATATTTATAATACCAATCGAGTTTCCCAGGCAATATTAGAGTTAGTATCAACTGATAACGTTTCTAATGGTAACAATAAAAATGGCGATAAAAAATGCTACTTCCAACGTTTTCCGAGTCGTTCCACCGCACGAGTATAACATCGATAAATTGCTGACGGTAATTGACGGCACTAAATTTGTCGTTTACGATTATTTATAATATTTTGTGACATAACCGCCAATTAACGGTCATTAACTGGCAATGACAGCACCATATCGAATATGAAGGGATTAAAAAGAAATATATATAACACTTTCTATGAGGAAATGTTTCCATTTCATTCTTTCTTACAAGAGTGTTTTTAAATAAATACCTACTCACTTATTACAAAATTACATTTAATCTCACCGTCAATAAATGCGCCTTTGAATGTTTTTCTTTGAAATCGCGCAGAAGCCAATCGTAAGAACGAATTCACGAGGAAAAAAAATCATCTGAGCACAGTTAATTGACCATGCATTAATGATTAGCTCTAATTACGTCACGCGTAACTTTATTAAGGTTTGGACTCGAATTGGGTATTGCCGAATTTCATAGACCTTTGGCATTGAAAAAAATATCCTATTTTTGAGAATACACAAAGGTAAATTAATTAATCAAAATATCTGCTGCTTAAAAACCAAGAAAATATATTTAGTCCAAACTATAAATCACCGAAAGTGAAAACCAAATATCATATCCCTCACAAAAACCTGAAGCTAATTTTATTATAAAAAGAAAAATAAAATGTATATAAATTACTATGTAAATTAAACAAAATAACTAATATTTGTCTCTCATTTAGCACAATAATGATGCATACATTAAAGCGGTCAGTTATTTCAGACTTTTTATCTACAGTTTCAAATTACCATCTCTTTACAGATAATAAAATTAGTTATAATGTCGTCTATTTATTAAACGTGAACTAGGTATTTTAAATATTAATATTATAATAAAATACAAGGATTGCCATGTTAATTTAGTCCAAATTACAAGTAACATTTATTTATCTCACACTTATCTTGCGGAAATCCACACCACTGATTACACTCACAGTATTATAAAATAGACTATGGTCTGTGCAGTCTTGGGCGAGGCCTGGCCTATGCAGCGTTAGTGAATTATAACGCTGTTTTACAATTTGTTTCACGTGGGCTTGGAGCAGAGCGTCTCGGACAAGAATAATCAGCACGAGGATCTGAGCGAAATAGATTGATATCAATCAGACAAGACAGTGAGTTTGCTGTCCCACGTTATATGAAGTGGCAACGCTGAGACATTGCACTTTTAGTCAAATATCTGTTTTGAGGATATGGGCATTGTTTGTGGGAAATTCAAAAAGTGAACATTCGGTTTCATATCAAAGATCAACACAGAAAAAAAAACAATAGAATGCTAAAAAAGAGATGCAACGTGCTGTGGACAGGAAGCGCATTACCATACTGGGGAGGAAACCACCACTACCACCAGCAGCATCGGATGAGTTAGGTTAGGTTGAGCATTCTTTCATATTTTACCGCATAGTGTATAACTAAACGATGAGTGCTAAAAGCCCCATGAAGTAGCTTTTAGGTGTAATAGTCAGGATGCAGTTATGTTACAACATCGATGAGTAAATCAGCCAATAGAATAGAATAGGCAACATCCCAAGAGAGACTATAATGTCCAATTTTACTTCTGTATTGAAATGAAACTCACTTGACCGAGGCTCATCTAATGTAAGATATTTCCAGGAGCTATTCAGGACTAAATAACAGCTGCAGGAAGGAGTTGAGTCCGCGAAACACCAAAATGGTCCCATTTTCTATATTTAAGGCAACAATTTGTATACAACTCAATAATAACTTTACAGTAAAAATTTAGATGTAAAATATAAAACGAAGTAAAATGAATATCTATAAAACGTTGAGCAGTTTTTACAAATATAATTTTTCTACACCACCTTTTATTTTTTATTTTCTGACCATTTTCTAGGAATTATATTTTTATTCAAATATGAATTTATGTACAGCAATACAATTCTTTTAATGTCAAATATAAAACATTAAAACCATTTCAAAACAACAGATTTGATTTTAAATTCTTTGCGACTTAATAAAGAAAATCTATGGGGTTTTTAAATAAAACCTATAGAGATATCTTAGTAAGCCAGTTTTTTTACATATTACAAACACGTTTAGAATATAATTTGTGTGTTTAAATAGATATCAAATATTTAAAATGCTAAAATTTTCTTCTTGTGTAGCAAATAAATCATTAGAGTTCTAATTACGATAAATATTTTAAGCGCTAAGAAGTTGAAACGATAAAAACAATATAAAGGCATGCTTACACTTCAAGCTACATAATAGTTCGAAATGGCTTATAAATCATAGATCTGTAAGCTGTACTTACAAAATAATAGTGATGTGGTTAATTATTTATTATAATACTCACTTTATAAATTTCATTTTAAGGGTTTTCTTTTTGATCTGGAACCCTAAACAAATATATTTCCTAGAATTTATTACAAAGCTAACCGTTTTATCTTTAAGTGTTTTAAACTATTTTTACTTATAAATTCACTAATAATACAAATGAATTACTAAATGTAGTACAGGATCTACTTTTTAAAATTCTTGTGTCTTACCTAGATTCTTATTACGGATTTATAATTTCATTGTCACCATTTATATAAACATGAAGTTACCGGTTTATTACAAACCATGTGTAAAACGAATTTGTTCATATCTAAAACGGCAATCTTTTCACATTAAGCCTTAGTATATACTTAAAACTACTACTATGAATGTATATCTTGCTGACCAGTTAGTGCCAATACTTTTATTTCCTACCGCTTTCGAATTGTTAAACCGATGGGTAGTACATGCAAAACGATTAATAATATATATTGCGTTTGAGGATCTCGATTGTGCATGGCGAATAATCGATTGTTGGCTGTATCCCTATTTAGGTATGGCGGCGATACACATCGGTCGATTAAAGCCGCTATCGTTTATGGACAAACAGGCGCCATTTAAAGCGACTGAGCTATTTCGTCGAGTTGTCGAGAGTTATTGCCCGACTGGCAACTGTTACCGATAATTAACAGTTGCTGCCATCGGAACATCGACTGAACCTGTGATCGAGATCTATTTGAGATTTAGAAGTCTAGAAGATTTTTTGCTGCATCACCGATAAAGATGTTTATATACCCACGCTGTTTACTCATTTTGACATATTCGTAGTGGATGTACAAATACACTATGAATATGACAAAATAATGGCAAATGTATTCAAAAAAGGTTTTATGATTATTTTTACATTTACGCTAAAAAAATATTAATATTTCAATATTTATCACGAGGAAAGCAGTAAAAAGGGAACCTAAGTAGGGCATACCATTCGCTCACTATTTTAGGAAAAAAAATGGAAACAAACATTCTTAATCCTAAATTCCTCCATCATAAATTGCTCTTTTTTTAGCAGGAAGCAGGATTTCGACCAAGGTGCGTTGGTTTAATAGGTTGGGAACTAATTTCAGTCCAGGTAGGTCATCAGTTGAAGCTCTAAATAGATTTGTAGGACGAAACATAGTGCACCCCTTTCATGTAGGTAGAGGCTCCCATTCAAGCTAAGATATTAATTTGTTGGACTATCACTATTAGAATATATTATTTATTTAAATGTTAAAGTATTAGATTTATTTATATTTGATTGTAGCATGTTAAAACGGCATAACGAATAACATGGTTTCAGGCCATTTTTAAAAATTTAGATGTTTTATTTAATCGAAAAAGTTACTAAAAAGTCGAAATCGTTGTAACCCAGCGCCGATTTTTATCAAAATACATTTTTACTCTTACACCCGTTTTTTTTATTTTTACTCTTTTTTTATTCTCCATACTTGAGTATTATTAAATATTATGCACCTATCTACTAAGTTAAACTAAGAAAAGGATGATGATAAAACTTAAAATATAAGGAAAATTAACTAAACTTTACAGTACCTAACCTAACCTACTCGTAGATCCCATAAAAATACAATAAATTCATTTTCATATTCATAATAAACATAATAATAACATAACATAATTTTCATATTCATAATAATTCCACACACAGTACACATTATTTAAGTTTAATTTAAATTTGTTGTTGTCAACCATTTTCATGTTTGGTACATTTTTTTGGCCATGTAAATGTAGTGTTAGAGAATTGTCTTCCTGTATCGCTGTTATGTACTTTCAAAATAAATAAATAAATAAACCTCTAATAATTCTTTCCTAATCTGAGAGATATTATATCACCTCTATAAGAAATCTTCGGTCCCGCATAAAAAAAAATCCCTAAAAAAGTGAAAAAATACCGCAAAATTACAGTGAAGGAACTGTCTGCAACCACATCTAACTCACCCGAACTTCGATTAGGAAAGAGTGAATGTGACGTAATAACTCGGATTTCTGAATAAGCGAATACATTTTTGTAATAAAAAATTCTACCTAAATGAGCAATGCCCGTTTTAAAGTAAACCTATTTTAAACGTATTAATGGTTATGAATGAACAGTAACTATATCCTGTATATTTATCGAATATTATAGTTGTATATACTGTGTTTAATCATAATCAATAAAATTCCTAAACTACGTATAAATGTTTAACCGTGTAAAGTAAACGTGTGAAGTAAGTAACTTCATTGTGAACAGCCCGTTAGGTCCAAAAACAAACAGCTCCTTTGTAACAGCTCATTTCCACTCAATTTGCGACGGACTATCCAGGGTATCAAAGGTCCAATAGACTTAATCCGAATAGTGCAAACGCAGCAGCCCATAGAGCCCAGAGCAAATGCAAACAATATCACTCATTTGTTGTTACCAAAATCAATTTGAAAGAGACATGGTGGTAGGCTATTTAACATAAAGACATTTTTTTAAAATTTTCGTAAGCAGCATTGTCTAATATGATTAAATTATAACATTACCTACAAAATGCAATCTATGAAATTTATCAAATGTCAAATATAATATTAAAATTAATGTTTTTTTTTCATGAATTCGTTTGTTGCCAACATCTATCGTACATTTATTTATGTATGTATACCATAGGATCATTTTACGATATAGAAAAAAATTAAGTAAATGTAGGTATTGAAAATATTTTCTAGTCAAACCTATTCACAATATATTATTACTCTCATATTTTACATACGCGCGTAGGTTATGAAATATTTAATAATATTACCCATTTATATTACACATTTACAATATTTTAGTTTAACAAAAATGTGAATCGTCATAGTAATGATTGATAATTATTGCAATAGTAATAAAATGCACTTTCCTCTTTAAACCAACTTTAATTCTCGAATTTATTTATTGTACTTAATTAATTTGACAAAAAATAGAAATGTAGTAGTAGAAATCACATTTATAAATGAATATTATAAATGCACCTGGAGCGATTAGCACTGCTACATTTTGTGTCCTGCCTTCTTTACTAGACTATGTCTGTACTAAGGAAGGCAGTGTTATATTGTGCTACAACTGAGAATGTCAAACCGTCAATGCACCTATAGAGAAATATGAATTGAGAGACATGGTTTATAAGCGAACTTGCTGTTGATGTGTTTCTGTGGCGAGTTCAACATTTTGGTAAATCGGTTATTTTATTGTTTACTAAACATAATAAATTTATTGTATTCATTCTTAGTTTTCTTTATTCTAAATCATTAATTTTGAAGTTGGTTTTTTTTTAACAAATGAAACTTGTTATAAAATAGGGTTACGATCCAGAGATTGAAAACAAAACAATCGATAGGACCGATGTGTTCAAGAGGATCTTTCGTTAGCTCCACAAAGAGATTCTATATTCAATACCGTCCTCATTGCCGGAGCAAACGTTCGCCGACTAATCACTCCACGTGCATTATCAACCCCCTCACCACTTCTACACCCGCACACCCTGACCCACGATTGAGAGCTTAATTGGACACATAAGCCGAATTTAATATGGAATCAACTTCGCTATGGTGCCCATACGTCGAACGGAATTCAAAATTAAAAAACGCTGTTTCGAAAAACGATTCCTTCGCGAGTCCTATACTTCAAAATCTCCTGACTAGAATATACATTAGTTCTCTCCGGTTGGCCTGCCTGCTTGTAGTAGGCAGGTCCTTGCATCATGAACTGCAACAAACCTGATAATACTCGTAACATAACCTCTCTCTTATTTTGGTTTCTTGATCTCTAACACACAAACACAGAATTTATTTATAAATGGCAAATGTTATTTCGTATTATTATGTAAATATATAAATTATACATATGTTTATATAAATAAAACCACAATTATTACTACTCAACCTAAATTAAACATACGCTAAATTTTTACAAATAATGATTATTATTTATTGAATAATGTCTACATATTTTTTTCCGAATAATAAGTCTTAGAATTTGTAAAATAAAATAAAAACAAAACACAATAAATGCTTTTTAATTAAATGCCAGCTGGCAACCGCCCAATCGCTCGCCTATTAAATAAACCTCGTTGGGCGATTGACGTACCGCCCATTGGCGACTATTGATTTCGATGCGTGCACAAACATTGATGCTCGACCAACTGGGCACATTTCGACAATACTGTTGGGCGATTATACACAAACACATGCACGCTATATAAAGCGCATTTCCCTATTATATGACCGTTAAGACTCGTTTTCACGTGTTCGCGTACATTCATGATTTAGTTAACATGTAGGGCCGTTCACCAAGGCCCTCAACAGGCCTACAAGAAGCCTAGAAGCGTAAAAGAAAAAGATAGGTCACAAAGATAGGGGGAAGGGTCACAACAAATGATCCACAAAAAATCCAAAATTTTTATAACAGCTTGGAAAGCAACTTTGCGATGTTGCGCAAGCTAAATGAAACAGAGAAAAGACAATAAACCATTCGAAAGATTGCAGTATTTACGAAAAAAAGATTTAAAAAATGAATGGGCAAACTGTATTTAAACCGGTTGATGGGCTTCTTATATGGACGAATTCTTATACATTTTATCTTTTTTTTTGTTTTTTTTCCAGTTATGTAATATTTGTTGCAAGAATAACTTTGTATCAGTTTATACACTATTTAACTCACAATAAAATCTGTAAATTTTGTAGTAACCGCGATACCACGCTTATATATTAAAATTTTTCTTTAATATATATTTATATTAAAGATGTATATTATACGAATTCATATATTTTTATTGTAATACATTTGTTAAGTTTATTTTAAAAAACGTGTGTACTATCATGTTTTTAATTACTGATATACTCATGGTTTTATTAATTTACCATTAAACCCTAATGCTATTTATTTATATTCTTTTATTTAGTACCACCGTCTCCGAAAAACCCACCACAACAAATTGCATAGCACTTTGGTTTTTTTTTATGAGAAACAATTCATCAATATTGGAAACGTACCTTAAGGCACTCAATTTGAGCCTAGCGAACTGTCCTATTGTAAGCACACACGAGTGGCAACCGTGTCAGATCGTATAGATAGGCGACAGAGTAGCTGGCACGAATGTGCCGTCGATATTAGTGGAAATGTTAAATAGATCGATAGTCAGTCACGCTGCAGATATTAGAGTTTATAGCTATGAAGTTAGGTAGACGGGGGGGGGGGGGGAGGGAGGGTAATTTATGCTTATTGTCATTAATAATTTGTTTCTAATTTTAAAAAACTATTTAAATGAACCTGGTAAGAAAATCAAAATAAGGTGTTTCAGCTTTTGAAAATAAGATAACCTCTCTTTATACGTTTTTCAGAAAATGATATAACATTTTGAGTTGCTCTTGAACATATTAGGTTAATAAACATGTTACCTATTTATTTTAAAATGTCTTCAATATACATATAAATTGATCAGCTTTCAGTGGAATATCAGATTCAGTGGCTTTCAGTGGTTGGTAACTATCAATGCTTAAAATTAATACCTACATGAAACATTATTGTGTAAGCGTGTACCTACATCTTTACCCTAAGACCAATGATTTTAATGAATGCATTTAAAGAAGATTTTTGAGTGAGTGGCGATATAAACTCATAGTTAGAAGTAAATCATTTGTTAATATTTAGTAATTTAGTATTTTACCCGTTCCGGCATACATCGTACAACGTAAAACATAAATCGTAACTTTATTTAAAAAATAAATAATTAAATAAAATCTACTATTCTACTACTAAATCCAAAACAAAAAAAAGGGAAAAATTTAAGGGTCTGAGTTAGGCTAATCTTTATACATGTTGTCTTCTTAAAGTTATTACTATTTTTGGTTGTGTAAATTTAAAAAATATATTTAAATAAAAAAATATTTTTTTTTCATTATTGGCTTAGTAATTTGACCTTTTATTTAAATAATAAAATATAAACATTAGAACATATTTCTCTATTTTTTTTATTGCATGTATTTTTATAATTTATATTATTGTTTGTAAGGTTGTGCTGAAAATCAGCAAGAGAAAAGGGAGTTGGTTGCATTTATTAAAACGCCTGAAAACTGTTACATACACAATTACATAAAATTGAAAAATAATTGTAGTCAATAAATACATTTTAAATTTTAATTCAATAAATTGAGTCCTTTTGCAGCACAACTGGTTGAGTTTAAAATAACATTATATTTAGATTTCCAGGGCGTTCGTGAATTATTCGTTGACACTGATGGCATATTAATGGCTTTAATGCTTTATTGATTGCCGAAGCAGATAAATATAGACTGACCGATTTCGCTCCAGTTTTGGTTATTGGGGGGATGGGGGGGGGGGGGGGGGTTACTCATACGAAAAATGAATGGTAGCACAGGCTAGCCGACAGACAATTATTAATAGCTATAGTAGAAAAACTATAAGCTGACCGTTCTTCAATTAGGACGCAGGTGTGAATTTTCACACCTATTCGAATTGCTCTAATGAAATATGGTAGATAAAAAATGTCTTGATCAATTATATTGCATTTTCATAAATGTATCATTCACGTAAACGGATGCATTTTAAACGACGAAACGTCCAATCCAGAATCGCCTCTTTTAGGTTTCCACAATTGTACTTCGGGACTCATGCCTCCCAGTTATTAGCCCTCTGACTTTCAAACCGTTCAACGAACGTTTATTTAAATTACATAACTTATGGGTTTTTTTATTTATAAACGAAACAGTTTTACATAATAGTTAATTACTCCTAAGTCACGAATACAATAGATTTCCGTGAGTATATAAAACGTTAGATTTTTAAATAATACAATAATGCCATGTTACTTAAAGATACATACATATTTTCATTAATATAAAAAAAAATGTTTTATGATTTTTCCTTTGATTACAGGGTTTAACAGACCGATTAAGCAACAATGAAAGTTTTTTTTACGTTTAATAATAGCGTTACAGTTAACGTGTCGACATTTTATGCAGTAAGTACCTCTACATATATTTATCTTAAATGTGTAAAATCTTTCGAAGGATATTCACCCCACTTGCTCGACTCAATTGCGACACAACAGAGGCAAGTAAAAAAAAAAGAGTAAAAAAACTTTGACGCGGAAATTGTACGATGTTTAAACTATCATGCTTTTGTGCCTTTTCAACGGATGCAAGACGGTTTACCAGCAGGGCTAGTCTCAAAACGCAAGCGAGAGGAGCTGTCGTCATTTTGAACGTTTTTTATTGCATTAAAAACAAAAGTCATGCTGACAGTTCCTCTCGCTCGCTAATCGCGCTCGCGTTTTGAGACTGGCCCTGCTGACCAGGCACTATTATGGCTAAAGCTAAATGGTTTAATTCGAGGAAATATTTCATTTTAGCTAAAACCAAAAATAAAACATGATTCCTTCATATAAGATATTTCTTCAAAAAATATATCCCGGATCAAATCTTTGGGATTTTTTATACCTACTAAGTAAATAACGTGGGGATTTTAGAATTAAAACCGCCGATTATGACCTTTATCCGTTGCGAACATCTCAAAAAAAAAGAAAATAAAAAATGTAAGCTCAAAATTTGTATTTTTTAAAAAAAAAATACAATTGATTCTCGGCATATTCTCAGGGTTTCTTCATAAAAAAATAATTTTCTTCGTCCTTACAAAGTTTCTATCTCATCCGGATGCGCTTGTCACGAGTCTCCGCCCACATGCTTTTATGCCGTTATGCCCACTTCCATTTCAGAAACCCACATATTGCTCCAACTGTTTACAGGTTGCTTCAGAACTATTGGACGTTCGCGAAGGATGTAAAATGGCTGCTTACATACATGGTTGAGATCGTGGTTATGGCGTTAGACCCAAAGGTCACGGGTTCGAATTCGCAAACGGTCATACCAATTTTAATGCTTCTTTACCACTATCTCCCCTGACTCCAGCACAAGAACATTTAGCCTAGTAGAGTAGAGCCCAAAAGAATTGTAAATGGCAATTCTTTTTTAAACAAAAAAAAATAATTTCGATTTTAAATGAGTATCTATTAAAAAATATAGTTTTACCAGAAAAAATATTTTATTTATGGTACTTCGGTATTTTTAATACCATATAATTTTCATATCAAAATAATATTCATAAAATACAAACAAAGCAGTGCAGAAATTTTTCAAATAATAATGATTAATATTATTAAAAATAAACATTACATATATTATATTATATAAAATTAATAAATTATAAATATATATATATACATAGCAGAATAAGTATCGGTCTTTTTGTTAATATTCGTAAATTTAACTTCCGTTTCATACTAAAACCATACTTAATTTATTACTTTTTTTTAACATATACATATAAATCACACACACTCACAACTACCACAAATATCACTCACAAATTACACATAACACATCAAAAAATTCTACTGTATACGTATATAATATTCGTAATCTATACATATATATTTTAAGAACACTTCCAATTTTTTTATGCTAATGTTAATATGTAAAATGTCCGAAATCCGTAATTGGTTTTGTATACTAGTAATAAGTATTGTTTGTAATTATAAAAATTACTACTGTTGGATTTTTCAATAAAGAATAAATAAAATAAATTTCTTCTGAGTTTTAGCAACAAAATTCCTGAGATCGGTAATAAATTATGTCAAGGTCAATTTCACGGTCGAATCTATTGATGATTGACACCCCAGATTACGCCCACTTGGCTGGTCACCTAAGTTGTAGTCAACTGTGACATAACATTGGGCACCCAAAACACTCTGGCTAATACGGTCGGCAGCATTTTGCGCGTGAGACACATCATGGCACCATGCCCGCCGTCAGTGACTTGACAACGGCTGCGCCCAAGGCACGTAGAAAATGTTATCGTCTCTAGGCCCGTATTGAAGAACGTCATCGAAGAACTAATCACTTAATCAGCGACTGGCTCCCGTTTTAATAATAAAGCCGTGGGGTACCACATCCGCTTGTAGTCTGGGGGGGGATTATGCCATTAATGATGCCTGTAGAGCCTAGTTGTAAGACGTCAGGTTTTGGTTAAATAATTTACTACAACTAAGCTATGTATAATATATATAGCAAAATTGTATAACTTATTGCTTAAATACCGTTTTTAGATGATTCCTTTCGTTATAATAGGCGTTCGCCGTTAGTTTGCATTACTTATATAAAAGTCTGACATTTGGAAAATTAGAATGCTTTTTAATATTTTTACAGATTGAAAATTTTCAAACAAATTATATAGCCAGAATGTTCAATGAAAAATGAATACCGAAAGCACAGATAGTTGCACCTCTTGAGGTAATGCACGCTGGTTTAAATACAGGCCTGTATTTTATGAAAGCTTTACACTCTCACCTTAAGTTAAGTGCTAACACACCTATTGTAAGAATCGCTATATTTACTTAATGCTCAAATAATATGCTAATGTTAAGCAATCGCATGATTCTAGAATTAACTCGATGAAATATGACATTGCGTAGCGCGCGCCGCCATACAGAAATGTCGGCGTCCCGCGGGATGATTAGTTCGCCCGAATGGCATTACGGCGTGTCTCGGCTATGATCAGTAGTTTATAGGTGTGTGTGTGTGCACAGCGCTGTGTGCAGACGACACAAGAATTAAGCCTAATCCGTAATCTGTGATATTTGGTACAGTTAATGAAATAAGTACACATTTATTCCAACTTTGACTTTTAGGATTTGCTGATTGTTTAATAATCCTCTCTTGAAAGCCTCGCTGGTCTCGTGCAATCGTACCGCTAATAATTGTAATTTTAGTAACAGTACAAGAAAGATCGCTTACTCCAATAAATGCGGAGGCTATGTCTACTAAGGATATGCCGGAATATACTAATAACAGCATCAGTAGAAAAAGTTGACAAATGTGTAGATATATTATAAAAAACTACAAACTATATACAAAAAAAAAACAGCGTGAATCTAAAGAAACTTGTTTGACTACAGAATTTGTTGCAAAAGCGATAGATTGAAGCTAGATAGAGCAATGAACACTTTCGTTCAAGTCACCTTTCAAAAAAAAAAAATAATTAAAATCGTTTCATCCGTTCAAGAGTTACGATGCCACAGATAAATACACAGATAAACTTATAACACACGTCGGGGTTAAAAATACACTTTAAGCAGCAGATTAATTCATTTACAATAATTATTAATTAATTACAAAGTCAGGTTTATTGTAAGGTGGGTCTGTTAGAGAGTGAATGTGAGCGGTGGTGTCGAAAATATGGTGTTTTCGGCGTAGTTGATATTTATTCGAGGTTTTTAAAACTATAAACACTGACCATCGTAACAAGACGAGACGGCGATCAGAATAGCAAGAGAGTTCTCCGGCGGAGACAGTGAATGTCATGGAGTCACCCCCATTAACTATCATATTGACGGTTTGACTTCTAAAGTTGGAGAATCTCCAAAGGCCGCCGTTCATATATTACGTCATTTCTACGATAACCAATAAACGTCACTTATGGTGGCATTAAACTGAACTGAAGTGATTTGAAATTTGGGGAAGGGGGGTCCTGTCCTTGCCAAATTGACCTCATCTTTAACTGTTAGTCTTCTAAGCATGTAATAACAAATATAAATTAAATATAAAAACAAATGAGCATTCGTTCGATGTTATTTTTTATGTGAAATATGGTCCTTTTTTAAACTATTTAAACAAAGATATGGACTTTGTAATGCAGCTCATGGAGATGACGTTAGTTTTTTGTGAGAGGGGAGGGGTCATTAGATTATGACAATAAGATGATTGCAGGGGGGACGGGGGTTCAATAATTGAAAAAATTGATGACGTAATATACCTCTACTGTTGTAACCTAGCCGAGAACGATTTGGTGTAACGCATTTTCATTTTGGGCTTTTCCGGTCGAACCGCGCTCGGGTCAAGGGAGTTCTGATGGCGAAAATCTAACAGCCAGAGGATGTAAGCGTCATTGTGTTTTATGCCGTGCGTAATGTAATAGTCATTAAAACGGTTTCCGTTTTACCGATTACAATACCTTGTCGAATAGTGACGAAAACCAGTAAGTGTCTTGATTCTTTTTATTAACAAAAATATTTTTATTATATTATTTATTTTATTATTTTTTTTTAATTTTTTATTATGCAATGTGTGTACATTCAATTTCATAGATATTATGTTTATATTACAGTTTCTGTTAAAGAAACCTTTAATTTATGTATATATTTAATCCTATGTTATATTTAATTAATTATGAATATCTTTTATCCATTAAATCACATATTTAATGCGTGTATGTTTTGTCTAACAGTAGGTTAATTTAAGACAAAGTGCACACACACAAAATGCCTTTCTTAGGACAGATTTTATGACTAGTTGAAGGGAGCGAAAAGAGGATGCTGTGACGCATATTTTAACATTGTTTTGGTTTATAACTAGTAAATTATAACTGTATGTACAGCAAGCACCCAAAAAGTTCGTGATATAAATAAATGAATAAAAATTCTGTAGGTATGAATAACAGCAAATCATCCAAAAGCAAAAAGCGTAATCTGACACTTTTTGTAACATTTTACATAAACTACGTTAAAACAAAGTATTCTATTTCATGACAGAAGGACATAATCTTTTTTATGTAAAATTACATAGAGAAATAAATATAGTGGCTACTATTATTTTCATATTGTAAGCCATGTCATGTACAGAATTAATAAAATATAATTTTATTAGGGAAAGGGGTGTATAATAATAAGAGGGAAATAACGTGAGGGTTTTATTTAATGTTAATAAAAATCGTTCATACAATACCTACAGGTCTTAAAAAAACTTTTTATTTTGACCCTAATGTTTCTTATATAAAAACACAGATATTCACTTGTGACTTTGGAATATTCTCATTCTCGATAATGTGGTTCTCGGGCAGGAGTATTTTCGTCTTGTTATTTAAACTATTTATTTATTTAAAAATTACATATACTTTGGAGGTACCAATCCTCCGGTGGTATAGCTGATTGGCAGGTGATGCAACTAAGTTACTTTAACGCCAAGTTCTTTATCCTTTTTCTTAGCTGTGTTATTTTGGATGTGTCTTGTGGTATCTTGTAATGTAAGTGGTTGTGCATAAAATGTTTCGCCTTCCAGCGGAACGGATATTAGGTACTCCGGTCATCGAAGTCATCGGGCAAAATTCTGAAAAAAATCTACTCCCTAACGGAACCTCATCGGCTGCCAAGGAGTTAAACATTTTGGTCGCTATGCTCAGGTAAACCAGATTGGGCCCAACAATGATTCGGTCGGAACCGCGCCGTTCCGAATCCGCATCGAACGAAATGAAGCGTCTGCGCGCGTTTGGCGGCGGCGCGCGCGGCGAAGTGTTTCCGCGAAGCGTCAAACGCTCAAAGTCGTTTGTCGTGTTCTTAACTGCGCGACGCCACTGCAATTAACTAATGATAGTAAAGTGCGAGCCGCGAGCCGCGAGCAGAAACAACACATTACGACCGACGGAACGCCTTACGGGCGATAAAATAATATTATTATATTAAACGTTCTACAATCATCATTGCGACAAAATTAAAACAGTTTGAGCCTTCCCGAAATTGCATCGTTGAGAAGTCAAAAAACAGATGTAAATTAATTTTTCATATTATTAAAATTTATCGCAAAGACCATGACGGACTAACGTTTTTTTTTATTTTTAAATAAATCAGTTTAACGTGAAGAAGAATACTTAGTTGCGGTGGTTTGAACCCCTACACAATTCAGCCTCACAATAGTTGAAGTTTGCCTCATAAATCGCAATTTATCAATGTCCAACCGAGTTTTCAATACAATTTTTATGGAAATGATTATCTTTAGAGACGTGCAAAATTACTTATATTAATCAGAATAGGTTCAAACAATGTTTTTCCTCGTTTATTGAAAAAAGATTGAGAAATAAATATTCTGCTGTGATCTAAAACCCGCAAAGTTAAGTTTAAGCAGCTGAGACATGCACCCAAGAGCCATTGAAATGCAAACTTTTTTCAAAAATGTTCCATTATGTTTATTATATAAACATCAGTAATTAATCGATAATTCGAAATAAAAATGGGGGGAAGAAAATAATGGTGACATTAACGGATATAAATCAACATGCCTGCTAATCCCACAATTAATAATGCCCATAGCAAAAATCCATCGCACGATCCGAAGATAATATATTCCGAGAAGCACGCGACAAGAACGTAAAAGATGTTCTAGAATTAGAACTGTCCCAAGCGCGGAGGAGCCGTGCTGACGGCAAACGGTAGATTTCATCTCACTTAACCGTCTGACGAGGATCACCTGCCTTTGAGCATCGCTGCTGTATTTTGGGACGACTCTATTGGGATGATTTAATCGTCCGCGAAGAGATGACGAAAATAATAACGTGTTTCTTATAACGTGTATATAGGCCGCATCAATCCCCTTAAAATGTACAAAATTAATAAAAATACACCCTCTATATATACACCGTGTATTAAAAAGATGCCAGATAAAAAAAACCAGCTTATTGGCCCTGCGATTTCAAACATTATTTGTCTTGACCTCATATCAAAATTCACCATGGTTTCAGACTAAAAAATTTGTAAACTTTACGTGATAATATAAAATCGCTCGTGTCATAAGTTCGTACGCTAATGAGGCTGCGTCGCGCCGGGTCATTGACGACCTTGGCCGAGCGCCTGCGTTACACGAGTGTTTTTATAAAATGTATAAATTAATTATTTTCCATTTTTTTATACAATTTCTTACACGTAGTGAACAAAAACACCCTCGTAAGTCTTCGGCCTACTATTTTTGTATGAAATATTGATAGCATTTTGTTTTTCTTTTAACGAAAAATACGGATATGTTTTTGAACTCTTTCTAAATATTTTAACACAAAAACATATATTTTCTGAGAATTTAAACACTTTTAGCATAAGTTATCATTTTCATATTAAAAAAATAAAACAGAAATCTCCAATTTTAGGCAAGTTTTGTTATTTTATTTTTGAGTTGTTGGACCATATCTCAAATCGTTTAGGTGAATCTTTCCTCTACATTATTCTAATCATAAAACTATATTTATTTTATATATTGTGATGTTTCTGGTTTCATAAACGGACGACTTCAAAAAATACTATTTCAAAAACATGGTGGATTTGTTTTTTTTTTTATATATTTTTGTAGAATGTTTAAAGAAATTTCCTTAGGTAATTCCCTAAAATAATAAATTATCTCTCCTAACGCCTGTAAAATACGCATTTTTTTTGCATTCAGGTATGTAGGCGTCTTAAGAGAGTCGAGTTAAGAGTGTACCTTTAAATTGTCGGATTCGAAGATCCTGACACACCATTGCCTCTAGCAAAACATACTCGGCCTCCTTTAGAACTACGTGTCGATAATGGTTGCTAAAACTACAAACACCAAGATTTAAAGCTGTTTAATTTCTGCATAACGTTCTATACTGGTCATTACTGGCTGATGGCCTACACACGTATAGTACGCAACCAATATTATTACAGATAGATGTGCGGATTACATTCATACTGTCAATAATAATGACATGTGTATAAAATACTATTTTTGTTTAACCTTTTTTAATAAAGAAACATTTCTTTCTTTCAAAGGCAATAATAAAAATAGTGGGAACGGAATTAATTTAATTTAATTTTTAATATTTCGATAAAATTAAAACAGGGAAAGCATTGCGTTGCCAGAAAAAGCGTATTGCCTATCTCTTTCGCACTTTGCTTTTCCTTTCTTGTATTATGCTCATGCAAACGGTTATTAAATGGGCATCAATTGAGTCCTTATAATCCTCGCAAACGCAAAGCCCTCTCCTTTCAGCCCAGGCGATTCTCAGCGTATTTCCAAAAGCCCGAACAACATAATTCTATATAAGAGGTAGGGGAAATATGACTTCATTTCTTATTACATGAGAGTAAGAATACCTATAATTTCCAAAGCTTGTCTCCGTCGGACGGAAGGATAATATATTATTTACCTCATATTATTATTAAATCGATTGTGATTTATATAAATAAATAATTTAGAAAAAAAACAATTTTAAAAATTAAAATATATTCATCTTCAGACTATGAAATCATTACAAGTTCTTTATTACAGTTATTTGATAAATTTAAATTTTAATAGAAAGGAGTTTGAAATAAAAACCGCACAAAGTTTGTTAGAATATAAAAATATTTAGAATGAATTAAAATGAATTAATTAATGACGTTATAAAGCCTATAAGTTATAAAACCTATAAAACAAACAGCTTAAAAACATAACTATAGCATTGAAATTGGGCATACTTTTGTATAAATTTAAAAAAAACGCTACCCTGCATTAAAGCATTATCAAATGTTAGTTTTACTAGAACATTTTCTAATCCTGTGTACTAAGATTACGTGCGAATGTAGATATAATATACCGACATAGTAAAATTCTTTTCGTGAGTTTCTGTTTTTTTTTTCACAGCTGTAGCGGTTAAACTAACAATGGCAATAAAGTAAAAATGATTGATCCTTCATAACGGCAGCTCTTCCGACAATTTTATGTTACTCGGCTGTTCCTAACTATATATTTATAAATTATATAAATAAATATAAATCCTAACTATATATTTATAAATATATTTAAAAAACACATTCAAAATAAACGTCATAAATTAATTATTCTACTATACTGTTCTAATTACTATAGTTAATAGTAGAGAATAAAATATGTATACATTTTAATATATTATTCTGTTTATATTTTACCATACATTATTTATTTAATTTATTTTTCGACCAAAATACCCATTTTATAAGATAACATACATAATTAAATTAGTTTTTTATTAGTGGGCGTTTGACAACATTGCAAACTTTATTCGCAGCTTTCTTTACTAGGCTAAATATCTGTCGTCAAGGAGTTCAATTTGTTCTTATTTTTTGATCAGTTACCAACTAACAATAGACGAGCGTTTCACCTTAAAAAATATATATACGAGTATATATGAACTATGCGATATAATAATGTATTCAAATGTTGTAGTATAATAAAGAGATAAAAAAAGTTGTATATTGAAGGATTACACTGGTATAATTTATATATATACCCTGGAAGATGAATAGCGTTAGGTTGTGTAATGTTAAAATATTTATTGTAAGTTATTTCTATATGATGAATACATTAATACTATGTTTATCCGTTTATGACTGTGAAATCTGAATTAAAATGCAGAAAAACCGTAAATATAAGACATCGAAAAAAATTCCTAACCAAAACGAACGGGGTTTTGGAAACGACCCGCCTTCTCACCGAAGACTAAACAAATATTTGTAGCAGCTTTAGGTCGCTCTGAAATAGAATCAATAAAGGATACGAGCGAGGAGATCTTAACGGGCGTACGAAAATACTTAGACAAAATAACCGCGAGTACATTCTCCAACGGCGGACAGATTTTGCTGTAATATTCGAAGCGTGACTAGCTCGAGGTGGAATTGTGGAAGGATTCGCTGAACGCTGATTAATTAATTAATGTTCAATGGGTGAATGAATTTCGAGAATTTTAGATCTAAATTTATGGCTCTTTTAAATCCCATTGGTATGTACTGAGATGGCTATAATTTATAATTTTTATTATAGTTATTAAGCTTCGCTACTATGAAAGCGATGCTTGCTATCTATGTATCTATTCTAAGTATCTACGCCGCTAGGCGTCAAGACAAATATTCGGGTTCTTTTTATTAGGTTGTTATGGATTTTATTCGTTACAATGTAAGTAATATATATATAATATTTCTAGATATCTTAAACCGCACCGTAATCTAGATATCTTAAAATAATAAAAGTTTGACAATTGTCACGTTGACGTTTGTTTGACTTTGACTAAAACGTACTGAAATTCGCAACAATTGTCACGGTAATAATATTCTGTTAATTCCTGTGGGCTTGCAATTCTAGCAATGATCGATACTAAATGCTCGACAGATCTGCTTACGGCATAAAAGAGAGAGTTTCCATATTTTACTAAGCACTTCCATACTACAAAACCTTCACTCTGGTGAATTTAAATTATTCTTACTTATGGAGCTAGTTTTAATTTAAAATAATATTGTGTGTCACAATTAGGTATTATATAAACCAAGGTAAAATGTTAAAATAAAACAAAACTAATTGTTAATGGTACAAATTACCTAAAATAAAAAACAATCATTTCTGTAATTGTTCAAGGAATACGGTATTTTTTTTCGTATGGAGTTACAATAATATAACAATCGACATTAAATTCTTCATAATTTTAGGTTTTTGTAAAGGATACTTATTATTGGATTAAAACTGATATACTATAATTATTAGAACCTCCATTTTTAAATAATTTGTCAAATAGAAAGTTTTGCATTATTATCATTTTAAATGTTGCGTTAAAAAAAACAAATAGGATCTTTAATAAAAATGTAACCTATCCCGTAAGTTGTATGGAGACACGTCACTCGTTATGCTATCATACAATAGACTTCACAACAATCGATGACATATTATGCCAATACAACTTTTGTCGAAATTATCATCAAAAGCCCTTTTCGGAGAAAAATATGTTACATTAGCGTTGATAATACTTAACCTGAGAACCCTCGAAAGATCGCAAATGTGATATATACGTATATCATATATTGATAACATACGTACATCGTAGATCTACAGGCTGGTTTTATTATCGATGCTTAGCTTTCGTTGTGAGCTGTAAATTATTAATAAAATGTCAATTAAAATTATACATTTTATTAAAAAAAAAACATTACTAACGGTTTTCATCTAACAGTTTGCAAAAAATAAAACACTGTGACGTTATAAGTATAATTGAAAATAAATGTTTTTTTTTACTTTAAAGGCTCTTAACTTTTAGACGATGTAAACAATTTAAAGTTTTAATTTTATACAAGCCCATATAATTGCGCGATTAAACTAACTCACTCACTTAACTGGGTTTAATTAACGTAAAAAGAATCAGGACTTTAGACAGGGCTGCTCAAATCTAGTACCGAAAAAAGTAAGATCAATTCCTAACTTTGTGCTTTTCAACATCACTATTCTTCGTCGTACTCATTTGACCTAAACAGGCCAACAAACATGGCAAGCTAAATAAAAAATGCAAACCAATGCTGCGTGTTGCCTTATTTTTTTCACCAATTTAGGCGGAACACAGGCCAAACTATGGGAGGTTATACAAAATAATTAATAGCTAATCAAAATGGCTTAAACAAATTCTAAAACATTCAGCAGGGCATGACTACAAACCTAATACGTAGTCAAACTATAAACATTGACGCCAACGAATGAGACAGAAATCATTGAACGCCGCCCGCGGGTCTTAGCTATGAGACCCTACAAAGCGGGGTCAAATTTGCTAGTTATTAATATAAAAAAAAATGTGTGGTATGTGTGAAAAGCGTTCATATTAAAAGTGGTTAAAAATTTTAATGAAATAAAATATAAAGAATTCATTACAATTCCATTATTAAATGTTTACTAAAATATTGAATTCCGACATCCCCTTTCCCAATTAATCCGTAAGTAATTACTTACGGTAGTAATTAATTGAATACTAGCCTCCCCGTCTAATGATTTGTCTAACGCGTTATCTCGTCGTCTCACGAGCGCCAAAAAAAAAAATCACAGGGACCAAAAAATATATACCATTATTATTTTGAACAGGGAATGTTGTTTTCGGCAGAACACAGGAGTATAATGTAATAACTAAACCATGAGACCATTTTATTGCTAATTAAGTACTATGGAGGCCCTAAATATTTTAAGACCAAACAAGGAAGCATTTGGGGAAGGATTAGTGACTCCTGAAAAGTTGAAAAGGAGGTTGTGGGACGAGCGACTGAAAAAGTGCATTTTTTCGTACATTTTACACCCCTACGTAGTACAGCGTTCAAATTGAACAGCCTATAAGTATGAGTATGAGTAGCGATATTAGGTCGCTTTAACGAGTATCCTGTATCGGCACATTAATGATAGAAGCACATTAGTTTGATGTGCTCGTGGATCGTTAGACATTAGTAAAAGGATTTCAGAGAGGTTATTGAGGAAAGCTCCCTCCCCCTCCCCCCCCCCCGACCCCCACCTCCTCACCCCACACCACCGTCAGAGCTCGATGAAATGTTTTATGTCATGTCGATAAAATCCTCGTTAAGTAGCTAGTCGTGTGTGAAACATTTATTGGGGTCTGAATTCGCTCAACTTAGTGCGAAAAATGGGAGTTACATTCGCAGAAATGGTAGTTGAGTAACAGTAATATTTATTAATGTTGAAAAGGAGTTCGGCTGTGGTCAGCCGAACTCTTTCTGGACCCATTCTCTCATTCGTCTCTGCTTTCTGCACTCATTTTCTGCCTAACTCATTCCTGCCTATATGCCACTTGGTATATAGGTACTAGCCCCGTGTTTGAATATGGGTATACCCTATCTCTCGGGAGTTACAAGTGGAGACAGAGACCACACAAGTTCCGTAGGTTTTTTTGAAAGAATCTTCAAAAATATTCAAGAAACTAATAAATCGAACAATGAATAAATAAATATTAAATTGCCAATCTAATCTGGAGGTATTGGTTCCCCATATTTCTAATTGACAAACCTACGGAAATCTAAAATTAAAAGCTAAAACAATCCTCGTTACTCCTCCTCCTCCTTATTCCCTGTGATTTTACTCCTATGTTTTGTTATTGTTAATTCACCATTCTTTGTTAAACGTAAAATATATTTTATAATTCACTAGAGTTTCTTAGTAGTTCATTATCATTAATCTAATATTGTTTATTATTAATTATAATATATAATCGATACCACGGTTGCAAAGTTATTTTAATGAAGCTATTAACTGCTTCAAAAAATTGACTCTGAATAAGTCGCAATTTAAAGTGTTTAAAGCAATGATATATTGTGTAAAAATAATAGGGCAAATTAGCTGTTCTAAATTCGTGTAAGTAGATACGTATATAAAATGGTTTTGTTATAAACTTTAATACTTTTTGTTAGTAGAAACCTATTTTTAGTTTTACATAGTTTTTTATCCATCAATCAAATGTATTTTTTTGTTGTACGTACTGTATAAAATTGTTGGTTTTGCCAATAAATAAATAAAATAAAATAAATATATAATATAATATAAATAGTTTAGGTGTATAACAATAATACAATAGGTTTTACGGAAATAACTCTGCCTACATCGATTTGGCACTGTCAACAATGACCACTTATTAATTGGGCCAAGCCCTCAAGGAAATAAAAGTTACTGACGTACACAGTAGGCAGTGCTAAGTAGGCAGTGTCCCAATCAACCATTTCTCGGAGTTTGCTCAGCAGCAGTGGTGTACAATGACGACATTGTCAGGGCGATGCCGACTCTGCACACCCTGCGGACTTTGCCCGTAACATATACAATCACCAGTGCCTACATATTTCTATTTTTCCTTATGTGTGAATTTTTTTAAACGAATTGCATTTTTTAAATAACTTTGGCTAAAATGAACGAACTGAATATGTGACCAATAGAGAAAATAAACAGCATTCAAAAGGAAAAAAGTTAAATTATCCTGTGCGCGTATTTCCCCTTTTCCCCTTCATTCCACTACTTATCAGAACTGGCAAAAATTCGTCTGAACCTCAAACGCAGACATGTAGTAGGATGATTTGTTAGTGCGAGGGCAAAATTGGAAGCGCGCATTGAAGTTTTCACAACAAAAATTCATGGCGTCCACATTCCAATGACAGCGGCCGGTAATTCCGTCCGTCCGTCTGTCGCTTAAGCGAGGTTTGGATAACTCAATTAACGTGTCTGCAGCCCTTTGATGTTTGTTTCCAGGAGAGCGGATTGTTGTTCCATTGACTCGAGGGCGGCGGCGCGGAGTGAGGCAGAGGGGTGAGGGTGGGAAGGGGGGGGGAGGGGGATTGAGCTTCGGGTTGTGCCGGAATCCCCATCACATGCTTTTGATGTGTAATTTTACGAGCGGCGTTTGCGTGTGAAAGGCTCTCTAAATCGTCATTTTGACGATTTACAATCAAGCCAGGGTTGACAAAAAAATTATTACCATTTTGATATATCAATTAAATATGAGATTAACTCATTACATACTCATACGAAAATACATTTATTATTATATCCTAACCTACTCACTATTATGATGTTCCAATTTTGAAACCATATACACAATTAATACAAATTCGCACTTGCGAGGACATCATTTAAAACTCTCAAGCACAGCCTTCAGTTCTAATCCGAGGAAGAATTTCATGTCAAATAGAGTGGTGAATGCATGGAATAAGTTACCAAGTGCAGTGATAAGTGCCGGAAATGTGAACGAATTTAAGAACAGACTAGACAAGTTGGTCTGTCTAGTCTGTGGACAAGTCTTGGTGTGATTTAATGACAAAAAATGTTATCATGGCTAACAGTGTTTAAAACACTTCCGTTTGTAGACTGAAGAAAATATTGCTAGACGGTAGTGTTTTTTTCGAAATTAACTCATTACATACTTACACGATAATACATTTTTTAATTTCCAAAAATCAAAAATATTGTTGTTTCTTTCTTCCGTTCAAGGCTAGAAGGCTAGAAAGAGATAGTGAAATGATTCCCAACTATGTTGGTCAGTCAGTTTTCCTAATGGATCTTTTGTACGCATACAAAGGTTACATGAGGTTGATATTAACCGAACAAACATATTTACTACAAATATATTTAAACACGCGTCACACGTGTGATACGTTTACAATACAATTATATAATTACCTATAAAAACATACAATATTTCAAACGATCCACATGTATGTTTATGATAATAACTATAAAACCCATATTTTTATATAGTAAATCTCGTTTTGCCTACGGTATTCACCGATAGGGGTAGATTTCATTATTTGAACTTCATTTTAATAGTTTTGGTTCATTTTAATCGCAACAATAAACACGCCGCAGTTTTTCTTATTTGAAAAATTAATTTTCCAAAAATAGTTTTATAATAGTCAGAAATTCGAAAAAAATGCCATTCTGTTTAATTCAGAATTAATTCATTTCTGTGAGAAAACGACCAGATGTTTTAGATGATCCTTTCAGATGATGATGATGAGCAGTTTTGAAGAGCAGTTCTTAACGTCAGTCGTAAATGGTAGGAATCTGACCCTTATAACAAAATATTCAAGAAATATTCTGTGTAAGTTACATTATGCACCGGCTGCCGCTATTAGGATCAATGCGAATTTGTGCTCTCCGTTCCAGCCGCCCAAGTGGCACATTACTACGGAGCGAGGCAAGTTCTTAGGCCCGCAAACGCACAACTACTCGTAATGCCTCCACGGGCCCTAATTAACTGACACCGCGCGCGGCGGTCGCCTCTACACTACACGCCGTAAGCTTTATGCGTTTACTCTATTTAGATCTATGATAATGGCAATGCTAACAACCTAATACAATTGTCAATCAACTGAATTAATTTATTCAAAACAATTACATACTCGTTTTATAAAACTACAGATTCGTGTGTTAAATTCGTTTTTATTAGTGAGCTTGTGATAGGTACCACTGCAACCTCCGTTCCCTGCCTTCTTAACTTTATCTATTTATTTATTATGGCACAATAGGAAGTCACAACAATAAATTATATAATTACACTGAAAAAGGAATTAAATTAGTATAATATAGACAAATTAAACACCAGTGATTTATTGTTAATCTGAAGTAATGTGGCTACTCTATCCAGGTTAAAAAAACCTATTCTAAAAGCGGCCAGAAGAAGGTTGCAGAAAAAAATACTATACTTATTACGTACGTGAGACGTTACTAATAAAAGTATCATAGGATAAAAAAATATAACACATAATACATATAATAAATAGTGCATAATATTATCTATATATTACATATAACATATATTTATTAAATATATAATTCTTCTACCTATAATTTATAGACTAAATATACAAAAAAAACTAAACATAAAGAAAATATATAAAATTACTTATTATAGTCCATATTATGTTAACTTTTTTATTGTAATATCTTTTTCAGATGCATTTTAACTAGAACAAATGTTTGCCCTAAAGAAGGTAGTCAACTTGTTCTTATGTTCTGACTAGTTGCCTACTAACAAACGAAGGATTTCATTTAAAAAAAAGAACTATACGGTATATAAATTATATATTAAATATATTAAAAGTTTGTAATTTAATAAATAGGTAAATGAAATAATTGATAGTAATTGATAAAAGTATACGTTAGATGATTAAACTGATATCATCCACATACATATTTTTTTGTATATGAAAACATTATATTTAAAAAAATAATAATAATATTTTATAAAAATAATAGTCATTAACTAAAACTAAATATAAGGTTGTTAGTGTTAATATTTTAAGATATTCTATTTCTTATATTAAGCAAAAAATATATAACATATAGATGCAAACTATTGCAAACAATAATATAGATCCAGAATGTTGTTCTTTCTCTAACAACTAATTGTTTAGCAAATTACCTAATACCTTCTAGCTTATTATCGGCCGACATTCTCTTTCATATTATTTTATGCTATGAGTAACTTCTCTGTGCAAAGTCAGTTTTCCTTTAAGGAATTTCAAAAACTTTACTGAATATAGATCGTGTTCTTTCTTCCTGATGACTGAGATTTTAGTGAGAATAAAGAATCAAGTTCTTAAGGACAATTTGTTTAAAATTGGAAACTAACGTATTGACTGTTCGTACGTTTAATTTAATAAAATAAAAAAAAACTTGATCATTCGCAATCAGTTACTATTTTCATTATAATAACAGTGAGTAATAGTTGATATCAATCGTAGTTAATCATAGTTGATATTTGGTAAATAAATGATGGTTACTTTGTTCAAGCGTATGCAAAGATTATAATCTTTCTATAGTAACAATACTGTACAGCAAAGTTTACATAATGAATGATAGAAACCATAATTTAAACACGTATATCATTAATTTATGTAAGTGGAAATATTTAAAACACGAGTAGTGCGATTAAATTAAGTACGATAAGAGGTAGGCAATTAAAAAAGTGTCAACGGATCGGGCCGCGGTTCGCGCCTCGCCGGCGGACTGTGGGCCCGTTTTAATTAACCGTATGTCGCCGCGGCCGCGACGCTAATTAAGGGACCACCCCGGGGCGGCGTTTCTCGATCCCTCGATCCCTCGATCCTCGATCCTCGATCGTACATGCTTTCGATCTTATCGATCGGTTTGCGCGCCTCGGACGTGCACCACCACGCTGCGGTGCTGCGACCCTGCGCGCGCGACCAATCGAGTTCTTTGAATGAGTAAAAATTTGACATCATGTATTTTAAAATTTATTTATTTATTTGTCCATTTGCTCTATGTTCCTATTTTTATCATTATGATGACTTGATTTATCTGTTTTTGCAATAATAAAATTGTATTTGCAAGGGTAGTACGTACTAAATGTTAGCACTTTGCCCGTTAAACGTGTAAGAAAACTGAGTTTAACAAATGAAAGTAATAAATTCTTTGTACTTTATAAATGAACTTGACATTTGAAACGTACAGGTAACATAAACATAAGTTATTACATAAGACAATAATAATATCCAAAAATCACGTTTACCAAGTTAACCAGGTGAATATTTATTACTAGGTTTATACAAAACTCATTTGTATGATGTGTGCGTGAGCGAATATGCTATTTCGGGATAAAAAACGTATTCAATTAGAATAAACCATTATAAAGCATTTGTGAATATTTGTTTATTAAAAGTACCTTATAAGCACAGCGATATGTTGGTTTATAACTACAGACTACACCGTGTCACAAGACCATTCCCGGTATAAACATTGAGCTAATTGGTCCTGCGATTTCAAATAGGATTCGTAAAGACTACATATCAAAATTCATCGTGGTTTCCGAGAAAACAAATTGACACCATATGTTAAAAAATATAATTAATTTGGGGATGATCTTTTTACAATCATTTCTTACTCATAATAGGTTACACAAAACTCTCCTTAAGTCAATAAAAAAACATACATACAATATTACATATACATAATACTGTGTGTACAATACATATAATATTATGTAATTATTTTTGTATTAGTCTGTGTTATATTATAATATATATGTATTCTTAACAAATAAGGTTAGAAATCGCAGGGCCAATTAGCCGTTTTGTTATCGAGAATGATCTCGAGACACGGTATATACAAATACATACCTAACTATGGTACACGAATACCTGCTATATGCTACTATATGAGGATTCCTAATACGACATTTCCACAGATTTATTAATGTAAATGTTTTAATGTAGACGGTTCCCGTACCTAACCTATGAATTATAGTAATGTGTAAAAAGTATCCATTACGTAGCAAAAACACGGTTCATCATTTATATTTAATATTGATAAAGAATTTATTTGTTGTTGTTTTGTAAAACAACAACAAATAAATTCTTCTAATAATTCTTTTTATTCTTTGTAAAGAATAAAAAATCTTAGTGCAGGGAACAGAGTAACGATTCGTTTCCCAGACCGCCACGTTGGAGAATAATAATTGAAATGTTTGGGAATCCCTGATATTAATATTATATTTAGCTACTGTCTAATACCGACACGTTCGTAATACAATCTGTTGCTAATATGTTAGATATTATAAGTAGAGTAAATATGTACTTATCTTTTGCAATATGATACAAAATTATCGACATTAAATGTATCGAGTATTTACCAATTAAACATTTTATTATTATATCTTATCGTAAAATACATTCGTGACTGAATGAAAAACGAAGTTTTTTTTTATTAAATAATTGACCTAGGTCATATATAATTATTTTGGGCCCTATTCAACTAGGCCAAAGATGCCTGTACTAGAGTCAGGGGAGATGGTGGTAATGAAGCGTTAAAAATGGTATGACCATGTGCGGAATCGGGGCCAATAGCCGAACGCCTTAACCACTAGACTACCACGATCTACATTAGTCAAAAATAATATATCGACTGGATACTTATGCGGAGGCATTCAACGCTGTTAGCCAAAACTGACTCAGTAATTTTCAGTCAACAAAAAAACAGAAAACAGTCATCGTATGACTCGACTGATCTTGAAATTTTAATACCGAGTCATTACTCGCCTTCCCGCGCTCGAATGTGACGCCCTCCTTAGAATATTAAAAGTCGCGGACAGATGGCGTTATGTCACACGATCGAAATAAGTCAGCGCGTCTCGCGGGACGCAGTGCTTTGTGATTCGTGTAGGGTGGTTTATGTGGAAAATTTAAAGCTCGATTTGCTGTAGTCAATACTTTTCCGACTAAATACAACGAATCTCACTCAACGACCTCCTCACGAAGAGCTGTAATGTGTTAGATGTGGTCATAAATCACGCTACTGTTCATCTAACGTTTGTTTAGTTTAGCTAAAGTTGATGAGACACTCAATATTTACAAATTAAAACATTGCATCCCAAATTATAAATCTCCTTTATTTTATGTTTATAGGATAATCATGAAAGGCGAAATCAATGTATTTTAAAATTCTTAAAATCTTAAAGTTAATTTGCATCAACTACTTATGTCAATCAAGTATGTCAATTTTGTTCTTTCGATTCTTGCATTCAGCCAATAAGATTTCAAAGGTTTTTAACTTTTAGACAAATTAGAAATTTACCATTTTCATTCTATTTCAACTTAGATAATTATAAAATACGACATTCATATTATTTTTCTTCTATAACTATAACAAAAAACACAACACTACAACTTTTGTATTAAAGCGCTTACGATTTAACGTATCCCGAAGTTTAGAATAACATGTCATAATTTCACCGTCAATTAATTTCAAACAAACATTCACGTAACCAATTTATAAGAATACACACTTGTTAAGCATTTTTTATTTTATAAAAAATATGCGTTTTTAATTAAACTGTTTTAAATCATAAGTTGTTTTAAATCTTTCTAAAGATAATAATAAACAAATATTTCATCTCTTAATATGAATTATACAGAAAAAACCAAAACGATTGAGGAAGTGAGGGAAGAGAAATAGTGACCTAAATATTTATATCTGTTTTAATATAAAATGCACGGCTGAAAGGAAATGTATTTTACTTTTAAATAAAATGCAATCGTAAGCATTATGATTATACCGTGAATTACATTCTTAAGCTTTCAGATTTGAATTTGAATTTTGGATATGATTGAAAACTACAAAAAACAACATATTATTAAATACACCATGCGTACATAAGTACACATTAAGTGGCACTTCATTTTACATCAAAAAATGCATTAAAAATTTCTGATGCCCGCTAAATTTGTAATTAAATTTAGAATAATCTAGCTAAGTAGGCTATGTTAGGCTTTTAGGGCCCAGGTGACAGTTCTACCTTCAATACATCTCCTTGTTCCTTCAGTCGACCGCTGCAGACAACATAATATCTCATTTGCACTAAAACAGAAAGAAGCACTAGAGAAAAAGTGACTCAGAGGCTTTTAAGTTCAAGTTCAAGGGTTTTTATTTCCACAATATATTGTAATATACAAGAATATCAATGTTCAATGTTTTTCTTTGAACATTCTGGCTATATAATTTGTTTGAAAATTTTCAATCTGTAAAAATATTAAAAAGCATTCGAATTTTCCAAATGTCAATACTGTCAGACTTTTATATAAGTAATATAAACTATCGGCGAACGCGTATTATAACGTAATAAATCATCTAAATACGGTATTTAAGCAATACATTATACAATTTTGCTATATATATATACACAAGTGAGTTTTATAAAACTCAGCACTGGGTTTAAACCGACATCCTGCGCTCTCAAGTACAGGACCTCTTTAGAACCTTTATAAATATTATGCTATTCAGCACCTTATAAAAAAATTTAAAAATTGTTCAAAATTTTTCAATATTGTCAAAGATTGTGTCATTTGTCTATTCAGGCGATTTGCCGCTATTAAAACACAATCATCAAATATGAGTCAAATACATACATATATACATATACACATAAAATATATGAACACAGATATGCCCGAAATATATGAACCTCTATATGAATCTCACGTAAGTGATTTTTTTAAAAATAAGTATAAAAAATAAACAAAAGAATAGTTCAGTTCAGTTCAGTTTGTTCATGAAAAACAATGATTCAAAAAAATTGTTCATGAAAAACAATGATTGAATAATATATTGATTTTTACACATACCTATCTTCGTTACGATTACCTACTTATTTTTCAATTGATTAGGTAAGTTTAGTAGTACGTTCAAGTATAGACCAAATCCATTGCGAAAGGCTTTTTTTCTCTTCGTAGGTATGTAAATATTAACCACTATGTAGATCTGTAGATTCCTTTTCAAATTAAATAAAATAAAACACCAACAAGGTTGACCGAGTTAATAGTTTTTTTTTTTGTGATGATATTCGAAACATACGCAGCCATTAGCCATTAGCTCAAAGCTACAGTGGCTGCAAAATCTAGTGAGAGAATGGCATTAGTGGAGAGTGAGGACTGTCGCTGTGGCCCTTTCAATCCATTATAAAACGAAGTCGCTCATTCGAGCAAGTAGTTCGGTTGCGAAAAGTTACACGTTGAAACCGCCGCGACTGAGACGGAGGACGCGCGTCGGAGGGAGACGGAGCTACGATAATTGAAAGCTCGTATCGGCAACTCATGTGTATGTAAATTGAGGACCACCCCCGCTTAATGGACCCCCGCGGAACTGCCCACTGCCCGCATCGTCGCAAAAACAAGCGAAAACGGTTTTTGGCGTTTTTTTCGGGTTTTCTATCTAATATACCTAACCTTTTGCACAAGCAATATCCAGACATTGTAAATTTATATGTCCATGACGTGAAATTGAACTATACTGAACAGTAGGGTAACATAAGAAAAACGCCAAAAATGCGTTTTATTTCTGCGACCCTGAAATAGGTCTTGTTGGTTTTTATCGCTGCCAAAAAGGACAACTAACACGGCGCATACGTCGTTAACTCAGTGAGCAATTCGAGAATCGCGGGGCATTTTAAACGCGATGGCGTATTCTTGCCACGGTAAAAAGGCAACAAGCGACACCCATTAATTGCTTTTAATTAGCATTTTATAGCTTGGCTCGTTTAGGGCAATCACTTAACAATTGGAATTTAGACTGACTCTACTCTGATTGCTAATTAACGATTTGGAAACAGTAGATCGAGCCAATTAAACCTTCTGAAATCTATGGAAGCGTACTTTAAACAGTCCAATAGTATAATAATAAGTGTTGAAAATGCATTTGAAGAATGGATAAAATATACGTTACACGTATAAGTTTATAATGACAATGTTATATATAGTATAATACTGAAATTAATATATTAAAATGTGTTTATTCTTTGGTGTTCTTACTTGCTGTTTAATAAAAAAGTTTGTATTTGATTATGTTTCTAGTTACATTTCATATAACATAATTGTTGCTAAATTATTCGATAATTTTAACAAAACTTTCACCAGTGTAACCTTAATATATTGTATTTATGTGTAACCTTAATATATAATATATATAATTATCAAATCTTAATATATATTTTTTTTATTGAGAAAACATGTTGGCCGATGAGTACAAGTCTATAACCTTTCTAACTAGGTAAGAGTTACCTGTTCTAAGGAAGGTTATATATGAAGTGTTACAGTGAACATACAAGAGAACAGCGCAAAACCATGTGAAAATATAAAAATTAACTAAGGCACAAATATACACACTGATATACACACTGATATACGCACCCACACACACACACATGAATACAATTTAAGTTCCTATTCGATAACATTGAAAATTGATTGAAAAAATAAAATTAATAAATGAAGAAACAATTTAAAAAATAACAAATAAATAAACAAATAAATAAACAAATAAATGAAATGAATAAACAATTTATTAAATATATAGGTAAATAAATATTCGATATAAATAAATAAATATTCAATATAAAAAATAGAGTTATACTTCATATAGTATAGTATATTATATGATCGAGAGGCTATATTTTTATATTGTTCTGGTTGATATCACAATTTGATAGTGCAATAATTTTATGGCCCAACGTTATCGGATCCAACAAATTGGAGAAAGTCTACAGACAACCGATTTGTCGGAGAGGAGAGGAACAAAGGACGTCTTTACTGTGCTCGTATTGAATAAATTGTGTTTTAGGTTATATCATTCTCTTACATATAATAAATTAGAATGAGAAAAAGTACCACACGTTACAATTTATCGACCGGTTGGGTCAAGTTGGTAGACCAAACAAACCGAAATTATAGGGTAATTATAAATATTAAGTTGGACAACTAACCTACAGGCGTTACAAATTATCGGTTTTGTTGGAGGTTGGATCCGCCAAATTGTAAAGGCGTTTTTGTTATTATTTATTTATACATCTTTTAAATTACTATTACTAATAAGAAAGTAAGAAATATATTTCAAAGTGCAATACAGTTTAACTTTTACCTTCTAGATATTATTATTTCACTAGTTTGGTTTCTGCATGTCTAGTTTATTAGTGATACTAATTAGAACGATTTTAAAGGTTTTTTTACAAGCTTTTATTTAGCTTGCAATGTTTGTATAGTTTGTTGTTTGTCGCTTTAGGTCAAATCTTGGAAGCTGAATTAAACCACTTTCTCTTATCCTACGGAGTTGAGATTTAACATGTTGGTTTAGTTCCGATAACAATGCATTTTTATGGTGATAATGACCTGATTCTACACCATGGAATGGCTCCAGATGAAGGAACTCCTCAAAGGTCAGCAGCACAGACACGACATTTTCTATACGCATTCAAGCACAAATAAAAGATTGTTTATGAAGAATTTAATTTTATTTCTTTATTATTTTTACCAGTCTTACAGATAATAGATTGAAATACTCTTCACTCGTAATATAACATTGTATATAGATTAAAATATACATAATTTTATTAATTTAATAATGCTTGTACACATCCCTTTACATTAATAATATCCAAATATGCTAAATTGCTACTAATACTATTTACAAAATTATAATAAGGAGATTATTTAACAAAACGTATAGTCGCGCACATATAGTAGCCAAAATACCTAACAACTTCATATCATAATATTTTTATTTTGGTTCAAAAAGAGTTATATTCTTACCGTCCGTCCACAAAATGTCACATTGAAGACAAAATAATGTCTTTCTCGTGTCGCGTGATTAAGCGAGAGTCTTAAATCAACGCTTCTACTGAAGGAGCAGGTATATCTGCACCCTAAGAACCCCTTCGAAGACTAAACCCCTGCTAGGCAAAAAAAACCGAGCTAAGAGCGATTCCTCCTACGTTGATCACAAAAATAAATATTTTTGTTCTTTCCTAATAACCCCAATGCGCGTTGGCTCTGTGGTGCATAGATAGAGTACAGTCTACCAAAAAATTGTAGTGAAATGCAATTTATATATAATAATTTATTAGATTTGTTGCAGTTAATTGAAATGTCTGCGATCCTAAACGAACCGTTTTTGAAAAATGCTTCATTAAAAACTAACGGTTTCTAACGGTTTTCGCGTAATGCTAACTTCATAAAAAATTGTTTAACAGCTCATTCATTTTGTGATCCAATGTTCTTATTAAGCATAATATCGATCATTTCAAATGCTACTTAAGTCAATTAAGACTACTTTAAGCGTATGATCTTTCTATCCACAAAACTATCCGCTAATAAACCTCAAAAATAGTTTCGTTAATGCTACAGCAAGGTAGTGTTTCTTTAAGACTTTCTATTTTCAGGTAATGCTCTTCTTTTTATTTATTTAATATTTTTATATTTATCGTGTAAATATTCACGCTCCAACAACGAAATGAAAAATATTAATTTATGATTTACTATACCCAAATTGGTTTCAATACAAAATTTAAATTTTAAATGGTTAATATATAAATTATATGGTAGATATTAAATTTAAATAGTAAAAAAAAACTGTAATGATATTTGATTTAAATTAAATGATTTTCTGTGAGTATTGATATAAAAAAACCAATCGGATACCTATACGAGTAAATATTATGTTTTTTTTTCGGAAGAACTACTTTTCATGTCCTTAATATTACTATAATTACGCAGTATTTACTATATTTTAATACGCTTTAACGGTTATGTAATTAATTTACCTAATCTTACATAATGATATTAAAAAAAAAACAACCTACCCAATTAATTATTATAACCGAATTAGCTATATCCAGCTCAACGCCGACTAACTATTTCCCAATGTTAGGGGCCTAATAAAGTAATAACCTATTAGAGGAAAATCTCCCAACATATCCGGCTTACTGTACCCGCCGACAGATAAGACAGATATACATGCGTCTCGTTCTCATCCGTTGAAATTAGGCACGTGCGAACAGAGAGAAGAGTACTGACTCTTAGGGACACAAGATGTCCATTAATTATTTTACGCTTGACAGTTTTATTGGTTGAGAGCTTATGACATTCCGTGTTCTGGTATAAACCGAGCCTAGCCTGGAGGACAAATCGCGGTTCAGACCGGTCTTCTAGGGTTAACTGCTTCTTACTGAAGTCCTAAGCAATTAGGACGCAATTATTCGGAAGGCTAACAATTATTTCTAATTATTACCACGGTTTTTTCATTGTTTTGAATCAACCTTATAATCATGGTGAGCTTACCCATCTCAAAAATAGACATTCTTTAGTTAATTTTCTGAGGTTGCAATAATCGTCACCTCTGACTAAAGCAAGCAAACACTATAATTAGATGACATAGATTATTATTATTATTAGATAGATTATTTTATTGAATATATAATAAATATATTTAGGGCACTCCTTTTGGGAGGTTGATCTATATCGATAACTAAACCGGTCTCACGAAAAAAATAATAATTTCGTCCAAAAAAATCATACTATAATAATGACATTATTAAAAAACTTTGTTTTTCTTCAAATTGTTTCGAGAACAGCGCGCTCGGGGGTCAATAACCAGTTCCGCGCCATGCCTTCCACCAAGCCAAAGGAGTAGTATTAATTTCGATTTATTTAGATTTATTTTTTAAAAAATATGTATCGACACCTTGATCTAACGTCTTCAACACAGCAAAAAAACAGATTTTTCTGTTTTAGTTGAATTGCTTCCTTATAAAAGACATTAAAGTCTTAGGAAAAATAGTAATTGAAAGGTAAATGAAGGGTTTAAATCATAGGAAAATTTGTTTTTTTAATTTCTATATTATGAAGCTGTAATTAAATAAAAACCAGCAATTGCTTACTGAGTGCGCAAAGAGTAAAACCTGACGCCCCTTAAAAATAAAGCACCGAATTTCAAGGTCCGACTGCAAATATGCTTTGCCTGGAAAAATGTTTCTGAATTGCCAGCTAATGTTAAATGTTTGATTGTTGATAAAAATCAACATCCTAAACTTAAAAACACTGTAGAGTCTGGTAACTATGTGAGATTAATATTCGGTATTTTATAAAATTCAGTAGCTATTAAAATAATGGTCAGAAAACAGAATGAGTCTGAATCGGTCTGAATCGGTCGGCCGCGGCTAGGAGGACCAATTTAACATCGTTCTTGCTTTGAAACTCGTTCCTTTCATCTTTTTTAAAGACTCTTTTTTAATGTCCTCGCTTTTTTCATAAGGACTTTATAGCCCCGCGCTGATAAAATGGCGCTCGGATCGAGCGTTTTATTCTATAATGAATTGCTTATCGCGATGCCGATACTTTAGTTCGTGTGTTCGGCCATTAGAGTCGTTAAAATTAAGAAATTTTATTTTAACCGTCACGGCCGACGCTAGAGACACTTCACATGGGCGTAACGACTGCGTTTGATCGATTGACATAGTCATTTCAATTAATCGCGTAAATCTATCGATACAGGTGACGCGTAGGTGTGTTATGTTAATAGTGCTATGCTATTGAGATGAATACCACTTGTTTAGTATTTAAATAAATTACGTTACGAACGGGCGCAGATCCACGGTAAAGGCGTAATTACCCCCTCCCCCCCACCCCCAGCCCCAAGAACTTTCAATACCTGTACACATATTGTAATGTTCGTTCCTTTTTCATAACAAACCCAACAGTAGTCATACCGCCTGAAACATTACTTTTATATTTTTAGTATTTAAAAAAGAATATGCTTTTTCCGTTGCACATAATTTGAAAGTGTAATTTTACAATGGTTTTTTAAAGCGGAATAAATTCGATAAATTTGAATAAATCAACATTAATTCCAAACAAAAGGTAATTTTTAACGTTTTTTTATTTAATTTTCGCCATGTGCATATACCAAATAAAGACGGAAATGTGCGTCTGTGGAAAGTTCGTCTAAAATAATTCGTCTAATCTCGTCGTTACTATACTATATGTAGTATAACACTTTTATATTGAATATTTATTTATTTATATCGAATATTAATAATTGTTTATTCATTTATTTATTCGTTATTTTTTTAAATTGTTTCTTCATTTATTCATTTTTTTTCCATATATTAAGTGTTAACGAGTAGACACTTAAATTGTATTCATGTGTGTGTGTGTGGGTGTGTATATCAGTGTGTATATTTATGCCTTAGTTAATTTTTATATTTTCACAGGGTTTTGCGCTGGTCTCTTGTTTGCTCACTGTTGTAACACTTCATTTATAACCTTTCTTAGAACAGGTAACTCTTTCCTAATTAGGAAGGTTATAGACTTGTACTTATCGGTCAACATGTTTTCAAAATAAAAAAAAAATATCTACACACAATAATTCGTCTAATTCATCTAACTACAATTTATATTTTCCGAGAGAGTTCTAGACGAATTGTTATTAGGCGAATGATTTTTGGATGAATTTAAACGAATTCAATAGGTCAAATTTAATTTTAATAAGTCATGTTATTGTAAAGACACGAATTTTCCGCAAATCGAAAATGGGTGGTGGTAGCAGAGAGGTCGCGGTTTTTTAAAAAAATCGTGATGTCTTGGGTCGAGAAATAGGAGTTACTCGGAGGAACAGGTATCCCTTCAGGGAGCCCCGTTCCCAGTTCCCTTCGGGGAGTTTAGTGGGTGTGTGAGGTGTGAACGATGCACATCTCATTTATGTTTTTTTGTGCTGGTCCTCCCCTTCTGGTGGTATTTTGATACTTCTCCGGGGCACGCTTTTTTTACTTCATTATTAGATTCGCCACTTTCTGGTCTTCAAATATAGGGTTTGTCGTTTAGGTTTAAGATTTTCTATTGTTAAGATAAAATATCATTTATTATGTATAAACTAGGAATGCCTTATACTCAATTATTAGAAAGCGGACTTTCGCGTGGTGGGGATAAATAAATATATGCATATTAATTATATATGAAGAATATATTCATACATTATTAATTATAAAATCGAGACCCAGGAAAGGCCGCTAATGCCCCGGTTCGAAAAAAAAGTAGATCCGGGACTGATAACTCTATAATAAATGCGTTAAATGTGTATCTTTATTCAAATTGCTAACACAATGAACGTACCTTAAATTTTTTGAATTGATCTGAATTTTGGAAGAAAACGATCCCTACATATTGACAGTTAAAACCTACCCAAAATTGCAAATAAAATCGTGCGATTTAATTTCCCTAAAGTTAAAATAAAATTAAAATCACAATTTTTTAAAATATGCAACGTTGCAAAGGATATATTTTTTTTAGTTTTTGGCTTTTAAAACCTTGAGATACATAAACATACAGAAAGCCTAATACCAAATAGTTCTCACTTCATACAAACTGTGATTTTATGAATGCTCCTATTATACAACGTTGTTTCCAGTTTACAACATTGTTGTTAAAATTTAGCATTAAATGATTTTTTATTTTAATGGGATTATAAAAACCAGTGTTTGCCGGGAAATAGATTTTTTAATACATATATAAGTATTGATTAGCAAGCTTATAAAAAGTCTTTATTGTTACAAACCCCACCCTCTACCCCTACCCCAAACATACACCCCCCCCCTCTACCCCTACCTACACACCGGAATGCTACAAAAATGCGAATTTTACAGGTTTTCAAAGACGTTAGAAGAAATATCCACAAGACATAATAAGTAATCTAGTTTATTTACATTAAAGATAATTTATTATGCTAAGAAAACATGGTGATATGTTTTTTTTTATATTTTTTACATGATGTTAATTTATTTTTTATTTTTATACAAATATTGAACCTATAACATTTTTACATTAATTTTAGACATTTGAGTAAGAAAAACATAATCAATATTTAAATAAAAAGATAAAACACAGATTATACTAAATGGAAATAGTATAAATTATATATTATATAATAATACATACCCTATAAATATGGATATTATATGATTACATACAAATAAATATATAATTGTGTATATACTATTTATTTAAATATATATATATACAAATATAAATATAATGAAAACAGAGATATCACATATTAAATGAATATAGTTTTATATGAGAATAAAGTGAAAGAGGGTTTACCTAAGCGATTTTACAATAACAAAATTTGACTAAAATTGGAGAATTTTGTTTTAGTTTTTAAATAAGAAAATAATAATTTATGCTAAAATTCTTTAAATTATCAGAAAATATATGTTTTTGTGTTATTACTTTTAATAAAATGGATTTAAAAAATGTATCCCTTATTTTATTAAAAAAAAACTAAATGCTATCAATATTTCTAACAAAATAGTAGGCCGCAACTTGTGTTATAAGCGCCGTTATGCCCGTCATAGAGTTTCACCTTTCCGTTCATCGAGCAAAGCTTTTTTTCGCATGCATTAATTTGTAGGTCAGAATCGTTCAAATGGTGTCTTTGGCCCTTAAGAGTCAAATCGTTATGCCTTGTAAAAACAAAATCCGACAAACCTGCAATGCTGCATTTTGGTCAGACGTCAGTAATATTATTTTGACAAAATTTTATTTTGAGGTAAAAATATTGGAACCACTGCTGAACCCTTTCTTCGAAAATTTTGCTCTGACTGTTGGTGGCGGTTGTGGGGTTGGGGGGAGGACAACGGACCGTAAACAGCGGTCCAGGCGCAGCACTTTTTGTAAATACATAAATTTATTTATTTATTGACAGTAACTTAACATTAACTTCACATTAAGCAAAGTACCACCTAACTAGGCAATGCCCGTACTAAAGTAGACTTTACTAAAAGCATCGTTCTTATAACCGTCTCACTGCGCAACATACAATTACAATTATTTGAATTGAATTGTATACAATAATACATAATTTATAAATAATAATAATAATAATATATATAATACTATATACTGTATACTATATATATAAATAATAACACACAAATGTATCGTTAATAACTAATACACAATTTTAATAATAATTTATTTATTATAAAAATGTAATATAGTAATAATACACATTGCACGTTCGTGAGAAGTATTTTGGAGTATAAGCTCCATTATGTGGAGTCCTTATGATATACTTACTGTAATATCTCCGTAGGTATGGATATTATCCTGATTTTTTTCCCAATACGTATCCATCAGCATTTGTATTAGGGATGTTAAACTTTAACACACTCGAGTTTAGGCGACAAGTCCATACATTATTCTATTTCTTTAATGTTATTCGGGGATTCATCGAGATACCCATAGTTCTTGGAGAGATTTGTTTCTTTGTTCCGGACCGTTTGACTAGATCGCAGAAGCACACGCTATTTAGGCGATTAGTGTGTCGTATCGGGCAAGCATAGTCCGATTGGGAGAGCAGTCGAAGTATTAAATTCTCAATTCCACAAGTTTCAGTCCTAATAAAAATAATAATAAAAACTTTATTTCACACGCAAACCCTTACGTGACAAAAAGACGAGTTTGTTGCCATGAGACGACCTCTATCAGCTAATCCAGAGAGGTCCTCAAAAAAATATATTATCGCGTCGGCAAGTAAAACGGTTATGCGAATTCAATAATATATTAGAAAGACGCTATAAAAAATGTATCCGTAGGCAACATTCACCACTACGAAACCATTGTTGCGTAGAAAAGGCATTGGGGCAAGTGTTTTTATCTCTTATTTTACAGATAAGTTCAGCACATGCGCGATGATTTGAAGATGATATAATAATAATATGTCATTGACAAATCGTTTAGCAACGGGAGCCCTAAGAACGGCACACATTTTTTCGATTTCCACATGGCATCGTTTCACATTCCTAGCATGTTAATTATCACCTAGAAGCTGTTAGCAAGTCAATTGACGGGTCCGAAAACTGTTCAGGAAAAAATATAAACATCAAACGCCTCGAGAGCGCGGAGATCTTCGAGCATTCTGTGAATTCTCAAGTGCCCGGCTCGGGAGCGATCTGCGATAGGTAGTCTCCGTGGGGATTAGACAAAAAAAAAAACCCCCCCACTAGTTAGGCGGGAGTGGAAGCACGTCACCGAGGAACTTTTAATACGTTTGTATTCAATTAATGGCCGACATTAAAAGAGGAAATTCGAAACTTTTACGAGGACATTTCGCCGCTGCTCTTCTTCAGAGAGGTGGAGAACAAAAGCGCTCGTTAATCTCAATTTTGAGGGGAGTGTCATGTGGGAGGGGGGGGAGGGGTAGTGTCACGTGTGCTATGCTGATCGTGTGACGTATGCAGATACAAGATAACTTTAGCGAAGCACCTTTAGGGATGCCATTTCGATACTCGTATTCTTCAACGGCGGTTAATGGATTGACCGTCAAAATATCGATCGTTTAATAGGGATGTTGTTGGAAAAATAACAATTAATAATATTATTACTTATACTTAATTATACTGTATTATTGTGATTATCTCGATTAGCTTTTGTTTATTTGAAGGGTTTATCAGGCATCATGAAGCGGGTGAAATGGCCGCTTAAAATATTCATTGTAAATTAACCAATAATAAAAGCGTCAAAGAGTTTTCATCATTCTATACTAAGCTATAATGATATAGTTTATTTGCCTATTTACCGACTACCTTTAAATATTTTCCCTATGTAGTTTTTACCAAGAAAGTACCAAATATTTCATGCAGCCACTTTATATTTGCCAGAGACTGCCCTAAGTCATCGAAGTTCCAACACTCTCACTTCACATCCGCAAAGTATCCCCTTTCTGTTTCGAGAAATAAATACAAATTGAAATTCTACCCTCCCCCTGCGCTCTTAATTGATAATTCAAAAGCGGCTTTCATTGAATTAAGTGTTTTCAATGAACGGAAGATCCACACAGCACAGAAGAAGCACAGGTTTTTTTAGTTTTCTATCTGCTAAAACGTAATAAAAACACCGCATTGTATAAAAATTGTATTTAGATTACCAATCAATCTATATGTATGTAAAGTAGTTTGGCTGCGAAGAACTTAATCCTATAGAACCCTCACAATTTTCGACATCCAATCAACCATCCTCCTATCCACCACAGCCCTCTCGACCACAACTTCTCAACCTGTAGAGCTTGCAGCTTGATAATTATATCGAACACTTAACCCAAAGGTGATTCGAGAAAATTCACATTTCTGATTATGAAATCGTGGGGTAAAGTTATTTTTATTATATTAATTGTTATTACTATACCGATAATGGTCAATTGCACAAAAACAGAACTGGAACTGTTGCTATTTCACGGACGAAATATGAAGACTTTATACTATTCGCTATATCGTAATTCTCTAAAATTTTGAAGAACCTACTCCCGTAACTCACTAGTTAACTGTATACTTCCAAGGTTCTACTACTAAAAAACAAGGTTGCTCCTACGTAAATGATACCCGCCATTTTGAGTATGACGCCAAATGGCGTCGACATAATATTATTCGACAATATCGTTCCGACACCAAATTATTGGCGTCAGCGAGACCTCACTTGTTTCCATACATTTTATTTAATAAGCGACTTCAAAAAAAAAATGAGTTCATTTCGATTTGTGTTTTTTTCCATATTCAATCATTACTGCGATAGGGACTGAGTGGGTTAAGGGATTTTTTTTGAACGGGATTTCAATTGGTGTGTTTCTGCGCTGACCTCAACGTTTCGACGGGTCGATTTTCTTATTGTTACTCACAATAAGAAGTTTATTAAATAATTTCTTAGTTTTTTAGGTTGTAAATTTATTTAAAAGTCGATTTGTAACAATTTCGATCAACAATTAATATATTTCTATGCTTTAGGCTTTTTTAAAACTGGTACTCTTTTGTTTCTCACGTTTTTATATGAAAAAAATAGATTCAATATAGAATATACTGTTGAATAATGTTCATAATGGTTTTTAATAACAAAAAATCATGCAAGTAAGGTTATGAGGGCAACATATTTTGAGTGCAACTCACTGAGCCATAAACTGACGATGAATTCATTAAAAAAATTTTATACATACTAAAACCCATACTTAATTTATTACTTTATTTTAACATATACATACATACATATACACACACTCACACCTACCAAAAACAACACTCACAAATTACACATGACACATCATAAAATTCTACTGATACGTATATAATATTCATAATCTATATATTTTAAGAACACTGTTCCAAATTTTTTATGCTAATGTTAATATGTAATATGTCCGAAATCCATAATTGGTTTTGTATACTAGTAATAAGTTTTGTTTGTAATTATAAAAATTAATACTGTTGGATTTTTCAATAAATAAATAAATAAAAAATAAAATTAAAGTGCAAATTTGAGTTAACCTCGGATTTCGAAAACCGAATATACGTATATAATCGATACCGACAACAAATCGATAAATTCGTATCCCTAGCGAGTCGCCTTCGCGGCGTTTATAACATAAAGAAGCGCCTAAGGGAGCCGAGATTTATCGCAGCCAACCGTTTGATGTTGCTTTAATATCAAAATATTTCATGCGAGGTAGACCCGAATCAAACGCCTTCACAAAAACAACACACACACACACACACCGAAGCGGTCGCTTCACACTAATCGCGTCCATTCTACGAAAAACGTTTTAATGTTTTTCGCAAGTTTGCTAGTAGTCTGTAGTCATCGCGCGGAATTCTCGTCCGGAGCAGAAAGCTAATTGGCCCGCGTTGCCATATTCGAATTCGACCTTTTCGAAAACAAAAATTATTACGTCACAGATTTGTCGATCTTTATATATAATATAATATATAATAACACAAAACCTGCTATTTCATGTACAGAGTACGAGAATGGTGCCACAATTCCGTACAGAAAAATGACCTTTCAAACGCTTTTAATCATTACTCAAACATTTATTAAAAAAAAAACCAAGTCACGCATACATACATTTCGATAAGTTTTTTATATTTATTTATTCATAGTAGTACAATACAGTATGCACAAAGTTCATAATTCTAAGTACATAAGTTCATAGTTCATAAGTACATAATTCTTTTTTTTTTAATTTAAATTTCAAGGTATAATATAATTAGCTATACAAAAGAGGTTCAGGTATATTGGATTATAATCACTTCACTATCGAAGTGATAAATATTCGAGGCATATTTTTTTTTATTTTAAAAAGAAGAATATTTTATTTGGAGGTGCTCTAGTATATACATATATACACATATTCAATTGTATAATTGAGTTGCAAAGTTATTTGACTTATATTTGATGATTGTTTTTTAATAGCGGCAAATCGCCTGAAAAGATAAATGACACAATCTTTGACAATATTGAAAAATTTTGAATAAGTTTATAATAATTTATAAGGGTTTTAAAGAGGTCCTGTACTTGAGAGCGCAGGATGTCGGTTTAAACCCAGCGCTGAGTTTTATAAAAATGCATTTTTAATTCTCAACCTGTCCTGTTTAGTGTAAAATATTGTCAAATATCATATACATATAAATATATATAAACATATATATGCATGCCTTTTATATAGCTAAAACAGCGTTTGTATGAAGGTTCTGAGCGAAGTCGGCCCTCTTAATACTTGAAACCATGTCAATAGTCTAATTTCATGAGTCTTTTTCTAGCGTAATCAGAAAAAAATGAACGTCCATAGAGACGGAATGCGAAGCTATACATGTCGAGTACCGTAGTACAAGTTGTTTAAGCGTCGTCAGAGCCACCCACACGATTGCCTTCTTTTATCAGAGTTAAAAATATAACAGTAGCCATGGCGATTTTCTCAATTTTACGATTTCTTTTCAACTACATATAATTGTAACACCCATAACTTCGGACGCCATATTTTAAAATCAAACGATTTGTATGGCTTAGATAAAAAAATGAATGGTTATATTTACCCAGGAATAGTTCTACGTCAACACTGCGGTCTAATATGAAAGATCGAACTATTGTTTATATTTTAATCGGTAAAAAAAAAAATCGCTGATGATCTAAATGTGGTTTACAAAATAATTTGCGGGTCATATAAATAGTGTGCAACGATTGGCGCACAAATACTCTAAACTTTGAAGTTTAGGGGATTTTTAGGGAGTACATTTTTTTGGCGGTATTTCAATGATGATACTTATGCATTTGTGACTATATACAGAATGTCACAAGACTTATTAGGGTGTAATATAATAGTGTAATAAATAATCAATTCCAAAATTTATTTCTCTTTTAACAGATGGTGTGCATTCGGTCAGCGCGCGAATTTCGACGTGTGCGCGGACCTTGACCGCATCGACAGCACAGCCGGGCGCTCACAATAAGCTCCGTTTAATATTATCGTAAAGTTTACATTTTATTCCTGAAAACCCTGATGATTTTTTATATACATTCTATCCAAAAAATACTCAAAATCCCAGGGCCAATTGGCTGGTTTTTTTTTCGGGACACGGTGTATAACAAATGAACTGACACTTTAACTCTTATCAGTATCATTAAATACCATTAAACAAATATTGTATGTGCCATTAATTGTTTAATGAAGGTGTAGAACTATTTTAGTTTCACTATCCTGACATTAGACTGATACATTTTGGCACACAGCAGCCGTCGCAATAATTAGTGGGTACGCAAAATTGCCGTCATAGAGCGGCTCGGCTAGACAGCGCAGCGACACGCCGGATGACATCATATTAATGGAATCGATTATTTCACGGGTCTCCGGCCACACTAGCGCTAGCCGCAGCCACTAGCCGCAGCCGCTAGCGCTAGCCAGACGATTATGACGCGTATCACTTAATCCGCAGCGAGAAAAAACTCGTATAGATATAGAAATAATATAATTTTGAATAATGCGCGTTAAGTTAGGTAATCCCTCGAATGTTAGTTATATCGGGCCGTGGCGAAAGTTAAGTTAAATTGTACTGCAATAATTTCTGTACATTTTTAAGACTGTTTTAGGTAGATTTCATTAGAAAAGCTACCTATTTTTTTACAGAATTGATCCATCTTATTAAATTTTATGCTTTTTTCATTCTAACATTTTAAATTTCTCATTTTTTTCTGTTGCTTATTGGACACACATTATTAATTTTTATGTGTTTAAGTATGGTTTCCGTAGGATTTAACGTGCCTATTTGTAGTTATTTAATTGTAATTTTTATTTTTATTATAATTTTTATTATATTATTGCTTCTAATACACACACACAGTACACATTATTTAAGTTTGATTTATTAATTTGTTGTTGTCAACAATTTTCATGTTTGGTACATTTTTTGGCCATGTAAATGTAGTGTTAGAGAATTGTCTTCCTGTATCGCTGTTATGTACTTTCAAAATAAATAAATAAATATTTGTTTTTCAAGCATTTGTAACGTATATTTAGCCATGTTTTGTAAATCTTAATGTCCTTCCTATATGCATTTTTTATTTATAGAAATAAAAATAAAAAGTGTGAATATTTATTTATTTGCCTAAAAGGGAATATACAAACTACTAAAACTACAACTATTTACCTTCACAAAAAGTTAAATACACGAAAATCACGAAAACAAGTTATTTGTACCAGTTTTAGGGGTTTTTTTAAGCCATATTTTATATTATAATAATGTATAATTTTATTTATTTATTTATTTATTATTAACATGTAAGCATACAGCGAACTAATACTATATACATTTTTCAAGAGGTTAATAATAAGGCCAATTAAAGCTTACGCCTTTGTACAAAATATTTACATACATATACTATAATAATATTTATAATAATATTTATAGTAATATTTATATACATGGCATTCCTATGAGCATTTTAGTAAACTGACGCCATTCTGAGGTGAAAATTTCGCGAGGCAATCGGGGTTTGCAAATAAATAAATAAATAAAGAACTATGGCGGCACACACGGAAGGGGTTTACGGGAGCTACTGGCTACGGTACAATCTTACAAAGAAAGAAAGAAATATATACACGAATCGACGTAGTAATTTGTAGTAATCTGATAGACCGAACTTTCGAAAGAAAAATTGGAGGTAGTATTACATTATTCGAGAAAATCAGACAAATGTTTACGATAATAAATAAAATATACTATTAGAAAGAATGCCCGCAGAACCGAGGTCAAAAAGCGTCTAACGTCTTTTACGAGAGACACTCTAAAGGCGTTATTTATAGCGCGGGCCGGGTATGGATTTTTAATAACCAAGATTAAAATGTTGCCTTTGATATACGACTATTATCTCACAATAAAACAGCCGGAGTACGCGTCAAGGTGCGGAATGCCTTTACTGTCGCACAAAATTGAATTGTATAAATCAATCGGACGAGACGTGCGAACACGCGGTCGGGACACCGAGCAGCTAGCGCCGACCCAATGCGGAGGAGGTCTGTGACAATGGGGGCACGCACAATGGTGACGAAGGGCACATTTGTTATTGTCAGCATGGTTTTCTTGGTCTTGACCAAAGGGCATGACTTCGAACAGCCCAGCCGTTGACGCTATTAATCAATTGGTCAGCTCTCCGCCAGATAGCAGACGACCATTCGGGGAAGTTGAGCGTAGCCGCTAAACACGCCTTTAATATCCGGCAATCAGACAGTCACAACCGAAAACCACAAAAATATAGCGCCCGAAAAATATGGTAACCAAAAAATTAATATTACTTTAGTTTTTTATATAGTGGTTAGAAACTTAAATAATATTGTGCATTTTATTTACAAAATATACTTTTTTTTTACTCATAAACATGGCTTACATTTACCTTTTGAAGAAATGATGAGGTGTGTTTCTGTGCCAACTTCAACGTTTTTAATCAAACTTCCAACAAATCATCCTAAAGCAATCTTCCACTATAGTACTAGTGCAAAAAAAATAATCAAAATCGCTTAAGCCAAACAAAAATGAAAACATTTTGAATGAAAATGTATTTTTTCATTTCTAAAAAGGTGGAGGTTCTCAATTTGATCTGTATTTTTTCTAATGTACCTCCCCCCCCCCCCCTTACAATCATATGCATAAAATAATACATGGAAATAGTGACCCTTTCGAAGTAGTAGTGAACTACGTTAAAAAAATATACAGATAGAACTGAGAAACTCCACCTTTTTGAAGTCGGTTAAAAAAATGGATTACAATCACAATGTAATTATGCATAATTCGTAACATAAATAATAATAACTCTTAATAAGTGAACAAAATATATACCTCCTATTTGGAATTATAATTTTAGCTATATCGTGAAAATATTGAATTGTAATATAAGTATCATAAATGAATGAATATTATACTACATAATTACACGTTGAAACAAACACACACCACAGTACTACCACATCACTGTCATTTTTTTTTAACAATAGTCGAGTAACGATAAGCTGGCCGTTTTTCAATTAAAACGGAGGAGTGAAATACGAACGGTTGACATGAAATATGGTAACAAAAGAGGTCTTGATCGATAAAATTATATTATGTTTCTTAGTTAAAATGTTTTAGTATCTAAGTTGGCAAGCGGTGTAATACCGCCGGATTAACGAAGGATAAACGGACAGTGAATATATGGCTCTCCTGCAAAGAGTACGGAGGTGCCAAATGCCACGGGACGCGAGATGATAGATGGCATTTTCCTCGCGTCCCGTTGGAATAACAAGGATTCGCCTGGAAGCGTCTTAGATAAAACGGCGCCGACTCGCAGTCGACACCTTAAATCATCGAGTATTACCGCGATTAACATTTGACTACCCTACGGTTTTGATGTTTGCTTAGGTGACGAGTCGTTTTACTTAGCTTAGTTAGGATTCCGTGCACACAATGGCAGAGGAATGGCTCGCCTTTTGCGTAATCACTCCTAGATGAACACTAGGAAATCATAAAAAAAACAGCCTGTACCTAATTATTCATTTATTTATTATGACATATTTACTCTGACAATAAATCGAAATGTAAAAAAGCCAATAACAGATAAATTATATCCTCCTAAAAATACACAGGGAGCGATTAGCACTGATAAATGTTGTGCCCTGCCTTCTTTACTAGACTATGTCTGCTAAGGAAGGCAGTATTTTATTGTGCTATAACTACGAATGTCAGACCGGCAATGCATTTATGGAGAAATAATTAATGTTTATATATTTATTAGAAAAAATATACAAAGGTATCACGTAGGATGTTCATATACAGACAAATATATCAATTTCTATAGTTAGATAGAAAGAAAAATGAAATACCTACTATTAATGTTCATAATTAATGTAGTATTATTTGTTTTAATATTTTTACAAACGAGCCAATCAAGACAAATATGTTAGTGACTTCAAAATCTCTCGAAATCCACAAAGGACCAGCCATAACAGTTCCAGGGTCCATTATTAGATATTAGACATATCAGTTTTTCATAAAACAGTTATCAATACAACACCAGAGTGCAATTATAACGATACACTCCATCTAGACAAATATTCGAAAATATAAAAAAAACTTCAAATTGATTTATTCAACGTGATGTTTTATTCCATTCCGTGAACAATTTATTAAGGCTGTGATATTGTTTAGAACTTTAATCCACCTTTTCTTTCTGAAATCATTAAATATACTATTTTTGCGATACACCTTTATTCACGCGCATACTTATCCTCACAATTTGCACTTCTCTCACACACTTATTTAATGACTATATTTATAACAATTACACAATAACAAGCTGTTAATCTCGGAACTATACTTTTTGGTCATATGTTATATATAACATTAACCGTATAATTCAATATTTATAATTATATTAACAAATAAATAAATAAATACTGCAGATCAAAATTAGAATTCATCAAACCATCTCCGAGACAGACAGTTACAAATATATATATATATAAATAAATAAATACGACTGACACATATTCCGAGCAAAAACAATCTCATTTCTACCCTGATATACTTACTACCACCCCTACCTCCCTCTTGCTCTTCAAGATTACGTCAATCTATTCAGATTCCCCACCTTCACTTTTCATCTGCTGCTCGTGATAGGCAAAATGAATTGCATTTTACTTCCCGCCATGGCTAACTAAACACCACATTTATGATTCAAAAAGGTTATAAAGAAAAAGGGGGAAAAAATCTAATTTTGTTCGCGATATTTTAACATCACTAGAGATTTGTTTATCATTTTTGATGCACATTTCTATCAGAAACGGGAGAGGTCTACTAAACGTTTTTCTGATCATATTATAATAGCGGTTCGTGCAAAACAGTAGAACGGCATAGAAAGCTTTTTAATTACATTTTTTTAAAAAATTGCGTTTAGACGGTTCACCGTGACACCGTATCAGATGCGCCAGAGAACCAACAGATGTTTGCTGGCCATCGCTTCATGGCTTCCTAATCTCGAGCATTCATCAGCGGCTGAGGGCCCTCGACTCCATGCGCTGCGAGGCGAAATGATAATAAAAAAAAACTAATAGCCCCTTCGACGCTATAAAAACAAGGAGAAAATATCCCCGGAGACAAAGTCGAACCGGGGATCAGTCCCGGAAATGCCTTATTAACTTTGACACAAACCGCCAGTTTGTCTAAGCTCGCGTTCATATTTCCACTTTCCAACGCGAGTGACAAAAATACACGAATCGTAGCGAGCGTATTTATCATATCTCGTTAGCGTTCGTCTTCTGTATTAGATTAATAATAGCGTATACAGGGTGTCACATTTTAGATGGCAGAATCATCTTGTAAAAAAAAATACCTCATCGAGATTACACCGGAAGAAATGTCCGTTTAACGTATGTGATTACAATGTAGTGACCGCTATTATGCCGAAACGGATATTTAAATGCATTCATTCGTATGGCTTGTGTTGGCGGATAAGCGCAGTTCCGACTGCATTATTGTTGTTTTCGTGATGCGAGGCCGTTCATTACGGACAACAACATCTCGCAAGTCTGTAACTGAATGAGTGTTTTGTTGAGTGAAAAGCGCTGTTGAATATTCTTAACGGCGAAAATTGACCTGGCTGGATTTTGACCCAATGGGAATTCGAACCCGGGAACCTGTGGATTTAGAAGCAGGCACTTATACCAATGCGCCACCAGGCCGTAAGGTAAAATCTATATTACGAGGGGTTTTACTTGAATATGTTTGACGAGTAGGTGGCGCGTTACATGTAAGAACGTCTATTGCAATGGCGTATACAGATTTTCATTATAATGCTAATAACTGAATTTAGAAATTTGGGAAAAATAAATAGTATTAGAAAAAAACACATACACATTTTATTATTATGTAAAATATATGTCAACCATCTAGAAAAGTTGTAGAACAAACGTTGTTCAGTTTGAACTGTGAAGCAATCCTATAAAATGATGAAGTTCACCTGTACATATTTGTATAGAAGCAATTATCGTGTATGGTTAAATAACTCCTGATAATTTTGAACAGCCTGTATCACATTGGCGCACTGCTGGCATCTCGGATTAATAATCGCGTCTACATCGCATAAAAGGTTAAATAATAAACTTCGCCGCCCGATCTTGTTAGGCGGACAGCGAAATGGTAACGGGTTGCCAGGCGACCAATCTGACGGACACATCCGCTGATCAGCTCAGAATCCGGCCCGACAGCTATATCTCAAAAAAAAAAACAAAAATCATGGTTCTAAAATTGGAAGAACCAATTAAAAAGTCTACGTAAAAAACGGCTCGGGCAGGCTGGCGAGTAAAAACTTAATTTTGACGTAGTAATAGAATACGCATTAAAAACACCAAATTGGCTGTCAGTCAGTCAAACACTTCGAAATAGCGATACGGAAGTAGCATAGTTTAGTCGTGCAGTCTGTATACTGAGACCCTCGTGGTGCAGATGGCGTAAACGCTTGGTGCAAAAACGGGATCGATGCCGATGCCTACGAGGGTTTCCAAAATGACCGGAAAACCTTTCCAGCACCTTTCCAAGGCGCCTACATACCTGAATGCTAAAAAATGAGAATTTTACAGGTTTTTAAAGGAGTTAGGAGATCCACAATAAATATGAGTAATCTGATTAAATAACATTAAAGATTTTAATTACCAAATTACCTATGAAAATTTCTTTAAACATAATGAAAAAAATAAAAAAAAAAAACTAAACAACCATGTTTTCGAAATAGCATTTTTTGAAGTGACCCGCTTATGAAATAGAAACATCACATTTAAAATAAATTATGATGAGAATAATATGGAGGAGGGATTTACCTAAGTGATTAGGGATATATGGTATATAATTTGTCCAAATTGGAGATATTTTGTTTTAGTTCTTAAATATGACATAATATGCTAAACGTTTTAAGAAAATATATGTTTTTGTGTTTTGTGTTCTTGAATTTAAATAATATATCCCTTATTTAAAAAAAAAACAATGAAATGCTATCAATATTTCATACAAAATAGGGCGGCGGTTTGTGATATAAGCGCCGTTATGCCCGTCACAGAGTTCACACCTTTCCCTTCGTGGCGCAAGGCTTCTTTTCGCAGGCAACAATTTGTAGGTCAGAATCGTACAAATGGTGTCCTTCGTTCACGTATGTAGTTCCCTTAACCCTTTAACAGGCTATTTAAAAGAGTATATATACATTTCACATATATTTTTTTGAGTTTTAATTAAGCAGTGGTTACTTCCACAATCCGTAATTTTTAACAAAATAACCTATATAGGTACGCCATGGTTCCTAATACAACGAGATTTTTTGATTCATAACGTCAATAACTTTTTTTTTTATTTAATTTGTCAATAAATCGAAATTTAGTAGAGCAAATTACATCCTATTGAAAATTACACAGAGAGCGATTAGCAACTGCTACAATTTGTGCCCTGCTTTCTTTACTAGACTATGATTGTAATAAGGAAGACTGTATTTTAATGTGCTACAACTACGAATCTCAAAGCGTTAATAATATATAATAAATGTTTATATATTTATTTAAAAAAAAAACAAACTAGAAAAAATATACAATGAATAATATTCAGACTAATATAATTCTATAGTTAAATGAAAAAAAAAAAAAATACATAATGAATATACTGTTAATGTTCTTATTTAAATTCATTTAATATATTTCAATATTATTCTTTTTTACCTCTATATATATTTATTAATCAGTTTAGGAATATATAGGTACTTCAATTTATATTGTCTATGTCATTGTGTAAATTTTCTGTTGGGTAACCACAATAAATAAAAAAACCGACAAAATATTTTTATTTATAATAATTATAATGTGGCACTGAATATTGTTTTACATGTTTGTATTTGCAAACAAAAATGAGTTTGTATTAATAGTTTAACTGGCAGTTTAGCTGGCTTTCTATCGAACTGTCAATGTTTCATTAATCAGAACTAAAAAAATATTGATTTTAATGTTATACATTTATATTTTCAATGTGTTGTAACCGGTAATGCTTGTTTTTTAAGATCATCAATCTACACACAAAAATTCAACTGTTTCGCATTTAAACTTTTCGAGTTGAAAGCCGCAACGGACAAACAGGCGACCAAAGGACGCGGATAGTCGAAAAGCGATTCATCCCGAGTGCCGCAGACACGAGTCGTCGCGCGTCGAAGACGCCCGGGGTTAAACATCTAGTTAATAATAATATGCACTTTAGGACATTTTAAAATTACTATTTTTTTTTATGTTTGTTTCTCATTTTTTTTTTCAAAAGTCCTTTGCTCTATCGTTTTTACCTAAAAAAATGTTCTAATAAAATAGGACAGTTTTCAATACCAAAATTTAGCTAAATTTAGATAAATCACATTAATAACTTTTTATTTGAAAATGTGTCCTGCATATTGTTTTAATTTTAAAATAAATTCTTAGAACTTTTATTTTTAGTTTGTGTAATTTCAACGAATATACTCGTATTTAATGTATGAATTCAAAACGTCTATAAATTATTATTTGCGGATGTATGTAAATAATTTCATTGGTATTCAACGGTTTCTTGGTTAAAACTTTTTTGTTAATGATAAAAATTATTAGCAAATTAGTCGGACTGAGACGTGTTCATTAGGAAGAAAGATCAATGTCTGCGCAGAGTGGACATGTCCCATTCGTATTCGAAATCGAGGACGTAATGTTGGTAAATGCGCTACTGGAATCGTGCCATCTATATTGGACATATTATATGCTTATATGCATACATACGTCCGCCTTCAGTCCGTGTGGTGTCAGTGTCCTTATATGAATGACATATTTTAATTATATCACCAAAGCGGCCAGTAACATTGTGTATGAAAAAGGTACACGGCGTTTGTTTATTGTATGTAGGTTCTAAGTATCTGGGTCATTCGCCACAAAACTTTACACAACAAAGATTGAAATGGAAGAATTGACACTGAGAATACCGTATTTACCACTAGTTGTATTTATTACTATATTAAAATATTATGTTATTATACTAATCGGTATTGTTATAATAGTGTTTCTAATAAGATATTAAATTTATGAATAAAAATGTGAAATAAATGATTAAAAAGTAAAAATATGCCTAGCGATTATTGCAGTTCTGTAAATGGAGCTATAAGTATGGTACAAACAAAATATATACGGTAAAATCATACTTAATGGTTTTCATTACAAAATCACCAGTAGTTTGGTAATCCTGAACAATGATTTTGGCAAATGTAACATTCTAACCTGTCGGGGAAATAACTCGCGGGAAATATATCAAATATTTCCACTACAGCAGTCTTACGGCAACGTCACACAGTCAGACAAAAAATAATACTAAGTATAAGTAAATAATATTAAGCAAGTATACTCGTAGCGCGGTGGTGCAACCCGTCTGAAACCCGAAAGATTTGGATTGAATTCCTCGTGGTGTCGTTGTCGTACGTTGACAACACTGTAATAGGGAGCGATGAGCACTAATGCATGATGTTCCTTGACCTCCTAACTAGACTAAAGTCTATACTGAGGAAGTCAGTTAAGCGGCAAAAAAAATTGTTAACCCTTAAGACTGTACACACAAGATTTTAGATAAATTTGTTTTTTTTTTAAATTTACAATAGATGGATGCACTGTACTGTCATTTAGCAAAAGTGCAATGAAATGAAGTTTCACGCTCTTGCAATGAAAGATGAACGAGGAAAAGTTTTAATTTCCTTTGTCCGCGTTTCTCCCTTTAAACCTTGAAGAGCCAAATTCCTGCAAAAGTGTATATTCCACTGGTCAAGTGTACCCCATTTGTGTTGTTAAAACCGCACTCCATTCTAATATATATTATAAATGCGAAACTTTGTCTGTTTGTTAAGATTTCGAGGATGAACCGCTTGAAAGATTTTGATGAACTTTGGTATGGAGTTAGCTTGAACACAGGCTACTTTAAAAAAAAAAACAAACCCTAAGAGTTGGAAAAGTGTATCGAAAGTATTTAGGTAACATAGTAGGAAGGTGTTTTTGAGCATTTTAGCAATCTGTCGGAATTTCTAGGTCAACGCGACTCTATTTTTAATTCTCTCGAGGAAAACCCAAATTTAGGCGCAGATGAGACCGGTAAAGTCTCCCGCAGGGCCTAGCTGCCCGGGGTTGAACGGCTAGTATCTACATACTGATGTTTTGTAATGGGTGAGTGGTAAAGAACCCAGGAAGTGGTTTAATCTTCGAAATTATATTATTCTTTGTACGATAAGCCTGGAAGCATCGCTCTGATTAGTCCGATGGAAACAAGCAAAACGGAACGCAATGACAGGCCCATTCAAGTCGAAAATTAGCCGTGTATAATTTAAGCCGCCAATCCCGGGATCGGACGACATGACATCGCTAGGGATGTGATTGCATTTTATCGATAAACTACAGGACAAACGCAACTTTTAGAGAAACTAGTTTATATATTAATTTATTTATTAAACTAACTACTGCACTGTTTAGGCTGTCAGAAACTCTAACTTATTTATGTACCTAATATGTAAATATGTACCAATTATTACATGCATATTAAGTCGGCGTGATTTTACAAATAACCAATGTATTTTTTATGCATAATAACACCAAAAAATAATCATAATAAATAATACGTTAATTTAATATCACTAAACACTAGTTTAGTTTATCCGAAGCGCAAAAGGATGAATAATAAATACATTTGCATAATTCCGCATACGTTAGTTTTCTTATTGCCTGGTTGTAAAAGTTGTCTACAAATTCATTGTACTTTTAAAACGAACGCCGTTTTGCCGTTTAGACAGTACCGAACTGGTTTGACCTAGTCCAAACTGGAATCCTGAATCGATATTAATTCATTTATTTCAAATTTATAATAACGACGCATAATTAGGCCATATAATTATTTTATCTGTAATCACAGGCAAAATCATTAGTGTAATCAAATATGACATCAAATATTAATATCAGTACTAATTATTTATTTGTTTTTTTTCGGTGATACATTTATATGGCCAATAATATGTAGACACTAACTATAAAAAAATACCTACTGTATTACGGATATCTTGAAGTATTTTTACCATTAGCAAATTACTTTGTACCCTGACAAAAAAAACCTGTATATAAATATAGTTAAAGCTAAACGTTTTGTTGCGAGTACAGTTCGATTCTGGTTAAAATTATATCTACGCAGAATCGAGCGAGTTTTGTACCCTTAGACTATTTGGTTACCATTACTATCCAGTACACATAAACAAACTGCTTTGTAAGCGCAACCGAACTGTTCGGTAGAGAAACAAAATGGCGTAATATGCGAGAGGTGTTTGCGAGTCTACTACCGATTGTTTGGTAGACTTAACAAAACAGTATTGTATGTAATGTGCATTAGACATTTTCATTTACTCTCTAGAAAAAATGTGTACGTTGAAGGAGCGAAGGTGCGCGAATAAAGAAGTTTAACTTCCGCCAATGCACTGCCGGCTGCAATTCACAATAACAATTCGCACAATTACGCTTCGCGCGTAATTGAAGACGAGAAGTGTGTTTGTCGTGGTTCGTTTCACGCCGAGTTTTTCCCGCAGCGATCGATTACGAGATCGCCATCTCTAGTGGACTCCGTGCATCCATGCTGGCGTCGTGCGCGTCCGCGGCCGCCGGCTATCATTGCAACGTGATGGCCATTAATTGAGATTTATGTGGTAATTATCATCGCGTACCCCCTCCCCCGCCCTCCACTTCGCCCCGCCCACGGCCGCCCCCCTCCACCCGCGCGGACCGCCCAACTCCCGCCCAATAAATATTTGTCAATCTGGAACACACGACGACACAAGCGAGCTGACATTTGCACGGGCGCTCACTATAATACCGAATACTGTGATTTGTTACTGTTACTTAGCGCAATGCAACGAATAATAAATAATTTAAATTAATTACTGAATATTTGACTTAAGTATCTGTCCTGATATAAATAATAGAAGAAGATACTCAATTATATTATTAATGAGTAAACATGGCAGTAAAAGCACTGCAAGTGTCTACCCCTAAAAAAAAACTAAAAATAATGAAATTTAGTAAACGGTTACCATTTTGATCATTTTCTTAATTAGGTAGATATATTTAAAGTTTCGCATACGTAGAACCCATCCTTAAGAAACTAACATTTATAATGTATATTTTTATAAACCATTTTCAAAAACTTTTATTTTATTAAAATTCATAAAATGCTTCTTATTCGCAGCGGAGCGAAGTATAGGTAGCTTCCATGGATCGCCTTCAATAGCGAAGAAGCCAGGATCAGGATCTCAATGATTTCATCATCGATTTTAGAATTTTAAAGTTTTAATCGTATCTACATGAAAAATATAGGTACTACGTCGCGACGGAGCTGGAATTTTAAAATAATAAAAAAGTTATGTTTAAAAATATTTTTTTACGGGAAACCCCATGTATTATTTATTTGATTTTTTTCATTCTAATATGCTGCTAATATGGGTGTCACCTTTGCTACTGTGTGTGCTAGGTTGAGCAATTTGATAGGATGAACCCTGGTCGCTTACATTCTAATAATGCACTTTAATCAATAGAATGCTTATGTATAAAATTCGGTCGATATGAATCAACCTGTGGACCGATAGGAAAGTCGGTATACAGGCAAAAAAAAGTTTTATTCTGAAGATGAGTAAGTCCTACCTGCGTTTCGGTGACGTTCAGCAGTTTGGCCATGTCGGACCTCTCGCTCGACGAAAGATACTTCTTCACCTCGAAGAGTTTCTCCAGCTCGAAGATCTGCCGACCGGTGAAGGTAGTGCGCGCTTTCTTCTTCTTGCGGGCGTCCGACTCGTTCTCCGGTGAGTCCTCGCTGGTGATGGAGCCTTCGGCGTCGCACGGCGACGGGACCTTCGTGGCCGGCGGAATGTCGGTGGACTTTTTCCTCTTCACTGACTTTGTCGGTTCTGCAAAATTAGTATATTTCTGTTTTGATTGTCGGCACTTATTCGACCATTATAATTTTGAGCAGTGGGGTCATACCAGTACTAAGGTAAATTTTGTTTGTGGTCGCGTAATTTAATTTATGTTTTAATTTCCAGTGCTTCGCTAAAATAAATACCTTAATTAAATTCTAATTGAAGTCCACCTTAAAATATAAATAAAAATAATATATCCTTTTCAATCAATGTACCGTCGTCACATTCTACCCGTCATTATAATGTTTTAAAATAGCTTCATGCCCACAAATTACGCTCTACATTCACCGATATTACGGCTGCGAAATTATTATAATGAAATTATTAACTGCTTCTATAAATTGACTTTCAATAAGTCGCAATTTAAAGTGTTTAGCAATAATTTATTGTGTAAAAAATAAACATAAATGATTAAAATATATATAAAGTATAAATTATTATTGTGTAAAAAATAAACAAAAAAGTTTTTCTAAATTACTGAATTAGATATGTAAATATAGATATAAAAATGGTATTGTAACATTTGTTAATAGTTTATTATTTGTTGATTGTTATTTTAGTAATATTTCTTAATACTTTTTATTAGTTGAAACCTATTTTTAGTTTTTCATAGGTTATTATCATATGTATTTTTTCTATGTTACTGTGTAAAACTAAAAGTTTTTCTAATAAAGATATTTAAAATAAATATATTTCCCTAACAAAATATTTTTATGAATATAGCTAACAAAAAATGATATATAAAAAAAAACATACATTGGATAAAAAAAATATTGCAAACAATGTTAGTCCTTTGCCAAAAATTAACGAATGAATGTTTTAAATGTATTAATATTATATCGATTTAATTAACTGTTACATCGTCATTTCATTCTTTGCTGTTGTCCGTTGTCTTAAATTATAATGGATTTATTTTTTTTGTAACTCTTTTGCGGTAAGCTGGTAACTGAAGTAGTCAGTAAGCTTGTTTCTAGTTCTAGTATCTAACTGACCAAAATATTATGTACACTTCTCATTTTTTAGTGTTAATCTTAATGAAAATAATATTAAAACTAACATTTTTATTGAGACTACTAAAACGTATTTAATACTTCCAATTAGGTATCAGGTGAAAAAAAAATAAGAAATTTTATTATTAGGTTTAAATCTTATACATAAATTATTTCAACATATAAATGCACTTTATTATTGTTGACTCAATATTAGGATATACCTTGTATTCCTAAAACTACGACAAAGTTTAGAATTGTAAAATAGGCTACAGTAATAAATTATCCCAAGCATACTAAGCTGTGTTCTAACTCCTAAAGATTTTGCTGTTTCGAATCGTTTATGAAGGATTTTTTATTTATGGTGGAGGCGACTAGAGAACCATGTCTACGCGCCATTACCTCCATATATGCAACGAAATGGGTCCAGAGCGAGATTCGTGACATTGAAGTTGTCCGGTTGACACCATATGCTGATGGACTGCTCTTATAAATACATAGTTCTGATATAGCTAATACTTTATAAATTAAAACAAAATATAATAATTCAAAAATAATTAAGTCCATTATCTCGACTCCTGATTAAAAAGAAAGTGGTATTAAAATATTATATAAATATCTATATTCCGACCTACTCTCATATTGCCCATCTGTATTATGATATTATGATATATGATATTATGGTATAAAACTATTATGAAATGAAAAAAGTAAATTTGCTAAGTCCGGCAACACCTCAACAGAGTTTTTTTTTATTTAAAGCGAGCTTGAATGCTTTGTTTGGGGCAGATTAGCAAGTCAAAGTTGACTGCATCGAGCCTCCTGAAAGCCCGCCCATCCGATTTAGGGTCGCCCAATGTTTCGGCGCGTGCACTGGTTGTTGACTAGGGCCTATATGTTTACGCTGACGGTCGAGTGTCTCCTTCACTAAGGTGAGTCACGTTCCGCAATTTTCCCACTGTGTGGTGTCACGTGGTTTGATGGAAACAGGCTATATTATACCATATTATTATTATTTAATCTATACATTTTTTATATTGTAGTATGGGTGTATTGAATTATAATCACCACACCGGGAGAGACTGTCGTAGTGCGAGCGAGAGGGGCTGTTCAGTTTGAACGTTTTTATTGCATTGAACAAGGTTTTCAAAAAAATACAACTACAACTAGTTAAGTTACATCAGTTATTCAAGGCAGGAAAATAAATAAAAACTATGTTTTACAAAATAGAAAATATACAAATAAATACTAAACATTTTAAAATATTAAAAAATAGCCTTCGAAATAAATCTACAACAATAAAACTAAGAACGCATACAATAATATTGTCATAGTAAACAATAAAAAAAAAACTATGAATCAAAACGTTGATGTCGTCGCAGACAATTTTTTTTTATGAAGTTGCATAAGGTGTGTTGGTTAGTTTTTTTGGTTTTAGATTAATTTTGAGATCAGTTTAATTATTTTGTTTTTTCTAAAAGAGTGCAGACACATAACGGAGTTATAGTTAAATCACGATACAATCGGGTCAATGTTACAATCCTTACAAAAAAAAGTGTAGGTAAGTGATTGTAATGTGATTTTAGTGAATAATAAAATAAAATAATATTTCTTCAATCGCGCTGACACAGGATATTGAGGTTTCCAGGAATCGTCCCGTGTGTACAATGTTATTTTTCAATATTTTTCGACCGGAAGGATTCAAAAGCTTATCATTTACGGTGAGAATTTTATATTCTGGAGTTTCGTTGGACTGCGGTTTCTTCCTAACCAACGAGCCGCGCGGATAACGAGCAGATAACGCGTTATCTAACGAAATTGATTGCGTATGTTTTCGACCTGTTCTAAAACATACGAATTTACATGATTCGGTTTTAATGGACTTCAAAAAATTAAGATACGACTCACTAACACAAAACTATATCTATGTAAATAGTATTTACTATATTAAATTTACTAAATTAAATCTGTTACGCATTATCGATCTTATACGCGGTGTTCCAAGACCATTCCCGATAAAACATCCAGTTAATTGGCCCTGTGATTTCTAGTATTATTTGTAAAGACGGTATACTAAAATTCATCATGGTTACCGAAAAAATAAATGTATACTTTACGAAAATATAGTAAAAGGATCATGTAATAATATCCTTTTAGTGAGCGCTCAGCTGTCGCCGTACGCCGTAACGTTGTTAAGGCCATTATCGTATCCATTTGAATTCGCGAGCTGACCGAATTTACACCATCTTTAAAAACATATAAATTTAGGGGAGGATTCTTTTTCAAATTTTCTTATATAATTTCTTACTCATAATAGGTTACCCAAACCCCCCTAAGGTCTTCGGGAATGGTCTTGGGACACTTTGTATATAGAATCGTCACTAAATTGCTAAGAGATCACTAGGTATACTAAAAAAAAATAACAAAAAAACTAAGAAAAATTACAATATTTTTACTAGCTAAGGATACTAAAAATAACCATATTATTAATATATTTCTTATAGATAGTAGACAAAAAAAAAAGAATCATCAAAACGTTGAAGTCGATGCAGATACACACCTTATGCAACTTCAGTGAACTGTCTCTAAGTAAGAAATTTGTTGTTGTTTCTTAGTTTTTTTGTTTTAAGATATATTTTGAAGTAGTCCATCATCTGTCCGTTGGATCTTTCAACTCGAAAAGTGCAAATGCGAAAGAGGTAAAATGATACTTTCAAAAAATAACCATAACCGTTTAGATCACATCGAAAGATTTTAGATCACCCTTCGTCTTACAAAGCTTTAAAATACAAGTCATATGACACACTTGCCCTGCGCATGGCAGCCCTGACATTAGTAGACATCATAATGACCCGTTTAATATTAGTATGTAGGTAGACATTAAAAATGTTGCAGTGGTCCCGAGACCTTTTTTAAAACATAGCCGAATAACAATTAGCGTTATAAAAATCAATGGATTTAACATATAAGGACACGCCCGCATTCAAAAGACAATATATTATATATGTAGGTACCTATGTAATATTGTCATCTTATACAAAATAGAGTTTTCGTGGAATGAGCGACGGTGCGTCTCGATTGGTGACAAGCTCATAAATTCAGAAGCATAAAAGCAAAATCGATAAAACTGAAACGCAAACACACAAAAAGCCAAGAGTCGTTAGGCCCATCTGTCAGAGAGCCAACAACATAATTATTAAACTTTAATTTAATTAAAACCCACACCACTTATGTACATCCACGCTCACGCTATATGGGGTGGGGTGTGTCACAATAACGAGGAGTGGATTGTGGTTCGAAATACGCATAAATATATGTTTTTCATTAAAGGTTTTTTTTCGTCTTTTATATATTTTCACTAAAGCAAATAATAAAGTGACATTGCAGAATCGATATAATGATTTTTTTTTTAAAGACTTCAAAATTAGACCATTTAAAAAGAAGTTGGTTTTTGACCCTCTTCGATGTTTTTAATAATTCTTTTACATTCTGTATCCATACTAATAATAAAAATACGTCTGCTTGGCTCCACCGATTTTGATGATATTGGGTGTAGAGATGGCTTAAACCTGGACATAGGCTACTTTTGTTATACAAAAAAAAAAACGCCCTCCAAAAGAATGAAATATGAAAGTTTTTTTGGTGTGTTTGAAAGTTCTCGTAATTTCTAGACCTATTTTAAGTTCTCCTGAGTGCTGCAGGCACAAGTTGTCGGGCACCGGAGGTGCGTTAACCTAGGCTGAACAGCTAGCAGGTTATAAAATGATAAAACTTGATCACACTGAGGGTGGATTCTCTTTATTATTCCGATGGAAAAAATATTAAACATTAAATATTTTTTTTACATACTTAGTGGTTCGAATTATGAACGCACAAAGATAATGCCTAGAACAAATTCCTAGACAAATGTAGGTACATTGGACATGCCATTCTTAGCAACACTAGCTGTTACACGCAATCAAAATCGAAGTGAATACTTCTTAACACGGAAGTACCTACATACTCTTCGCTTTTCCATTATAATAGATCTTCAATATAAATGGTACTAAATGATAATGATAGAAAACTCGAACTTGACATTACGTTCGAGCGTTTGTATGTAAGATCAAGCTGATATGAATTGTAAGCTACTTTACGACATTACCGGCTTACATTCATCGACCAGCATAAAATGAAGCAAGAAATTGCAAAATGGAATATTTTGAAGCAGGAAATTGCAATAAATATATTATTACATTAACAAAAATCTTGGTCTTAGGGATTATAAAAATTAAAGCACGTCGTGGTTATATCGCTAGTGGGAGACTAATGGAAATTATTCATCCGAACAATCATAACGAAACGTATAAAGGTATGTGGTATAAGCAGTGTGTAACAGTGTGTAAAAGAAAACCTCCGCCACCTCAAAATTTAAGAGTGAAATAGAAATAGGTTTATTATAAAACAAATTCACTGAACATATGAAAAATATATTTATTTATTTATTTTCGTTACCCGGCAGAAATTGTACACAATACGGGTAATGACAATATAAATTGAAGTATACAATCCTTAAACTAAGGTAGCCCATAGGACTAAAAGATAACAAGAGATTAAAAAAAACTTTAATAAATGAATTTAATAAAATACTATTTATTTTATTTCAGCGGCTCCTAAACTATGGGTTTCGCCATCATTTCTGTAGTAGTAGATAGATATCGCGGGCAATGAATCAAACGTCATATTAATGTGTCCTTTATCGTTTGAGGACTTAGAATCCAGTCGACGACCTGCCTATAAAATCAATATTCAATCTAATTTGTCAAAACCTTATTCCCAAAGTGTTTATGATGCCGTCAAGCAGATTAACAGAATGAGACATTTTAATTATTTTTAACCTAGGTGCTCAGGTGCTGAGGAGAACAAGGTAAAATGGCGTGGTCAATTCTGGCATTCCAACACTTTAGACAAACATATCTCTCAAAAGAATCTACACGACCACTATATTTCACTTTTGAGAAAAACCCTAATAAATATAAGCATCAAAACGTAGCAATCTGTTTGTCCCAATTGAACACATTTAATGAAAAATATGTTCAATTGGGATTTCCAAAATATATTTGAGATATTTTTTGTTATTTCATTGGTCAGCTTTAGCTTTGTGCATGGCTTTAGTGTCTAGATTCAAATTATAGTACCTACTTAACAATTAAATTAAGAGCTTTCTCGTATTTAATGTAAATCATACCTAATTAATAATAACTTATTAACCAAAAATTTCATTACCACACGTAAAAAAAATGCTTTAAAAGAATTATAATACACTTTCAGATTATCCCGAATTTTCGAATTATCCGGTCAACTTTTATATACAGCTTTATTTATTTTTACTGATGTCCTTTTAGGGGGTTGATCTATATCGACCACTAAACCGGTCTCACGAAAAAAAAAACCAAAATAATATTATTAGAAAAATTCGTTTTTCTTCGCCGATCTCGGACCATGCGTCCAACCGCCTTCTCAAAGATTTATTTTGTGTGTGTCCAACAGGAATAAATCGATAAAAGCAGTTTTGATTTTTATTTTTAAAAAGTGCAAAAGTTCAAAAAACCTAAGTGATATTTTCTAATAGACAATTTCATGGCAAATCAGATGACACCAGATTTGTAAACATCGGACGACTCATGCACTATGGATTTTACAGTAGACGGGTGAGTTCTTTAAATTTTCCTTAGAAATTAATCCTGTCTCAAGCGCTTTTGGCGCCAAAATTTTTGGCGGGAAAGTCATGCCTTTACGGGTTAAAACAATTACTTTAAAATTTCGAATTCGTTTTTCTCGTAATTGGGAATTATTATTTGCTCATTAATGTTTAATTATTGATCTGAATCAACCCCCTAAAAGGACATCAGTGAATATAAATACAACCTGTATACTCGTATATATCGGTCCAATAGAGGTGAGATACTCTCACTTTGTTGCAGTTGGTGTTTCGCGTGTAAGCCTAATAGGCAAATTTAAAATATCAGCATTTCCTCCCGACTATATACAAATTAATAAGTGTGCCGTCTTTTGCAAAAACAAATTTATTAGCATGTTGATTTACCACATATTTTTACACGTATACGACATATTTTTGATGTTGGCTCTATTTACGCTTTCAGAAACTATTTTCGATTAACAGGTTATTAGTGAAGAATAAGTATCTACTACATTTAATTTATTGTCGTAGATAAACCGATGGGTTATATGTTATCATATTTTAGCTATATGCTTATAGAACGACTACATTCCGATCCCGAGGCGTAAATTACATGCGTCATTGTGTTGGCCTATAATACGGTGGGAGTGGCTTGGTCTTTAGCCAAATTATGAAATAGTGAAAGACCATAGAGACATACAGAAATATCGTTTCTTTCTTAGTTCCCTCGTACCTATAATTCTAAATTGAATATAGCCTGTCTCTCTAAACACTATAATTATTATATAGAAAATGGTACACTTCTCCAGATATTAATGTATTGTGGCCACTCTAAAGAAAATTGAAGTACTGTTTATTATTTATTATAAAATATAACATAAAAGAAAGTCAAGAATAAAAATGTGAACTATTTTTTATTATTTTTTTCAAAACAGCACAAGTAAAACCACTTAGGTTGGAAAAATGCTCGTAAAATGTATCTCGAAATAATATTACAGAATTTAACCCGCTTTAATCAGCGCCATCTGTCATTGTGAATATAACGAGTCGTCGCAGTATATCCAATAATACCCCAATCGTAAAGAAGTATTAAATACGAACTTATAAAATTTATATACCTTTTTATACTCACACTACTTATTTTCTTACAAGGAGAGACGATAATAGGTACATTAAATAGTATAATATAATTGGCGACGAACGGATTTGAATATTGCCCTTCGCACGACTAGTGGCATTCTTAAAAAATATAATAAGTAACGACATGATTTTAATATTTCACACAGTAAAAATAAAAATGAAGGCTAAACATGAATAAAGAATTTTATGTGAACCGATTACAAACCATGTTTTAAGTATATATTTCTTTTACAAATTTTACAGGTTAGAGCGGTTTAGATAACCAATTTACAAGATATAAAACAATGGTCGTTTAAAACTAACAACGCAGTGTCAAAAAATACAAGAAAATATATGTAATCAGAATAAATATACGTATAAATTAATAAATAACATTAATATAGGCCAGTATCCGTATTTTGTATGTATCTACAGGATATCTAAAGTACGTTTTAATTAGAACTTATTATCTGTAGTAGCCGAAAAAATCATAAGTTTACAATCACCTTAATGTAATATTTCAAGATTCAAAAACAAACTGTTATTTTAGTATTGAAAACGTATTGCAACTGTGAGTTTTTCCAATTTTTAAAATTATACCGAATTTATTGATTGTTTAGGATTTTACTTAAACAAAGGTACCTCCACCTGTATCGGCACGAGGCCTGTCGCCAAGGAGCGTACTTACTTATGACGCCGAATAGATAATAAGCGAAGTAATATTTTAGCGGACCGGATAATTAAACCGGCATTTGTCAAGCCCTGAGCGCCCCGCGGGGGACGGATGGGAAGGCTCACAACCCCTGCCCCGAACACCACCCCGTCACCAACCCAAAAACGGGTCGGCTGTACCACTCCTACCAAGCGCTGTCTCAATGGAAACAGGGTTACCGCAAATTGACGTTACTTATTTTTAATACATGCCTACATTGCTATTATTGAAGTAATATGTAATAAATATATACTATGTTTTTACAGTGAAATATTAGTTACTCATTTGATAGCATAGATATATTATAACCGTATTTAGTTAGCAGAAGGGTAAACCTATTTTGCATTATTGTGAATATGAAACGTAGAAGTTCGACCCGGAAAAATGCGGCGACAAATTAACTTTTCTTTTAAATTTGGAGTGATCTATCAAATGATCGGGAATTGTTATATTATCAAAATATATTTTTAAAATATGTCATGAAAAGTGTTTGATCCACCGTTTTAATCATGTAATTTTTGAAATATTGAGTCGGAATTAGTAACTGAATCTTTTTCAAAAAAATTTACTTTCAGTTTTATATTTCATTTTGTCTTTTTATTGTTACCATGTGTTATGTTTTTTTTCTATTATCTATTTTTGTATATTATTTTTATTCCGTTATCGAGTAGAAATAATACACATTCTATAGGTAAATAAAGTTATGTTGAATGTGTACCTACAGGGTGGCATTTTTTAATTATCCCTGCCTATTTTTTGACTTTGAAAAAGAAAAGAAGAAGTAACATTTAAGGTATCGGACGCTAGGTTTTAATCCCTATTACATTACAATATTAAAACTTATGTTTATGTAAATTACCATAAAATATATGCGTAGTTCTACTTTACATTGTATTAAATGCAAAAAGAAATACGTATGAACTTGATAATAGCTTCCAAACCTCATATGTAAAGAACAAGAAATCTGATTAGGTAAATTAAATTAATTAATTTATTTAAGAACCAGGAAGAGCTCAGCATCAATAAGGTTTATTTTCATTTATGCTTTTAGATTACATAATAATAAATGTTTTCGTTACGTTTATGCTTTAACGCGCGGAAAAATGGCGTCGGTATACAATAACTTTTCAATGAGCCTACCTTAGTACTGTTGGTGATGTTATGTAAGAATTTAAGCATAAAGCATTAACACGCGGAAAAATGGCGTCGGTATACAATAACTTTTCAATGAGCCTACCTTAGTACTGTTGGTGATGTTATGTAAGAATTTAAGCTGCTTATGTATATTTTGTTCAAATAAATAATAAATCAACTTAATTTATAATTATTCACCTCAATTAATTTAAATAAAAACTTAGGTACTTATTCTATTTAAATTTTGAAATGGTGAAATATTTTCTGAAATTTTCAGAAAAAACTATAGTACTTATTATAGTTAGGGCGGTACTCTTAAGTCAATGGGTAAAACAATGTATTTAATGTTTGCGGCAACCCTAATCGAAAACAGTTCAACATCGTTGATATCACAATTTAGCTACTTAACAGCTCACAAAGAAACGGCAACCTGAACCGAATGGATGGGGAAACCTCGTTGGCGGTGTGGGGTTGGAGGGGGGAGGGGTGGTGACGCATTCTGAGAAAGGTTACTATAAGGGAGGGGGTGGAAAGTAGATCGAGACAGCGAATAAACGGAAGGAGATGATCAGAGCGGTGATTCAGCATCAACAGATCGCACGTTCCGGCTGTGTGTAATTTTTCAGTCGTTATTTTTCGACACCATGCACCTTCCGCGACCTCACATAATAGGCAAGTTATTTTTTTACTACAAGTTACCGTTTTGTAACAAATAACTTATTAACGAACTTGGTCGTAATGTCGCAAGTAACCGAGTTAGGTTAAAAAGTGCTGGGCTTCACACGTGCATTTTTGCATGCCTACATACTTCTACTAAGACTTTATTAATGCAAGTATAACCTGCTTTTTAAATGTTGCCTATCTTGACACTAGTGAAGTTGTTACAGACAAAATATTTGATCGCCTATATTAAGCACTCATTTTGTTCAAATGTCGACTGGTCATTTCGTTTCTTTGTTAAGTTTCTTATGGACATTATAATAAACATAATTTTTATAAAACAGGGTACATAATTTAGGGCACAAATAAAACTGAAGAGTATGAATATTATAAAACCTTATATGATACATAGCACTGATATTAATTGTAAATTATTTTATTTACAATTTAAAAGGTACAAACATCAACATATTACACGTATTTTGTATTATCATATCGCGTGTGTTTCTAAAGGGTAATCTTTTAATCATGGTTAAGTTGCGCCATTATAAATATCACCAGATATTTATTTGTTTGTAGTACATGTACATGTTATATCCTACACTTAATGTCTATAACATTAGTGTTTTATGTACAAACAATTATTTAGTAGCTAAAAAAAATAGATTTTATGTAATAATAAAGACACGAAAGCCTTGACGAAAGAAGCAGAAATACCAGAAGTGTAATGTAATAATCTTCGGAAATTCAATCACTAGATATCAGATTTGCCCTTCAAGCGAAATTCGTATCTATGTTATTATTGTCTTAGCGTGCTGTTCGCGAAACACGCATAGAAAAATATGGTTACTTTTGAAATATCTTCAACCACTCGGTCAGTTCATAATACAAACCAAATTGTCTTAAAATCGAGATGTTTGCTATGAATACAATCATCAAAGTAAACGCGGGCTCTAGAAGACCTCTTATCTGACCACTCACGTCTACTTCAATAGCGAACTTCCTTCAGTGAGATCAAAGGATGCATCGACTGATATCTTAACGCACTGCCGCCGACGTTACCACGTGTTTCAATGAAATGTATTACTCATGAAACCATTAAAAAACTTACCGAAAGTTATCTACTAATAATGGCCCCGCGAGCGGAATTAACGGCGCCTTCGATGACAGGACGACTAGCGCGTCTTGTGCATCTTTTAATTTCGACCGTAGAGTCGAAGGAAGTAAATCGGTGAAGGTTGGTCCCAATAGGTCAAAGTTTACAAATGTCGCGCCCCTCTTGGTAGCAACAGTTCTGAGGAGATAACTGTCCGTCTCCCCCCCCCCCCCCCCGTTTCCGTCACCCACCTTCAGCAGATGTCCTTCACCTTCCCAGTGAAATACATGAAGAAAGTTCGCAGAGTTGGAATAGCCAAAGATAGATCAAATACGTGGAAATTATAGAAAAACCGGTCAAACAGTCAAAATATCATTTCTGTGTAAACTACTATAAAACCACTATTAAGAGATGTTAAAGACCGTCGTCATACATTTTTTAAATATCATATAAATAAAAATCTGAATTGATTTTTCCTTGTTCTTTACAAATTGATGAATATGGGAGTTCCTCAAGGCTCAATACTCGGGCCATTATTGTTCATCATAAATACAAACGGTCTGAATACAACTCGATCAGAAATCATTCAGTTTGCAGATGACACCACCTGTGTGATTGTAGCAGATGAACTTGACGTTTTGTAATTTATATCAATCAGCTATATACGATTCAATAATGTAACTACTATTCTTGTAAATATTTTCTTTTATTTGCCCTATTGCAAAATGATTGCTATGCACGTATCAAACATACACTAAACATTAGGTAACGGCATATTTATTTATATTTATATTAGACAGATAAGCAGATAGATGGAGAGGCTATAGACCAAAATGAGAGATTCGCCTCCCATATTAGGCTTTGCTCAACTAAGTCTAACTTTCCTGTACTACTCAGGAGAAATCGTGGTGATTTATAATGATAGGCCATAAAAAATAAAATAGGAAACATACAAATACGAATCTTCAAACATAAAGTATTGAGGAATTGGCAAAAATCGAAATAAAATTCCCTTTTCATGTTAAAAACAAAACTCTGCTTGAACCTAGTTAGGTAAATTAAATTATTTATAAATTGACAACGGTAACGACAGGAACATAAACCAAACTAACCAAATTAGAAAAACTAAAATTAGTTAAATAAAAGATGCTCATGGCATGGATGTTACTTCAATTTTCAGAGGCATACATAGGACTCAAATCATATTTTGTTGGGTGTAAAAAAGTTTTTTGTAATAATTTGCATTATATTTTAGCTCGTAGCCGAAAGATTTGTACTTGACTGCTATAAGTGGATAAAAAAAATGTAGAGTCAAAACCAAATAATAAAACACACCTGAAAGCAAAATATAGTAGCACCGGGGTGGCGAAAGTGGTAATGTAGTTAATGCTGTTAAGAGAAATGTATTTACAGGTGAAATGAATTCGATACGCCAATTGGTGAATTCCTATGGACAAAACAATGGACAAATTGATTTCCCGGCGCCGCGCTCCACTTGAGAACGGTGAAAGTTCATGACGTCATCATCCAGCAGCATTAAGTTGGTCTCCTGGGAGTAAAGGATAGTGGCAGACAATCTATAGATTTATTTCATGATTTTAAACAAAGGCATAACCTGATGTTATTACTAAACAGCAATAGAAAATATGTTCAATAATATACGATAATAAACGATGGCTATACTTTGTTCGGGCAGAAATAAAGATTTTAATCTTTTTAACTGCCCGCAGCAGCGGCTAGTCTGATGTTCAATAATATATTTAGTAATTAGTGTATGTTTTTATAAATTCATATTTAAATTAAGTAAATAATAAATTATAAACATAATGTGTAATATACTCATTGTAAGAATGGTTTTTTATATACTAAATATTAGCATGTAAATTATGGATATATTTTAAAACACTTGTATTGTGTAATTAATTATTACATAGTTACTGTTCATAAGGGTGGGGTTTTCGTAACGTACTATCGAAATAAAAAACTACTACCTCCATTGCATATATTTCTATTTCAGTAAATTACCAACATTTTTAGTATTGTGGTTACACCAGCGATAAATGAGTTATAATAAGAAATAAGTTCTTTAGTTTAATATAATTACCCCAGTCTTTAGTACAGACGATAGTCCTAGTTGGCAGGAAACATAGTAAAGTACGCATTCGCACAATTGCTTGTACGAATTTATTGTTCCATTGATCTTAATTGCTATATTGTATTGTCAAAATGATTGTGAACCTAAATAAATAAAATAAAAATTAAGGGACGCTGTCAGCACACCTATTAAGACGGTTATACAATGTCAGCAGGTGACTATACTCGTAAAAGAAGAAACAAGGTATGTTCATTGATTCCAGTAATTATTTAATCCTATTTTACATAATACATCTTAAAATGTATTTTAAGAAGTATAAACGAATTAAGCAGATGTGAAATTAGTAGGGGAGAGGTTAAGATGACAATCTCCATATTCAACGATTGAACTGACTTATCAATCGATGCCAGATAATAAGATACAGATACTGTAAAAAAATATTTAAAAAATCCCTCTCGACAATCCCATTCATTTTTTGAGTATTGAAATAAAACATACTAGGTATGTATAACTGCAAAATATTATCTTTTAGTTTTTTTTTGTAAAAAAATAAAACGTTGCTTGTTCAAATTTATTTTAATTAAGCAATAAATTTTGCACTCAGTAACATAAATTTTACACTTAGTAACTAAACGAAATTAATATGGGACTACCCCTGAGAATATGAAACACCCACGCGTATGCATTAGCATTGTGTGTTAACGCGATAATCGTATAACCAAGGTTAAGTTATATATAACTATATATAAGTTGTATAAACGTATACGCGATTCTAAAATAGCCTATTACTTAAACGGCTACAAAATAACTGCGTGCTTTGTAGCTGAACTCGTCGCCGTACTTCATTATCATGGTTTCACCTGCAACGATATTTCCGTATCACTGAAGCTGGAGTCTGGCCGGACAGGGTATCAAAATAGTTACCTGAATGCACCGCACCATACGGTGTCCATCTATGTAACTTGTGGAATGTGCAATTCAGTTAATCGGCAATAAATGGTAATTAATAACAGGCAAACTTTGACTTTGTTGAACGCGATTCTGAAGCTATGGCTGTGAATGGACGTGCTTTCGTAACCGCGGTGAGTCTAGAATAATAGGGTGATTTAAATTGTGTCGCCTTATAACTCGAATGTCTAGTATACATATATTTTTATTGATACACCTGAGCTACTACGGAGTAATGAAGGGCATATACAACGACATATATTTTATCGAATTGAAAAAAATCTTCCTTTATTTGAAGCTGTCAGTGACAGTGATGAGAACATAAGACATTGTCAAAAGATTTCCTAAGTTACTACTAGACTAATAAATAATATGTATTCTCGAAACCCGAAAGCGCATACTTCGTCAAGGCAGACTCAGCGAAAACGGAGCATTGCAATATCGTATTACAAGCGTAGCCGATGCTGTCCAAGAAAATGTGAGAGTGGTGTGAGGATGGGATGGTGGGGGATGGAGGGGCTGAGGGCCACCTCCACCCAGAAATGCATGTGACGCCGCGCCCGCCAGCGCTCCTTATTTGCATAGAACAAGCGAAATGATAAAGGGACGTCGTCGACTGCCGCTGGGAGAACCGACCTACGCGTCTAACATAGTGTGGAAATGGAGAAGATATCCGTTGAGTTAGAACTCACCGGATATCTTCGGAGTTAGGGGTAAAATTAGGTGAAACGAAGGTTTGTTGGCTCTTGGTGTTTTGTACTTTTCAATTTTTGAATGGGCATGTCACTGATAAAAAAAACATGTGTGTATATAAACCGTGTTCCAAGACCATTGCCGATAAAAAAAAAGCCTATTGGCCCTGCGATTTCAAACATGATTTGGTTTGACCTCATATCCAAAATTCATCATGGTTTCCAAGTAAAAAAAATGTGACTTTACGTGATAATCTGAAATCGCTTTCGTCGGGTCATTTACCGGACTTGGCATGCAATAAAAAGTGGTCTAGGGACATCTTGCACATGTCAAAAAAAAAAAAACGAACGGATAAAAGGTGCCAAAGTAGTGGAATAATAGCTTCCTATACTAGATAGTACAAAGTATATTACCTTTATATACAGAACTGGATTATTAATTATTGTTATTTTCAATATAGTTTTGCTATCGTAACAATTTTAATGCTTGTATTAGTATCAATGTTACTTACTAAAGACTGCCTTCTTTAGTACAGACAATAGTCTAGCAATAGCTAGTACGAATTTGCTCTAACATTATTCAGTCATTGTTGTCAGAATTTATTGTGAACTTGTATACCTACCTCATAAAACACAGCATAAGTACCCGGAGGGCCTATTAATACACATGAGCTGGCAAATCACGTCGTTCTTTCATTCAATTTAATTGAAGCGAATTCGTGACATTCCCTCCGTCCGCGGCCACTTCACTCCCGACTACCCTCCCGCTTAGTCGCTAAATGGGCCCGAGCTACCCCCTTCAGAAAAAAACTTTGATGATTTTTCGCTTTAGAGGGCGACTAGCAAAGCGCGGGTTGCCAACATGAAAAACGCAACATTACAATTGCTAAACTCGTACATCCCCACTAATGTATTAATTTATATAAATAATTAAAATTTACAATTGTCAGAATATTGCAATTGCACTCTATCTTCGATTTTTCTAAAACTAGGACATACTGCCTTATAAATGCACCATAGAGACCATATTATGAACGATTCAAACCTGTTTCTGACGAAAAGAATCTTTGCACGATGAACGGTAAGGTGTAAACTCATTGACGGGCATAACGGCTCTTATAACACTAACCGCGGCCTACCATTCTGTATTAATAGCATTTAGTTGCTTTTTAAAAAATAAAAAACATATTTTCTGAAAACTTTTAAATGTTATCATTTTCATATTTGAAAACTAATACAAAAATCTCCAATTTTAGGCAAAATTTGTTATTTTATTTCTTAGTTGTTATACCATGTATCTGAAATCACTTAGGTAAATCCGTCCTTCACATTATTCTCATCATAAAACTATATTTATTTTACATGTGACGTTTCTGGTTTCAGAAGCAGTTGTCTTCAAAAAATGCTATTTCAAAAACACGATGGTTTTGTTTTTTTTTTATATTTTTTACATAATGTTTAAAATAAATCCCTAGTTAATTCCCTAGAATAAAAATTATCTTTAATGTAACTAACTAGATTACTTATATATCTTGAGGATATATCTCCTAACGTCTTTGAAAACCTGTAAAATTCCGATTTTTGTAGCATTCAGGTATGTAGGTAGCGTAATCAATGTCGAGGAAAGAGGTACCATGTTTACCTAACTTGATGTAAATATCTGTGTTAAGGTAAACTTTTACTTCTTTAATCGCCGTGCATAGAATAATAAATACAATTACTTTACGATACGATACGATACGATTACTTTTTTTTTGATTTATTTTTTATAATTATTGAAATTGTAGTCATATCGTTATTGGATACAATTTTAATAATTGTAAATAAGAACGTTACGTTAATAACAATTATTTATAAATATAAAAATATTACAGAATGAGAACTATGACGATGTCCATACAGGAAATGATCATCATTTTCGAATGTTTTTTATTATCAAAGTTCGTTACGCAAATTTTGCATGACGCAGTTCTGATGAAACAAAGCTCCCCCAATAAGAAAGATATAAACTATTAATATTTTAATATTTAAGAACTAGCTCCGGTGATATTAGTTGGACTATAATATATTACAACTAGCCTTACCTAACATGACTACCGCCTGTTCAAAGATATATTAAATTTGCTCTTTGATAAATATGCGTGATAATTATGATATAACTTTACTTAAATATTGTATAAAATTAGGTTATATTATTTAATAGCCAATAAAGGCAATCGATACACGGTACATTAAAATTTCAATAAAACATAAATAGGTAGGTATTCAAAAATAGAGTTCTTCAGAGATTCCCGAAGACTTAAAGGGATACTTATGACGTAAAGTTTACATTTTTTTTACTCTGAAACTATGATGACTATGTCGTCTTTCCAAATCATGTTTGAAATATCAGGGCCCATTAGCTGGATTTTTTTTTTATCGGGATTGGTCTCGGGACAGCCTGTACATATTTAAATCTCTATGTTTAATCTTGGTACCGATACATTTATTCATACATACCTAATCTGTGCCATGTAACAAAAATATATAATTTTAAGAATTCAGAGACACGATTGCATTGTATATTAATTCGGGCATCTCGAGACATTTTGAAATCGGCGTTTTCGGTTTGGGTATTTCCCAAAATAGAACCTTATCTTATCAAATCTGCTATAATTTCTAAGCATCTAATAGTAATATAACATTAACACAATAAAAAAATATGAATATATATGTATACATATATTTATTTAATTGTATAATTGAGTTGTAATGGTATTTGCCTTTATTTGTTGATTGTTTTTTAATAACGGCAAATCGTCTGAAAAGATTAATGACACAATCTTTGACAATATTGAAAAATATTGAAAAAGTTTTTAATTATTTGATTAATATTGTCAAAGATTGTGTCATTTATCTTTTCAGGCGATTTGCCGTTATTAAAAAACAATAATCAAATATATATATATTTGTGTTTTATGTTTATATGTATAAGAATATGTGTACATATGTATATACTAGAGCACCTCCAAATAAAATACTGAGTGCCTCGAATATTTATCACTTCGATACAGGCATTACGCCTAGTGAAGTAATTATAATCCAATATGCCTGAACCTCTTTTCTATAGCTAATTATATTTAAGACCTTGAAATTTATATTAAAAAAAAAGGGGAATTATGTATGTACTTGGTTCGTACTGTATTGTTATATGGATAAATAAATAAACTTAACAATCTTAAAAGCTTTCAGAAACACGATCCAAATGGTTGTCGACCGCTGCCGTCAAACGGAGCGCAACTTTTAATTCACCGCGTTTCTTCCTATATTAACGTTTCAAATTATGTGAAGGGAAGAAGGAGAGAAACAAGATGAATGGCCAGCATTCGTCTCTCGCTGACAAATATATTATGCGACGTTGACAATTATCCCATTATTGATTTCTGGAGGGCCGAGGGACGCGGCGCGGCGCGGAGGGACGCGGACGGGATCTGAATAAAAATGGGAGTGATATGGAAGGAATACAAAATGTGCTTGATGTATGAGCGACGCGACGGACGAACGTGTGTTGTATGCTCAGTAACGTTAGGGGCGCTTTTCCTTTGTTCTTTTTATATTACAATAAAATAAAACAATTGACTTCTGCCGCCATTTGTTTTAAATGTAGAAATATTTTTGTTTATGGTGATGAATATAATAAATGATTGATTGCCTAATATTTATTTATTTATTTAACAGGTTCCCCATGTACAAATTATAATTAAAGTAAAAACAAATTAAACTACCAAAACAGAAACAAACAACATCAAAAACAATAACAATAAAATAAACAAAAATATAACTAGAACTAATCATGAAACATACTATGAATATGAAAAAACGAAAAACAATAACAAATAAATTATACACGTTGATCTCACCAAGTTGTACAGAAAACAGATTTTTAACATATTACACACGATTAACACACACACACGATTGTATCAAACTCCGCAGAAATAAAATTTAATAATTCGATTGCTCTTCCAAACACGCTTATCGCCTAAATAGCGTGTGCTTTCGTGATTTAGTAAAACGATCCAGAACATAGAAACCAATCTCCCCGAGTATTATGAGATTCTCGAAGAATCTGCGAATAACTTCAAAAAATAAAACAATGCATGGATTTGTCGCCTTAACTCGAGTGTGTTAAAGCCTAACATCCCTAGTATAAAAAATCTACGAACTCGCATATCGATTCATAAGATGTCACATCTGCAAATTTTTAAAGTTTTTTTTTTTTATAATTGAGTAATTTCTATAACTATGTGAGGTTACCAGTCGAGTAGCGTATCATATTCCAAATTTCGAAGATTTTATTTTTTTCAAAATTGAGAATTGAAAACATTTACTCGAAATACTTTAAACTATTCTTGTAACATTGAGTAATTTTATCAAATATGTTTAATATACTAGTATTTATAATGCATTGTTGAATTTTCAACGTTTTTTCTTTCTTCGCTTCCTTTTTGCACATTATTCACTAATTCAGTTTACCTTTAACTTTGTGGAACAACTAATGTTATGTAACCAACATTATGAAATCAAAGTAATTTAATTCTAGTGCGAAATATTTATACTGTAAAAACAAACGTGATTTAAAAGTTCGGACTTATATAGTCAGGTGCAAACACTATAAGACTACACTGCAAAAAAATACAAGAATGGATATGCCTCTAATGATGCCTGTAGGGACTGTAAGACTTCAGGTTCCGGTTAAATAATTTACTACAACTAAACAATGTATAGAAGCACTTAAAACTATATGATAGTTACAGGGTTATATTTAAACCAGCCACTGTTGCGGACAGTTTTAACGATTAATATAGCTATGTCTACCCGAAAAAAAGATTGGCCATCGTTTATTCTTTACTTAAAAGAAAACAAAGCACAAATCTTATAACTATTAATAGTAATTAAACATTCTTAGTTTATACATAATAAATTATATTTTATGTTAAACAATTGAAAATCTTAAATCTAAAAGACAGACGGATAATACTACAGCCTGATAGACAAACCCTATATTTGAAGACGTGGCTAATAAAAAAACGTGTCCTGGAGAAAAATACCCCCAGAAGGTATAAGCACAAAAAAAACACTATATGAGATGGGCATCACTCACCCACTAACTCCGTGGGTTCACTGGAATCATAGCCATACTTATTTCAATTTCAAACGCCATTATGTTATTCAAAAATACGCATTCCTATTTTATATATCCTATATCCTATTTTATATTTCGATATTCTATCGCAGTGTTGAGTTGTATCACAGATGTTATTAATCGACTAAATAATATTAAAGTAAAACTGACTAACAGATGTTTTTATGTACACATATTGATAAATGAAAATATGTTTTTAGTATATTAAATATTTTCGATAGAATATTAGTGAATAGAGGGTATAGAAAGGGAAAGGGGGTGATACAATTGGCTCATGAATTGATCACAATGACTTTTAATATAAAACGAGCGAATTACCGAAAAAATGACCACCTAGGTTAAAAACAATGAAATTGAAGGTAATTTTAGAGTAGTAACTGTAAACGTCTTATAGTGTGTGAGAATTTTTAAACCAAATAAAAAGAACAAAGTTCACTGAAATATTTTTTAAATAAAAAATGTTTGGTAGGCACTTAGCACTTCTCTTCCCCCACCTTACCAGTCGAGCTAATCTTGTTCACAGTATAAAAAGCTAACAGTTTCTTAATTATTCTTTTTCCTCTTGTAAAAAAAAGAAACAAAAATCTATTTAAATACATAGCAATGACATGTACGAAAGTTTTACTTATGGATTACCGACTGCTGATAAAAATTCATCAAGCAGCATTCGTATGGAATTCGGTATGCACATATTTATTGGTACCTTATATTTTTGTGCGAGGGAACATAATATATGAGAATACTTAATGAACCCCTACGTAATCAAAGCTATATATAATGTTCTTTAAATGTCGTGCTTCAAAATGTTGCTTAATTTTATTATAAAACATTATATTCATTTATTTATTTATAAGGTTACACATTTCATTCATAAAAAAACGAAAAACAATAACAATTAAAATTTACCACAGGCGAACAATAACAAATAAATAATTCACGCTGGTCTCACCGAGTTGTAAAGAGAACAGATTTTTATCCTATTGAGCGAACACTTGATTATATCAATCTCCGCGGAAATCAAATTTATTAATTTGATTGCTCTCCCAAACGTGTGCTTTCGTGATAGAGTCAAACAATCAAGAACATAGAAACAAATCTCCCCGAGTACTATGAGATTCTCGATGAATCTGAGAATAACTTTAAAAAATAGAACACTTGCCGCCTAAACTCGAGTGTGTTAAAGCCTAACATCCCTAATACAAATGCTAATTGGATACGTTTTGGGAAAAATTACAGGATTATATCCATACCTACAGAGATAAAGGTATCTTAGGTCTGAATAACCTCCATAATTTACAGTAAGTAATTTCATCACAAAGGTGCAATATATAATATAGATTCATATAATATATAATATAGATTATATATTATATATAATATATATTCAATATATAATATAATATAGATTCAGCGATTGAAATTAACGAAGTTTCTTTGATAAATTTCATGTTAGTCTTAAACTATACATTTTTTGATAAGGTAATTATTAAAGTTATATTTAGTTATTCATTTTTATTTAGTTCAAGATCGCGGTAAATAATTGAACTAATAATGATGTCTAAGAACCAACTGAGTTTTAATTGTTTAGTTTTTTTTATCCTTTGACCTAGATCATGTACAATTATTTTGGGTCCTACTCAACTTAGCTAAATGTGCTTGTACTAGAGTCAGGGGCGATGGTGGTAATGAAGGGTTAAAAATGTTATGACTGAGTGCGGATTCGAACCCGCGACCTCCGTGCTAATAAATACAAATTGATAAATAAATTTAAATTATAAACAATCACGTGAGATGGCTCTTTTGGATTTTTTTTCTTTAGATTGTCCCGTCGCTGTCCGATGTTCGACGGGGTTTTCGAAGGAAAACGCAGGACCGAACTGCTATTACAACTTGCGATGATGCTGGTGGCCCGCGGCCGTCCGTGGTCCGGCTCCGGATCTGGATAACGTTAAACGCCGCTCATTGTTTTCTCAATGAGATTATTAGCCAGTTAAGGGACGCGCCGAAGCAGGCCTCGTTAAGGTAATTTCTTACTTCGGATAACCGATGAGAATAGGTAAGTGAGGAATACAAACTTAAGAGTTTTTTATCGAAATTAAGAAATATACAAAACTATTACTCCTCAATTTAACTCATTTCGTACACTGTACTTTAGGGAATCAAACAAACAAAGCACACTGCTCATCTTGCCTTGCCTGCATGCGAATTATAAACTCCATAAGCATTAAGAAGCCACCAGTCCCTAAAACGTGTTTTGTAACGTATTTTGGTGCATTTTGTTGAAGTTATTCCCAACAAATGGCTAAAACTAAAAATACCACAATATTCTACATATATTAATTTAGTCCTTTGCTTAAAAAAAACGAAATACACCTTATTATAGTAATGAAAATAAATAAATAAGAAAGTTTTGTTTTTTTCTTGCAACGATTTTCTTTTAAGTTGTGTAAGTGACGCGAACCTAATTTTTCTTTCTAAAGATAGACAATATAATAATCTAGGCCATTACATAAAAAAAAACACTTTTTTTAAATGATAATAATTATTTAAATACAAAAAACATGTTTCATCGATTCCAAATGTAACGAATTCGCGGTCGGCGAGTATATCCGTCTCTTTTCTACACGTCAATGTTCGAATAAAGCCTACTCTTTCTAATCTCAAGGACAAATGCGTCCCGGGGCGCCTTAAACGGCGTTAGGTGATATTAGTTTATTAATATTATTACATCATTAACATTTTACATGGATGAAATTTATACATTTTTTTTCGACATTCTCAGAACCATACGCCCAAATATTTTATTTCGTAAGTAAACATTCGCCCTTTCTGTGTTCTACAGTATATTACGCCCTTTTTGTCGAATGTGCTCGATTATGATAGGAAATTTCTCATGGGTGTTTTTTTATTCGTTCCAGTAAGTTACGCCTAGTGTAAGGTACGCTTGGTGTAAGGTACGCTTAGTGTAAGGTACGCTATGTGTAAGGTACGCTTAGTATAAGGTACGCTTAGTGTAAGATAGTTAAGATTTAGTTACGCCTAGTGTGAAAGGTAGCAATAAATCAAAATGTATGTATTTATGTTTTTTTTTTTAGATTATTATTTTGTAATCGGCTCTAATATGTAAGATCCGAGAACTAATATGTAAGATCTCAACCACGAAACGAGCCCGCGACACTAATTGCATAGAATATAGCCTCATCTGCAGCATGCTTGAGCCGGAGGCACAAGGAGACCGCGAGTCCCTTCCCGCCGAAATATAATTATCATGAACAAACAGCCCACCTTTTCGACAAGGCCGAGATTATCCGCCCGCCCTCCGATCGACGTGCCGTACCCAAGTACCTATCTATAGCTGACGTCACAGAAATGTGCCTCTCGAACTCCAACTAGGTGTGAGCGAGAGCGAGGTGTATCTACGATCTTATACAGTGTGTAATAGAACGATTTAGCCACAATAAGGGGGGTAAATTGGAAGTACAAAATAATAGTTTTCGTTTTTGTTTTATACAACATTGTTGTGGACCGTCAGCTATTATCGCATGTACATAAATTGTAGATTGTTATATAGTATACGTAATTAATATAACGGGATACAAAATTATTATTCTAATTTTATTTTGCTAATCCCAAAGAGTTGAAAATGTTATGAATGTTACTAACTATAATGAGGGGATTCGAAGCCACCACCACTAGGTCAATAGCCAAACGCCCTAACGAGAAAAAAATAAAGCATAATACATACACAAAGAACTATAAAATATGCTAAAGTATATTGACTTGAAATTTCGCTTTCAATTAATATAGATTTTTTACTTAGAAAATTTATTTCAACTATACGGGTGTACTTAAATTCACTGATGTCCTTCTAATGGTTTAATCTAGGTAAATCGACAACTAAAGCGGTCTCATGAAAATAATTAAGTATAAGTAAAGTTTAGTACTTAAGTTAATTTAAGTAAAGTTTGTTTTTTTTTCTAAGTACTTTGCGATCCGCGCCCTTAAAACGATTTCTGTTAAATATGGATTTCATAATGGGTAACATTTTTTGCAGTTTAATGTTTGATTTTTGATATAGATCAACCCCCTAAAAGAACGCCAGTGAATTTTAATACAACCTCTATACGTAATAATTAAGTATCCATTTCTCTACACCTACGACTATGACTAATGATTGATTGCCTAATATGTAACGAGAAGTGAATGTCAACGCGACGATCCAGCGAACTGAGAAACGCAGTTTCGCAGACCGAAACACGTATTTTGGGCCGAAACCGATGCTTCGGTCGGACAATAATAGCATAGCACACAATACAATTCGACGATTGGTCAGTGTATCGCCTCGTAGGGAACAGAGTACGCAATAATGAGACAATTGAAACAAATCAAGTGATTATTCACTTAGCGGAAATTGACTCAGCACCGAGAGAAACCGTTCATCTCGATGCTTGCTTATGGGTTCTTCTTATGCCCGAAAGACTTTGCATGATTATGAATTTGCATCTTCGATGTGGTCTCCAAAATATGTTTTTAATTCTAATCGTATTAAGAGGATTCTACAGTTGATTACAGTATCGCATGAAAAAGTATTTAAAGAAACGTTCCAAATAAAAACACATTCCTGTAAGACGACTGCGCTGGTGCACTATGTTGAATTAAATTGTCGTAAGGTTGAACTTACAATTTGACTATAGAGAATTAATTTTAGGATGTATCAGACTTTTATTATAAATAATACTAGTATTGCACCGTGAAGAACTCTATTTTCTACACTCTTTAACAAATTTATGCACATGGTCATACCATTTTTAACGCTTCATTACCACCATATCCCTTGACTCTAATACAGGCACATTTGGCCTAGTTTAGTAGGACCTAAAATAATTGTGTATGCCCTAGGTCATAGCAATTATTTATAAAAAAATCACAAAACATAGTGTTCTATTACACCGTTTAGCATGCGCCGTAACCTATGTAAAAGCCTAAAAGTATTGATGTTTAGAATTTCGAAATTATTTATTAATATTTTTATAGATTGAAATTTTTCAAATAAATTATAGGTCAAAATGTTCTAAATAAAATTAATACTAAAACGCACAAATAGTTGCATCGTTTGAGTGTAATGCAAGCTGATTTAAATACAACCCTTCAACGGTTTATAGCAAGCCTTCTACTCACACCTAGCTATTTGCGTGTTTTATGAAATACAGTCAAACTTGCATTAAAATAGTAAAGAGATGATTTAAAGCAATAATAAAAACGGTGAAAATGACTACGATGTTATAATGAATGAGAATGATTCGTGAAGTGAATAATTAAATGAAAATTTACAAGGAAATAACTTACGTTTAACGTAGATAAAGAGATACAGGTAACAATTTAAATCGATCAATAAGATTTATCTTCATCTTTATCTTTAACTTATTGACTTGTTAAGTCCGTGATTTTCTGTAATAATTTACTTAATAAACTTGGTTAACCTCTAAAACAACGGGATGAAATCCCTTGCCTTCTGTTCTCCGCCGTTACTCAACAATATGATTAATGCTTTTCGTTGCGAACAATGAAGCATTTGTAGGTTTGCAGCCCGTATTCACGAGAGAACTCTCTATAATCTTGCTCCATCTAATAACAAAGGTATTCTTATGCACTTTAATATTACCCATTTATTTATTTTTTTTAAATGGTATTTTTATAAGGGAGCGTTTAGATGTAGACCACTTCCAAATGTTTATAACGCCTTCGGATTAAACCCAGAGTATGCGTTGCAGATTTTGATCCTTACGGTAGGTACAATACACATTGATTTGAAAAAAGGTTCACCGGACACCGGTTCTCAATCGGTACAAACAAGATACACTTCCATAATATAAAATTCAGTTCATACAAACCAGACGCATCCCTGAATTGGGTTGCCCATAAACATAACATAATATAAACAAGCATTTTTTTAATCTCTGATATGGATGAACCGATTTTAACGCGACTTTCATAATCAGAGGTTTTTCAGGGTTCCGTCAAAGGCCGTCCAAATGCTAAATGCGTCGGGAGGAATACTTCATATGATTTTGAAAATCTCTCAGGGCGGCTTTGATGGTCGTCGAAGTCGCCTACAGAAAATAGGATGTTAGGCACGTAATGGTCCGAAGAACCTAGAGATGGGGAGAGAAGCGACCCATCCCGAGTGCCGCAGGTACGAGTTGTCGCGCGACGAAGGCGCCATCAAAACCACCCGCAGGGCCTAGCTGGGGCCTAACGAAGCCCGGGGTTGTATACCTAGTAATAACTAAAACTGCAGGATATTCATATCGATCTTTTTAGTTTGGTATCTGGTTAATAATTTTACCGCCAACTCATTTCGAAGTTAGACATCGAAAAACCAACACTTTTTTACTTTCGAAAATAGTTCTGATCGTGAGTAACTATTAATAAGGATTTATGTAAGGTAAGATGTAGCATTCATTAGCAAATAGTTCTAGGAAAAAAATAATTGGGTCCAACATTCTTCTTACTAAAAACTTGTTTGGTTATCAAAAGATGAACATTCCAACAAAGATGAGTGGCCTCAGTAAGCTGGGAGCTAATTGTAAACCAGGTAGGTTTAGTGATTACGGCCTTAAATAATGTTATATACATAAAGTGTAGTAAGTGCTATTATTGTAGAGCTGCGAGACGCGCGCTGTGCCAGCGCTCGCGCGCTTATAATGAAGATGCCATTATAAAAAAATAATAGAAGAACGGTATTGGGCGACCATTCATAACTTGTGGTGGGACATAATGGACTATTACTGACTATACTCGAGCACACACCTGAGTGAGACAGATATAGTCGTCGAACCTGCCAAAGTAATATTATCTTAAGGTTTGAGGCACTGCCTCGAAGGATCTCACGCTGATGCGCATTATTCAGGGATTGTTCGAGATATGTAAACAAATTTTACCTTTGTGGTAGTTTGATCTGATTGGTTTGAAATGACCGTCACCGAATTAAACCTCATATGAAACGAAAACATATATCAGATGATGGGTTGACTAATGCCTTTATGAAGCCGTGTTAAATATTTAGTGTTTGACAATACAAAAAATTAAGATTAAAATTAGAATTTAAAAATGTGTAAGTAAAAATTGTTACCTTTTCTAGACGTCTTGCTGAGATCATGAGGATGGACCTTCGGACGCAGCGCATTTGCTTCGCGATCCTGAATGCTACTGCGATGGCTGCTGACCGAGGAAGTTGGCGACAGGTCTCTGGACTTGCCGACGGACAGGTTGAGCGGTTGGTCGTAGCTGTAAATCGTGTCGTCGTCGACGTCGTTCGCGAAAGGCAAGTTCCTCTTTAAACTGTTAACGTCACTTTCGTAAAACCCTACGCGGGCAGTTCTCTGGTCAACTGCATCGCCGGCTGTCGTCACAGATAATGTCTGATTATTGGAAAAATTGTTTTGAAACACAGGTTTATTCTGAAGTCTTTCTGATAAAATTGACTGGTTGTTCGTAGCTACCTCGTTTTTAGGATTATTATGCCTGCGCCTCTGAGGTTCTTTTTCTACGCCAATTGTATGCGCCTTAGTTTTACTAGTATCCTTCTTTCGAACTTGCATCAACTGACTCGAACCGCACGTTTTAATCGGATCCTGTTTTGCGGCAGAGATTCTCACATTCCATTCGTCTTTCTGCGTCGATATTTCATTGAAATATGGACCATTCTGTCGGCCATTTTCGGAATTACCGAGTGAAATATTCTGTAGACCGTAAATTGCATTAGGACTATTTTGTAACCTTATCGGTGTAGGCGTTATCAGCTTTGAATGCTGATTTTCGATACCCAATATATCGTTGATTGAATGTGGGGTTGGCGCTTTTGGTGGTGGTGCATAGACGTGTGGATGCCAAGAAATTTCATTTATTTCTAAAGAGTTATCAAATGAATGGTTACTCTCATTGGGTATAGGTTTATATTTGTTACTGTCCACGCAGTACACGTCGTCATTATTTCTTAATGATCTTTTATGGCAATCCAAGTTTCTATCATCTTCTACAGTTTCTCTGTTGACGTAGTTAAAGTTATTAGCAAACGTTTTGTTATGACCGTATATTTCAATTGCGTTTTTATATTTAGTATCATTATATTCACTTTTCAAGAACTTCGATTCATTTAAGTCGACCTCTAATTTATTTTCAGTGTCACTATCGTCCATTGATTCACATATGGTATCATTAAAGTCAATTAAGGGTGATTTAATAAAATTTTCAATATTCGTACATTCAACGTCGCGCTCGCTTTTATGGGAAATAATCTTATTTGCACCGTCGATTGCGTGGAAATTTTCCATGAAAGTTTCGTTAAAATCACGTAAGCGTTCTTCTTTGACTTTGTTCTGACGGAACGCTGTGCTTTCTTCTCCGAAAATATTACTTTCTTTCAATCCTTCTCTAAGCAGTTTTGAATGTGGCGATATCACGATGTTGTTATTATCAGAATTAACTTTCATAAACGCCGAGGAGTACTCCATCCGATTGGGATTAGTTGAATAAATCATTTCGGACCGTTGCATTTTGTTCAAGGAGTCTATGAAGATATTGCAGCATTCATTTTGGAGTTTTGCTGTCGCTAATTTCCATATTAGAGTATTTTTTATAAAATGTCACAGACATCGATGCATTTAATAGATAACACGTTGCCGAAACACTGTCAAAGCAACATCAAAACTTTAATTGAAATTTGAAGCGTATTTTACTAAACCGCCAGCGGCCGTTCGTTGCTGGTTTCATTGCAAATCGGTCGGATGTAATCATTAATAATGGTTACCGCGCGAAGGCTTTTATTGATTCGTTTTGCGGTTGTGCAAACATATTCACCAGATTTCGAATGTTCGTTATAAATATGCTCAGTGTATTGGTGATTGATTGTATTGGTGTATTGGTGGTGGTGTGATTTGGCATGGTGTGGATTTAAGCGCCCCACGTGTACACACGAACTATGTCGAATAACATTATGCAACATACTTTTGTTAAACATTTTTCATCCCCTTGATAGATAATCTAGTGTAGTTAAATGAACTCAGCAATTGGACTAAAACTAAAACTATTTATAATATCACGCTTACTAGAGATACCCATGGTTATCTCTTTTACTGATAACATGTATAGTTATATATTCATTTATATGTTATATATATGATACATATACTTTTATATATTATAAATTATGTATATATATATATGTGTGTATTTATAATCGCTTATGTATTATATAAATATATATATACCTTTTATTATGCAAATGTTTACAAATTTGCAATATTTTTCTTATAGTTTATTTACGCGTGTAACTTTTTCAAAAGTTTTCCTTTCAGTTAATACCGAAATAATTTCAATTAACAAAAATCGACGGTCACTGCCTTCTTTGGTACAGACGGCGTCTAGTTAAGAAGGCAGGGAACATCAGTGCAGTAGGTGCCGGTCGCTTGTTGGTTACATTAATTGCCATTGAACTGTTACTACTGTTCTGTAATGTATGTATTTTGGTGTATAAGAATAAATAAATAAAAATATATTTTTATACTAGCTCTACTTGCGTCATTTGGCGCTTTGTATTTAGGACTTTCGTAGGCAGTTTTAGTTTTTACCTTAGTAATATAGGTACTATTATTTAGTAAATTTATATCATAATTACCGCTATCCTTTACCTAATTATTACAAACTTTACTAATCTACCTGCACTCTTTTTTTTTTTCAGTTTTAATTCCAATTTATAGTTTACATATATTATTGTTAATAAAGCACCAGTAACATTACACGAGGTTATAAATATAATGTTAATCTTATTAGCAATGTTTAATATAATAGTAACTAGCTAAGCGTAACCATACTGCTATTGCTATTTCTATATATTTTTTCGCGGTTTTTTTTTGTACGCATGCTTGTTATGTTGACACTGTCAAAACATTATTTTAATATGTGACTAACTATCAAGGGTAAAAGTGACATCCGAATGGTATTTATGAGCGCTTATTATGTGTCACTTAGGTGTGTCTTATATCCGGTGCTCCTTGATAAATACATAAATAAAAAAGTAAGCTCAACTAAAACAAAAGTATTTTTCATTTTTTTTCCGTCATATTGTGGGTGTCAAAGTTAAACTATTTCCAACCAATACCGTCCATATGGTTATTTGATATTTTGTTACCCTTCATTTGAAAGAAAATAATTATAAAATGTCAATACAAGTATACTGGGTTTCAATTTTGTTATTTTATTGTGTAAAGGATCAACATTTTCCGGCGTTACCATACCAACATTTGAAAATGAAGAGACAAGTTATGTAATGAAGACACAAAAAGGTGTAATCGAACAAAATTATTTGTACTCAATAAATGAACTTGAATTTAAAATAGTAAGTAGGTTTGAGTGAGACCGTTCTATAATATAATTTTGCTCACTGTAACTTCTAGAACCTATACGTCCCACATTGACAGATTAAAAAAAATATTTACTTTATAGAGATAAAAAAAAATAAAATTGAAATTAAAATTAAAAATAAAAAAAAATAAATAAAATTGAATTGATATTCAGTAAAATTTCTATTTGAAAATTTTACTATGGAAATAATTGTTAATATTTAGGTACTTATCTACTATTTTCCTTGATCGCAAAGGAATGGTCGGATCATATAAGTAGAAATCTTCCCTGTATACTGTATACTGATGTCATTTCGTACTAAATGAGAATGGTAACGCCGAGGCTACAGATGATTAACTAAATTTTCTAGCAATCAGTGGTTCGTCCTCAAGAAGCTAGATAGAAGATATGGTATTTGACACACTATCGATATGTGGTAAATCTGTCCGGAGACTTGCACCAATTTGAGCGTGACCGGGCGTGACAATGAGTATTCTCACGCTCCGAGACGGCCGTGACGTCACCCTCACCAGGAATGGCAGATGTCAGATTCTCGGAATGACCGCGCCACGCCGGCCAAACGGTTCCATAATAATTTGATACATTATACTATAAGGTTAGTTAAATAATTATATATATATTGTTGTACTACTTATAATTAAAATTATTACTATTATTTTTGTAGAAAAAAAAAATTTAGCAATTGGAGCAATCGGGCAGTAGAAAAAATCAGTGATATAAAAAAATCAGAAAGAAAATTAATTTTTAAAACTTAAGGCCACGTCAACGCCGTTTGTCAAGCATCTAACAGACAAAATAGCTTTATGCGTACGTGCCAAGCGTAAAGGAGACCCAATATAAGACGACATGTCTGTTCACAAAGTAATTTCATTTATTTCAATATTTTGAGTAGTAAATTATATAAATATTTATTTTTCTTTCAGTGTTTTACGGGGAAGGACATGACACATACTTAAGTTAAACTCACATCTTTTTGTTCTCGTGTTTTTAATGGTTAAACATTTTAGAGAGCATCTTTTTGATATATATTTTTTTGATTATATAAACGGATATTATGACTTCTATTCTCTATAATCTACGCTAATATGCTCTAAATAAATATTATAACTAATTCAATGCCAAAGGTCCATGGAATTCATCAACATCGCTTTTAAAAATACTCAATTTTCGCGGTTGGTACTGAGATCAAAACGCATGCTTACTTCCGAAGTTTGCAACATTGAAAAACAAAATACTAATTGTTATATAATTGTTAAATAGACATTGTGCAGTAAACCAAATACGGCCGGCGCCAATCTAAACCAGTGACAAAAAAATATACACAAATACCATTAACAATAGAAAATCCTCGTGATGTATCGGGTATGAAAAACAACTTATTGGATTTAAAAACATTATTGCAATTTAACTGTAGCGCGATTGTGTTTCATAAATAACATTAAGAGTAAGAAAAAAATGTATTTACAAGTTTAAATTTGGCAACATGGATTTATATTCAAATAAAATAATAAGTAAAACTTCATAAGAAGTCATCGAAATTGTCAAAATATTTCACTAATTTTTGCATGCGGTTTTCCGCTTTAAAAAAAAAATATTATCTATAATATATACTACTATTATATAACCACACATACACGTTAGTAAAATACATTAGAGTCATGTATTTATTTATATACACCAATATTACTAAATATTGGCCTACTAAGGTATACATTGTAGGTTATTTAAAAAAAAATAACATTATTAACACACAATTTAAATATTAGAAACTGGCTTAGAAAGTACCCCATTAGCCATGGTTGTGAAATTTATCTAGACGATTATGCAATATAAATTTTATTAATTAAATAAATAAAGTGAATCTATATGTAAGTATCATGTATATTATAATATAATAAAAATCTTAAATATTATTTTTGATTTGTCTTCATATTTTATACTATTAAAAATTAAAAAAAGAATTACGTACTGGAGACAGTTATAATTATCTTTGATTTTGAAATTGCGATACATTTTATGTATCTCCAATAACCTCTATGAAATATTCAATCGATTGAAAATGTCATTGTTTAAGCCATGGAAGTTTTATATAGTTTTTCTGTGATAAGTGCTGACTGAGTTACTTTAATAGACTACATGAGAGGAAGCGTTTCTTAACTTCTAACGTGGTAAATAACAATTGTTATGTTCACAAATAGCTTTTTAAAACCTTCAATTTTATCTACTACGCAATTACTTATATATACCAAACAATTTAACTCTGTCGCTGTAATGAGAGTTGTAACTTAAAACAGCATTAGGTACATAAATAAGTAATAGGTACCGTATCCCGAGTACAATCATGTAAATAAATACGTATGAAATTATGCAAGTGTATAATGCAGCCGCAGTTCTACATTTTGTCATGTAAGATATATATCTAAATTTAAATATATAAATATATTATTATAAAGATAATGATTGACCTGCTAGTATTACTAAATCCGATAAAAACCCCGCTTGCGCAGCTTGGCAATGCCGGCAGATTTTTTCGATGTTAACAAACCGCAGGGCCGCAGTGTAGGTATCTATATGTTTGGTTATGTTTAATGTATGTATTGTTTTTTATTAGAGTGAATGTTGAATATTGTAGTGTATAAAATACAAATTTCCTAATAAAACCGATCGATTTTGATACTCAAAAAAATATGATTTGCTTTACGATTTATTTATCTACCTCTCCGTTATTTTTTATTTAAACATATTCTTACTTAGTATATAAAAAACAAACAGAGGGAAGTATACCTATTATAATATAGACTATAGTAACGACGCATAGACGGAAATGTATAATATTTTATATTAATTGTAAAAAGAGTTTTTAAAATATCGCCGATTTACCAAGCTTCTTTGATGATGATCTGATGCACACAAAACAATGAGACTAGTAATAGCGGTGGACCGGAGAGCTGGAAACGACTGTCAACTCCCCCCCCCCCCCCCATCGCCGACGGGCAAAACATTAGTTCCACTTGCCACCTCACTCAGTGTGACCGCGTGCAAATTTATTTCCCCGGATGTACACAATTTAATAGGTGAAACGAATCGCTACAAAACGGTCGCTCTCCAGCAATAATATGAAACCAGAAGCGTGAAGATATGCTGTTCTTACACGCGCAATTACCTTATACACAAGTAAGTCTATAGCATATATTATTATATGTATTTTACGCCCACTTAAATAATTAATTCGTCAAAGTTTCAACTAGCAACTTAAAGACCCAATTATGCATGTAAGATTACTTTCAACGTGGATACTTGTGGCGTCCTTTTGGTTCTATACTTGTACATCTATTTATTTTAGTTTTTTGTTTTTTAACTTTATTTATTTATTTGAAGAGGAGTGATTTTTTTATATTTAATTAACCTTAAAGTTAATTTCATTCATCAACATCTTCGTTATAAGTCCAATATTATCGTTCCACTCACCACGTTCATATTTCGCCGCCTTCGAGGATGCTAAATCGTTCTAAGACACTGTTTACCTACCTAGTTTTAAATTAAACCGAAATAATCAGAGCGACGTAAGGAGTAGGTATTAGGGATTAGGGGGTTACACCCTCCCCCTTTCCACTTCAACTCGAATAACTATAAATCTGCTGACGACGGGTACTGTAAGTACTTAATCGCCAAACCAGTTAAATAGTTAGGAGTTGAAGTGCGCGTAGATGGCCATTGCTGAGGCGTTCGGCGCTATCGCTAATCGATCTCAGTCGATTACTAAAACATCGTCAGTGTTATATGTATCGAGTACGATAAAATACACTAACGATATATCGAGTACGATATTAGGTACCGAATCGGCAATTAAAAATACATCACACAGTTAATAGGTGCATGCGCCCAGTGATCGGAACAAACATTTATAAGACTACATTTTTTTTCAAATTTAATAATAATATGTTAAATTTAAAATATCCAGAAATTTATCTGTTTACCCCTCTTGCATCTCTCATGTTAAACACTAATTTAATATTCACTGGGTGAAAATATTTAATTGGTTTTATTTTATACTTGTTAGTAGTTAGTGAGTAGCGTTGTTTTTTGTTTTTATATTTTATTATTGGGTACCGCCTGTATATGATTTCTTTGTTACGTAAATTTCCCAAATTAAAATAAATAAAAATAGCTGATTCCTAAATTTGTGTAATATAATTCTTGACAACATATTTCAAGATTAAGAATGAGTTACTCACAACCCCGTCACGCGTATAAGTTTTCAAATTATTATGACTACGCATACCTATTAATTATACAAACTGTTAGGTACACAATGCGGCGATCGAGGGGGGGGGGGGGCTATGTAAGCCTACCTAATATTTTTGCGAATAAGTATATTTAAAAGTTTTCCCAAGAAGCAAATTGGCCACTCTAGAATGTTTTAGTAAGATTCAATAGGAGACGGCATCATCACATTTGAGGCATAATGTTAAAAAAAAAATGCGTACTGAACGCCGGATGCAGTAACCAAGATAGATTATTTCTGAAGTTTTTCGCAACACACGAGATTCAAAAAATTTAAAATCGGTATTAAAAATAACCCTGCGGTCACTTGTTTCGCGACCTCTCTCATACCCGCAGAGATGCAAGATGTACCACCTAGTACTACCGAACGTGACGTCATAAAACTATCAGCTGTATTTCTTTCGTTTGCGCCGAACTCACACTTATCCATATATCTAAGTAGTTTTTCATGATTTTTTTTTAAAGCTTAGAATCTATAAAATACAATATTTTTTTATTAAATTTTATTTTAATCTCATAATGTAATAAATCCTAGAATTTAACGCGTTTTAGCTCTACAGACAAGTTGTTTTTTTTTCAAATAGTATTAAAATAATTATACCAAAGTTACTAACATTAAAACTATCAGTACAGAGTGCTGTCAGAGAGTTCTAGGTAGTATAGGTACATATTTTTGTTAATGGATATGACTTAGGTTATATACATTTAGGCTTAGTCCCTGTTTAACTATGCTAAATTTGGTTTTACTAGAGTTGGGTAAGTGGTGACAATGAGGTGTTAACATGGTATAATTTACGCCTCAACAATAGACCACCACGACCTCAATGTGTGTAATATGTCCTATCCAGTGCGTGTATAATGTGTGCGTTAGAGAGAGAAGAAAGTCTTACAGACAAAGAAGACTAAGGTCGCCGCTTCTACGTATTTCATTGTTCTGTGATTATCTTTATTCCTTTATAACTTACAAGCTGACCTGACGAACTTTGTAGCGCGTTCAGAATCAATAAATGTGTTAACATTAGCAATACTTAAAATTAATTAAATTCTATAAATGCAAAAAAATCAAAATAATATGTATTTTAATTATCGATGCGAGCACAATATTAGATTTGATAACCTTACAAAGTGAACATCTTCGAAGGCAACTTACCGTTTGAAAGCATAATTTCACAGAATACAAAGCCGTTCCATACAAAATGTATGAGAAAATGAATTTTCTTTATTATTTTTTTCATTGTTTTAATATTTATTCTGATATTCGGGGCGGAGACTAATCCAACTAATCAAAGATTATAAAAATCAGTCCAGCTATTCTTGAGTTATAAATGGTGTAACTAACCTGACTTTCTTTTATGTATACAGATTGATGCCTCAGAAAAAGAATATAGCATTATTACTCTCACGATGGTGGCAAAAAGGCGTTCATGTCTCGTTTTACCATTAATAATTTATTCATCTGAATAAGTTTCCTATTAGCTACTTTTATATTTTGATTTTGGTAGGTGAATTAACGCTGGGCAATCCGCACATTAGATAATTGCGGATAATGTGCGGATTTGCTAGTGAGTAGATACTCACTAGCAAAAGCAAATTAACTTGAGTAGAGCCCAAAATTTTGACCAAGGTTAAATTAATTTCTGGGAGTTCATTTCTAATAATTATATTTATGTACTTGTTAGTTTTTTCGCACTTCCAAAAGTTCACAAATTTAGGGAAAATAGTTTTATTGCGTAGGCAGAGAATTTAAACAAGCGAGAATTTATGTAGGTGTCAGTAAAAGATATATATTTACTAAAATTAGGATATTTTGAAAAAAAAATAATCAATTATATCGACTGATTTGCAAATGCGTAAATTTTCAAACTGCATTATGACGATAGGCCGCTGATGATTAGGTAGATACATTCAAACATCACAAAATAAACACTCGGATCAGGTTATCGCCAAAAAAACACTTTCGGACGAAGGCTTACTTGTTTACTAATAGAACAGTTCAAGTCGCGATTAAAAACTGATTGATGTAATCGCAACACAGAACTAAAACAGTTTTCAACAAAAAAAATAGCACACGAATGATCTCAATCTTTGACAGTTGCATTTTTTTTTACTGTCAAAAGCGTCAATGTTTTTGTCCCGCGCGCGGCGTTCGTTCAGAGGCGTGCGAGACGCGAGCGGCGAGATGCTCACTCTTCAGCCCGCGCGGATGGACTGAACTCCAGCCAGTCTCCATCCAAATCGCTTAATTTTATGAGTTGTTGCCTTCTCTACAGCTCTCTACCCCTTGCGCTGCGCTACCGACTGGGCTGAGCGCGCGGAAGCAACCTTCTGCGACGTATAAAGTGACGTACCTACATTTTATAATCATTATTTGATCATTTTGTTGCTTAATACGTGTACCCCCTAAGTAGAGTTCATTTCGATTTGGTATTAACAGTCTATAGAAGATCTATAGAAAATCTATAAAAAAAAATATAATTTAACGGAGCTTTTCTTAGCACTGTCACTCAAACTCAAGATGTTTTTTTGACAATTAAAATTTAAATAAACATTGAGGAAAGATGAAAAACAATATATGAATAATTAAAAATGTATGCAAAAGGCGATAATATCAAATAAAAGGTTACATACGAGACCCGGAACGATCCAAGTTTCAGATAGCTTAAAATTTTATATTTATAGACACTATTTAAATACATACTAATATTATAAATGCGAAATACTGACTGTCTATTACATTTTCAATGCTAAACTCGTTGTAATCAATAAAAAATAATAAGCGCACTTGCTGACTGCATTAAAAAACTAAATTGAAATGATTTTATGTTAATTAGTCTGTTAAATAGAAAATAAGACCACTTTTTTTGTTTCCAAAATAGGTTCTTAAATATAGTATACAGCAATGCCAAGCAATAAATAGGAATTGATAAATATTAAAACTTTATATAATTAGCATTGAAAAAATAATTGGTCCTTAAATAGGTATTTGTTATAGAAGATACTTTAAAAAAAATTTACCACATACATACACACCACACACCACACCACCATTGTATACATATTAATGGATAATTTAAAATGATGACGTTTAAGGATTATAATTGCCGTAATTTAATATATTGCTAGAATTTGGTTTAAATTTTTGTATTTTTGTGATTATGTAAATTGTGATTGTGATTTAATTTAATTTAATATATTTTTTATATTTCGAATAACAGACAATGGTGAACAGTTATTACAAGTACATAGCAAATATTTTCAGTATTTAATTTTGACTATAATACGATCGAAAATGAGTATCAATTTATAAATATTGCGCCTTTTAAACTCATTTTGCGTGTATGACTCCTTTTTCATATGTGATGTATGTATGTGTATAAATGTAGTCTTACTACAATAATTTTGGAATTAAATAATAATCTAATCGTTCCATGACATCAAAGCTGTCAATGATAATGTTTTATAAGGCACTGTAAGGTTTTATAACAATAATAGCATAAATAACGGCTAAACAAACGTCGTTGCAAGGCGCCTCCGGGTGACAAAGAGGCGGCGCGGCGCAGTAGCAGTGCGTTCGTAAAGCGGGCGTCACATCATTGCTTTAGAAATCACCTCGGCACTCCATTACGTGTAATTTATAGTCATTTTGTCACTTTGTTGGCTCTAGCCGAGGAACGGGGCCTTAACTAGCGTGCGGCATATTTTTACTAGGACTATGTCCGTCTCGTTCTCGGGAGGTCGGAACGCCGTTTGCTGTCGCGCTCGGCGCACTGTCCAATTGGCTAGAGTTCGAGCTTTATTCGAATACCGAGAAGCTATTACGGAGGTAAACGAATGTGTGAACTCTCATTTGTTTACTAGGGGATGATCAATATTATTTTATTTAATAAAAACAATAAATAAATATATTGTTTTAATACAATTTGCCATACGCACCGCGCAAATAACAGCACAGAACAAATTAATATTAATTAGAGGCTGTCATTATTATTAAAAAACAAAAGAAGGTATTTGAGGTGCTAATGATTGTTAAAATTAAACCGACGTGGTGGTATAAAGGCCTCCTTCTGATCCATAGATTCCCAGTGGCATAAAATAAATAATACATAGTTAATAACAGTGTATCAACCTCGACTAGAGGATCTTTTGACGCTGTGGAAATTTAACGGCATTTTCAGCCCTCTCGACTGAATTAAGTAACAGGACATTCCATTTTTTGCTTTATTTATAAAGTTGTCGAACAAAAGTTGTTTAATTTAAATCCAGAATCACCCCTCAAAAGGACACTGCTGACTTTAAGATAAACCTGTATATACCTAGGATTGATTTATATTAAAAATATAAACCGATACGGTCCCATCTCTATGAATTGTTGCCAAAAATACAGGTAAAAGAAACAAAACTCATATCGGCAAAGTGAATAAGCTAGGTTAGGTTGTAAAATATAAAAGTCTTATATAGTCCGGTTTTGTAAAAATATTAAAGCACCTATTTCAAATTATCTGTTACCATACGGAACCTTGCGGTTTTTAACCACTAAAATCGTGGATTTAAAACAAAATATATACTTGCCTATCTGTAGCGAAGCAACATTTTACGCGTTGTAAGGGACTTAATACATTAGTTTCATGTTGCAATTTTTTTATACTTAAAAACGCTTGTATTATGCGTCGGTCTAAATTGGATTGCATAATCCATACCTATTTTAAATTTATTATTATGGCGAGACTTCATAAGAAAGTGAAAATCTTTGCTAGGAAATTCATAAGCGGTCAAATATTATTATTATTTGTTTCATAGTCGATCGTCTAGATTGGACCGATGCAAAAATATTGTATTTTTTTGTGTTATTAATGCTGTTATTTAATGTATGTATTGTTGCTAAGTGAACTGTAAAATTAACTGTTATATATAGTTTCAATATTTCAACAAAATAACATAATTTCTTTAAGCAATGTCAGCTAAATAAACTACATAAAGCGTATTTTTGAACTATTTTCGAAGAATATAAACCTAATATAAATCATAATTATTTTGAACTCACTTTCGATCTAAAACTTTAATTGTAATAAAATCTAATAACGTTACCGCGTTAAAGTTTACGACTTAGGAGATCAAAGGATTTGATCGGCAGATATAACAAAATAAAGTATGCATATTCTTAAAAATACAACCTGCCTTTTATTACATTTTTAAAAAATTCAGATTGTATTTAATTGTATTTTTATTTTATTCGAAAATAATAGTGCAGAAATAAAAAAATGTTTTCTTTAAACTGTACAGCGTTGTAAGAAACACTATGTTTCAATGCGGACAACTGAAGGGATGCTAAACCTATAAGCTAGTCTCGCTAAATCTATATTAAACTGGTTAATCTTTTTGGGTAGGATGCTGCTGAAAAAATAATTTGTTTAGATAAAACTTAACAATAAAACTGCAACTTAAGCTACTTGTAGCTATCATATAAAAAAATATTTCTGGATGACTTTATTTATTTTGCTCAGTATTGTAATGCTTAGTATATAATTGATAAAATGGTTTAAAATTTTGAAAAAAAATGGTACTTAGGAACAACATAATTTAATATATTTACGCCCAACGTATACATATAGCACTACGTTATGTTGAATATTTATTTATATATTTAACAAGCATAGTGTTTACCGGGTAGACATTTGTGTGTATTGTTAGTGTATATATATGTGTGCTTAAAGTTAATTTTTAATATTTGCCACAGGGTTTTGCGCAGGTCTTTTATACTCACACTGTAAGACTTTATAAATAACCTTCCTTAGAACAGGTAACTCTTACCTAGTTAGAAAGGTAATTCAGACCTTATCAAATCGGCCAATATGACTGGTATCTAGGTACTCGAGTTTATATATTTGAATATTGTATTTTTTTTGAATATTTATTGTATAAATAAACATATTTTATGTTTTTTTCTGGCCTTTTAATTTCATTTACAATTGCTGGTACCTATATTAGTATTTTATTTTATTTTTGGAGTTGGTGGTTTGATTGGACTGACAGCTATGTTTTTGGGTTTGCCCATTTTATTAAAAATTTTAAAGCATTTTTTTTTTAATTTTTTTTGTATACCTTAATAATAATATCAGTAAGATGAAATTTGTTTAATAAAAGTTGGTTTTCTGAACTCTTAATGGGGTGTTTTTTACTCATAATAGTATAAATAAAATAAATGGGAAAATAATGAATTCATCGCCAATTTTTTATTTTTATAACGTGATAGTGTAAATTACCAGTCGTTTCGGTTAATGAGTGTATTTTGACGCGGCGCGACGCCAAAGACGTTGCGCGATGCGATAAAGTAATTTTGACTGCGTTTAGCGTACGTAGCAATGAATGGTGTCCGACTGGCCGCGCAAAGCCAACTCAGCCAACTCATTACTCGTACACGAACCTTTTAATATTATCACGTGAAGTTTACGTTTTTTTTCTCTCGAAAACCATGATAAATTTCGATATACCGTCTTCGCAAATAAAACTCGAAATCGCAGGCCCAATTGGCTGGATTTTTTATCGGAAATCGTCTTGGGACACGGCGTAGATGCGTTAACGAGGTTCACATTTGATCGGGCGTTTTGTTGTTTGAGCGCCCCCGCAATGACTCACAAGTCTTAAAGTTCGCCGCCCCCTTCCCTCCCCCTCCCTTCCCCCTCCCTGCTTCTTCTATCAGACTGCCAAAGAACGGTCGACAACTATATAAATTGAACCAGTTATTCGGTTCAACTGTTATCCTACAGAAGATTGATCTGTTCCGACTTTTTTTTCTTCGCCGTCCGAGCGTTTAAACATATTGCGTCTTTACATCTACTCGTATTTGTATGAAAAAGAAATCGTACTAGAGGTAATTTGAAATTCAAGATAGCCGATCTATTGCCGTAAACTGTAAATTCAATATTTTCGGTTATACAAAGCACACTTTTTGGAACTCGTGTAAATTTTAATAAATCGATAATTGGAGTATCTGGTTAGGTAAAAATATCCCCCACTTTGTATCATAACACCATTATAATTTATAAATTAAAAAAACGTGTAAGGTTGGGGTTTTAAAACAATTAAGCATTCTTAATTGAGACGAAATGGTTAAAATGTGTTTTTTTTGTGTGCATGTAACAAAAAAGAGGAAATAAATTCTAAAATATGTGCTCAAGGTACGGATTAACATATTTTTTTTATTTAACTTTAACGTTCCAACGAAACGGGATAACAGTATGTAGGACAAACGTATAGAAATTCGCAAATATTACTTCAATTATTGATTTAATTAATTTGAAATGAGGTATGGTCGCAAAAAGTTTGCTCTGCATAATTGAAAATATCAACATATATTATGTTATTTGTTTTAGGATCGAGTCACTTTGTTTATTTGTTGTAATATTTTGTGGTTTTTTTCCCGATGGTTTCCTGTAATGGTATGTGATAAATATTAATAAAACAATTAAATGCATTGCATCTCTTTATAACCAACGGTTTATACACGCTTAGGACAGACGGGCGACTAACTCTCACCTTAAGGTTCCAATAATTAATTGAATTTGCAAAATTCATTATTTTTCTGGAAAATATTAATCTGTTTTATGGTTGTACCTACTATTTTTGAACTTATTTTTTTCATTAGCGAGCGCTAAATACTTACATTTAAATATAAATCCTAAATGAAATCATGCAATGTTAGCATCGCTTAATAAGTGTGTTTGGGATGCCTTGGAACAGCTGCGCCAATCTTGACACTGCGAAAAATATCACTTTGAGCGTTGATTGTAAAACATCAAAACAAGCAATTTCTCTGTACAAAAATCACAAGATTAGCTGTATTAAATAGTTGAGCAATGCGTTTGCGTTTTCGCATATTTCCTTAGTCCACAATATTAGGTAAATAATCAAGAATAGAAACAGAAAAATATCAACGAACGACGCTTCTAAAAAAAATACATAAAAAATGGTCATTTTAGGAATAATAATTCCAATAAAATTTAAAAACATAAAAAAATGTTTTTTTATGGTATCAGCCTATGCCTGAGTACTATGCATACAATGCCTACAAAAAAACTTTGTGGCATATACAATTATATGTTTAAATTATACAGTGTAAAATTATATATTTTTTAATTTATTATAAAAATACTTACCTCTTCTAATTCGTTTACCTAACATATGATTGTAGAAAGATATGTATATAAAAAACTGTTTAATGATTGCGGCGAGCCATTATAATAATGATCGGATATTTAAATGGCCTTGAATTATAAATACTATGAAATGGTTAGCATGCTCTCAAATATCGATACACATAATAAAGCCAATTTGTTTACGACAATGTTTCGGTAGTAGGTACTAACCTAACATGTACGACACGGTTATAATTTAAAACGAGGGTAATCAATTTTAAATTAAGTATTTGTCTAATAAATATTAGACTTATGTTAGTAGTAGAACTAATTACTAAAAGTGGAACCAAACAACAAGAAGAATGACTAAAACAAATTGTACATTTTGGTTTAGTACAATACAATATAATAATTATATAATATATAAATAAATGTAAAATTAACAGCCTTTATCGCCTAAAATTAGCGATAGTTAGAAGAGACGTAACAGTTTAATATTTGAGGTAAGGGGTCCACCAAATCACAAAAAAATTGCTTTACTGTCAAATCTTGCAATTTCTCAGTACGAAAATATAAATTATTCTAAAATAAAAAATATAGACATTTGCTAAATAGTGGGAGTTCAAATTTGCATTTAATATTTTTAATGATTAAATTAGCGTATGCTGACGTAATTATCATTTCATAATTTAGCAATAGTATATTTTGTAACCAATATTTTTGTATTTTTGAAAATGCACGATCATAAAGATATAACCGATCATCGAAATCATCCTTCATCGATCATCTAATACTCGTATCTGACGGATTAGGACTACGCGTGAGATCACAGCCTCAACCATTAGATCATTCTAGCAAAATCATCCGATCAGGGAGTCCCGCTGGGTGAAACGAAAACCTCATCGAAGTCTGACTCAAATTCACAAAATGACGAATGTCAAAATATAAACGAGATTGTTTTTAAAGGTGAAAGTAGCCAACAATATTTATATTATGATCCTTTCGATGTTTTGGCCAAGTAAACAAAAGTGTTTATAAAATTTACATTCAGTGTTTCTTCCGCGTTAATAGTGAGGTCATAAATGAGTCGTATAGAATCAAAAGTAGCAATCTGCCAAAATTTTCATAATAAGGTTTTGTATCGATTTTAAAACATCTTTTTTTTAAACCACAAATCGAAGCAAGAAATAATAATCTAAAAAATCAATCTGACCCTATAAAACGTGCTTAAAATATTAGATTGGAGTCAAAATAAGCAACCTGCAGTCACGTTAGAATTACTTTTGTTATTGATATTAAATTATGATTGCGTACCTTTGTGTTTTATTGTGACATTAGCAACACGTAGAAAAAAAACAGCAATTTGCAAGACTCAGTTTCAAAAACCATTCATTCCAAGCACCGAGCCTTCCTGGACATTCTACCCCCAGGTATAACTGTTTATCTGCGTTTCCCATTCGAATTTGTTACTTTTTTATTATTTTATGATAAATATAATTATTTATAACGTTCAACAACACAGAATATTAATAATTATTGGTGTTTTAATAGATACATTTTAAATAATAAAGAATACAAATATAATCTCAACGGATTTTAACATCAAAATTGAATCTAGCAACATCTGATTAAAAAAAGCGTAAAAAAGAGATAAATAAGTCATAAGATTGGACCTTGATATAATATATTTACATACCTTAGTGATGGTTTGGGGTTATAACTTTTTCATCATCTCACAACTAACTTTTTATCTCAGATTAATTATTATTCAATTGTTTATCTGTATCAGCGCATTTCGGCAAAGAATTCAGTAATTTATGATATTTATTCTCAATTATTTTACAAAAGGGATTAGTATCGATTCACCATAAGACTGTATCAAAATAATACTCATGTGAAATTATTTTTTTTATGCAAGTAAATAGGTAAATGATTTTATTTTATTTAATCATCAATGGGAACTAATTATAGTAATTTTTATTTATTTATTGTACATAATTAATTTGACAAAGAAATAGAATTGTAGTAGTAGAAATCACAGTTACAGGTGAATAAAATATATGCACCGGAAGCGATTAGCACTGCTACATTTTGTGCCCTGCCTTCTTTACTAGACTATGTCTGTACTAAGGAAGGCAGTGTTATATTGTGCTACAACTAAGAATGACGAACCGTCTAACCCATAGAGAAATGTGAAAATGAGAAATTATAAATATATATTATGTAAAGGGCGTTTAAAAACACGTTTGTGGCAAGCCAAGTTGACTGCATACGCCGGAACTTCGTGCAGACCTCTCTGGACCATAAATTAGTTCAGCTGAAAGTTACAAATATGCAATTTACATAGTTTTTCGTGATTTACGGTAGGCAGCTAACAAATAATACAGCGTCCTCGAGCAGACAGCTAAACGGCAAAAAGAGCCGACATCTTGCCAAGTCGACCCGAAATTATTGAAGCTAAGTAGTTGTCCAAACTGCCTTAAATTGGTTCTGCTTTTAATGACTATCTCGTTAGTGCGCTTTAGCAAAGACTCAACTTGGAACGGATTCAATGATCGTATTTAAAGTAGGCGACATAATTTCTTATGGCATATACAGGCTGTAACAAAAATCACTACTTTCCGCAAATGAGCAAAAAATTCTTTTCTCGATTACGTGAAAAAATAATTTTAAATTTAATCAAACGCTTAACAAAGTCTGTCCGTAACATAACAAATCTGACCTCGGTAAGTTTAGTTGAGCGCTACGCGTCGCGGAAGCAAAGGAGTCGCTTTAGCGGGTGTTCAGTCTAATTTCGGCATTTATTAGACCTGTTTAGTTGTCGATATTATATCAACCCCCTAAAATAATAGTACTGATTTTAAATATATACAATCTGTATACCTTAACCTCCTCCTAACCCAATTATACGTAAAACAATTATTAAATTTAAATATTTAATAAATGTATATTGTATGTAATATATAGATAAAAATATGTACTATTTATTGTATGTATATTTTGTATTTATGATATTTATACTATGATCCTTCTTATTGGTACGGCCCAACTTACGTAATGGGTTACTTCAAAACAACAATAAATGCCGTGTTTAAATTTGCCTATATTATAATAGTTTATTATTCTGATTATATATCATTATTCTGACTTCCTTTTATACCACAATGAATAAATAAATAAATAAATAAATGCAAACTCGCTTTTGACAGTATAAAACACTATGCTTCAAATGTCTTTTAGAAAATATGTATTTGGGAGATTTTTTTCATGTATTACATACTAAATTAAATAAATATTAAATAAGCTCTTTTGGCAAGAACTATGAAATTTAATGTATAATTTGTTTTAAAAAATAATTAAACATAAAAAAAAACTATAGAAGCTGTCAATGCCTTAGTCTGGGCTAGCTATCAAAATCTTTTCGCTGTGTATCGTGAAGTGTATCTAGAATCCTAGAATATAGGCAAATACCCTGTACAAAGGAGTATATGTTAATATCTTTCAGACATTGCTACTTGTCTTTATTGTCAGACTCTAAGATTTTTTTTAATTTATTTTGTCGTAATTGGAGAATTGTATTTTTAAATGTTTACACATATTACAAAGAGAGTCACTTTTATATGTAATTGTAAAATAGCAGACATCATGATCAACTTTCCACTTCGGTAACATACCTTCTTCATACATACTTTCAGACAGCCAAGCAGCTCTGAAGGCTATCAACTCAAATGCTATCAAGTCAAAGCTAGTGCTAAACTGTGTACAAATACTCAATACCCTGGCAACACACATCAGTGTTACACTTATGTGTGTACCAGGCCACTCAGGCATTGATGGCAATGAGAAAGCAGACGAACTGGCCAGGAAAGGTTCGAGCATGACTATGATAGGCCCAGAACTGGCCTGCGGCATAGCTAAAAGTGCCACCAGCAGAATGCTAAAAATCTGGGCTTCGAAACAAAGCCAAAAATACCGGCAAGATTTGCAAGCCAAAGAACTCATAGACTCTAGGAGCTATTGAAGTTAAGCCGAAACCAACTAAGGATCCTAACCAGAACCTTAACAGGCCACTGCAAGCTGAATAAACACCTGCACATATTGAGCCTATCAACCGACGACAGGTGCAGGCTTTGCCAAGAGAGCCCAGAAACTCCGTTACACCTACTGGGAGAATGTGGGCCCCTCATTCACAAAAGGTACCAGCTTCTAGGCAACCATCTCCTCAAGCCAGAAGAGATTAGAACCATCGCACCCAAAAAGATACTTAACTTTATCTACAGTACGGGACAGGAGGGCGAACTATAAGTGGATTTAAAAGTACAATAGTTCTGGAAAGGACGCGGTACACGGGAGCAAACCCCCACATCCACTAAGGTACATAACACAACATAACATACCTTCTCGTGTCAAACAGTGATCGCGATATATTAATTGTATAATGGCGAAGTATCGTATTATAGGAACGGACGGAAAATTAAATCGTAGCTCCAGTCGCTAACAGTCGCTACACAGCGGAGCCTCTTATGAAAACCACAATTAAAATGTCGCGTCAGCCGTTCGCCCCTTCGTTTGCAGGGAACGTGCAAAGCGGGGAAACTGGGAACTTAAGGGCTGGCAAAAATTGCGCGCGGATCTCACAAAATCCCCTTTATGTTTTCTGGAATGGTCTTGCGACATCCCGGTATTTAATGGATGAGATCATAACAATAAATGAAATACCTACCTTAAATGAACAAAATTCTTATCATGGTACAAATTAAATACCAACAATTATTGTTACTTTTAGAGTAATATGGTTAAAAATCTGTTCGCATCTTTTCAGGTGCATCGCTGCCTATTGCAAGGAGCCATTTATTAATGTTTTTAGAAAGGTTCGATTAATTCAGATTAGCGTTTTCACTAGGTCAGATTATTCATGTGAAAGTGAAGAATTTGTGCAATCCATGCTTTGTATTCTGAAGAAATGTTTTCTTGGCAGACTGAACCAAAACTAAACCCCTTAACCCTATTCTTAGGGGGCTGCCTTGGGGCTAAAAAAACTCAATATCGATGATGTGTTACCGTCAACGACGAAGTGCCTTGCGCGTATTTTTACACAAGTTTAATCTCCATCGTTATAATCTAACTGCCTGTTAAAATGTATATATTTATATATATTAATAATCTAACATACTCAATACGATTAAGGAAATTAAAAAATATTAATATGAAAATTAAATAACCAATAACAATAAAGGATCGTTTATGAACTGGTCAGTTATTCCCTAATACAAAGAAATATTTACTTTAAAAAAAAACGTATTGTTAATGTTTTCAAAAAGTTTACATTTTAGAACAGATTTACAGGCTTAGGTGATCCGATAACTATATGTATTAATAGTGATATTACCGTAAATAAAATCCAAGTAGGTTAACACGATGTATGTTAAATAAGCAAATATTTTCGAATTTATTAAGGTAAATTTAAAAAAAAATGTTTTTATGACATATTAGCCTTTTTACATAACAAGTCAAAAATTTTAAATTGTGTGTTATTTATATTCGCTGTCCTTTTATGATTTTTACGATCTTTGCATAGTTGCATGTCTCCGTCCAAACGGTAAGTGACTTTAGATGTTCACTTTGTGAGGTTATCACATTTGTCATTGTGCACGCATCAATAAATGTTTCATTATGTAATTTATTTTGGTTTTTGTATATTTATCGAAAATAATTCATTTTGAGTATTATTAATAAAAAATTAAATTTAATTAATAAGTTAACACAACATTTATTGACTCTGAGGCAGTATGAAGTTCGCCGGGTCAGCAGTTTTATAATGAATGTTTGCCTCAGAATAGTCACGCTTAGTTAAGTGACCATAATATAATACGAATAAAAAGTAGAATATACATTTAAATACAATAAGTTAATTAGAATTAAAAGAGGTCATTTAAAGCTTACGCCTATGTACATAATATTTAATAACTTGCCAATAATAATTAGCAAATATACAGAGACAACATTTAATATTGAGTCCTATGTGCCTTTCAGGTTATGTACTGTGATGGCATTGCACAAAATATGATGTATTTGTAAATAGACGAGGAAACATTGATAGATGTTTTTACTTAAAAAACTTACAATAATCATGAATTCACGCGGTTTCAACGTAAAAGTAATTCGGATATTTTGTATATTCAAAATATGTTCGACCGACAAAAACGTTCTGAAATTTGCACTATTTAGCGCCCCGTAACCCTTAGCAAACTGGTTTAAAGTGGCTCTATATATAGCTATATGTAGTCAATAGCAAGAATGTAGTTTTACGGTAAAAAAAACAATTGAATATTAAGCGTGGTAACCCTAATGTGCCAAATCGCGTCTTCGCAAGACGAGCCTCGGAAAGTATGGTCTGTGGCGGGCTGTAATTGTAATATTATTACTGTTTCTGAAACGAGGGCTGGCGCACACTTTCTGGACGAATTACGAGCATGTTAGCCGACTGGAATAACTGCTGAAGCTACTGAATGGTTAAAGGTTTTACTTCCACGTTAATGTTGTTGCAGTCTACTTAAGCAACATTGTAATATTAGGTTTGCAACGATTACAATTTCACAACAGTAAGCTAGTATGTATATTATCTGTTGTAGTAATCTAATTGTCTGCTCTATATAATCCAATTTAAAGTAAATTAACATTTTTTGAAGTAAAATTTCTTTAGATCTTTCCAATTTTTCCTGGGTATGGAATGACGCTAATGTGACACAGTGTTCGAGTAAATTCGCCAAAACTTTTACTTTTGTTAGAGATACTATAATTTCTTAAGTAGAAAATTGTCTTAATTACTACAATCATCCATTAATCAATGTTTAAACGAGTTTAATTTATTTAACGTGTAAGTTAAATAAAAATAAAATAAATAATTAATCAGGTCCAACAATGACGAAAATGTGCAGTCGATTTAATGTAGGGAAAATGTGCATATAAGGTCCTATTTATTTAAGGCCCTTTTAATAAAACAATCTTTCTTGAAATAAAACATAACTACACTAATTACTTACATTTATCAAAACTACATTAATTGATATTTACACAATTACGAAATTTCAATTTTTGAAATTTAAATTATCTTATATCTTGTATATTTGGGCCACGGAAAAAGATTATTTTTTTAAAACCATAAGGTTATTGTGTTTTGCCTTCTTAATTTGTAAGATATCTAAAAATAATAATCATATTACCAGTAGTATGAGCGGCATAACAGCAAAAAAAATACGAAATTTGAAAGAAGATTTTTTAACTTTTTTTTTTACCAACTGTATGTTAGTTCCCGTATGAATATTTTTAAACCTGATATAGCTCTAGGCTACGAATGATTCTGATTATGATTTAAAACAGATTTATAACTCTTTGAATTCTGCCCAAATGGCATTATTACGTCTATTGTTAAAAAAAAGTGACGCATGTATTGCATAAAGCAATATTTCACTAATGAATATTCATCCATTTCGCTGGCCGCGGGCACTTGTACAATGTTCAAACATAGTCGGCGAGCTATCCCTAGTGCCGAAGGCATGAGTCGTCTGGTAGCCGAAAGTATTAGTGTATTTATATTTTCATTTTTGATTAATAATGCTTTGTTTAAATAAAATATATAATATATATTTAATTAAATTATTTAATTACAGACGCCGTGTCCCAAAACCATTATTGTGTTATTTGTTAAGAAACTGTATCAAAATTCATTATGGATATCGAGAAAAAAAAATGTAAACTTTATGTGAAAATAGTCAAATAAGTCGTCGCTATATCGGCGTCAAGGTCATCGATCGGCGCAGAATCTAAATTCGCGCTCTGACCGAATTGACACTAGCTGTTAAAAAAAAATTGGGAATTAGTTTTTTATGTCGTTTCTCACCGATAATTGGTTAGGCAACACCCCCTTTTAGGATTGGTCTTGGGACATCCTGTATAATAAAAGTTTATTGCCAAATAGAAGCTATGTTAACCCATCACCGCAACAGAAATTGAACCTTGAACCCATTATGCATGTATGAAGTTACAGGAGACACTATGCCTAAAACGTGCATTAAAGAAAAACCTACTGTAGTTTGGAAGTTTATGAAAAACGCTTTGTTGCAGTTAAAAAACAAGTAAAACGCAAATGACTTTTAACGTCAAGTAAAGTATAATATAATGGTTTAATTAATGTTTCATTAGCGAAACTGCGTCTATGTACGCACAGCTTTAAACTTTATTTTATCTATTTAATTGCTTGTACCTATTATCTGGAAATACTGCCTTGAAGTTGTCATTAAAACAGATTGGTTGAATCTAGCAGGATTCGAACCCAAAAAATCTAGATCAAAAGTAAGCATTTATATCCCTACGCCACTAGGCGTTTCATATAGAGATATAACAACACTTTCCTTTAAATAAGTTACCTTCCAGGACGTCGGCTCCAAAAGCAATAGAGGTGACTAGAACCACCTCATGTGTATCATTTTTTTAAATATTTTATAACAAATTCGTACATATTAATAATAGTATCGTATCAGCGAGTGTTTGGTACCACTGCAACCTCTGTTCGTTACCTTCTTAACTAGGCTAAATGTCTGTCCTAAAGAAGGCAGTTCAATTTGTTCTAACAATAGACTATAAGATATTAAAAAGTTAAAATAATAATATATCAAATATTAAGCAGATTAATGAAGTTGATTGATAGCGTATAATATAGTAGAGGATTATAATCTGTACTATATATTTATATATTCCTCAATTATTTATATTAATAAAAAAGTATTAAAATTGTATACAATAATGTTGTAAATTAGATGCAAAACGTTATATTATTATAGTTTGAATAAAATATGAACCACGAGCTGTTGAAGAATGGAAGGGTGGGGGGGGTATAGCTCCCTGTCTTTAATCATCAGCGCTCCCTTTTGTATCTGTCACTGCGACCCGCCTTTTTCAATAAACGCATGATTTTTGCACATCATTTAGTTTTTTACAACCATAATATTAACGTTGAAACACGTTTTTGTTTTTTGACGTCCCCCTAAAATGCCAGCGAAAGAAATGTTTGAAGGGCGTACGATTGGCCGTTGCCAGGTAAATTCTGAGCAATTAGAGTAAAAATCAGCCCGAGATGCGCGCACGTGTCCCCTACGAGAGAGAGAAGGCGGCGGCGGCGGGCGGATGAGGGAGATGCAGACAGATCGTCTGGGGCGGGGGTGGGGGGGGCGACGAGGCTGTGCGGGGGAATCCATTAAACGTCGAGGGAGTCTGAGTTACTGGGTTGTTATTATAGCTCGTTTAAAGGTGACTAAAGGGTGCTCATACATTCTATGATTTAAAAAAAAAACTTAATATTATATTTATTACTATTTTGAGGAAAACAAAAAGATCCTAAAATTGCCCATACACTCTCTTGATTGTAAACGTGCAGATACATCATCTCCAGATAAACACGTCACCTATGCCATGATTTGTTTTATTTATTATGTTAGTGTTAAGCAATTTAGGTATTTAATAATTTTTCACTTTTTCTACTACTCAAAAAATAGGCAAAAATTAAAAACGCATTACAAATATAACTAATCGGATCAATATAGTGTAAACGCAATGAACGTCATGGCCACGGTATAAGAAGGAGGCAGTAGGTTATAGAACAGGGCTGGCATGTGTTATCAACTTATGTTGTTAATTTTTTTCAATATCCCATAGTTTTCAAGACAAAATTTAGTATAAAAAATATGATTAAAATTATATATTTTTTTATTTTTCTTCATAATTACATATGCAAATAACTTTACAAATTTAAAAAAAATTTTTTTTTTTAAAAGTCTTAAATATAATTTGCTTCAGAAAAGACATGTAGGTAGGAAGGTGGGGGGGTGAGGGAGAGGGGGAGGGGGTCATTAGGCATAGTGCCTAGGAGAAAGTGATAAATTTTTGTTGTACTCAATAATTTTATTTGGTGGTGGATGTAGTCAATACATTTTTTTTTATTGCTTGCGTTAATGTTACATGACTGCCAGATCCTTAGAAAGTTATAGAAAGATTTGAATACTTATTGTCCTTTTTTTAAGACCAGGTACAACCATTTTGGGCCTTACTCAACGAGTGAGGGGAGATGGTAGTAATGAAGCGTTAAAAATGGTATGCGGATTCGAACCCGAGACTTTTGGGTCAACAGTCCAACGCTTTAACCACTAGACTACCACGATCTACTGATATACATTAACTAATTAAAACGTACATCGCAGATGTTCCAAAAACGAAAATATTTATAATATCAAATAAATCTGATGGCCGGTTTTATAGTAATGTTTAGAATGATGGTCACCCTAGGCTGATATTAATATAGTCGTATCGCTGATGTGGCGTTCGCTTCAAGCGGAGGGTAGTCATGACAACGCCTTACCCCTCCCCCCCCCCCTCCCTCGCTCACCACCCCCGCCCGCAGGGGGTACGCTGGATGTTCCACTTAATCTATTGTTTCCCATTGCTTGCTAGTTAGATGTTTAAGCTTTCAGACGTTTAAGAGCCACTGTCTCGCTGCCAATATTTTATTTAATTATATCATTCTTTAGTTTTATTTTTTTATTATACTTTTTATTTAGCTCGTATGATATATGCATTTACATTTATTTAGCTAGCTGTTTGTTTGTCGGCAAAAACGTTTTATGATTTGAATAAAAATAAATTATGTCACACTAATTAATCTCAAAAAACCTTCCTGAAGCGGACATCTTTTTTTAAAATATATTGTATTAATAAATTATTATGGTGAAATATTACTTTCTTAAATATTTATAAAAGGACAGGAATCCTTAATACTAAGTTACAACATATAAAAACTAAATACCACCTTTTTGTAGAAAATAAAAAATATTTTTAAAATACAGGTTGTCTCAAGACCATTCCCAAAGACTTAAAACGATATTTATATTCCCAATTACGGGTAAGAAATTTTATAAACAATGCGAAAATAGTTCATGTCCAAATTTATTAATTTTATTGAAGCTCTCTTATAAAAACCCTTTTTGTTCGCAAACGCTCGGTAAGGCCGATCAACGACCCGGTGCGGCGCGGCCTTGCCAGCGATCGAACTTATGACAAGGTGTCAAAATATATCTACATGTATTGCGCTAATATAAAGGTGTCCCAAGACCATTTCCGAAGCTCTAATGGAGTGTCTGTTTTCCCTATTATGAATAAGGAATTAATTTAAAAAAAACGAAGATAATTCTCTCAATTTTTTTTATTGATGCTGTAGTTAAATCGTGAATTGCGAAGCGCACGCGGAACGATAACGTAACTTTGACCGCGTTACTGTCTTGCGGCGACAGTATTAGCTGTGCGGTCACATCAACGACGTTATTACAAAATCAGTTTAATGTTATCAGGTAAAATTTACATTTTTTTTTTCTCGAAAACCGCGATTCATTTTGATATACCGTCGTTACAAATAATACTTGAAATCTCAGGACCAATTAACTGATTTTTTATCGGGAACGGTCTTGGGATACGGTGTATGGTTTTAACTTTGTCCTCGTATAAATAAGACGATCTAAACTTTCGAACTTCGGACGTAAGCGAAGTGAAAGAGGCTTACTTGAATCTGTGCATATTGTGAGCCTTTTAGTGATACTATGTGCTGGACGCCGATAAATGTGTGGTCTAGATGGGCTTGCACACTCAAATCACGAACACACGCAGACGCTTATTAGTTATTAGTTATTAGTTATTAGTTATTACATACATGTGTTAACATTATGTATTTCTTAATTTCCTTATACACTCTTTTAATATACACTCTTTTAATTATAATTCATAGTTTTTATTATTATAAATAAAGCATTATACACAAGGCACACTAATAAATAATTAATCTTTAATAGCAATATTGCTATTAGCTTCCATTTGTACGCACGATTATTATATTGAAGTTCAAAACATTATAATAATACGTGCCTTACAAGGCTATACGTCTGATTTCGTATCATTTATTATATGTTCCTATATAATGCATAGATAAATAAATAAATACAGGCTAGTTGTTTATTCGAATCCAGAGTTGGATATAGGTATTATTTTATTTTTATATGAGTTAAACATGAATGTATAAAAAAAACAACAACATAAATCTACACTAAGTGTCATAAATCTATGAACAATATGGCTAATAATAGTTCAGGTAATCCGTATATATAATAATCTATATCCGTTTCTGCTATATGGCCATGCAGAACATTTACTTAGTATGCAGTAATCTAATAAAAAATAAAAGTAGGTTTTGGTTAATTTTATGAGTAAAATTTATTATTATTTTGATAGAAAGAGACGATATTTATATGTATATCGTTCATTTTAAAAACTATTTCGTAATAAGGGGATTTTCATTTTAATAAATTCAGTTTGCTTTCAAGCAAGCTTACGCAAACAAACCTACAGGACACATTTGTAAAAAATGTATTTTAAATAATTCAAAACTAAATGGCAGTACCCGAAATAGTTTATAGTCAATATTTCAAACCATAAACTGCTGTCATAATGAAGTAGCACAAAGTCAAAGGTTCATCGAGCTATATAAAGGCGATTAATTCCACCCTAATAGCGCACACAAAGTAATTATTCACAATGGCCCCGTTGGAATGACAATCCATACAGAGCGACGCGAGGGATGGGAATATCCTTTGGGGGTGGAAATTGTGGCACGACCGCAGTGTTTTGATCCCTGTTATAATCATTTTTAAATATGCCATACTAAAAAATACGATCGAGACTGCTGATTTCTGTTCATCCACATGTGATTCATATCTTTACACCCAAACGTCTCAAGACTAAACTTGAGGTAATCCAAAGTGTTTAGTCGTTCTAGTCGACTTGACAATCCGACAGAATTAGTGTCACTACTTTAGTTGGTGCCACTAAATAAGAGAAGTTGTGAAATTCTAAAGAACGTGCCTGGTTGAAAATAGCTCCTAACTTCCCATACCTTAATATATTGGTTAATTAAAAAAAATATTGAGGTCTGAGTTAACCGAAAAGTGTATTGTGGCTACTGAATTTTAGTAGGCCCGATCGAAGTATAATGTAGTGTATACAATCTGTTTGATATACTGTACAAACCAATTCTTGTAGATTGATAAATCGTTCACCTAACAAAACATTCTTGTAATCTGTACCAAACGATCTCGTAGATGGAGCATTCAAATGAAAAATTGTATAATTACAAGACTGTTTTGTTACTTAAACCAAACAACTCTCTATCGAACCGTTCGATAGCAACCTTACAAAGCACTTACTCTGCCAAAAACTCGATGAGAAAATAATATGTGAAATCGTTCTCTCTTGATATTTAAATACTGTTGTATCACAGCGCAACTCACGCCATATACAGTAAAAATCGAAAAAAAACTCAAACGAACATCGCTTACTTATTGTCGGAAGGGGACCCGTTTTTCGACTGACGGCAAATGACAAGTTTGTCATGGTTGGTATAGACACGTATCTCCGTCATGCTAATTGACGTAACAGTCATTGTAAATTTAACCACGGTAAGAAAAAAATGTTTGTTAAGTAAGTTTGGATAAATTTGGCTTATGTTTTATATACTCGCATTTTATTCAAGATGAATGAAAAAATCGTTACCTAATCTATACCCTTCTTTAAGCATATTGCGCGCACGGAGGTGTGTGAGATTTGGTATAGTAAAAGGATTAAAGAGAAGGAGTGCAGAAAGCTAAAATGTACGAGTATATGTAACATGTGTTACAAATACATTCAATTAAATTTAATAAAACATTAATACTACTGACAGCTGATTGACCAAATGAGTTTCGAGCTGCGAATTTTGTGTGATTTCAAATGATCCTTTTTCAATAGTCTGTCAATGTCCAGCAAAAATAATTATAAATACATATACTTCTATGAATCTCAAGTCTCATTTTTACATGAAAAAATTAAAACTGACAATGAATTGTATCAAAAAATAAATACAAATACAAGCTGTAATTGTGTTTTTTTTTAACTACTTCTAACATTAAATTATAAATGACATATCTATTACAGGGGATTAAGGCAAACAACACACCACCCCCATAGCTTATTTTTACACGTTCGCAGTTGACGTATTAAAACAAAATATAAAACATACGAGTATATGCAATGATTATAGAGGTGTACTAATTTCATTATAGTGGTATAAAAACCAAAGACGTTCAAACGTAAAAAAATAATGAATCACTGTCGAATTTCGACCACTGGGCGACCACTAGTATATTTAAATATATCAAGAATAACATAAATCAACTACTACTATTCCGACCATAATCTGCTCGTAAATCAATAAAAACAGAACCGATCCCGTCTATCGAACAAACCCTCCGTTTATTCTCTCCCGATTAGGCAAGTGTTATAGATAATATACGTATGGTCATTCTATCTCTCTCTACCACCATATCAACGTATTATATTAATACGGGCAGATTTAATATGCTACTTCACGTGGAACTGTTAAATACTATAAAAATTATATCAACTCTCAACCACTTGTTACATGTTGGGTATATAAGGGGCCATTGCTATAACAAACGAATAACGAAGCGTTTTACGAATCGTTAGATATTACCTTCTACCCGCAGGGTTGTGCACAACAAGCGAGGAATTGAGCGCGAGTGCGTATATATCATTATTTACCAATAATTAGACAGTAGGTAGGTTCACCATATTCAATAATATGTGCAATACTTTTTATGTTTCGGTATGTATTAGTAACTTTTAGCAATCAAATTATAATAAATAATTTCCATTTTCAATTATAAGAAATACTTTCCATAACAGCGTGTCTATATTCAAGAGCCATTAACGTAGGTATATTTTGCTCGTACACCTGGCTTACACGTAATAGGGAATATAAACGTCAAGTCTTCGGGAATGGTCTTGGAACAAGCTTTATATTTATTACCTACAAAACATGAATGGTTCCAATTTATAAAATAGAACTCGTGAGCCCCCTTTGGTATTCACGCTCGACTAGAACGTGACAAATTAGTTAGAAGCTCGTTCGTACAGCTTCCTCAATTACTGGGAGGAATGGAGTCATCTCCACGGCTCAAATCCTCAAGCAATTTGGGATTATTTTCATCCCGGGATACTAAGGGGAAAATATGCAATACCTACCCGCCCCTCATTTTTGTGGTTTTCGCATTGAAATCTTTAGCAAATCGACTTAATACAAAATGAGCAAATCATCATTTTATATCGAGCTATTCTAAATGTTTATAATCGAAAAACGAAAGTACTGAACTGATGAATGAATGAATGGCTGTGTTATGAAAGAAATATAGGTAGGGAAAGTAAATAGTTTTTAATACGTCGCCAGCTGATCGTCTGATCGCTATGTTTTTTTATTTAACTCAAACCTAAAAAATAACCCATCGTCGCCTCTATAACCATCCAAAACGCATATCTAAAGTGCCGCAGTCACGCCAAGAGGAGACAGAAAATGAAGCAACCCATAGCAAGTTGTTACCGCAGCCGCTCATAGACTGGAGGGAAGGTGCCTTTAATGACGCCTATAGGGCATAGCTGTAAGACGTCAGGTTCCGGTTAAATAATTTACTACTACTAAGCAATGCATAGAAGCAGTTGATATTATAAAATAGCTACAACGAGTCATTGTCATTCTTGATTATTTATAAAGTCTACTAAAAAGGCAGCGCTCGTACTAAGGTAGGCTTTGAATTTAAAAACTTACAGTCTGTGTTAACCTATTAAATAATATTGTGTACATAGATAGAAAAATCCCTTTCGGACGCCGAAAGGCGGAGGTAGATTTCACAGCATCAAAGTAGGGGTTAGGCAAACTCCAATTGTACGAAATTGTATCAAACCGTGTGAACTTGTAAATTTTGAAATACTACTTTTTCGCACCCCTAGTTGGTGCTATCAAAAAAAAATACTGAGATAAGTTTTATGTCCTTATCTGAGGCACAATAAAAAAATTAAACGAACGATATCCTACACTACGATACACTAAGAAAGTTATAGCAAAATATCACGTCCGATTCTCGCCCCCTGGTCTGATTTTGCCCGGAACTTGACAGAGATTTTGTGCCCTTAGATTTTTTGTATATCAATTTGAATGTGATTGGTGTAAAATTACGGCAGTTATCATTTCCACAAGAAAGTGATATAGATCTATTAAATTTTAAACTGAGGGTGGTTTTGGGTTCTAGGGGATGTGAAACCTGAAGATATGTCGAAATTTTTCGGAATGCATGACATAGTGCCTATTGCAATAGATAGCATTCCTAATAAAATCTACCTAAAATGGAAAATGTAAGAAATTAGTTCTGAAGGAATTTGGTTGGTAGGGTACTATATTTCCAACAACATTTTAATATCAAACAGTACATACCCTAAAAATAAGAAATTGCGAGGTGTTATGTGTGAATCTTACAGCCACCCGCTTAAGTTTGTGGTTTTAAAATGGGGAACTTATTACCTACCTCATGCACAGGTACCTAGTAGAAGCTAAAAGTAAAGAATTTTATTTGGATTGATCTTTGAGCAGATTGTTTACTGCTTCTATATTAATTGCATAATATGTTGATAGTTTATATGTTGATAGTTTAGATTGATTTGTTGTTAGTTCTAAAAAAGACAATCCCTTTTGAATTCATTAAATATCTCGCGTAGCAACCGCGACAATATTTCATCATATTTAGTGAAGGGTTAAACCAAAACATTTCAAAGGCTTTATGCTGCGTAATTAGCTAAAGTATTTCAGGGCAAAGGAAGTGAGGAATATTTTGCGCCGCAGCCACTCATTTTGGGGCGGGGGTTGGTTGTTGGTTGGGGGTTGTTGGGGGCACGAGGGGTTGTGGGGGCGGCAGGGTTCCGGAGCGCAGCGTAGATAATTAACGCCTACGCCAGATAACTGAAACATTGTCACAAATGCTAATTTTTATTAAAGTCGACAGCATAAATTTCGTTCAGGCTTTCTTGATGAATAGAAGACGACGCGTCGGCTAATCACTCTATTATTTATTCTACCACTTAGGTATCGTCACTGCCTAATTTAGTTGTATTATATTACGGGACACATTGAACACTTATTTTACAGGTATGTTAACAACGGTGTCTGATCAAAAGAGCTTATTTCCATTTTTTAGAAAACTCCAATAGCTTGTTGCAATTTACTTGTAAACTTGCAAAAAAACATACTAAAATAATAATACTATTCAAAAAAAATGTATTTTGTATGATTATGACGCATAATTTAGGTTTAGCTTTTTTTGTAATACGATTAATTCGCTTGTAATTTTAAAATTTCTACAGGCGTACCAAGCAGTATGAATATTTTCCCTAAAATGTATTTCTATATGATATGTCTGCATCTGATATTCTATCGCCCTCCCCACCTTATACAGCCAAAAGATAACTACCCTCAAGGTCGGCACTGCGACTCTTCGTGTGAGAGACGGAATCGCCAGTGTCAATTCGTCATTGGCAGCACCTTTGCACCGAAACGTTTGGCAATTTATTGTGAGCTTCTACTCATTACTACCACCTGTACTACTAACATCTAATACTAAAAATGAACCAGTAAAACAATATTTGACAGACATTAAGTTATTTTTTAATATTGAAAATGTGTTCAGAAGAATGCAGGACCAAAAACTATAAATGTGATATTACCTAGTACTCAAATAATATAGCGAGAACTTAAATTCTTCTCTAAATAAGTTCTTTTTATTTTGTATTTCTCTGCATAAATCAATTTCTCTTCATCCAGTCCAAGGTGAGATGTAGCTGTTGGTTTAGAACATATTTCTATAAAATATGTTTTGGGAAAAAATGTTTTTTTTTCTTTGACTTACGCGTGGTCTTAAATCTTACTATCTCATCTAACGGCTTGTGAAAACAGAAACGCTTTTGCCGTTAGGGTTCAATCATGAAAAACAGAACCAATGTAATTTAAAAAGCTTAGTTGAAACTATATAGTTTTACTTTTTCGGTTATTGCATTCAGTCAATAAGATATTTACGTCTAAGGTAATTGTCTATGGAAAAATACAATTTTTTCGAGTGTCTTCATTTTTAGATTAGGTAGAAATTTAACTTCTTAGTAAAAATATGTATTATGTGTAAAATATGGATAATTATTATTTGATAAAATGATCTAGTATTTTTCTTCTATATAAAAGCTTCACAACATTCTAAATAAAAGAGAGTCACAAGACTGCAAAGTTTGTATGTAGTTAGAAATCGGTATTCAGGGTATTATTAGCACATTAAAATTTCAACTGTTTTTCCACAAACGTGTCTGAGCGTACATTTTATGACTTGTAATAGGTATTTAACCAATGAACTAATTTGCATGACTAGTAACCAATTTATAACCAAGTTACAATATGGTGGGAAATATGTGCTTATCTATCATATGTTAGGAGTAAAATGAGGGAAAAAAATGAACTTAATGTTATTATAAAAAAACATATCAATAATTAATTTCCAACATTATTTATTACGTATGCAAAAAAGATATTGCGTTAGCTTATTAAATAGCTGTTTACAAACACCGATACGTAATAATAACTGTAGGTACCATGTTTTTGAGATATCTGTTAAAAATAATTTAAATTTTTATTTCAAAAGGAGTCAATAGTAAATAAATAAACCTTGATACATTGAACGTAGCTCCATCTGCTGGTTACCACACTAAGCTGATAGGATTGTATGATGGTGTTCGTATTCTTTGACGTTGTTGATTATTTTACAGACAGATGGCCGATCTATCGAAAATTACCATTCACAGAAACCATACAGAACTGGAAAAAATCTTTTTTTATAAATAGTTTTTTGTTTAATATTATAAAACATAATAATTATTTAGTTTTTATAAGGAGTTTTTTTAAATAAAACGATATCTTTGAAAAGGTGAGCGAAGTGCAAATTTGACAAAGCTATAACGTATTTTTAAATTATATACTTAAGATATATTTTCTATTTTTATTTACACCTTTGAATTTGGTTCGATACGGTACTGTAGATAACATAATTTAAATGGTGACCTTCAGCACTGATGCAAATTTGAGCCCTTTTTATGGAATTTTCCATCACTTTTTTCTATTTCTTGTCTATTGTGGTCCTTTAAGGCTCCGAGAGTCTGCGGTTTGTTCACATAAATCAATGACTATAAATCAATGTACTATCAATGAATTATTGAATAGTACATTGTCACATAATCAAAGTTATGTATCATAAAATTATAAACAGTCAATAATAAAAATATATATAATAATCATACAATGAAATAACTTCTTCATTAACAATGTAACAATTAGTTAGATAAATAATGATTAAACTAATGCGTTTTCATTTAATATGTATTTATTTGTTTTTTTGTGTTGTTTATTTTGTATTATTTTGACTTTTTTTATTTTGTTTTTGTCTAATGTGTTTTATTTTGTATTTTTTGTTTTTTTATTTTGACTTGAAAGAGAAGAATGTCCTGGATTGAGAAGAATTATTAAAAAATATTTAAAATATTTAAAAAACAAAGCTGCCCGTTTTTAGTTTCGAAAGGAATGTTCTACCGTCCGTTTATCTCATACATATTTAAGATTGTCTTAAAGGAGTTTTTTTTTTATATCTTTAGCAAAAATAACAAATAGTCTCCAGCTAAACATTATCAAATAAAATATGCTATCGCACCGGAAATTAAAATACAACTGTTTATATTATTACAATTTATTTTCGATGATGCTTTAGGATGTTTCGGCTCGCTCAAAGCACAGGAAGGAAGCCCAGATCGGGCGTGGGTTCTTCGCCGACTATATTTAGTGCTACGGTTAAAATTATAATCGTTCATTATTCATATATCCGTTCATTTTTTTTTGTATTATATCGAAACAAAATATCAGACTGAAAAAATAACACAAGTTTTTTTTCCCCGGCATCTTTTTCCTCTCAATATAAAATTGTCAACAATTGGTGGTTTCGGTTACAGCCGGTCAACTGGCTCTCGCCGCATAAACAGCCGAAACAGCCTATGCCGCTATTGGTTAATCAATATATTCAATAAACCTAGTTAAATTTGCATCTTTATTAAATTAACTAAGCCTCTGTAATCCTATTTTCTCGATTCTTGTATTAATCAATAAGATATGTATCTATACTATAGTTTTGAATGAAAGACAAAGAAAATAACTTAAACTTTAACTTTAACTAAAGTTAAAATTTAAGTAAAATTTGAAGTTAATAAAATAGAAAGTTAACTTTTTAATGGTATAAATGCTAATAGTGGTTTTGGTGGTACTTTTTAATGGTATATGGTATGGTATGGTACTTTTTGGTGGTGGTTTTGGTGGCTGAGATAATTGGAAGATAAAACGATAATTAGAATGACTTTTCTTTGGGTTCAAGAAGTTACAAAAAAAAAAAACTAAGATGCATAGTAATCCCTGTTTTTGGTTTTTAATTCAACATTTTATACGTTTTATTTTAACATCCGAAATTTTGGAAGTAAAGAACTTTACATGAATATTTTTATTTGTAATTTTGTTACCGCCATGAAAACATTTTTAGTTTGAACTTAGATAAGTACATATGCAATAGTTAAAAAACAAAAGACATTAGTATCACAATACAGTTTTATTATTACTGATAACTTACGAATATAATCTCAACTAACACTTAATTCATTATTGTTAGGATTGTATGTTGAGTATATAAGTAGCTTTTTTAAATTTATCTAGTTTTTATATATAAGTATTTATATTTAAAAGAATATAGCCAATAATTAAAAATCCTCAACCCCTAGTTTAGCAGTCGCTTACTACCACTATTATCAAGTTCAAACAGTGTTTTTCGACCGGATAATGCACACTTCAATTGCATTGCGATAAAAGATCCATTTTTACTGTTCTTTAGCGTGGGAAGTTAACCCCTCAACAACAACGACACTTTCGTTTATTCATTACGAGTTGTAATTAACCTGGAACTCCTGGCCTGCGGGGTGGTTAGAAGGTACCTTCTTCTTGATAAATTAATTTTAATCTTACTAGTTAAGAGATTATACAACAAATTTAAAATAAAAAAATACTTAAACCGACTTCGAAACATATCTAAAACAAAATAATTAAGAAATAACACAATAAACTTTTTATTGATGTTAACCTATAATAAACAGATCCACCAATCTTATTGTATTATAAACTTAATAAAAGTTTTACATAGGAACAGAAATTATGATTGTCTGAATAGATATACTAAAATATAAGATGTTTCCAATATCAATAATGAAGTTACTAGTACCTGCATAATACCTAAATTAAGACGTTCGACTAATGATTAAGTTTCGAATTAGTATCCCTTTTATGTAAGGAATAATAATTATTATGAAAAAACTTTAAAATATATTTAGTAATTTGTAACACAAAATAAAAAAAACCCTTAATGATGCAGTATATAATCATCCAAGGGTTAAATGAGGACGCTTTGCTGAATGTTAGTTGAGCGTGAATTGGAAACCATTGACCTCGTAGCATAGTGATAAATGTTAGACATACATCCGTCGTAATGAATTTCGTTGTAAATTAATAAAAAAATAAGTCGCTTATTACTTATGATATTGGATGGGAGGTGCTGCAATAACTATGTTAAATCCAGTAGTTATTTAATTATGTATCTAGTTTATAATATATTGCTTAGTAATTATATTACAACCATAAATTATATTAGTATTATTAAATATCTTAATTACTGTTACATAGTACTGGCCTCCCTTCTCCTCCCTCGGGAATCTGTCCGGGGGCCTCGGGACGCAGTTTTATTTCATCTGTCTGATCCTATAATAATAACTAAAAACGAAATAAATATAATTATTATAAATACAAGGAAATTGATTGAGAATAATGACATATTATGTGCACATATGTGTACATATTACATATTATATGGTGTGTTATTCACCACAAAAAACCCAGCTCACAGCTCACAGCTCACAGCTCAGCTTTCATAAAATACAGGCTTGTATTTAAACCTCAAGCGATGCAACTATCTGTGCATTCGGTAATCATTTTTCTTTGAACATTCTGGCTATATAATTTTCAATCTGTAAAAATATTAAAAAGCATTCGAATTTTCCAAATGTCAGACTTTTATATAAGTAATGTAAACTAACGGCGAACGCCTATTATAACGTAATAAATCGTCTAAATGCGGTATTTAAGCAATACATTATTCGATTTTACTATATATTATAATAATAACGAATAAAGTAAGCAAAAGTGAAATAATCGATTATCGCCAATCGAAATTAATGCGCTTAATGTCGGCTGCCGATAGCTACATAAATTTTATGGGTACACATCGATAGGTACATCATATATCAGGTTATTTTTTTTAAGTTTTTCATTCACATGGAAATACATTATACATTGGAACTAAAAAAATATGTAACTATGTACCTAGTTATTTAGGAAATTGGATTTTGTAATATTTCTTTTATTATTTTTGTATGACAATAATTCTCGTTATTGATTGCACAGTTAATTATATTAGCATAAAATAAAGCAATTAAAATAATATTTTAATAAATCCAAAAATTGTCCCGAGGTTCATGATGGCCTTGATATACACATTCTTGTACCCTGATAAGTCAAATAAAAAAGTATTCAAATCAAATTAAAAATCAGTAGAAAATTATAATTTGATAACCACTTGTAACCACAGTTGAACAGCAACTCGATCAGATCCCGATAATTCAGTTGGGTTTTGCTATTTTATCCAAATACTTTTATTTTCACGTCATAACACTTAATAACGTGACGTGAACACCTCATAAAAAGTATTTTTTTAACATTAAACTAATACAGAGTGACCAGTTTCAAAATGGTAATCGTTAAAGTAATCTTCGTGGTTTTTAATCTTTTAATATTTCTGATATTAACATATTTTTATAATCGTCATCATGTATGTCGTATTTCGGATAAAGGCCCATTTATAAATTTAAATGTTAATCAATGTAATTAACATTATTAATTCCCCTAAATATAAAAAAAAACGAATACAGAAATTACTACTTTTATCAAAATCCTCTTTCACTTGCAAAAAATACTTCTTACCCTAATAATGATAACTGGGCAAGGTTTGACATATGAGACGCAATGAAGTGAGTGACTGTTTATCACCTGTAACTGTTAGAAGCCAGTAGTTTATGGGAAAAAAACTATTTTAAGGTACACTATGTTTAAGGAACAACGTTAAAAACTCTCTAAAATTAAGTTAGACATCTTATCACAATTGTTCTATCCATCTTATAAAGGTATGTATGCATTATAATATCTTTTACTATGCAACATGTGTAAAGCATTTCTTTACTTTAATCCTTTGTTTAATACAACTAAGTTTGATTTGCTATCCGTTAAAATTCTGAAACAATTTTGATGGAATTTGATGTAAATCCCATTAGACACGAGGGAAAATGTGGCCAAAATAAATAAATTGTATCATGTCTCTTGAAATTAATCTACACAATGTTGGTAACACTGCGCGAAGTCTGTTTCTAGTGTTGCGCCGCTAACGCGATATGATAAAAGCGCCCTCAGTTTTCGGTCAGATAAAAAAAAAACGACAGTTCTGAAAGCGACCATCGCGGACTATGGTCGCAGTCATGTGCGCTACGAAGAAGCGGTCCTTCCGCATCGAGGACATCCTGGGAAAGACCAAAGTCGACAATGGATGTCGGCCGAGAGTCGACAATTCCACGCCGTGCGATCAGTACCCGAAATGTCAACCACCAGCGAACGCTACCAACCTTGCTACCAGAAGACCTATCGAAACTGTCCATTACAGCAATATTGCCAAAGAAACAAAACCCGAAGAATATGCACATCTAAGTGAACACAGAAAACTGGTAAAATATAGTGAATCAAATGCAAATCTACCGACTTTTCGAATAGATAAAACGAAACAGCACAAAGGAGGCACACAAAAAAATGAATCGAAGCAAAACAGTGAATTAATAACATTTGAGCTGATGAAACATAATGTAACAACCAAGACAGCTGATGATATGCCCGCAGTTAGAGATGATAGAGAATTGATGAAGAAGATTAAACGTGCAATTGAGCCTATCAAACCCGGTGAGAGTAGTCCCTTCGATTCGCCAAAAAGTTTATCTGACAGCTCAGCGTTCGAAAAGTATGCGCCGACAAATAAAATCCAATATTCAGTCACTCCGCCTACCCTGCCGACCTGGCTGCACGATCGTAGAGTACATCCCGATATTCAGGATGTTTACCAGACAGACATCGACCTCAGGTTCAGCAACGGAAAATCTGGCAATGTCTACTCCTACGGTGAAATGTCAAGACCAGATTATGGATCGTATCACAGGCCGAAAATGGCCCTGTTTTCTCCAATCGTGCACGCGCAGACCTTTCCGCAGTACATGGATGGCTACTCTTCACCTTTCAATACAGGTATTTATCGCGAATACTTATTAGTTCGCATTTGAATATCATTATAACATTCAAATCTTTTATGGTCTTATTTATTGGCATATCCAATATTCTTTTATTACCACTTCTATATTCATCATGCTAAATGCAACACTGTAGATTTATTTTATTTATTAGATTTATTATTTATTTATTTATTAGTGTTTTTTTATTCAAATTCTAATAAATATATGCATAGATGCACATAATTGGCTTAGGAGTTCGAATGGCTTCCTGTTGCGTGCTGGTACACCTGAATGGCGAAATTACCATTATCAGAATATATATTATTCAATGCATCCACTCGTAAATTCTTGTTGAGCTTGCAAATTATCTCAAACACAAACAAGCTCTTATAAATTTTTTCTTTTAGAAAACAAAAAGTACACTTTAGTTCTGTATGGTAATAACATTGGAATAGTCTTAAGTGTGTGTTGTCTTTAAAAATTTTCTTAAGAACCTATCCTAGTCAAAAGGATAATTAAACGTTCGGCCAAAAAAAAAAAACACCCCATTATTCCACCTGTTGCCCAGCTACACCTCTGAAGAAACACCTCCAGAGTATACCATATGTAATAAAAATCCGTATACAACATACCTATTATGTATTTGTATAATAAAATAATTTCCGATGTTTAATTTACTTATCTAAACATATTTGGGAAAATTATATTTATTTACCTTTTATTTGTCTTTAACGATTACATTTTTATTTTATAACCTAAACTGTCGCATTTTAAGCTAGGTTACTGTAGCCCCTAATATATTTGTTATTTTTGAAATATGAATTAATATAAATTTATTTCGAAATAGTTAGGCGATATGCTGTTAATTTGAAGTCAGAATGATAAAAAAACACGATTACGTTTAAAGAATCATTAAAGATAACGCTTATGAATCAAAATTATGTCACCAAATGTCTTGAGCATTTTAATAAGAACCTATACCACAGCGGAAGTGTTAGCGGTCTATGAACAACTCAATTAAATTTGATAACAAGATGAATCTTATACTTACCTATATTTACCTATGTATGTCATATATATATGGTATTTATATATATATGGTTAAATTGTAAATTGTATTTCTTAAATACCGCTTAGATGATTTTTAACTTTATTATAGGCATACGCGTAACCTATATAAAAATCTGACAGTATTGACGTTTAGATTTCGCAACAATTTTCTATTAGTTTTTTTTTTTTTTTATTTTTATTGTTTTAATATTTTATATCAATTTCTAAAGATTGAAATTTTTCAAAAAAATGTAGAGCCAGAATGTTTTATAACACATCAATACCGAAACTCACAAATAGGTGCATCGCTTGAGTGTAATGCAAGCTGGTTTAAATACAGCGCTGTATTTTATGAAAGCCTTCAAACTCTCACCTAACTATTTGTGCGTATTATGAAATACGGTCAAACTTTCATTATATACTCGTATATGTATATATAGCTAACATTAAAGTACTCTAACATATATTTTTTTACACTACAAATAAGAACATATGACATTATAATGTTTATTTTCATAAGGATAATATATGTACACGTTAAAGAAGCTATTATACAATAGCACTACCTACATACAATAGCGCTACCTACATACAAGTAGCGTATGAGATCATAAAACAATTTATCAACATTTGGCAAATTGATAGTAATAAAAACAATCATTTTTTGACCGACAATATAGGAATCAGCCCATAATTTTATTATGATAACGGTTTAAACGGATGTTATTGAAGGAATTATCGAATAAGTATTTAAGCTAACTTAAACTAAATACGCCAAAAAAACAACTTTATAGAGTTTATGTATTCATAACCGAGTTAGTAACAACTAAAATGAATAAACCAAATTAAGGCAATACCAATAAAATTATCTGGCAAGTCAGTTATAATTTTAGGTTTGTTTAATACTAGTCAATAAAGTTTTAACTTAGACAGGCTGTTATTTTAAATGTTATAATTAAAAATCTGTCTCGAAACATCGAAAAATCTGTTTTGGTCCAATTTTTTGTCCAATTCTGGGTGAATCAACGGCCTTTGTGTTATATGTACTACGATTTATGGTGTATTATAAAATATATAGCAGCGGGGTGCTTTTCATATTTGTGGTTAAGAATCTACCCAAAAATAAAAACCGTCAAAAAAAAAAACCAAAATCTTCTCAACAAAAATCTTTATTAAATTAATTGTAATTTATGTGCTTACGAGTACATGCGAATTGCTATAAATATTATTACAATATCACCACGGTTACCATACATAATAATTTCATAATATACATACGTTAATAGTATATAAAATCTAATCATACATGAAAAATATCATACTTTGTAATATTGTGAAACTTCGATAAAATACGTTTTCTGAGGAGAATCCATAGTGTGTTATAAATGGCATAACACGCTGTCTGCGATCACGAGCGTCAAGGTTTTTTATATTTTTTAAAAGAATTGCTATGACGATCATATATCTACAATTATTTTGGGCCTTACTCAACTAAACTAAATGTGCTTGCGCTAGAAACAGGGGAGATGGTAGTAATGGTGCGGATTGGAACCCGGTTATATTTATTTATATATTTATTTTTTCCGTTTATCGATAAAAAATACAATTTATCAAAGATACTAAATTTGCTTTAACAAAATTTCCGCGACGGTAGGGACCACAATAATCAATTAAACAGCTACTGATAACATATTGTAAATATCGATTTTACGGAGATTTATTTTACAAACATATATTTAAACAAAGCCGATTAAAAGGTACACGTTTAAAATAAAAAACATTAGAGTGTCAGTGTTGAAAGAATATATTTTAAAAGTATATATGCAAAACTAAATATGCAAAAACAAAATCAAATAAGAAGAAATAAAAAACAAAATATTGTAATAGCATTCATACCAAATCTTTATAAATTGGGCGATTAGCACTGTTATAATCATTGTGCTATTAAAAAAAAAAAAAACTTTCAATTTGCATAAAAAAACAACTTTGCATATATACTTGTGCACAGGTAAGTGCGTAGTTATACATGCATACATGTAATGATAATAAAATAAAGAGAGACATAATACTGTATACATAGAATTATAGCAATATATATGTTGAAAATGTTATATTATGTATATATGTTATATAGTAACATATGTTAAAAATAGGTAAAAAAAATAAATAATAATACATACGAGTATTTATAAAATAGTACTAAATACGTGAAAAACTCATTTAATATTCCAATACTTTAATATCAGCGTCATATAAGTTTATAAAAGATATTTTTATTGTTTTGGGGTTGATCCGGATTATGCATTTAAAATTTGCACAATCATTGATTAAAACATGCAATTAGTAAGCTTATCAATAGATTTATGGGATTTAGCGTAACGGTTAAAATATGTGAACAAAATTGCCTTATAATTACTTCTGTATTTATTTTTTTGCGATAAGTCTTAAGCCCGTCGTTCTGTTTAATTGTAGCTTGTCGCCAAAAGCTATTATCAGTACTTAACAAGATTATAATTGTGTCAAAAAGCAATTATTGCTTGATTTGAAGACTATAATCTATTATTATCTACTAGTAGTGAAAATTGTATCTAATCTATCCGAAATAAAATGCTATTTCCATGTAATCTTTGATAACTGACAGTTAAATAATTCAATAAGAAAATGATCATGGCTTACGTATGATCAATGTCCGACTTCATGATTTCGAAAACCAAAAACATTGACCAAAAGTCTTTTTAAATCCTGCAATTTATTTTTCTGATCTATTCCAATCCTAAACAACACTCGACGAAATTATTTGAGTGTTTGAGTGTTAGTTGTATTTTAAGGTTTTCTTCATCATTAAAACTTCTCACGAAAGTTGTTCCGTATTAATTACAGCGAGCGTACCGAATTTCACCCCGCAATTTTGGCGGGCCCACACATGGGCTAACTACCTGAAACACCTGCAGGCCCTGCCGCTGGCACTGGCGAAAAGGAAGGGTGGTCAGGTGCGGTTTACCCCGCAGCAGACGCAAAGCCTGGAGCGGAGATTCGAAGCCCACAAGTACCTTTGCCCCGAAGACAGGAAACTCTTGGCCAATCAGCTCAAACTTAGCGATAGACAGGTATTTGTTTGAATGTATTAAGAGAGCAAGGAATAATTGATTAGAAAGAGTAACATATTACTTCTTGTATTACGTTATTCTTTTGTTCGAATAATGATAGTTTAGTGAGAAAAAGTCCCTCTTAGCTTTTGTTTACTCTTTCGTTTTCTATGATTATTAAATTATTCTACTTAGCGATTTTATTTTATGGTATTCCATATACATCAAAATACTGTTCACTTTACTAATAACTTTTTGTGAACAGACGTCCAAAAACCCTCAATTCTCATTCCTGGAAAGTAATGATAATCGAAGGCAGCTAGGAACATGACCTTAACGCCCACATAAAACACCAGATTCTTGATAGTTTCTGGTAAAAAATTTTATTGTTTTTTTATTTCCTACCATTTTGACGAGATTTTTTTATGGTGATTTGAATAACTGTGATAGAAACTTGGTTTTTTATGACCAACTGACTGGAAAATAATATTTAGGTACTTTCAATAGATCTTACACTGAAAATAAAATATGTCGAGGAGCTTGGTTCATTCTTAACTTTTATGACGTTTAAAAACAAAATATATTTTTAACGATTTTAAAACTTTATCACGCTACATCTTCCTAAAAAAAATGTTTCAAAGTGTAGGCAGTGCTAAATTCAATTTTTTTGCAAATGTGATTAAAACGAATCAAACCTGATAAAAAAAAATAATACAAAAACAAAAGTAACAAGGTTTTTGATGTTTTCTTAGGTGTTTAGGTTTTTGATGCTTAGAAGTTTCTCTCAGTTTTATTGACTTTTTCTTCAAACTGCGGTCTGCGACATACTTTTAAATAAAAAATATTTAAAATATCCCTACAAAAAAAAGGTATCTAGCTTCGCAAAGGTGCTCTCACACGATTTCTGCTCGCACAATTGTGATACCTATTAATTTCAAATAAAGCAAGATGGTTACTCATCTTCAGCGATTCAACAGCAATCATTGTTTTTATTTTAAATATGCATTTCCTCGTTACAATGTTAGTCGTCTTTATCAATTGCCAAAATATCTTTTTTAAAAAGGCAAAATTATTTTAATTGAGATCTTTCATATTTGTCATCCATTATTCTATATTAAAAATACTATCTAATCGCTAGATTCAAAAAACTACCTTATATAAATTAGGCTTTTTAAACACACACAAAAGTGACGAATAGGAAACATGTTTACAAAGATAAAAACAATTATCGATGATAAGTCTAATAACACATTTTTTTTTTAAATTATCGATTACAACTGTAGGTACCTACCTACCGTCGAATACCAATAGATATAGAAACCATTTTTTTATATTTGTGCCGTCATACTATAGATATGTTGATTGGAAATGTTGTGGTTTGCAGAATATGCCACTATCACGTTTTACATTTAAAAAAAAAATTAAAAAAAAATTGGTTTTTGTAAGTTGTAATTATATTTTCTATATTATAATATTATTCCATGCATTAATCTCTAACTAATGACAATCCGACTACCCGGGATTTAGTTAGTTGAAATTGTAGAGAAGTTTTACAGACATATTTTTTCTCTCTTTTGAGATAGGGCTCTTTAAAGCTAGTTGAAAAGTTTTACTTTTTATTGTATTTAATATTCGTCTTTATACAGTTTAATTTCAAATTTATGCATCTAATATGGTTGATTTGATATCTATCTATCACAATTATGTAGGTTGATTATGAATTTGTAAGATAAACTAACTAACTAATTAACTAAAAACCCGAAAGGGTTTAGTGAACAATCAAATAGAACCTGTATATTTTGTTTATACATAAAGATTATTAAAAAAAAAAACTCCCTTATAGGAAGTTCTAAAGTATTTTTGTTGTGAAATATTTCACTTTATGGGATGTTATGCAAACAATATGAACTTTATGAAATACAATATGATTTTTTTTCCAACGTGTCATAGATTATGATTCTAAGATAAAGCCTGGTAGTCAAGTGACCTTTCTAAACAAAGTTTTGGCTTAGGAAAACATTTAAGATCACGCGTTTAATTACAAGATTGTTATTTTTAATAAAGAAATTATTAAAAATATGCGGTAAAAGAACACGTTTCAAATTTGACTAGGCCACCACGATCTTGATAATATTTATCTAATCTTGAAATACACACACACACACACTTGTGTTATTTTACACTTGTACTGTTAGATAAAAGATATGTCTATAATTTTGATATTTGCCACTAAACATATAATTGAAGGGAAATTTTGCCCGTCTAACTAAAGTGCAGGTCGTCGCCTCCTAATTATTACAATCAACGCGTATTTTTTTTCTTTTAGATTAAGAAACATTTAAATGTTAATTGCAAATATTTTATTAATAGGTAGATTATAATATAATTTGAAGGTTATCTACAATATTTGATCTCTATTTTTTTCGCAGGTCAAGACGTGGTTCCAAAACAGGCGAGCAAAATGGCGGCGTGCGAACAACATCACATCCGGACCGGATGAAAGAGAAAGCGAGGATTCAGAGGGAGATCACCGTGCCGATGACGAGTCTGTGATGATAACAGACGATGAAATGGGTTTGGCTGATAACACAAACACGAGGATCAATGATTCAACTGTAAATTTTAGAATTAACTAATTTAATAACATATCGGATGATTAGTTTAAAAGAAACTGAGATTAGGTAATAATAATGTTTAGGGCTTTTAAAACATCTCCCGACATAACATATTTATAGCGTTTAAAAGCTTCATATAAAATAAATACTTTAGTAGAGAAAGCACACATATCATATTCGTCTTGAATCTAAAATAATTAACTTTTAATGAAGAATCAAATAGGTGCAAGAAATTTCAAATGTGGCCAATTATTACTAATTCAAAAATTTACCATTTCATTTTATTGGCATACAACAAAAAGACATTGTTTTGTTTATCTTAAAGAAAATATATTTAGGTTAAAAACGAATGATGATTCAGATGCAAATTATCATTAAAATGAGCTAAATTTAAATTATCATTATTTACTTAAACTTACAATTTAAAAAGTATTACAGACAATAAAGTGTTTAGCAAACATAAATTAACGCAATATACCGAACAATTATTTGTAATTAATATTATTATTAAGCCTATGAAAATATATTTTTTTAGTTTTACTAAATATACCTAAATTATAGGAAATATTAATTGCCAAAGAATCTTTAAAATTTTTCTTTTATATTAAAAAAACTGATTTTGGGGATAATTGTTAAAAAAATCTTGCGTGTCAATGTTGTGTCAGTTATTTATATAAAAAAGTGTGTATTTTATGTTATAAAAGAAACTTTAGAGAATCGTAATTTGTTGTCAACATTGGTTTTTTAAGGCCAGAATCTAATAATAAATAGATGTATTATGTAGATGTGGTCAATTGTATGTCATTTCAGAATTTTGTTATAATTCCAAAAATAATTTCGAAAAATACGATAACAAGAGTGAATTCATTTTTTCGATATCTTCAATTGAACGATTTTTATAGTCTCAAAGTTGGGCGTTTTAAAAACCTTTTGTTTTATTGACTTAAGATTATGACGTCACAATCGCTTACGTTGGGGACGCGGATCCCTCTCGAAACTCGTACTGGACGCAGCAGTTGTGACGTCAGCGCTTGAAGATCGCGCGTTATTAGAGATGCTCGACTTTGAAATTATATAACTCGGGTTGTAATATAAAAACCAAATAAAATAACTATTGTTGTGTTATAATTAATTATTACTTTTCGAACTTCACCTAAATAAAGTTATGTGTAAAGGAGAGAGGGCCTTTGAGAGAAATTAATTTTAAAACTTTGTCATTTAATATATTTTATTAGGGAGAAGTTTTATTTATTATTAATATTTAATAAATTGAATACATATTATTATAAATATACAAATATTTATAACATTATATTATTACTATAGATAAATAATGTTTAATTATTATAATTTTGGCTGATTGCATTATGTGTAATAAACATTATCACAAGTAATCTATTGTCATATAAATAAAATATTGAGGAAAAGTACAAAAATGTGATTATATTATGAATATACCAAATTAAAATGAGGAGATTGTAAAATGTGATTAAAATATCTTATTTTATTTTGTCTTTTATAATTAATGCCTTAACTAAACAAATTAACCTAAAGTAGCATTACATTATTTTTTTTACTTATGTCCTTAATAAAATATTCATAAAAATTTAAATATATACAGGTTCAACCCAGTTCGCTCACACTCGCCTAAACCCCGTCCCAAAAAAATCGAATTCTTTTTGTGAGGAAATATGCGACTTGCGTGTGACATATGAAATTATTTTATTCTTTTTTACTCAGATACAAAAATATCATTCAAAATGATTAAAATTCTAAAAACTTAAATTGAAATAATTAAATAATAAAACAACACCAAAATTAACAGTTAGTTATCTAGGGGGTTTACACACGATGTCTTCTTACCGGGATAGTTGATAGTTGTTATGAAGGTATGGTTAGTATAACGTAACGGTTGCAAATAGTAAAGTGAAGTATAAATCGGGTCGTTATAGGGGCGAAAAACTTCGAAGCCGTTGGGGGGGGGGGGGGGTATATGTAGATAATAACCATAACACAGGTAATCCCAAGACCATATCCGAAGACTTAAGGGGGTGTTTAAGTTTCCTATTACGCGTAAAAAAATGCGAAAATAATTAGCACATCATTTATTAATTTTATCAAAGCACTCGTGTAAGTTCTTATTTTACTGATCAAAGGCCCGGCGTGGCGCGGAACGAACGAACTTATTACAGGAGCGATTTCATATTATCACGTAAAGTTTACATTTTTTTTCGGAGAGACTATGATGAAATTTAATATGACATCAAAAAAATGTTGTTTGATATCGCAGGGCTAATTAGCTGTTTTTTATTATCGGGAATGGTCTTGGCACACGGTGTGCTGTTATTTCCAATAACTCCTTATAGTAAGTGCACCCCGTAAGGCACCCTTATGAGATCCTTTGACACCGTTACGGCACCCTAGAAACTGTTGCTAGTGCCTCTATTCTGTGCTAGTTCTGAGTGGTCTAAGACTAACTTGTATGTTATGCACACAAATCTCCAGCTGATTGGCGTTTCGAATTCAAAAATGATCTCTAAAGACGACATAACGCACATTTACGACATTTATGTAATAATAGTTTTTTTTTCTCTGTTCGTATGTTAATATAAATTACTATGTAAATGTGTAGATTTCTTTTAAAACGAAATAAAAAACAAAATTCATTCCAGAATGAAATTTGAACCCAGTTTGAGAGAAAAAAAGTAAACTTTACATACTAATATTAAACAGCTGTTGTCATGCGTTTGCCAGATGATCGTTCACCCAAGACGCCAGGTCATCGACCGTCCTCGATAAAGACCCTTGAACGAGCGTGGACGAATTATTTTTGAATATTTTTTATATATTTTTTTTTACTCATTCGACGTTTAACGTCATTCTAATGAATACGCCGATTATCGGTTAGATACATCATTTTTTTTAAAATTTATTCGTTTTATGTGTGCCATAAACTGATATTGAAAACTAGATACCTAGTTAAATAAATATTTTGAGAAAATATTTATATCAAAGGCCACGCTAACATATACAGGCTATGGATACAACAGTTTGACAATCTATTAAATGGCTACTGTTGAACATGTCAGATTTTTTCATGCAAACAAGCTGTCTAGGATTCGATTGACATATTATGAAGAGCCTAGTGGCGATAAACATGTCCGTCAATCTTGCAACAATTAGGTGTACACATTATGTGAAAGCTCTATCTATCTAATGTAATCCAATATATTCGCTGTCACTTTCATGCCGCAGAAATCTCTACCCATGTAAATAATAGTCCTAATTGATGGATGCATTATAACTTGAGAGTGGGCACTGATAAAACCTACACACACTCAACAATAATATGTGTAGTGTGTACCCACTATACACATTTATTTCAATCAACAAAAAACTACTATTGATCAAATTGCATTTTCCTCGTTTTCGTGCATTTCGTGGACTAGAATTAATAAATAGGAAACACAGTTTAAGCTTTATTAGCATCGAAAATATCTTTCCATTGTGGATTGCAATCTTTCAGGGATCAATCTACTTTTTAGAGATTAAGGTGATCCTAAAAAGTAGCCTAATTTAATCTGAACTACTATAAGGTGACATCCACGTATTACTAAAAGGCAATGACTGCACTGCATAAGGCAAGGTTCTGTTGATAAGACTCTAAACTTATTTGTTATTTTTTCTATTATAAAAAAAAGCATTTCTTAGATACTTTCTAGATACACTTTTTGTGGCCCTACTTAACTAAGCTAAATTGTTTTGTGCTGGAGTCATAGAAGATGGTGTAAATAAAGGTAATAAAATAATAAAGGAAACATGCAAGGGTAATAATGTACAGACCTACCTGTGATTCAATAGGCAAACGCCCTAACGTTACCGCGATATACTCGTACATTGAAAGTGATCTAGATTTTAATCACGACGGAGAAACGAAGTCACTATGTTTAAAGCTCAGTACCTAGACTATATCTAACATATTAACGAATATCACTATTTGATCACATTTCAAATTCTTGTTACTACGGCTATAATTTAGAAATAAACGAGACAATCAAATTTGCAGGAGTAGTGCCACGCCGGCGAGGGTCCACTTCGCTGGTTTGTCCTTTGTTTTGAGGTTAAATGTCCAGACGAAAGTTGGACCGCGGGTTCTCGTTTTGTATACTGGACACTCGTACATATTACGCAGATCTTGTTTATCTTGTGTGATTGCCTGTAATCAATATTACAAATAGTCAATATGTCAAGCAGGTCTTAAGGAATCTCTCGTTTTACGCATATGACCCCTTTTATAAAAGACATTTGGAACTCGAATTGTTTTAAACATTACCTCGCCCATATCACGACACCAGATAGAGAGATGATGATGATCATCATCATCATCGTTATCATCATGATGAGATGATGATGATGATCATTTTAGCTTCTATACATACATGTATAAGAACCTACTATCTCCGTCCGTCTGTCGCATCTTTCAACTCGAAAAGTACGAAAGAGTTGAATTTTTGTTTGATTAATCACATCGGTGCCTGCTCGGGTAATGTAGGTATAGCATTAAAGTATATTTTTTTTTTAGTACTAACAAATAAAACATTGACAGTCCGTAAGAAAGCCCTAATATCATATTCGCATTTCAAAATATGACAGCACGGCTGTTGGAAACTTGAGGATGTATTAGATTACTCGCCAGTTAAAATTAATACAACTATGTGTGCAAATAGAAACATCTAAAATAATGTACCACATAATAATTATTATAAATTGAAATATTATGTCCATATTGTTTCATTGCTAGTCGAAGTTTAAAAAACATATTAAAATTTATGTCGAATTGAAATAATATTAGGATACCATTGTATTTTTTTATTTTAATCCATCTGACGCCTGTAAGGCCTAGCTGTAAGACATCAGGTTCTGGTTAAATAATTTACCACTACTAAATACTGTATAGAAGCAGTTGTTATTATATGATAGTTACAGGATGTCATATCCAATCTTGTTTTTTTACAAAATTATCTTTTAAAAATATGATATTTTTATGACGTAATGGCTAAAAATTATTTCAACTTTGAAAATTCTGTCGTCAGTGGATAGGGAATTAATAAAATCAAAATAAAGAAATTCTTCTCTTCTCACTCTTCCTCCCCCGTCGTACCTCCCTTCTTTTCATCTCCAAGGTGCTCTATATTTGTAGTTTGAAAGATATTGCGTTTTTGAATGCGGAAATGTGGGTATTGCGACAATGATGGGATATGGGTAGCGTCCTATTTCAAGTTACTCTATCTGGAAACGCGGGCACAGATGATTATAGTTCAAAAAAAAATCTAATATTACCCTTATATTTATGACTGGCATTGGTGGATAGAGCTCTTTTAGTCTTGAATCCATTATGATGCCAGCCTGGGCATCCCAACGCGCACCCTCCATCAGCAATCCGTGGACGTAAGCGCCATCGCGTGGTGCCGTTCTGAACAATTAAACAGACAGTTATTAAGGCACTTGAAAAATGATTTATTTATTATTTGAAAGCCTATTAATAGGCTAGTTCTTGATGACATTTTTTTCATGGCTTTCCAGTTCACAGTAAATTTTCGTGCTGGGTGAAAATTAATATTTAAAATAATTGTTTTTTTTTTATGAGCCTTACGTGAATTCTTCTTTAAATTTCTTGGTGACATCACACTGAAGACACATTTTGTCGAGCGGGAGTTCGTGCTTTCGGGCGGTACTCTGCATTATCGCGGTCAAAAGGCTTTGGGGGTTGAAAAAGCCAGCCAACCAAACGGACGATGGTAACTGGAAGTTAACAATAATCTCTATACAGCCATAAATTAGGTACGTAAAGAAAGGTCTCTTAATGAGTGGTTTTGATGTGTAAGTATCTATAGTAGTATTGTCATAGGTATACTAAATCAGTACCTATACAAATGTATAATTTCTAAAGCTTCCTTCACACTATTGTTCGAGTCGTACTGATTGGCCACTTGTCGAGCATTGTCGCTGAACCTTTACATTGTTACATACGAAATATATTAAACAAATAAAAAAATAGAAAACCTCATAAAAAAAATTATATTAATTAATGAGTTCGTGTGCGTTGGTACCTATATAAAGGAAGATAACAAAAATGTCTACATGGTTATATTTTAACTCATAATGCTGGTTTACGGTTTTTTTTTTGATAGACGTACGTCATAATATCATATTTCGTATTGATGCTTACCACAAAATCTGTAGCCCAGGTTTCCAGCTCCCTTAGTCTTAGAAGCAGGTCGACGAACCACGCAGTCAGTCCAAGAAGCGACGGATATGCCCTCTGGGCCCAAATTAAGGGCACCTGGAAAACGTTGTTTTAAAACACGCACTTAATCTACCTACTTTAAATAAAATGAGCCATCAAATATCTTTCTGAGATGTTCAATAATATTTTTACTACGAGTATAATCATTTCAAAGAAAATGTGAAGTTTTAACATTCAAATTAGTCAAAAACCAAAACAAAAAAATATGTGAGAATAACAAAATGTTCATAGGGTTTTCAATCAATGATTACGTTATGTCTAACCATTAGGTTTCTAATTTAAAATCTGCCTTATTTTTGTACATTTTTTAACAAAATATGTTCAATTATTTTGAAGTAATATTAATTATGTATATAAATTAATTATAATTTATGTGGTTACTTTGAACTTGTTATATTATACATCCTTTAGGGTTAAGTATTATTTTGATAATGTTATTTTTTATAAAATAAAATCATCTAAATAATTAAATTGTAATGACATTATAAAGTAGATTTTAAAATTTAAAATGTGATCGGAATTAAAATATCTTGAAGCTTGAATCTGTTATGAACTTATGACGCTGTGCTATGTGATCTTTATAGCACTAATGTGACTAAAGTATCAATCCTACAGAAGATGATCTTCATCGCTGTTAGGGCTATGCCCTTAAATTAGAAATTTTTATTAAAAAAATGGCAAATGAAATACATAAATAGTTTCCATTTAGAGTAATTTAACTTACCAAATATTAAAAATATGAATACATAAACTTCAAGTCTTTACTTTGTGAATTCTCAAAGCGTTATCTAAGATAGCATCTAGACGCTTCTAACGGATGAAAATGACAAATAAGTGTGCGGAACAGGTCATGTTACTAAGTTGGATAGAATCTACAAATAACACATATAGAAGGTGAATGTGTGGGGAGGTATTAACATCAACATGTTAATGGGAAAATCAATTCGTTATTCTATACATATGTTTGTTCAAAAAGTTCACCTGATCTAAAAATAGAGCATTTTCCAATTCCTCCATGTCTGATGTTATGGTCAATTCTCCCTGTAAAACAGTAATAATAATAATAAGAAATAATAGTAGTGTAATCGTGTAATAATTCGAAATATACGTTTCGCCGATCTCACTAGCTCATCGTCAGGAGCATTACTCTCCACCACTGAACGTGGGAAAATGAATCTTCAATTATATTCAGAGTTGTTCTTTCACTTGCGTTCTATTATTTTGTTTTCCCTTGATATTAGATGCAAGTGTATACTTATACTTAGAATGGTATTCAAAGTTCATTTTTAATGAATTTGAAGGGCATTCTGAGATTGGTGACATAGCGTTCGTTTCACATAATGAGTCGAACGCTGTTAATACAGTACAGTACTGACGTTTCCTTAGCATTTGATATGTGTTTCGATGTGATGTTTATGAAATTTGGTTTTATATCGTATCTATCGCAGTCTTATTTATATTTGTGTCGTTTTATGTGAATACCGTTGACAAAAAGCATAAAAAAGTAAAGTTACCCAAATACAACAATGGCAAACGAATATTGTTCGTGACTATTAGGATAATTGATGTAACCTTAAAAGCGACGTTTCTGTGATAGACCCATTTTTAAAACAAAATAGTGGTATGGTGGTAAAAGAACACAAACCAAACTTGAATGAAAACAAAATCTTAAACACAGCTCTCATAATAATTATAAGTAAACCCGTGAGGAGGAGACCACACTAATAGATACACTTTCGTGTGTAATCTGACAAGAGACTACCTTCATATTCGTCAAGAGACAATTGTAAGTTTGGGAATGCGAAGTAATTTAATAAAGCGTGCGAGACGAGTCTATTTATGCATGGTTTCGTTATGCGGGTCGCCGTTATTAATCTATTCATTTAATGAAATTCTTTTATTAAATTAGTTATATTTTTTGTTCTCACCTTTAATCCTAAATCAAGTTCCCTTAGTGATCGTTTCAGTTCACCCGTCAAATAATTCATTCTTTCGCATTCTTGAAATGCAACAATTACATATGGAGTGCGTTCTTCAACCTTACCCATAATTTCGGTCATATTAAATTCCTCTGGTAATTTTTCCATTATTTCGTCCAACATTTGCTTTACCTTAAATATATTAACACAAAAAGTTATTACTCTTTAAATTTATCGTGGACTGTTCCTCGTCCCTAATATTTTTTTTTTCTATCCTTCAACTTGACCCTTGATCTCTCAGTGTGTTTGTCTGTTTATTGAACACAAAAATCTAAAGCTCGTGCATGTTTAATAAAGAATTTTAAAATAAACAATGTACTGTAGCTACCTGAAATGGAGTTAAATTTGAAAAAAAGGTATTTGTTTTTAGATTCCCATACCATCCAGAACTTCATTTTTACCTAGGCCATGATTGATCCAAAATTCTTGTTACATTATATATGTAACTGTGTATATGTTACTGTGTTATATATACAGTTTTTCTCAATGCTTTACACTTTAAGTTGACATTACATGAAACTGTTAAGATCATTTAGACTTTATTACATATAGTAAATAGTTTGAAATTTACATACCTGAGTTTTATTTTTGCCTCTAGTTGTGTAGTTTCATGTCCATATTTATTCCGTTAAAATATACTTAGGCACTTAATTCGGACTATTGGCCCAAAAGTCATAGGTTCGAATCAGCACATGGTCATACCATTGTTAACGCTTCATTGTCACCATCTCTCCTGACTCTAGGCAGGCACATTTGGCCTAGGTGAGTAGGGCCTAAAATAATTGTATATGACCTAGGTCATACCAATTATTTTATTATTTTATACCTTTATACCTACCTACCTTTAAATATACAACTCATCTTGGGTTCAAATTACTATCCTAAGTCCTAACTCCTCTTACCTTATCTTCCCGTGTAACCGTCGCCGCTCCCGATGAACCCGCATCTCGTGGTTGCATTTCAAAAACGGTTCTAAATAGATTCTCACTTGTTGTAGTCAAAAAACCTATCTCTGCATTGGGATGCAATCCATATAGATATGGAGATTCTTGTGGCATCGCATCATCGATGTAGGTATGGTATCCCACATAATCTGTGTTTGGAGGTGCTGCAAAGCCGGGTGCTAATTGAAGTTCACCATCAACCTGGTCGATCGAAAAACAAAAAAACATTTGAAAAACCGCTCACACTTTCAAATTAAAATGCATTTCTTTATTTAAAATATATTTTTATAATAATAGAAATAGACGACAAAATACCATCTCAATACTCATGAATCATGACAATCATGACAAACCTTTAATAAAATAATATAGCATTTAACACAGCTAAATTTTACATATAACATTTAGCTGTGTTAAATTAACATTAGGCATTTTTTGTTTCCGAAATATTAAGACAGTATACAGGAATGCCATATACACATAGAACTTACAGAACTTACAGAACTACAGAACTTACATTACCTAGGTATCTATAATACGTATAATCTGTTGTGTGTATGTATTACTGATAATCTCAATCACCAGTTCATACCTAGGTATCTATAATAGGTATAATCTGTTGTGTGTATGTATTACTGATAATTTCACTCACCAGATCATACCTAGGTATCTATAATAGGTATAATCTGTTGTGTGTATGTATTACTGATAATTTCACTCACCAGATCATACCTAGGTATCTATAATAGGTATAATCTGTTGTGTGTATGTATTACTGATAATTTCACTAACCAAATCAGGCTGTAACAGTTCCTCCAAATAAGATATACACAATCTGCGATCCCAATCATCGGTAATATGACCGCCGTACATTATTTCGCCGAATAAATATCGCAAGTCTTCCCATGGTACTTTCGAATTGGCCTCCAAATAGTTATACAATACCGACACACTTATGTTAAGGTCACCTATGATAAAAACAATGTTGTAATTTCTAATAGGTTCATATTTGTTTATTCTGTGTTTCATACGTACCAACGTTAAACGGGTAGACCTTGTTCCATCCTTGGGCTCCAAACTTCCTCCTTTCAGCAACCACGGCATGGAAATAGCATAAAGCAAACAATATCAACTTAAACTCAGCTTCCTTGCCGCACATTTCTAATGTTTCCTGGTTAAAGTTATCCAAAGCCTTATGTAGGTTTGCCTGATGAAAAAATAATCCACGGAGATACATACAAATTTAAAGCAAATATGTTTATGTTACTTATATTTGATTAAGTATACCTGCATTCCGGTTGGAGGCTCGTTAGTAATTTTGATCGATGACTCTAAAATACCCTGAGGTATTATATGTGCTGCGGCACTCGCGGCTGGTTCAGCGCTCATAAACATCCTGTAATCTGTGTGCGATCCGAATGAGTATGTTTCGAGTTTCTTTTCTAATGCTGGAAGCCATTTCTTAACGAGATGAATATTCTAAAACGCAGAATTGGTTTAGGTTTTCCGTCTTTGCGTATTATTACAGATTTTAATTCATATATACAATTAGGTACCTGTAGAATAACCCAATGGCCATTTTGCGCAGCGATATCCATTGCCTTTTCGGCAACTACTTCTTGGCCTTGACCTAAAGACACGCTATGGAAATTTCCCTTATCCGATGTAAATCCTATGGCCTTACCCAGAGTCTCGACATCTTTCAAGGGATTCACACCAGGTGATAAAATGAAGAAGATAGGAGTCGATGTACTAGTTTCCTCGAAAGATTTACTGAACTCCATCGTTCTATTTTCAACATACTTGGCACCCATTTTTTCTTCTATAAATGCTCTGTTAAAAGAAACTTTGACGTAACAATACGATGTCACTGTAACTTACATTAATCTAAAGAAAATACTCACGCTACAGCATAGGTCATTCTGTCGGGTCTCAAGGCTCTTAGCATACATAGCCGTTGTATAGCAGTCTTATTTTTCCATTCCTTATAAACATAAAATTCTATTAAATACATTCATAGTGATTTATTGCGTAACACTTTTTTGGGTAATTAAGCCGTCAACATCTTAGGGTAAATAATTTAAAATTATGACTTTACCTGCGGAAACTTTTCCTTCTCGGGCGCGTCCAGCTCGACTAATTTCTTCCATCGTTTGGATGATGTCTCAATATCCCGATCCAAATTACGAAATTCATCTTTTCCGGCGAGAGAACATATACCACCCCAGCTGTGGTTGGTCAGAAAATCGACAGGACTCATCACGTGTGGTTTTACGGGGAACCTCAAAAAGAAGTCTATTTCGGCTGATGTTATTTCCTCGCCCATAAGAAGAATCTGTGATGGAATGTTTAGAGTTAATTTTGCGAAATTAATGATAATAACTGACAATTGTCGTTATGATAATTAATTCCTTCCTCCCTTTCTTCCCTTCCTTCCTTTTCCTTTATATATAAATAATAATTATAGAATAATTAAAAATATAGAATAATTAATAATTGTGAAATACGTGACAAATATAATGTATATTATTCATAACCAATATAAAAGTTATAAGTATTGTACATATGTGTATTATTTAGATGATAATTTGTTAATTTTACTGCTTCTATTTAGATTTATGTAAGATTCACTTGTTTCTTCGCGCAGACAGACTTTCACATTTTTAATATTAGTGTGGATAGATAGATGGTTTAAGTATATTTTAGTATATAGTTTTATAGCGTATAGAATAGTTTAGTATAGTATGAATTAATATGAATTGATATTGGTATTATATTTATCTTCTAACACTAAGAAGATAAATATAAATAATATAAAAGTGTGTAATAAAGGTGCGATAGAGCTAATGTGTGTGTGTGTGCCTGTTAATGCGTTCGTGAAATTCGCGTATTTAATAAACAGACCCTTAGGAGAAATAGGTCAGCATTACTAAATCTTGCATACTTTGTGGTCGTTTTTAGTACGATTTGAATGCATGATCTCCCGGAGAATGAAACAATTGTAAATATCCTAATCAAATAAAGAATTTTTGACTTTTGACATTTTGGCCAATGGCCAGCAAACCTCGAACGGCTCAAACTGATTTTGTGAAAATTTCTGCCACATTCAGAACATAAATATAACAGGTTGTAAAGCATGGTAACTCAGTTGAAGAAATTCGAAAGTTTTAAGGACTTCCCCTTAACGAATGATCCTTCATCATAGATCTACATACTAACGCAACAGAATCTTCATTCTCCCTTCAGTATCGCGGCCCCGGCTATAGTAGAATAGCAACAATGAGTTAAGGTAGTCTATTCCACTATACCTACTATAAATACACAAAAAACACACACGCGCACGTCTAAATGTGATATGTCGTATGTAGATAAGTAGATTATCTATCTACACATATACTTAGTAAGTAGCTTTGCTTTGTTATGCCCTGCAGTGGCCGATAAAGAGCTGATGATGTAGTGGCTTTGCACCTTTAAAGTATTTATATTTTTTATTTGATAAAATTTAAGCAGTATAGATAGGGTCCCAATTTAATTTTTGCAACGAGGCCTTGGTTACGTAGCTACACCACTGATTTTAATAGGAATGTTCCGAAGTTGACTTATTTATTATCATTTAAAATTAATTTTATAGGTATATTACTATTAGTTTCTAAACAGCACTAACTATACAATATATCTTTAGATTTATATTCTTAACACAGCCGTTGAATTTTTACGCAAAATATTCCAATATACTTTTAATAAAATACTAAGTATTACTGCTTATATGGTAATTGGTTGTTCTTGCACAAAATAAATAAATTAGACGTATAAAATGCATATTTTTTTATAATCAGTATATTTTTAATATGAATACGCAATTTACCCGTTGGAACGCTAGTTTCAATTACGTTAATAATTACATGATTATAGTAATAATGCAGTATGACCGACTTCATTATTTTGAACCACAATGCGATTATTATTTTTATTATAGCTATGACAGAATCTTGAACTATTATATAAATAAGCGAGAGTCATTTGAGATCAAAGTACCTACCTACATACATAGCGTGATCTCACCTGGAAGGTCATCTGTGATGAAAATATTAACTTGTCGCATTCGAACAGACCTCTTGTTGTATATTGGAACACTGAATATGTAATGCAGTCAATTAGATTTTTGACACGTATGGCAACATCTTCCGACGGCTCCGCTTTGGCAATGGCATTTTGAAATACAACTGTAAATGCCTGAAAAATAAAAGTTAAAATAATGTTTAATTTTTTTTTTACAAAATTAGCCACAGCGATTCATAATACAAAGTCTAAAATACGCGATATTCGATTACGCTAAAATGGCGAACAATTATAATTTACCTTTTTAAAGAAAGTATGAGGGTAAACACTGTATTTAGGAAAAAAGAAAATGAAGTAATATTGAAATATCTGAAAATTGTAATGAAATAAATAAAAAAAAACCTTACGTTGTACAAATATAATGATTAGTCATTTTTGTCTTTTTGTTTTTTGTCTTTGTCCAAAGTTAATAAAGCTTAAGCTTTTATATTGCCGGTTCAGAACCAAAATTTGATTTTTAACTAAATTTAATTAAGAGAGACCGAATTTTAGCAGTAGTAGTAAAAGTTAAGCTAGTAGTGGTATGTGCCTTACCACTACTAGCAAATTCCATAGCAGCGGACAATGGTTGAGTTGACCTTGAATACTAATATTTTATGTATAATAAAATTACCTTTAGGGAGAATTGATAGATTGGGTTGATAGTGTTTAAATCATTCAGAATGAAATAAAGTAAACTGGCTCTCGCTGCTGCCGGTCGATAAAATTCTCTAGCCTGATCGATTTGGTGTGAGGTTATTTTTGCTTCTGCAACTTTTCTTTCGATATCCGCAGCAGTTTTTTTCGTAGTTTCCAAGTTTTCTACTAAAGCTGTGTCCCCTAGAATGTTTTCACCGGCAGAGGATAAACGCGAAAGTAGGTCATCTTCAAGGCCCTTTAGTTGAATTTTAAATTCATTTTGTTGCTTCGTCAATTCAGCCTAAAAAACAATAGATACTATTTATTCAAACTATTATTATTCAACCACTACTACTATTATTACTATTAATGTTTATTAAATTTATTTTTTTATTTATTATAAAGTTCTAATGAAGCAACATCATTTTTTACTAACCTACTCACTAACGTCACTAGTTTTTTACCAATCTAACGATTTATTACAATTAAAAGGATACAATTACAATTATTTACAATTCGAAGTATATATTTTTTTTATTTGTATAAGAATACCTTGAGATCCTCTAGATCAGGTCTTTCAGCCTTCACAACTTCAGCCAATAACTGATCTTCAAGTCCATCTCTCGTTACTGTAAAATTGACTAATGTTGTCTGCGCTTGCATCTCCGGTTTATAATGTGGATTGGCAAGCTTTGTATGCAAAATTAAGCGAAAGTTTTCATTATATTCAACTTCCTTATCCCCAATCTTAATTGCCCTTAAAAAATAACAAGTTATATTTATTTTTTTTAATTTTATATAGAATATTGGAAGCCGTAGTGGATTCTTACTTTCCCTTCTTAATGAGAGTTCTTCCTAATAATGGATCTAGAACTGGATCAACATTTTCACCAATGTTTTCAAACAGTACAGTTTCTCCTTGAGTGATAGCTTTTTCAATGGTGTCTAAGTATCCTTTTTGTCCTAATCGTATTACTTTCAAAAGTTCACCATACTTTTCTTTAATCCATTTAACACCTTGTAGCTAAAACCAAGAAAACATTTATATGCTGAAACGAATAAAAGATATGGGAACGTTGACGATAATTGTAGTATTTTTATTCTTTTTTCTTTTAACGATACTAATTGAAATGCAGTCTTAAATTGTCTATTATCAAATCATGCATTTACAGTTAAATGCATGATTAAATGCAGTTAAATGTGTATTTCTATGCCCTTAAAGATAGTGGCATAGGAAATTTCGATTACTGGAAAAATTAAATGATGTACAAAAATTAGTAAAAACTACTATTGCAAAAAAACAACTTATCCTTTTATACACAAGAGACCAAAATGAATTTTTAGTTTTTAGTTTTTTTTTAAGAAAAAAAGGTATTTCGTTGTAGTGGTATACGAACTCACTTGTGGATCAATCATCAATGGCCATCTATCAGAATTTGATAATATAGTAGCATTTTCAGTACTCATCCTATCTGAAGGCAGACCCTCATTTTGCCATACTGCAACTGTGGTATCATCTGTAAGTAAGGTAAGAGGATCTAGTCCTTCCGTTATTGGTATCGGAGGCTAAAACCAATATTCATACTTTTAGTTTCTAATGCACAATTTCTAGTTATATAATGATTGAACAAAAAAAAAAAAATACCTCTAAGGTTCTCAAATACAGTAGCCAGTTCTTATTCAGCAAATCCAACCGATATTGTTTTGTAAAACATCCAACGTACGATATAAAAGCACAAACCAGTAGTACATCACCCGGCAAGGTAGTGCTCTGTTGCATGAAGCTAAAGTTATGTGCATAAAATTAGGAAACATTATATAAATTTTAGCATAAGACAAATATTTATCATATAATTTTTTGAATCATACTTTGAGACAGCATCCGCCCATCTGACGTTTTCACTGCCTAAACCTCCTACTAATCTATTCGCAAGTTGAATTGTTCGATTAGTGGCATCTGCCTCCTGTTGACACTTCAATTTTTCCATAGTGGCCTTCTCAAAGTCAGCAGTCAGTTTAGCAAGTTGTTCTTCCAAGGACTATAAGTGATAAGATTTATTTTATTTTAATAAACTAATTAGGTCATATATTTCAATAGCGACTTTTTACAGGTGGACTTTTTACTTACGACAACTTTTGCCTTGATAAGCCTTAGTTTTTCTGTAGCGGCTGCCAAGTCAGCATTTGCTTGTGCCAAAGCTTTTCTCTTAGGTTCTACATCACAATACACTTCATAGAATTTTATTATGTTAATTACCCAAGCGCATAGACCTGCAGCTGCAGCTGACTTGGAGCGCACAAATTCTGAAAAACATTTTTTTTTTATACCAGTAAAGTAAATTTGAATCAAATATGTTCATTTCACTTTTTTAATAGCTTGACTTTTGATACCTGGTTCAAATTCTGGGTCTTTGAGATATGGCACAATGGCTTTTGTGACTTCAGGGTGAATATTTTCTTTGTCATAATTTATTAAAGCCTCCAAGAATGCATCAACTTTCGCCATATATATCTAAAATAGATTAAAAGAAATAATTAAAACGGGATTGTAATAGGTATTTAGATTATTGAAATGGTCTAACTGACGCTTACTTTTGCCGCTTTCCATGTTCTGTCCTTGGGAATTTTTCCTCCAGGTGCAAGAATAACCATTACAGCTGCAGTAACGTTAATAACTATTCCTGGTGGTGATCCAAATGACTTAAGTTCAGTCAAGTTAGATTTATTAAGGGTATTTAGAGCTTCTTGTGCTGCTTGTAAAGCAGGCTCGGCTTTGACTAAATCTTCTGCGCAATCTTTTTGCTTTTTTGAAACCTCTTCTGCAATTGTTCCGACTTTCATTTCCTCTTCATCGGCTATGTGTTTATGGGTAAAAAAAAATATTTTAAATATATAATTATTTTACTTTGTTATTGGACGTAGAAGCCATAAAGTATATACCGCACTTTATTTACTTACTCAAAAATTGTATAACTGCATTATAATTCATATGACATATTCATATTCATATATCGAAATAACTTGTGTAGTACATTTATGCTCACATGAAAGCTCAAAGAATTTTTATACGTACAAACCTAATCAAATCATATGTTATAAATAGATTATTGTTATATTTGAAACAAGAAATTAATATTTAATATGAATTTATCTAAATTTAACAACACGTTTAATGTGAAATCAGGAACTAAATTTAAAATATATTTAAAAATGTGGACCTGATTATAACAAATACTGCCTCATACATAGTCGTGTTAGTACGCTGCTAAGCTTAATAGTGACCACTGAAAATAAGAAAATGCATGCGTTGCCAACAGTAAATTAACGGGACTGTGCATAAGAATCTAAATGAAAATATATCGTCATTACCAATTGCTTTTTCTCTTTGAACTTTCTCAGTTTCCACGCCAACGATTTCTATGAGTGCATCCGCAGCTTCATTTTTCTGCTGTAATTCAACTTCTTGTACAGCTAATTTTGCTTTGAGATCATCGACTTGCGCAGCCGTACTGCGTAGTTTTTCTAAACCGTTCTCTAATCTGAAGTGGAGTATTTTTAATAGTTATTACATATCTCTTATATATTATATATTATATTATCTTATACATACCGTAAAATTTTTGACTGTAGTTCAATTGCTTTATTTTTTAGTAGCTTCGAATACAGACTGATTTGTTCCAAAAAACTTTTCGGAGTTGTGTAATTATAACGACGCTCATTGGATAAATACGATTTAGAAATAGTATTCACGGATGTATGGACGAAGGCCATGAATTTTGCAACCGAATCTCTAAATGAACCCTGAAATGAACGTGCAAAGCAATTTTATTTTTAATTTATAAGGATAAGCATATAAATATAAATAAATAAAATATACATATTACCGGCAAAACATCCAATTCTTGGAGAAATTTAATTGACACTGATACCAATGCTTCCTGAGGCCACTCGTGGAACCAATTAACGGCAGTGCTATTTATAATTGCTGGAAATTTCCTTGACCTTACTCTCAATGTAGATCCTACAGGCGAAAAACAAAGGACCACCTTTAACTGTCTTCGCACGCGGTCAATGAAGAATTTCCAACAATTTTCTCGTGTATCGAGTATTCCAGCTCCCTTCACCTGTTTTATTTCAAATATGTATTTTTAACGTTGTTGTAATGTGTAATGCCCAATAAATACCCCAATAGGTCCTCTGGAATCGTTTCGGGACACTCTGTATTAATACGAACCTCGTTTCTCACTCCAGCAAGAATGTTTTCTATTTCATCATCTGGAAAGAGATCTGGAACTTCGCCCGATGCCAATAAATCGTTTATCAAAACGAGGAAATGTTCATTGGGAACTTGTGCGTCAGTCATCAGGAAAAGATTTCCAACATTTTTAAGGCCGGCTTTTATGTAAAGACCGGACAGTTCTTTCTAAAATAACGAAATGTGTATATTAATTTTTGCGAAAAACCACTAAAAACGTATAGAATCAAATTTGATTGTTTAATTTAAAGTGACCTTAAGGTCTGATACGCCGTACCCCTTCTTGAGTTGAATTTGAAATACTTCCAAACTAGATATAAACGCTGCCAGCCTCGATAATGATTGTTTACCGGAGCCTCCCACGCCGACCAACAGAGCGCTTCCTCTTGGACTCTCAAGGATACGATTGATCCTAGATTAAACAATAAAATAGTCAAAAACATTTAGAGAAAATAGTTTTATAAAATTATTTTTAAAACTACATTTGTTTTACGGTAACTATCTAATTAATTTAAGGAAAAATAACCAACCTGCAAATATGCATCATTGCATCCTCGAACAATACCAAATTCATCGCGGCAACTAAGTCATTAAAACTGACTAATGCTTCATCAAGTAATTTGTTAAGTTTAGCCCAATCCTCGATTGGCATATATTTAGGCTCTCCGATGCCACCAGCGAAGTGACAGTAAATATTTGGACGCTCGAATACTACTCCCTCGTCTATATCCTGAATATTCAAAATTACAGAAAATCAAAAATATGCGGTTGTCAGTGTATATAATGCCGGCGTGCGCCCAGCACAGCGTGTAAGAAGCATTCAGCTTGTGTAAAAAAAGAGTTTATAATTTTACATCCAAAGAATATAAATAATGAATTTAAATATTAATTTTCAACTTCGTAAAAACACCCCGTCTTTTCAGTTCCATAACTGGATTTTCGGAAAATAGTGAAACACGGTGTTTGTTTATTTTTTAAGAAGTATCTTAATATTGGTTTTCAACTTTGTAATATCTTCGGTTTCTGAGATATTGGTCTCGTATATAGAAAACATTAAGTAATTTAGTACCTCAAAGTTTTTTTTGCATATATCGACCTGCATTTTTAAAAACGCGTCGATGTCCTTCTCCTCATTTAGTTTGTCTCCATACACTCGGTGAGTTTCATGCATCCAAAGTCTTAGCAGATCACTGGGCATGGTGAGGCATTCGTTTGTACTGAATAACAAACCCTACAATGAAAATGTTGTCAGTCATATTATTATATTTTTCAATGTTAAATTATTTATATATAAATACTCAGTGATAAATACAGACGAATTATTATTAATCAGTGATATATTTATATTACTGAGTAATAATGATTCGTCCCTTACCTAACGTTTACATTAATTACAATAACCTAACATGTGCACCATCACATATTAATACCGGCAAGCCATATCAAATTATGATTATTTTTTATTGTTTTTAATTATAATTACTATAATTATAGATCAAATTTTCTTTTAGGTATTTTTTTAACATTTACTGAGATTTTTACTAGTATTAGAGCTAGATATTTAAATATTATATTTAATTAAACAGATATTATAGTATATATATTTTAAGGCAATCCCAACTCCTCACTACAAACACGATAAATCGACATGTAGGTACTTCAAGTACCTAGACTAGTCTTTTTTTAGCTGTTGAAGAAGGGAGCTCCGAATTGTCCAGCAGAGGTACTCGCATAATATAATATATACAAATTTAATTATTAATTGAATATTGAGCTTTCTTGTTTGACGTGGTCAGAATGTAATAAGATAGATGATGCTATCAATCAATTATTAACACATACGTATACTATTATGAGAATATTTGATACTTGTACTTACTTGGAAAACATTAGATAGATCTCGCAAATTAAAAATGTAGTGGAATTTGATTGCTGTTGGCAGAAAAATCTGAGTCACTTTATGATGCAGAGCTAAAGTAGCAGAAACGACATTACCTGTATGGTTAAAAAAAGTAACGTTACAGCAATAAGTAACAAAATAAATAAATAAACGAATTAAATAATATTCTACAGTACCTGCTAGTTTAGTTACCAACGGTGGAAATCTCAATTCGGAGTTAGCGAAATGTTGTGTTAAAATTGACAAATAAATATTCGTCAACGATTCGGCCCCTGGAAAACTTACAGCAAAGACGCAAAAATGTCGCTGAAGCCTGGGATTTATTGTAAAACTGCCAGATGTAGGGTTCATGCAAGAAACATATTGGCAATTGTGAATATCTTTCAGCGCAAGTTTACTCCTATCGTACCAATGGTTGTAATCCAAGTGCTGCCTTATGAGGGTATGCGGTTGAACTGTGCCATATGTGTCTACTTCTGGCATATTCATGTCGTCTATGAAGTAAATTAAAGTTTTATTTCCCGGAGGACCATAATTTCTTCCGGCTTTTTTTTCTAGTGGTCGTTCTAAAATTTTCTGAAGCATTTCTGAGGTTGTGTAGAAATTGAATGGAACATTAGTCACGGCATAATATTCTGAAAGACTATCAAATTTTACTATTAACGTTGTATATTTTGTTAAGGTAGTGATTTTAATGGTTTTTGTATCAATTTCTACCAACTTACCTCGTCAATTTTTCATTTACAAGAACTGTTTTTCCACACCCAGCATTTCCCACCAACATCACTGGATGTTTGTTATTCATAAGCAGATCAAGGAAATATCGTATTCTTATCGTTTCTGCCGTCGGAACAAGTACGGCCTGAAAATATTCCGAAATAGGTATTCAATATCTTAACATACTAGAATGGTTATTTTTTTGTGATTTTACCAATAATAATATTTTATTTACCTGGAGAGGCATATCTGGATCTAATTCGAACTTTGGCAACTTCTCTGTCCAAGGAAAAAACTTTTTTGTTTCTGTATCAATATAATAATCAAAAACAGTACCTCCGGTAGGAAATTTCACGGATTTAAATTCATTAATCCACCATTTAGTGAATTCTGCAAAAATAATTCAAAGCAGCAACGACGCATGAATAAATGACATAAGTGAATGATGACAACAAATATTATATAAATGGAAATGAAAATTCCTTACCGACACGATAATCAATAGCTTGATCTTGAAACATTGCTGAGCCAAAAGCCCAAACGCATGCAAAAACAAAATATGTATCATGCCATTCTTTTGGACAGTCTGCGGGTGCATTTTCTGGTGTAAGAAGACAACTTAGTAAATGACATAACATTTGAACATGTGCCATTTCTGCTATCGGAGTAATCTTTTTGAATCTTGTACGGACTGTATCAAGGCAAGCGGGAATATATTTGTCAAACAAAATTACTAAATTTGATTTTTCAGCAGGTATTGTTCTGGTTTCTACCCAGCTTGTGACGTATCTATGAGTTTAGAAAAAATAAACAATTGATTAACAGAAAATTATATATTTTAAATAAATTATGCAATACTTACGGATTCCACCCTAAATCTTGGGGATTTATATACAAGATGCCTGCTCGTGAAACAGTTGCGGGCGTGGCAGTTCTTAAATTGGATATTTCAAACATCAATCTCATAACAGGCGTTAATGCTATTCGTTCATTACTTGCCAAAGTTAATACTTTGTTGTCATCCATTACAGTATTTAAAGATTCAATCCACATAGGATCTATGTCACCATCTAATACTATCCATTTTGGATTGTCTCCGGGAAGATTTGCTTGTTCTCTCATTATGACTGAAAATAAACCGTCTTTCCATTCTCTTGTTGATGGATTAATGATTCCGAACAATTCATCGTTAGTCACAGCTTTTGGATTTAAATCATTATAAAGTGGCTTTTTCTTAATATTTTGGTATGTTTTATACAGAGTTTTCCACACTTGAGTTTTTCCAGTTCCCGCATTGCCCACAATGAAAACGGAATGCCTTACTTCAAGTAACTCTTCTAATTGAACGACTTTTAGTATGAAATTGTCCTCCGGTTGTAAGAGAAGATCTAAAGCAGCTTGTTTTACAGTTCTTTCGAAATCAACATCTCTCTTACGCGGTACTTCTAAAGCCGGAAACAGATCACCTATTAGGCCCATAAACACTGGCATATCATCTGTTACGATCTTTGGTATATTAAAATCACGCAAAGCTCTCATAAGTACTTCCTCTTCGGGTCGTCCTGGATCTCCACGCTATAAATAAATATGATTTATTATATTAGTTAAATTATTTAGGTAACGGGATTTAAATAGCTATTATGTCTATACCTTTAATGATCCCGCTACAACCAAAACGGATTTTATAGCTCGTAAACCCCAGTCGTAATGATCTTGTTTTGATAGCAATTCCTTGCAGAGGGTGTAAAGTGTTATAAACTTTCTCGCTAATATTTTTGCTTCTTGAAAACCTTCGGCCACCAACATGATTTCACAAATTAATTCGAAATCAGGAACTACCATAGCGCAGGGTCGAAAAAGCGCTTTTAAATTTTCGGGCAGTTCGGTACGTCCTGCATATCCCGGATTCATTGTGATGAAAATTCCTACAGACGTAACCAGGTGTATCATTTCTCCCATGAAGTTAAAATGTTTTTTCTTATCCCTGAAAAATTGTATATGAATAATTTTACTTATATTCTTAATATATTATATAAATGCATGTTTACACATGTAATACAGCAAATATATTTACGAGTCCTAGTATTTTGAACACTTTTCAAATGTCCATACTGTCGTCCTATCAATGTTTACTTTCAATCAAATGAATATTTAAAAACATATTTACCTAATGGCGTCTTGAACAGATTTCACTTGAACTGCTACCACCGATAAAACTTCTACGGAAATCCGATTGAACTCATCGAAACATCCCCAGGCTCCAGTTTGGGCAAGTCCTTTATAAATATTCCCACAAGACTATAAATTAATAGAAAATGTATTAAAATCTAAAGTGTTTCAAACAAATCAATAAATAAAGAAGTTTCAAATAAATAAAGAATATAACAAACTTTGTAATCCATTTGTTCGGAACAATTGAACACGTAAACCATTATGCCCAAAGCACGACCGAGGTCTTTCGTGGTTTCGGTTTTGCCCGTGCCTGCCGGCCCAGCCGGTCCCCCGCCCATTATTAAATGAAGAGACTGAAGGAAAAACAAAACACAATTGAAGTTTATATGTTTATCAGGAATATCATAAAAGGTATGTAATAGCAATAAATAATATGTATATTAAATCTTATATTTTAGCGGTATATTTCGGCAAAGTTGAAGAAACTGCATGGGCTGGCCGTATTGGTCATCACTCTAAAAGCTTCCTTATTTAATATTTAAATTTAAAACTAAGCAAACATTTAAAAAAAGTAAAGTAAAATAACTATAATTATTATAAGGAGGCAAGAAATGAACAACCTTCAAAATATTGAAAGATTTTTTGTAGTAATACTAATTTAACAGTTACACTCATTCTTTAATTTATAGAATCTGAAAGGGGCCAGGAATATTAAATAATTTAGCATTCTTGATAAATTATGTAATAAAACATCAATAACAAAGTCAATACTGATGAATCTAAAATATTAAATGTAGCAATAACCTGTGTTAATGTTATATAACATCGATCCGTGAGAGGTGTTATCACAAGCCTCGGCGTGTTTCCCAAATATTCGTGACTGTACCGAAACTGTGCGTCGCAAATATTTGCAAAGCAGTCGATTTCCTTTTCATCCCACCTAAAATGAAAGAATCATACCAATAAACCATTATTTTTATTAGTGTTTTATTAATTATAATTAATGTAGTACCTATGACGTAGTTGTGATTGCCACTGGAAAGCTGATGCACTGTCAATTTTGGCTTGTATAAGTTTGCTGACGACGTCCCTAGAATGGACATCTATCGTACAGATTGTCATGATTTTTTGTCTGTCCAACTTGGAAAGTTCTCCTATTAATAGCGAAATAAGAGTGCTCAGTTGCGAAACCTGCTTCTTATAGTAATCCTTTAAGGCATTGTCGTAGCCCTCTTCTAAACGCGAGAATGCTATATTCACTTCTGTCGACCACCATATTTGAGTTCCGCATAATGAGACCTGAGCGGGGAAATCGAACAACCATTGCTCTCTGGCCTTTTCCTCGTATGTTGCAAAGCCGTCGGCAAAATAACGGAGTATAGAGGAACGCATGATATCCTGCAGACGGTTAAGCCACACTTCCACCGGACCACTGCAGTCACATTGACCGTGAAATTCGACGTATTCTCCATCTTTGGCTATCATTCCCTCCGCGGTTTTTTCTCCATTGGGGCCAACCTTTTCCAAAAACTTTAATCGAGCCATTGAATCAAATAATTTCGTAAGATGTCTGTAAATATTAAATATATATATAGTAATATTTATTTCTGTTTTTAAAACTACCGCTTTTATCATTGGTGATAATACTCACTTAACAACAAACTCCGGTTGGTTTCCGTTCGATAAAACGTCTAGTAAATCAGCAGATGATACAAAGTAAAATCTTGGAAATGCCAGGCGTTTAGTTTCTAAGTATTCGGCTAAAGCCTTTTCACACATCGTTAGTTCTTTTTGCAATAAGTCCAGCTGTTGGACAAGACCTTCTTTATTTGTTCCTTTTACCACATTTGGAGTCTTTGACATATCGATTGATAATACCTACAATAAAAAGAAAAAAAAATGTACAAGCACATACAAATACGCGTAAAGTCCTAAATTATGAGAACAAATGATTATTTATCTACCTTGAATTCTGTATCAATTCTATCAAACCGTTGGGAGTCTTCTGGAAGTTGTTTCCTAATATCCTCTGAGCTCATAAATATGCTTTCTAGGTGGGTCCATGTTCTTTGTACTTCGAACCAAACCGTGATTACTTGATCTGCAATCGATAACTTGTTTTGCCAACCTGACACCTCTTCTAAGAAATGTGCGATGAATTTAGATGTTATTAAATTTTGTAATTGTACCTTTTGAAAGAACAATATATATTAGTTATGGCTTCTAATTTATAAGAAATTTTGTTTGAAATTTAGATTTACCTGATTGTCTTCAAGTGTTTCGATTAGTTCTTCGCTGGCTCTTAGCAAAACACACCTTGTTCTTGGATGTATTTCTTGTTCGAACTCCATTGAACCCCAAGTGTTTTCCAGATCTCTGAGGACCTTCTCCATCGACATTTCCTTTACTGCTTTGTCAACAATGTTTTTAACCTCCTCTTCACATTCGTGAAGATTGAGTCCTAACAAATCAGCGAGAGTGGTACTCGTATCCATAACTATTCTAACCTGTTAATAGTACGATTATTAATTATATGATCATTTTGAGATATATCTTGCAAAATATACAAAGCCTTAATATAATGCTATAGAAAGGCATTCCGGTGTTTGTTCTTACCGTGAGTTCAGGAGGAAGTGCCGCTAAACTCTGTGAAACATAAAAACAATAAAGAGTGATATATTTACATTGGAGACAGATTCAGTTGCTAAATTTATGCTATTAAATTAGTATGAAAAAACTTACATATAAATAACCATGCGTGAATATTTACAATTTAAATGATATTATTTTTACAAATGTTTAAATATTTATAAAGAAATGATCAATTTAATCGAGCAGTTTTATATTTTCTCCTCAAAATTTAATGTCTTTGAAGCGAATGATTTTTTGTACAATGCATATGCTATAATATTCCTAGAATGTCACATAAATATAATATTTATGACGTGCAAAAACCCTCAAGACACAAACTTCCATGCTTTTGTGATAATAAAAACCTCAGTGTACGATATGAGGAATCAATCTAGATGTGAGGAATTATTATAGAATGAAATGCATTGTAATTTAAACATTCATGATTTCTCCATAACAGTAAATGTTACATTCATTGAGATGAAGGCTTTAATTAGTGTTATTTACACTAACATTTACATGTTGTCAAAGTATACCTTTGTACTTCTCATAAGCTGATTCCAATGGCGTTCCCTTATTGCAGGGTTTTGTAATTCTCCGACCGCTCTAAGGGACGTCAACATATTTTTAACAGTTGCTTCTAATGCAACGTATGTATCCCAGCTAAAAATAAATAAATGTATTTTTCAGTTATTAATAATAAAACCATTATTTCACCAATCACAAACAAATAAATAAATGATAATGTCGTTACTATGGTAGATTTTAGATAATAATTGACACTTTAATTAATTGACATGAATACGCTAAAAAGGGCGAGCTTATTACCGGACGATAATCTTCGCCAGCTAAACCAGGATAGTTGGCTTATACGAATTGTGTATTTATTTATTGTAGTTACATTGTAAGATATAAGGCAACTTGCATTATTATGTATTAATGGCTTAAATAGATACCTATAATATATGCCATACATTTAATATAAATAAATATATGTCGTAGAAAAATGGCATTTTTTTTGACGCCATACTTGTAAAATTCCGTTTTTTTCCGGTATAACATATTTTTTAGTGATTTAATGTCCGAGTTTCCTTATATTTTGGATTCAAAAACCGCATAAATATTTTACGTACTTATTATAATTTACCTTCTCATTTCTTTGTCCAGTAAACGAATTTCCTTCGCAAACTTTTTACATTCTATGTCCATGTTTTCAACGTCAATTTTTCTCCACGGAGTCGTCTTCCAGTCGTCGATGCAGGTTTGAACAATTTGAACGTAATCCCATAGTTGCTAAAATTAGTAGACCACCGTTAACAATACTGAGTCTATCAATATAATAATAACAATAACCTAAATGTTTTTTTTTTAAATACAGTATTCCTATAATATATCGTTCCTATGTACATTTTGATATGTTTAGGAAATAAAATTATCATATCCTAGTTTCGATATAATTAAACAATTTAAAAAAAAAAAGAAAAATACACTTTAAGTTTTCTTTATAATTACCACACAATTATTTTTAGCTCGGATATTTATTAAATTATACACTGTGACCCCGTTAAAAAAAACCAGCAATAATTTGCTGGTTTTTAACCAGCAAATTATTTGCAAATTATTTGGTTTTTTGCTGGTTGGTGCTGGTAAATAACACTCGAAATCGCAGGGCTAATGCCCTGCGATTTCGAGTGTTATTTATAAAGACGATAAATCAAAATTCATCATGGTATTCGAGAAAAAAAATTGTAAACTCTACGGATAGTATTAAATATCTGTTGTCATGTGTTCTCATAATAATGTTGTCATAATCCTATCCTATCCTGTCCTGTGATGTGCTGTATTATAGTAATATAACCTTATTATTCACCTGTATAGGAACGAAAAGAACGCGAATAAAATATGGGAAAAGAAATAACTAAAAAAGTAGGAATAGTTTATTTTTAGATTTACATACTCGTACCTTGAGCATCCTAAGCTCTTTTCGACACTGCTTAAGGAGTTTGAATTCCGGCACATTCACTTCAAACAGAGATCCCGACTCCTGAATTCCCAGCATCTCCATCTCCAGGCGGGTTATTTCTTTGTCTGTCCTATCCATTAACATATACGGGTCGAAACAGTCGAATCTGAAAAACTAAAGCCCGGTCATATTTCGTTAAAAAATGTCATCAAGTCATAGAGATACTGGTAGTCTAGTGGTTTGTCCGCTCACCAGGTCATTTACCGGTGAGCGGACAGAAACGAAAGAGCGAAATACAAAAAGGGAATTTACACGGGCGCTTTGATGTAATTAATAAATTTGGGCATGAATTATCGCATTCTTTCATGAAATTTATTACGTGCAATAGGGAACATAAACCGCACCCTAAGTCTGCGGGGATGGTCTTTTTGATGGATGTTTTTTCAGCATAATCGACCTTTTGTTTATTATACCTAGTTTTAAAAATATAAAATAACGATCATATAGAAAAAACTCACGGTATAGTGCCGGAATGCCTCGCGGAAGAAATTGACATGAAAGTCAAAGTTGGCAATCTTCTTGCGAATGCAGGTCACCTCCGCCGCCTGTAGCGGGGCCACTTGCTGCTTGACAGTGACAGCTAGCTTTTTTGTGTTCTGCCATTGTTCTGGTAGCTCCTGTGTTAAAGAATACCTCCAATTTAAAAATAGAATAGTTTGACAGATTGAGCTTACCAACATGTCGGCTCTGCGGTGATTTATTTTCAATATGTTCATTTTTCTTGTACTTTTCAGGTCTTCATTGTGCTGTCTAAATACTTTTCTAATTCTATCACTAGGAAAGATTCATTACTGCTTAGTCTTAATACCACTAAGGAATCTTAAATTAAGGGTGATATTTATGAAGAAGCCTTAATAGATTAGGTCTACATAAAAAAAAACGAATATCAGGTATTAGATAAGTACATAGTACAAACAGTACTCGAATTCACCTTTCTTATATGTTTTTCTAAATATACCTAAGACAAGATCTTGTTTTAGTAACTAAATTCAAACTACATCAATACAATGATCAATATGACAAAATTTCATAATACTAACTTGCAATAATACATTGACTTCTTCTGGAATATCCATATCATAAAACTTCAATAACTCTATTGTATCCGTGAGTGGACCAAACATGTCATCAGTCGTATTTGTTCTATCTTTAACATTCATCAAGTAGGCCATTACGTTGACCAATCCGTGATAATCTCCTTCGATGACTGGCTGAAGCAGACCTTCGTCAGCCTCGCGAATAAATGCACCCAGGTCAGTTAAACTCATTGTCACGTTAGTAACCAAGTGCTGCTTGTACATATTTCCCCATTTTCTGACATTATTCAATAAAGCTTGACGAAATGGTCGAATGTCCACCTGTAATATAATCAGATAAACGAATATGTCTAGACAAACGTAAAAGCGTATTCTATTTTTTGCTTACTCGAAACCAGGAGTGAAACACTTTAAATGGTTCCAGATCCTCAATTTCCATAAAGAGATTTTCATAGTAATCGATTTGTTCGCGGAAATGTTCCATTTTAGGTGGAGTTTGCGGAGGGCCATTGTTTTCGTCGGCAGCCATCAGATCCAGCTCTTCACTCGTCAAAGTCCGACCGTATATAAGAAACATTTCCATTACACTCTCGCGCTCTTCCAACCACAAATATGAATAATTTTCGAAACTTTTGCAGAAATCATTAGCGTCGTCTATAACCTGAAATGTAAATAAATATTATCGTTTAGCGAACATCGATTTAAAAATACTGATTGATTTGTAACCACCTGATTAACGCTTTGCACGACATCCTTTTTCATTTCTTCAATATCATGACTATTGACAATATCATCAATGTATGAAGTAGTTTGAGTTTGATCGATTCTCTCGATGAGTGAGGCCATTTTTATAATGTCTTCGACCAAATCATTCAAAAGACTGCTGAAACCCTTCGGGTCGTCGTGGTCCAATGATGGCACAAATGCCATATTTGGATCGTGTAATTCTAATTGCGCCTCGAACAGAGGTTCCAACTCATTCTTTGGATCCATGTGTTCAGTCAAATAACCCAGACTGAAAAAAATATATTTGTTAATTTTTATGCTACAATATATTTATACAATACATTAATTAGTTAATATTTTATTAGGTTACATCAAAAATACATCTAGTATATAACTAGACAGTAATCCTCAACTATCTATTTTTTATGACAGTAAAACAAAGTGAACATTTCATATTAATTTAAAAGCGGTATTTATAGAGCAAAAACCTGTATTAGGGTTTTATGTTTACACTCTTTCTATACAGACTACAATAAATATATATAATTTAATTATAACATATATCTTACATATTATATTATATAAATTTTATATAATATAATTATATTAAATATTTAAATAGTCTCATGGTCACAGGTGTGGGGGAGGGGGATGTATATAAATATTTTCTGAATATTATGTTTGTCTTCAGATTTCATCCTAATATGCCTTTAACATAAGAAAATACTAATGGCATTATTTACGCGTCAACGTGATTTTATAACTATCGTTATAATATTTCTTACCTACATCCGATAGCTTTGAACAAAGATTCTGATATCATTTGATCCACAAAAGCAACGTAGTTTTGCCACAAAGGCGACTCCTGGCAAACCGTCATATTAAACAGTTCCATGTTTTCATTTAGAAGCCGACGCAGTTCCAAAGACGCATTTTTAATCTCTGCGTATCTTTTCGAAGCACGGTCTTTTCTCTCTTCCATACACAATGTTGTATCCTGTAATAATCGATTAATACTATTAGAACTATGTATAAAATGAGACATATTTTGTATTGTCATACCTTCTTTCCTTCTTTTCTCTCAAACAATGGAATCTTACTCCACGTTGTCATGACAGATCGAATCTGTGTTAAGTTGTCTTGTGTTTTTATCATCCTTTTTTGAAGATTACCTACTAAGCCGTGTAGCTCTTCCAAATATTCCCATAGACCTACAATTAATTATACATAAGATAGTGCTTAATAAATAATGTTAATTATTTTTTTTAATAGATTTATCTAACCTTCAGAATTCCAATTCAACACAGTCTCCCCTTTCTGTATTTGGCTGTCTATGGTTTGTATTTCTGTTTGAACAAGATCAAACTCAACTTTTTGACTATTCTTTTTGATCTGATTATACCATCCAATCGTCGTGCTTAAGTTAATTCTATAAGTTCTATATGTGTCCTCTTTAGTATAGATTTGAATACCTTCTTCAGGAATTAGAGGTAAATATGCATCGATCCTTTGTAGATAGTGAACTTCCCTTAAAATGGCTACTAACTAAAAGAAAATTGGTATATATATTGATAGTACAATTGAAATTAAAATATACTGATCAAAGTTTTGCGATTTAAACACACCTTAGGATCAAAATTCATAATAAGCTCCGATCCGTCCTGCTTTCGGAGCATGAGCGGTTTAATCAAATTATTTTCAATTTCTCGCGCCACTTTCGATGACCAATCATGGAAATATTTTTCTTTAAATTTATCAATTTGATCCATTAATGATTTAAATTTATCTATTATAATAATAGATTCCGGACATGTGATGATACTGAAAACGGAAATTGTTTGTAAATTATTAACTAGTATGCACGTTTATATAAAAATATGTGTTGTACTCTACGCTTACGGATGCTGCAACGCCAAGAAGCAGTTGACAGGAGATGAAGCTCTGGCTATTAGCATGTTGACGTAAAACAAACCTCCTGCAACTGGTGGCATGTAAAGATCGACTTCCATCTGGCCAAAGCGTTTCAATTTCTTAATTTGTTCGTCAAATAGCGCCTATAAAAAAAATAACTTAATAAGATAGAATCCACGTGAAAACACAATTAATGTTTGCGATTTAGCAAATGGATTACGAACTGATTAACGATGATCGGATGATAATGATGACTGCAAAAAAACGTACCTGGCAGGCATCCACTTCAAATTCAAGCATGGTCAATATCTGCCTGTATTTTGCAGTGAATTCATTCTTTATTATAGGTCGATCTAGAACCGATCCCACAATATCAACGAGCTAAAAAAAAAAAATACTGTTTATTTATAACTTTAACTTTATTTATGATTAATAAACGGACAATTTTATACCCTAAATATAGCCTCCAAATTGGAGCAATTGTCGAATGCCTCACATAGCACAGCGGCGAGTTTAAGGTCAAGCTCGACAATATTGTCTTGAAACTTTTCAAAATCTTCCTCGAACGTATCATCATCAGGATCCAGGACATCATACGTCTTCGATGCAAATGCTGTGAAATACGAATTGAATTCCAGTGATACTTCTGTAATTCGAGTGCTCAAAACTCTACCTTTCAGACCGCCAATTTCTATTTTCTCCAACTTCGTGAACTCCAGGACAGTCTTGAAGAACCATTGAATTGTGTTAAGTCTGTCAATAAACTTACTTTTTCTCTGGAACACTACATTAGGATGGAAGGTCCAACCTGCCACGGGACGATCTTTGAAGTAGTTTCCTAAATTTTCTTTGAAGTGGTCGAATGTTAACCGAAACTTCTTCATAATTTCTATGGTTAAACCAATTCTTAGGGTGGCTTCATCAATATCGCTGTGGAAAAGCGTTGTAGGATCTAAAAATTTCTTGGCCTGTAAAACAACTAATATCTTTAATCTCTTCAATAACGATCACTCGTATGTACGAGTTCATGCTCGTATCTTATTTAAGATATTTAAAATATGTCAATACCTGTTGTATCAATAGATTGCAGATTTGTTTTAATAATACCATTAACTTTGAAGATACACAGTAATATTCTGACTCACTCCACACAAGACAGATTATATGAAACATTGGTCTGAATAACGGTTGCGTTTCGGAAAATTCAACATCTTCTAACGATTGAAAATGTTTTACTAGTGTCTTCAAGTGCGAATCAATATCCTGGGCTTCAGCTAAGGCTAAACATATAAATATTACATACATGAAAACCATTATTTAAATCGTTGTATCGCCATATTAATAATATTTGATATTTGTTTTTAAAATACCTGCTACAATATTTTTGAACAGTCCACTGAAGCAAGGGAAATAAGCAGAATCAGTTCGTTCTAATATAACTGCCATACAGCGGACCCTTTCAGTTTTGAGCTGATCATAAATGTAATTCAGGTTTTTGAGTCGTTTACTCCAAAATTCAATTTCTGTAAATCAAAGTAAAAAATAAGAATCAATTACGATCTACCACGTAATTCCCATTATTACTACTATAAATAGTATGATCGGTACGAAACGTATTTAGACTAAAAAAAGTCTTAATTTAGTTTAAACGAAAATTTAAAAATATAAAAAATTTACTATGTTATAACTTATACGTAGTCATTTTTATTATTAGCTATTAAGGCGTAAATATACTAAAACTGGTTAAAAATATTGTTTTATTTTGCAATCTAAAATCTATCGTTTGAGATCAAAACCAGCTTCGTAGCTACTCGAACTGCTGAACTGTGCTGATTTGAAATTTTCAACTCGTTCGTTTTGTTACTCTACTTAATCCACTCAACCTTCCTCGCCTTCAATCTTCCTCTGTCGACCGCTGGCCTCCCGTTGGCATCGGTCTTCGAGTTTCTGTCGCTTCGAACTCGACCTATTTGGTTGCAGACATCATTTTGGTATTCGACATAAATGCATGACGTTACGACAGCGTTTAATTCCGAATTGAAAAACCCCGAATTATACTTCCCGTAGATATTAAACCCAAAACAATATATTGTAATTATATGCATTTAAATATTTTATAAAATTTGTTTTGGTATTGTATGTAGGTATATGTATGTGTGTTGTAAAGTAGAATGTCCGGACTTAATTAAATCTATTGTAAAAACTACACAAAAACTAGCGTTTGCATAAATAAATGATTTTATATTATATCTCTCACCGACTGACGGCACTGGATTCTGTCCGCCGTTAAAAGCGTGAGAAGAATCCTCCATCATGACGTCATTGATTTGAGCCGCCCATTTTATGATGACGCCTTCGATGGCGCTCTTCAGGTACAGGTCGACCTCTTCGCCTCGTAGAAGGGCTTTTTCGGCCTCGTAGACCTTTTCCACTCCCACGGGCATCGGGAGAACTGTTTGGCCATTTACTTTACCTTTTACCTGAAATTTACAAATGAAATTCATAAAAAGGCCCTTAATAAAAAGGCCCTTAACCTATTTCAAATTATTATATAACGAAGAAAAGACATTCATGTCGAATTAGGGTAATCAAAACAATAAACTTATTATTAACAAAATATTACAAAATAATAATCATATCATTAGGGTATTAAAGCGTTATTTTTTAATTATAGGCAGTTACTTTGTATTAGTTGTGACTATTCTTGATTAGTTGTGACTATTCTTCGTTTGTTGTTGTTTTTTTTTCTTATAGTATAAGTTTAAGTATAGTATAAGTATAATATAAGTTTTTGCTTGTATGAATTAAATGTGTTCTGTTATTTTTTTATATTACTTTTTTTAATTTTTAGTAACTTCATTATTATGAGAGTTATTATTAATTTTATGCAATATTGTTTTAGAAAATATTTATTACAGATTTTAATATATAATCTTATTAAAAGAAACATATGTATAACAATAATTTTAAGGTTTAATATAAACCGCGACATAGTTAATTGACTACTCAGTTTATTTATTATAACTACTCAATATCATGAACTAATTGACAGATAGCTTTCAGCGTGCTACGTAGAGATAAATTATATCTAAAAATAAAAAAAACCTATAATTTTAAAAATCTAGGTCATATAAAATTATTTCGGACCCTAATGACCTAAGCTAAATTTACTCGTGCTAGTAAGGAGAGATGGTGGTGACAAAGCGTTTAAATGTATAACCGTAATGTCACAGGTTCAAATTTCAACCGACTACCGCTGGGTCCATAATCAAGTACTTTAACAATTAGACTATCATGATCCCTTTATTACAAATAATTTAGAATATCGTAGTTATATCATTAAAAGACAGAGAAAACAAGCCAGTAACATGGACTAATACTATTAATTCAACACAATACAACAATTGATAAAACATCAATGTAAACATATCTTTACGAAATTAAACAAAGAAATTTGTTACTTCCTCACATTAGTTGGGAATAAAATATCATCTTGTTACACCGGGAATCGAAGCAACCTTCACATACTGAACTTTGCTATGAGCAAATTTACTACATTACAACTTAGTTGTAACTAGCATTGACCTTTCGTACTTAGACGAGAACCGCGCTTATATTAATTGTCTAGCTAGAATAATCGCTCGGTCTTCGAGCATTAATAATTGCCATTTTTTCCTGTTTGTTTCGAGTGTTATTTTATTTTCCTCTTAGCATTTATGGTTACCACACGATCTTCGCTCGACAGTACCATAAAAACTTCCGAGAAATTCCTACGTCATTCGCAGCGTTTATTATAGTTATTATACATGTTGCGTTTATTTATTTATTAGGATCAGGTAATCATATAGCAAAACCGTATTAAATATTACGCAATAAAAAAAAATACGTTTATTTATATAAAATTACACAAAATAAAGTTTGGTGTAAAAACTTATAATTATACGCGAGTGTGTAGAAAGGTGTGTGAGAGTAATAATTACTATTATAATATGTGTTCAAGGTGGTGAGTGTGCATGATTGCGCGGGATGACATAAGCGTTCGTGTATAGTCGAGTAAAGATAAACTGACCGTTATTTAAATAGGATGGAGCGCAGACTTAAAACTTCTCACTTAAAATGTTAACCAAAAATACATTGTAATATTTATTTATATTAATAGGAATGATTTTTATACAGAAAAATTTACTTGAATTTTATAATTTAACACTTGAAGGTGAGTTAAATGTGGGTTTCAGAGCGCGCAGATACTTTGGCTGTGATTGGCTTGAACACTGAAAGCTCTCTTGAGCCATTCCAAGTCCCAAACGCATCGTTTAATGTCTCAAATCTTCTAAAACTTGAAAGATTTGTCAGCACAGCAGGTCGACCATATTAATATCTCGACAAATTTGGCGCTATAGGTATAGAGTAAACGGTACAGAACAATCTTAGTAAAATAGTGCGTTGTACAATACGCCTTGGTACCCAGAATAGAATATACTTGAGGTGCCGTATATTTTATCAGGCAGAATGACAGGGTGCCATGTCTGGCAAGGTTATTTCTTAGTAGTCAGTTAGGTATTGTAATTTAAATCTAGGTTATAATTAATGAAATAAACTCACCTAGCGACGATTTATACAAATCTCCCAAGATGCAACCTAACCAAAATACTTTCGGGTTAGCTTAAAATGAAATTGCTTAAGCCACTCCGGAGTTATAAGTAATTCATTCAAAAACATACGTATCGAATTGAGAACCTCCTTTTTTTAAGTCTGTTAAAAATGTGTATAAACTTAATATATAATTAATAATATTATAGGTACCTGATAGACTGTACTTTTAAGGCTATGCACATGCTTTAGAATGTCTTGGGCGACAACTGCTGGCCAAGAAGTGTGATTCAGTGGATTCGAAAGCAACGGAACGAATATCTCATCCACCAAGGAAGCCAATTGGTCAATGGTTTTTGGCGCCAGGTCACCTGGAAGAGATCACGTATAGTCATTACGAATATAGACGGGAAAAAATAGGTTTAAATTTACCACCTGCTTGATTGGTCATGACGATTTAGTATGGCAGTTCGCCCGATCGACCTATTATAAACTCAACTAAGCGTAGTAGCGAAATATAGCGCTATCGATCAGCTTGTGTGATCAGATAGTTTGGGTCAAATGCAGTTATCATTTATTTTCTTCAACTACCACTGGAAAATTCATTATTTTTTGTTTAATTTTTATTCGTTTCTAACTCTAAAGCAAGTTCATTTAAAGCGTCGAATCGCTTTTGTTTAGTTTTATAATATATAGCTCAGTAACATTCTATAAATTGTAAATTTTATGGTTTGTTGCCTGACAATCGATCTAACCCGAACGAAACCGTTCAAAGGCGATCTACAACCATCGAACACATATTTTAGTTGCCGACGATCGATGCTAATTGAGAGGGTATAGTGGCACTTTTAGACGGTTTAGTTGTTTTCTGTATAGAGTACCAGTAATAAGCTTCTAGTCGTGCAATTTGATGACCTAAAGAAGGAACTTTAGCCCCTTTAAGGCATGCTGGTATATCTGCAAAACTTATGCATTTTTGGTCTAAGCAAATTTGATTAGGTTCCCGAATTTTGGGTTAAACTGAAATTAACCCGTGCTGATTTATGCAAATCTTATTATTCAATTTTAAAGAGAAATAACGGCGAATAAGAATAAGTAATAATAATATTAAATTTTAAAGAGAAATAATTTAATAATATAAAATTTTGGTCGAAATTTCTCAATGTTATGGTTCTCAATCTCAAGAGTTACTTTCGAAATCTATCAGAGATTAAAGATATGCATAAGTGGCAAACTAAGAATATCTATAAACGTTATTGTAAATGCTAAATCACCTTTATTAAAAGGGTCATTTATTTACAATAGCCGAGCATTTGTAATATCCACTGTTGATTTCGCCCGTCAGTTGAGGAAAAACGGTTACGGTTGTTAGTTTTACAATGTAAATCAGCTTCAAATACCAATTAAGAATAATTCGTAAGGGCCCATGATAAAATTGGTTCAAATGAGTTAAAGGCATCAAAAAATCTGGAATACATGCTATCTAAATAAGTCTCGATAATTTATGGTCTCAAAAGAAAGAAGAGAAGGAAGATGAGATGCGAAAGGTAACAGGAGATCACGAAAAAGACAGAAGCTGTATTTTCAGACAAATTGAACAATATTTGTATAAAAGTATACCATATTGTACCTAGAATGATCATCTGTCCGCACTTCTCTCTGGGGACCACAGCAGGCTTTTTCTTGACAAAGTAAACGCCTTTGGTCTTCAATTGGCACGGGAAAGATACACACGGCACCAGCTGAGCGGAGGGCGTCAGAATGACGATCAGAAAGAGGGGCGTCGGCTTATCTAGGAAGTCTTTCAACGTGGTGCGGTACTCCTCCACGGTCAAAACCCGGGACCACTTCTCGGGTTTTAGTTTGAGCGATTTTGTGACGTAGGACCCGATGAAGTCGAGGCGTGGGTCATGGTTGGACGGAGCTGGAGTTTCCATATCTACTGGCGATATTACTCCATGCGTCGAACGTAAATACTAGAAATACTTACCCAGTCAAAGTAAGCGTCAATTAATTGAACGGCGTTGAAAATAGGCAGTTTAAAATTTGGGACGATTTATTACAAGGTAACAACTCGATGATCTACAAACATGCTAATTCTACAACAGAAAATCTAACTTTTATTGTGTCAGGAAAAAAAAATAATATATATTTTTTGTTATAATTTTATTTTAAAAATTCGACACATCTCACATATCATTAAATGAATTTATACCAGCCAACATATATGACACGCGAATAATATAAAAATACTAATTCTAAAATAGATTTTTATTTTTAGGTCGTAGAATATACATCCGAACTTCTTAATAAAGAAGAATTCATAAAAATATTATGAATAACAAAAATTTTTATATTTAATCATATCTTTTACTTATTTATATTATTCATATTTTTTACAATTTTAATTTATTAAGTCTAAGGAAACAGTAACAATTATTCAGTTTATGGTACAAATAAGAGATTCGATGGACTATAGCGTGATGAGATACATTAAAATAATTAAGAAAAGACAATAAGGATATCCGATTATTTACAAAAAAAGAGTATTAAGAAATGAAAGATTCATCACAGGCAACGCTCGCCCAGCTCAAAATTATAACTGCTAACATAACTGTGTCTATTGCCACTCTGGTCTTTGGTATTGATTGTTGGTGAAAAATCCCTAGTAGTTTGTTTTTATTAGAATATTTCTATTAAAAACATATCAAACTGGACTGGTGTAAATTAATCTAGCTTGAATTGGATAGATGGTGGTCGTAGTCGTTTGTAACGGGAAATCGCTACGGTCAGTCTACCGCCAAATAGTAAACACAGATAAGCGTTAGGTCGGGGACGTCCCTCGAAGATTGTCTATGATACTTTCTCCATCGAAACTATCCACTTTTTTATTTTTAGATCGATCGCTAACCCAAGAACTCTCCTAAAGAACGCGAAACGGGAGAACGGTGCACAAGCGAAAAGGCTATACCTAAGAAACAGACGGCTTATGAATATCAAACATAAATTCGTCATCCGCTTCATCAACTTCGAATATTCTAATAATAATATTATAAAAAGCACTTAATTATTGTTGAATTTGTGCTGTTAATATTTTTAGGATCTTGAAATAGATCCGTCGATACAATTTTCTCGTAAGTTCAGTACCGTTCTCAAAAGCAACACCCTTCTGCCTCGCACCTCATGCCTACAAACTACAGGAGGGCTCTTCGATTAGCGGTCGCACTATAATCGAATGAGACGTAAGAAATTATGATGGTGATTTGAAATCGTTTGCCGAACTGTGCTTCACACAAGTTTGATTAAAAATCTATATACTTGATTAACAGTCGAAAGTAGAAGAGAAAAATACGCGACGTTCTTGTAGCGCCAATGTTGGTGGGCGCGGTCGCCGAAAGTCGGCTAAACTGTGAGCCAAGTCGAACGCTAGGCCGACGTGTCATGGCGGCCTGGAGTTATTATGACAATGGGGAATAGGTATAATGCGACGGCAGCGGCAGGCACGCGCAGGAGACCAGCACAACAAAAGACGAAATGGCTCGAGTCAACCCAGTTACCGAGTCACGCGAGCGAACGCCGCCCCGAGCGGTTCCAAAGGCTTTACGACCGCGTCGCGTCTTCCTTTGCGTAATTGCGCGGTATCAAGGACGGCTACATTTTTTATGACTTCTGTAACCTTTGCGGTGATAACCGTGAATGCCTTTTAAAGATTTTTTTTTAAATTCGAGTAAGAAAGGTACAGAGGGCGACACTGTTTCCCGTAAGGGCGGTTATAATTTGACAAATCGATTTTACCTATACAGAATGAACTTTTTCTCATGCGCATTCTTTTATAATTCGATACTTCAAACTGATTTCCAAAAAAACGGAAAAAATATGTTAAAATTAAGAAAACTTGTAAAATTTGTAGTTTGGTATTTATAATAATCCAATAAAACGATTTGCATGAGAAAAAGTTCAGTTTATTAAATATTCATTTTATCTTTGTAAGAAAGATTCAACGAATACCTGAACAGTGGTATCTAGGGCGGTCTTCCTTTACCTATATTATGAAAATCGTATTTATTTATTTATTATACAGGTTTCCCCATGGGGTTACAATTAAAGTAAAAAATTAAACAACTAAAACAAAAAAAAAATTACTTTAAAAAATACAAAAAATAACTAAACATGAAAAATACCACGTTAAAAAGTAAAATCCAGGCAAACAATAACAAATTGTCTATTATGATGTCTTAGGATATTACATAATATTTAATAAAAAATAATTTTTAAACAGTCAGATTTTAAATCCCTAATTTTCCTAATAATTTTAATTGATAATTCTCCATAATTATATTTTTTTAAAGAAGTGTTATTTATCTTTTACAAATGATCTTTTGATTTCAGAGTATACCAAGAGCATCGGAAAATACTTTTCTCGATCTGAAGTACTTTTTAAGTAAAAGTAGTATGATGAGCCTGTGGCAAACGTGATTTCAAATAATATGATTATGTATAAGCATCGATTATTTTACGGCACGAAGTCCTAAAAATACCACGAGTCGTTTGCAGGTTTACTCGCGGGCGGAGACAGCCTGCGAATGCGACATCAAAACGCACGAACGATGTCATTCTTGTATCATGTTCTTAAGCCCGTAACAGGCACGACCACGGCGAATGACGTTAGTTTGATTAGGTCTTAAGGGGCGGAAACACACATGCCACCTACACCGATCATCCAACACACACGTTTCACGTGTTTTCAATTGATAACAATACGAGTGAATCGTTATTTGAACGTCGCATTCTTCTTCATTCTTAAGGCTTGTGTTGTCGGGAAGGCGCTATTGGGCGCAGTTCCAACTGCCTTTTTGTTGTTTTCATGATGCGAGGCCGTTCATAACAGGCAAACAACATCTCACAAGTCTGTAACTGAATGAATGTCGTGATGCGCGGCCGTGCGACAGAGAGAACCCTACTTTTCACAGAAACGCGGCAATTTCATCTGAGCTACATATATAAGTAGTGAGAAAGTTTAGTTATATTTTCCAACATTGACACTAGTGATGTGCCAGATATCTGTATCCGTATCCGCAAATATCCGAGGGAGAAGAAAGATCTGTATCCGTTACTATTTTAAATTTCATGACATATATGAAATTCTAAATGTAGGTGATTAAGTAGCAATAAAATACTTTTAAATTCCATTTGAATCATTTTTTATTTCTTGAAATCACATAATTAGCACATTTATATTGCAAAAATCCAATATTTAAACATTTATTGCAGTGAGTTACCAATAGTACCTCAAAGGTACCTACTAAATTAGACTATCTTTGTAACTCTTCTTAGCAGAGTCTTTTTTTAAGAATAAATCATATTCCTGACTTATTATCTTATTGACGATGTTTTCTTTGGAGATGATTTTTTAAAGAAGTTATGCCTTTACGCTAGGGTTGCCATAAATGGTTTTTCTCCGACCGGGACTGATATCAATATAGGTGGAAATATAGGGGAGTTATAGGAGGAGGGGGAGGGGCTACCGCCCCCATAGCGCCGCAATATGGTTTGTGAAAAAAGGAAACCTTTCAATGCTTCTCACATTTTCAGAATACGTTCAATGGCTGGCAACAAAGACGGTTAACCATCTAGTTTTTGAGTGAAATCGTAAATTACCATGGATTACATCAGTTCCCTCACAAAGGTATTTCAGTCTTTTATTCCGTACTGTAAATATGGAAAAATATTTGTAAAAGTCAATATTATTAAAAAACAACGGTATCAGAAATTACAGTTGTCTTTTACCATAGAAATTTTTGAAGGTGGGTTCTAAAAATCTACAGAACAATGTTATAGAGCACTAGCAAAATTTTTGAATGTATAACACAACACAACAAACGAAATATTTAATAAATGGGTTCATATGAAATGTAACTTCTAAATTATTGTTTTTATTATTATCTTACAGATAAATACAAAATAATAGATTAATAGTACTCGTATAATAGAAGATGAATTTGCATGTGTGTGTTCGTGAAGGATTTGATTTTTGTGCGAAATTGATGAGTAACTATGTGTAAGGGAGTGCGCGTATGTTTTATTTATTGGTAGACTAACACCACGCTTTATTCAATTAAAAGCTACGCGTCGCGGAAGAAGAGCCGCTTTTTTCACGAGAACGGTGAGGTTGTCGATTTAGAGCAACCCCCAAAAAGGACACGCCCTGTATAGCTATTTTGCCTGGTACTATTTTCATGTTCGCGCCCTAACAGCTTATTTTAGTTTTTATCACCTTGTCAAATGTACCACGTGATTTTACGCTGATATAAACGTTGTAGTATTTTTATGACATCTTTATATTGCTAATATTACCGACACGTTTTAGAACACATAATTTCAAGGTATGCATACATCAACTAAACAACTAGATAAACGATATTAAATATTAATATTAAATAAATACAGTAAATTTGTATTCTAATTGGTTCTAACTATTAACTATCTTCAGAAATACTACAATATTAACATTACATTCAACTTTAGACCAAAGGAACTACTATATTAACCTTTATTGCCTTTAGCATGTAACATATATAACGAATAGTAATGGGCCGTGAATGTTACCCCGTGGTACTCCTACCATGATAACTTCTTATCAGAGCTGTAATTTGAATGGTTTCCTTTGAACTTAAAACCGAATGTACATAGATGTTTAATGGGCAAATTTATTTACACTTTATGAAAATCCTTGGAGTGCTTTTTGATCCAGAAAAGATTATCTGTCTTTTTAGAATTTAGAAATCTAAAAAAAATAGAACTAATCTTCTTATGATTTGTACGGTTTTTTCACATGGTATCCTTTGTTAGTTGCACAAAATGCATATTTCATAGAGGAACTCCAATTAAATCTTATTACGAACAATAATTGCGCTATTGACTCTATAAGTCATTTCAATCCGCATCTCAGAGATTATAAATAGTACGAAGGATCATTAAAGGCTATTTAGTCTGTGAGGACGCCGTTGTCGCTAGAGGTGACAGGAAGTCGATCGTTTCCGGTTTTGAGATGATTTCTACTGCTCAGCTGGTCGTTGTTGCATGTGTTTGTTGTACTACTTTCGTGTTCGGTGCTGATAAACTACGTAAGTGTTTTTTGTATAAGGCTTACAAGTAATAAACAGAATATCTTCCTTAGAATAGGCGATAGCCTTTAGGCAAATCGTCTTTACAAATCTAAAATCGCAAGGCCAATTATCTGGATATTTAAACGGTACACCCTCGAGACACCCTGTATATTATTTATAAGAGACAAAGCTTACACCTGTTCCTTGGCCCTTGGGTTATATTTTACTTTACTTTAATTATCATAAAAAACTCTTTGTTAATAAATGTAAGGAAAACTTTCACTGTACAACAAAGAAATAAAAGAAGTCTATTATTGCAATTTCAACAAAAATAAATAATACAAACGTATGTAGGTACTATTGAAATATCAATTTAATTGTGCATACCACATGTTGAATCTTTCAATAAATTAAAATTTGCAGGTCATATATTTCGTGATAATCACATCATCATGGTCGGGGTCATCATATTTCGAGGGGTCTCATCATATTCAGAGATAATCTTTATGGTTATGAGGTTTTTCTTAAGAGAATTAACAACACACAAATTATTAACATTCAGACATTTAAAGCGCAAAGTATAATCAAAATCTAACCTTCTCTTATAGCCTTTATGTAATATTTTACTACAAGTTTCCTTTTAATTTTTTTTTATACCTCTTACTTTGTTTTGATATGAACCTTTCTAACCTATATTTCTTGTACTTGAGTCACAGAGGAATGAATAATATATCCAAAATGTTTTTATTTTTAATATTTCCGAACGACATTGCTCGGATTCAAACCCATGAGGTATGAAGGAGTCTAGGTGTATGGGACAGACTTGAGCATTTAGTTTTTAATGACTATTAATGAATATTATTAATTAATCTTATACTTTTACAGCATCGAGCTGGGATCGCTGTCCAGTATCGCCGGATCTAGATAACAAACCAAACGAATGCCTCATAAAAGCCATCTCAGGAGCGGTGAATGAGCTGACGGACAATGGAGCGCCTGAGCTCGGGGCTCTGGACCTCGATCCCATGCAGATCGGCTACATCAAGATACAGAGAGGGGCTGATAGTCCCGTGGCGGTCACGCTGATCTTCAAGAACAACACTCTCGCTGGACTGTCGGGATTTTCTATTCGTGAAGTCAAGTAAGTACATATACTATCAATTCTTAATTGTTCGAGTTTATTGACTTGTGATTTGGAGGAACCCTGCTCCAAGATAGGTAAACGCGCTGAAAATATCCTTACATCTGATAACAAACAGGGATGCCCGTGTATGATTCTTCAAATAATGGCTTTGATGTGTAGTCTTCCTAATACTTTGAAGAAAACAATGTAATAATGTTAGCGATATAATATGTACGAGCCTAGTAGTTTTAAATATCGAATCTAAAATCAATTTAGTGCTTGCTCCCCCTCATCTTATCTTAGAAATGGTGCAAAAAAAAGAAATAAAGATATTTTTTATGTGGTATCTACGATAATTTTAAAAAATACTATCTATAAAGAGATCCTGGTGCTGATACATCCTGATACTTTTTAAGCGATGTATCATCTCTTACTCAATTTCAAGCAAATTGCTTAGTTTAAAATCTTCTTAAAAGGGAATTTAATTTTATATAAAAGAAAGAGTAACACAAAATAGTCCTTACTGTGACAAGGTAAATATAAGACCAAACATTGATTACAGCATTATTTTATGAACTCATACTTAGTCGGGATTGTTTAATATTTTAATAAACTTATAACTCCCATTGGTATATACCAATGGGAGTTATATTCAGCCGAAACGGGCTTCGATTTAAAATCGGTTTTGAAACACTCCATGAAGAAAAATTAAAATAAATATCGTTAATCATAAATGCGCTTTTATGCAAATCGTTCATATTTCGCACGTGTTTAAATGTGTGTTTGTGTGTGTGTGTATTCGCGACACCTTTAAGATAAGGTTGAATTTTGGCATAAGAAAGCATTTTTTACCACGTGACTAATATTGTTACCATAATAAAGTTTATTATGCGTGGTTTTATAATGAATTATGCACTTTTTTTAATACTTAAAAGTTCATTCGACATATTTTCAAGAGACAATGCTTAGGTTTGTTTAATTATAATTACTTTTTTAGTGGGAAACTGTCATCTGCTGACGGGTTTCGAGCTGAGGTCAAAGCAAAAACGCCCTATATGATACTCACGGGTCCATACAAAATATCTGGAAAAATTCTCGTACTTCCAATACAGGGCGAAGGTCTTAGCAACATTACATTGAGTAAGTAACAAAACGGATCTCTTCATGAATTTATCATAGCATTCCCGATAGCCACTCTTACTTATTAACAAATTTGAAATATCTAAAACGGGTAAAGTTTGTACAATACAATCACAGACACTGTTAGTATCACCTAACCGAGTATCAGGGTTTGCATGGACACGAGTATATAAAATTGCAGGATCTTTCTCAATAAAGACTTTTTCAGGGTCATGTATCATTCGAATTTAAGTCATTAGCATAATTAAATTTTAACGCCTACTTATAAGTAGACGGTAGTGATAGGTAGCGAGGCTACTAATAGGGGGAGGGGTGACACTAATATGACAGGAGGTTATAGGGAGAGGGGGATAGTAATAGGTAATCCTGATCAGGAACCATTTTTTTTTTCAGCGTTATATCTTATTCATTTCATGACATTTATTTAATACGCATTAAAAATAACGTTTTTTTTATAGCGGACATAAATATATTTATTGTAATTAACGGAAAATCTCAAACTAAAAACGGAAAACAATATTTGGACGTAACATCCATTACACTCAGCATGGATATAGGAAGGTATTAATTTGTTTACTTACATCAGGCCGATTGTTATTGTTGTGATGAGAACATGCCGTTATATGTCCATATTATATAATATGTGTGCATAAATTCATTCAGGAAATATTGTGTGTTGATATTATAGATAGAATATAATATGTTAATAATGAAATATTTTTTTAACTTTGTTTTTATTGATTCATTTTAGTTTTATATTTCTTAGTTTTCTAAAAAAAAATAGGTACCATGCTTAAACATTCTAATCGATGTACCTATCGTTCGAATGATCTTTGTGTAAACTTAGGCTTAAAAGCGGAAAAATGTGTTAGTTCATTATAATTGCGTTTTGTCGCATTGTGACATTTATTTTAGATCGGAACGAAAATATACACAAACACTGTTTTGATTTTAAATTAATTCTATTATTAACACATTTCTGTAATTTGTCCGTGTCTGTAATTGTTTAATAGGAAGTCTCCGCTTCTAAATATTCATATTAGTTAAAAATATTGTTTTTATATTTTGTCTTAGAAAATATAAATAACTTAATTAGACTTTTTTTGCCGGAAACGCGTTGTCGAGCGTAATCCTTGTAGATTTTTCACTGTTGCGCGGCTAATTAATCAACGATGATTCCGATCATCATTAAACAACACACATGCATTAAAATATTACTTCTGTCGTACAACTAAACTAAGTTAATCAATAAATGTTAATATAATATTTTACAGAATGTACCTCAACTTGGGAAATCTTTTCAATGGAAATAAAGCTCTCGGCGACAACACGAATCTGTTCCTCAACAATAACTGGAAGGACATTTACAACGAATTGAGGCCGTCCATTGAAGAAGCCTTTGGAGCCGTATACAAGGAATATGCCAGAAGAATATTCAGCCAAGTGCCATTTGGAGATGTGTTCATACAGCAGTGAATTATGAAACATTAGAAATGACTTCATTGTCAGCTACGGAGCTAAACTAGGGTGATTCGTGTCGCTGGGAAAATGGAATAATAATAATTATTATATAAGCATTATTTAAAACATTAATATAGATACAAATATAAATTATTTTCATTAAATTGGTACTTTTTCAAAAAACTAACCGCCTGTAAGTAGAGCCATTACTTAGAAAGTCATTTCATGGTCATATGGCTGATACAGTTAATAATAATTTCGCGATCAGGAAAATAACATTTACTAATACTATCGCCAAAAAGCTAAGAGTGGCGCAATAAATACGGGTTGTCAAAGACCATACCCCAATAATTAAAGAGTTGTTTGTGGTCCGTACTATGAGTAAGAAATTATATTAAAAAAAGGAAAATAATTCATCCATAGTTTTGTTTTTAAAGCACTGGTGAAAGTTTCAGCATTCGTAACCTCGGTTTTAATATGTTTGACAATGCTCCTACTATGCAACAACGGCGTGACTGACTGATATGTGCATGTTCTACTAAAATCAAATATTAAAAAACTGACCTTTGAGTCATTTCAGTATTTTTCTGACTCCGAGCTCTTGGACTATTTACTACACGTGCATTTTGAAGTGTCAGCAAGTGACGCCGCATGAATATAATTATCGCTAGTTGCCGCACTAGCAAAGATTGCAATGTCCTACTCATATTTCAAATTGCGTAAATGAGATTAGGGCGATTGCCTACAATAAAACAACTTAATAATATCAGCTTTAATAATCGTAATTACGATTGATTTGCTTATTGATAATTATAATATCTTGCGATCTAACGGCCAGTCACAACAACTATACGTGAAACTCGTGAAATTTATTTCATGGTTGAGATCCACGCTAAGACAAAAACCACGAACTAGATAACCTAGTACCTAGGTACCTATATTTTTTTTCTATAGATATTCTAACTATTCAAACAGTTGTTTCCTCAAAAGTATGATTTAGCATACACTTGACTTTAAAACGTGTCTGGGGACAATATTGACTAGTACATTTTTTGCAATTTTGTTCTTCAATCAAAGAAGGTCACGTATTTTGCTTCGTCGACGCACTCATCGACCTTCTTTCTATATTAAAAATCTATGAATTGTTAGATATTATTTTTAAAAGGCTAAAATTTTAAAATACATTTTTACATAACTTGATTATTATTAGGTTTCATAAATATAAAATAGGTATATATTTTTTAATAATCGGGAAATTCATCTCTTGAGGGTGACTTTACTAGCCCTAGAGGATAAAAATGTTACTAGAGTATGGATAGCTCAGATTATTAACTAAATTAGGTACTATTAATTTGTGTATCTGATAATGTAAATTGTCAAAAATGTTATATTCGTATTCAATAATTTCTGTAACTAATAAATTTCAAATTAAAAATAATAAAACAATTTATATTGATAGTTAATAAAAATAATCTAAATAACAATTTCAAAAAATATTAAATGTTTATTTGACACCTACATTTAATAACTATTATAACATAGAAAATAACAATATAACTATGGAATCGAGTTATAAACACTCTAGTATCGCACTATTGTTACGCAAAAAAGTACGTACAGTGGCAATCAAAAACAGCGCGACAAGATGTCAGGGTTGCTTCTTTCGAGGCCGCATATAATATTGACAATTGACATTACTTTTATTTAATTTTAATTCAATTTATACCATTACAATTTTGAATGAAGCACATAATAGAATTAACGATAGTTTTTCTAACCTGGCCATTTTCTTACGGATTGCATGGTTTTTGTAATAAAATAAGTAAAACGGTCAGCTATCTTGAATTATTTACAAGTACAATCTGACATTAGTATACAGATATTTCTGTTTCTTGGCTATTTTTTTTAATGTCGACCACCAACATTGATCTGCTATCTTGTAACCCCAAGGAATAATACATAATACAAATACACTAGTATAGGTACTGATGTTTTATGTTTCGCCCATCATCTTTCAAATTCAAATAGTTTTATCTTTTTATAAAAAAGGTTTTATTACATTAATCATTTATTTATTCAATGGTTAACTAACAACGTTAATAACAAAAATAATAATAGTATTAAGTAGTAAGTAGGTAGCAGTGGTAAGAAGTAGGTAGTAGGTAGTACTAGTGTTATAATATGATTAGTTATAATACCGATTATAAGTTATACAATTGAAATTAAACTTAAAGGTTTACTTAAAAAATGTAGGCTGTAACACCTAAAATCTTAAGTATCCACATACTTTTAAAATTAAACACATAAAAATTATATAAAATATAAGCCGCTAACTATTACAGGAATTTCCATTCAAAATATATTTTTAAATCCTGCTATGATAAGGACATACTATTTTTAATGAAATATAATAATATATTTATGACAGAATTTCCTTTTGACAGTGTGGATAATGTGTAGGTGGTATAGAAGTATGTGTGGGAGTTTATTTTTGAACGTTTTATGTGTGTAAAATTCTGTGGGTATCTATAGTATATATAAGCGCTGATGGAAAAGTAATAATATATATTATCTTTAAAAATACTGAATAAATATTCATATACACTCTAATTAAAATATACGGTTCGCCATCCGCATTTCTAAGAAACGGATCTAGAATTTTTTGGAGGCAATGGATCTAGAATGTTTGAGATCGTGGTAGTCTAGTGGTTAAGGCGTTGGACTATTAGCCCAAAGGTCGCGGGTTCGAATCCGCACATGGTCATCTATTTTTAATGCTTCATTACCACCATCTCCCCTGACTCTAGCACAGGCACATTTGGCCTAGTTGAGTAGGGCCCAAAAATAATTGTATATGACCTAGGTCATAGCAATTATTAAAAAAAAAATCGCTACAATTATGCAAACAAATGCTTAGATTCAAGGAGCAGCCGCTATCATGGAGAGCCCATATTAAAAACCTAAGAAATTCGACCGAAAAGTGGCATCAGGAAAGTTAGGAAGCTGCTAAACTGAAGATCAGCATAGGAGGTTTTAAAGATTGCCACACACGAATAAGGATTTTTTTTCTTTGTTAGCTTACGTTGGTCAATCAGATCTAAGCCTTACCCTTTTAATTAAGCTTTGTTATTTTCTAATAATATAAATATTTTATTCTGTAAAAAGCCCCAGTAAAAACGTTAATTAAGAGGTCGCAAACCAGTCATTTCTCTATATAAAAGTTATGACTGTTTTGTATATCTACAAAACAGTCATAACAAAGGAAAGATAATACTGACGTTTTATCTGAGTTTATATGTATAGAGTTACATTTCTACCTCATCTCAAAATTAAAAGCTTACAAAAGTCTGTGTTGTTTCATACATTTTATCAAAACTTTAAACGTAAATATCTTATTGGCTGATACCAATAAAACTATAGAATCATAAGTAGTTGATTTCAATCCAGCACAGTTTTTTTAATTACATTGATTTAATTAGATTATTCTGTAACTTTGCAGAGTGTTTTTTCTACAATGAAATAGATTGATTTAAGAACAGAGAGGAGCTCTTGTGAGTGAGGCATTTAAGTATAGATATTTGTAGACGTCACTGTAAGGCCACTTTTCATATTATTTGATCTAGCAGTCGCGTACTTACGTGAGGCTATTTCATATTTTTTTATAGATTCTTAGTAATGTCGGCTGTTTCTTTACCTAGTTGTATAATGAGTGCAGTAAAAAAATATACTGACCTTGGATCTGAATTTCAAATAACGAGTTGACTTGTACCACGCAAAATACGAGATTGTCGCGCCTTCTCAAATGTTATTACCATCGCATATTATGTATCCCTCATTATATTAGAAACAGTGTTATTACACTGTATCTAATGTAATGAGGGATACATAATAGTTTAGTTTGCTTTGCTCTTTATGTCAATCAGTATCATATAAAGAATCTTAGGCTAAGGTTGGTTTGTTAAGGGTGTTAAAGACGTTACTTGATCCCATTGTAAAGGTACACAAATATCGGTTTGAGGGCAACATATTCACAGATATCCCTTTGCAAAGAATAGAATTTACAAACTGAATTATTTTAAGATAGTTTATATAAACAAATATATCATGTAAATCATATCCAGTAAAAGCAATTCGTTCAAAAATAACAGTAAAAAATTACAATGATAATTTGTAAAAACAAAAACTTTTTACGCAAAGTTTTTTGATATTATAATAACGTCAGCAAAAGTAAATCGTAGTGAATACACTCGTTTATGTACAAAATACAAGAAAAAAAATTATTTATTTTATAAAAGAAATGATTAACTTGGCGGGTAGGCAGTAAAATATAATCACTTTTGAACAGAATACCACAATAGTACTAGGTAAGTAGGTACTGCTTAGCTTGGCATAATTTAATTCTGCATTTTGCGCACTATTTAATATAATTTTAGCATTAATTTTCTAAAATCAGTTTTATCCTTTGTGAGATTGGTACTCATGTATTTCGGTAATAGTAAATAAGAAACTCTATTAAGAAATTAAAATAAATATTTCAGTTGCATCCTTAGGGCCGAAATTTCATGTCCTACTTAAGACTAACCTAAATTTTAAGTTAGACTTAACCGATAAACAACGATTTCAACTCACTCTTAGCGTTAAGTCGAACATAAAAGTCCGTCTTAGCTAGGAATCAAAACAACTACGACTTAAGCCTTAAGTCAAACTTAGTCAGTGTTAAAATACGCTGCTAGGAGCGATTTCATTACATTAATGGCGCTACAGTCGCCGTGACCCGTGTGCGAGTGTGATCTGTGGTTTTCGCCTCGTACTTTATTTTATATTTTCTAACTAATTAAAATTGTCTGGATTTGCATATTTTGAACATCTTCAATTCAAGCAAACACGCATGGCAAAATCCTAGTAATCCTACAGCTGACAACATAACCTCAAAATGTCAGATGACTCAAAATGTCCAATGTCAAAAGTTATGCGACAGTGGCGACAGATATTGTATACACAAACCATAGCGGCGAGTAGCGAACTAATCACGAGTGCGAAAACATATTCTTAACTAAATCGAACTTAAAAAGTAACTGAAATACACAATTCAATTTAGGTCATGCTTAAAAGTTAAGTTGATCCTAACTAAAAACAACTTTAAGCAAGGACTGAAATTTCGGCCCTTAGTATTTTAGCCGCGTGCTTATGCTATCACCATTTTTATTTGTTATTTTTGTGGGTGTTATTTTTTTGTATGTGTTTTTATCTCTTGTAAATAAAAGATAAGCTCCCAAAGTGGTAAAACTCAACCGGACCTAGCTGTAAAACGCGTCGATTCCGAGAATCATCATACTGCACGTAATGTTACCAATAGTTGAGAAGGTCTTCCCAATGAATCACTCCAAAACGACGAAGTAATCAAATATAATTATATTTGTCAACAAACAGCTTCTGTCTAAACTGTGTAGATTTGAGTAAATACATCAGTTTGTATGACCATAGTTGATGAGGCGCCCGGTTTCGATGCGAAAGACCTACAGATGGGGAGCGAGCTAGTTATAATATCCCTTCAATGGAAGTTTTAAACAAATTTTCAACTCTTCAAAGGTCATTTGTATTCGATCCCTAACTCGATTGCTGTGGGCAGAACACGCTGTTATTGCAGCTTGCAGGTCATGGTTGTAAACCCGGACGACACAGGGTTTTGACTGATTCGACGTAACTGTGGTTTGATTAGTAATCACGTTGAGAAAAGCCATTATTTTTAGCATTTTTGGCATTGAAACCGGTAAATTTATTTATAATAATTGTAACTCGGTTTTTTTAAATTCAAAATTAGTTTGAAACATCGCGCTGAAGCGACTCTGATTCCGCGATCCGTAGCTTTGAACATGACGTGCCCTAGCTCAGGTTTGTTTGCCTACGAAGCATTACGAAGCACTACGAAGCACTACGAAACATATCGTATTATTGAGATACATTACTAACTAAATTAAAGTCACCCACTATAAGTATTCTCTTTTGCTTCGCATGCACAAAAAAAAACAGTAGCTAGTCTAAAAAATATACGATATTCATCAGCATTCGTTTTAGGTGGAAAATAGACAACACATACATACACCGAGCAACTAGATAAATTTAATTTAACCCACAAACACTAACACATAGGCGGCTCTAACGAAACCATACGTTCACTAAACATTCTCCACCCCCTCGTCTACCGCGATCCGAGCGCCACACAGTATAATTAACTGGAAATATTTTAGATGAAAACACACTACTAGAAAGCCATTTCTCCGTACATAGTACAAGAAAGTATCGGCCCTCTAATAGCTCTAACTATAACTGCCAAGCGAAAACTAATAACAAAGTATAAAGATGCCCGCGGCATGCAATGATTGTGTACTTACAGACAATTCAAGTGTGTAATTCAAGTTACTCTAACTGGAATAGGCCGCTATTAATGTTCAAATATTCTTTCAAGGTTAAGCACAAAATAACCAATTGCAGTTATTACAGGGTTGCAATGAGTAAACATGAAAAATAATTGGTAGGTTTTGTTTGAATGGAATTTTAAGAAGTCATCATTAATACTCGCTTATATTTAATGTACTTCTTTCCGTCTATCTGTCATCGAAGTTATTATATTTATTTCCACGCGTAATGTGATATGCCATTAAAACTTGTTGAGCTTATGTAATTATGTTACCTACGAAAATAAATAAACAATGCACCAAAAGGCTAATCAACTGTCAAAATGTATTAATTTCAGCCAAATACGTAGGTAAAACACCAAATCGGTATTAAGTTCCACCCATAGAACAGTTTGATTGTATAGAATCGCCCCTACCCTCAATCCCAGGAAGGTATTGAGGCGTGTATCCAAAATCTGACATCGCAGCGGTGTTGGTGAGAACATGTGTGACGTTTAGCGTGTGCACGCAAAGCCGGCACGGGAATAACGGGAATATCTCCTGTCAATGCCGGCTGCACAAATTTACGGCCATGTTGTTGTGCTGGCAGTAAAATGACACTCTTGCTGTAGTTCGCTTACAACGCTTCTAGGCAATTAAACTATTCTATGGTTTCATCTCAGGAATTAAATTAAATTGTAACTTTACCCTTGAAGCAAATAACTAAATTGTAAAGAAAATGGATAAAGTTTAATTCATAGAGTTTATATTTGTTTAATTACTTTCTTAATGTTTATACAGAATATAGCATGAAATATATTAACAAAAAATATTCGAAACACTTTTATAAATTATGTTATATTTATTCGTCGATAATTCGAAAACATTAAACAAAAGATTTATTATGAAAAACAAAATACATTTCAACTAAAAAATATTTATATTAAAATGTTATAGGCCTGTGACAGACGTGCATACAGATAATTATTTGTATGAATTTTATGGGCGTAAAAAAGACTGCTAAAAGAAACCTCAACATACTCGAAACGCATCAATAAAGACTCTCCTAAATTTATCCCATTAGAGTAGATAGATTGCACTTGGCCCAGCGCTTATATAAAACCAATGCCAAGTTCACAAACGCGGCCAATTATAGTCTAACACCCGACGGAGCCGGTTAGCAAATTTTAACTGCAGTTTGAAATTTAACGCGAACCTCGACATGTATTCGTTAGGCTGTAGCCTCGCCGTGTTGTATTTCGTCGGTTACTCAGCGAACTCTGCAAATCTACGTAAGTGTGTTTTGTTTAACTTCAACATTAACACAAGTGAATTAAGTAAATGAGCATTTTAGTTTTAACGAGAAAAATGCTATACACTTACTTCGCCGGTTACGAGTTGTCATTTATTTATAAAATCTTAGCCTATTTAATCAATGCCCGGCTGTGATTACACAGCCGGACGTATCTATTAAGGTGCGCGTGCGTATTTATTTAGTTAACATGTGTGGATATTTTTAAAGTAAAATAACTTGCACACCTTGCGCATTTATTCCTAGGCATCGAATGAATCTAATTGCGACACGCTCACTAGGCCTAAGCTCGGTAGGAAGTATGGAGGTAATGTACTTCATTCGGCCAAACTTGTTGAGCCGAGTTGTCACGTTGATTTTCTTCTTATATACTGAATAAATTGCACACGGAAACATTTTTGCTTATGGATACCAGTATAGGGTTATTATTTTGAAATATAGATTCATAAGATGTTTTACTTCTAAAGCGCTTCTAAATTATTAGAAAGGCTAGGTCCTAATATCTTAATTTATTTGGGTTTTTTTGCGTTGCATAAACTACGAGAGAGTTGGACAGTTTGGGATATTTTTTTCTATTTTTTTATTATAGGAAATGTCATTCACTCTAAAATCTGTGTGAGGCTGCGTGTAATTACACAAAAAATCATGAAATACATGTTAAGGAGCAAGCCTCTTAGGAGTTGGGGACCCATTTAGGAGTTAGTGACCCATTTAGGAGTTATGGACCCATTTTGGAGTTAGTGACCCACCCGCTGGCCGCTAGTGAGTGTTAGTGAACCTATAAGACCCACAATGTGAGCGATAAGTGAATATTTTAATAACCTTCATTTATGAATAGTGTCAACATAATAATATATTTAAGTATTTACTTAATACTTTTATTTTAAATATAACACATTCACTCTTACATCCTACACTTACATTACATTTTTTTTTTTTCTAAAACTTAATAAAGAGATGGTGATAAAATAGCTTTTAAAATTGTATGATATAATGTGCAGATTCGTAGCCCCGACTACTAAGGCCATATAAAACGGCCTGTATATCGCTAAATTGAATTACTGGACCGTGTATTACGTGTATAAATATGTTTTTCTACGATCATATTCTGGACACTCTTAGAATAGGCTAGTTAATTTTGTAAAAGGTTTTAATCATTGGATTACCAAAACCAAAATCAAACTAACGGCGTAAATCTATTTAATCTCAACAATTTAGTGTACTGTTTTCTGTGTGCTAGAAACTTTTGCGCTCTAGGATCAATTCCTGGCCGTATCTTTATATTTTAAATTTGGCATTTCATTTTATTGCAGTAAGTGGTTTTCAATAAAAAATATGATATGATGAAATGTTGGCTGGCATTAAACATACAATATTTACACTTTAATTATAATCTCAACAAGACGCACTTAAATATCACGAACGAGGAAATGTCGAGAGTTCGATTCCTCTGTTGATATGTAAAGGATTCTCGTTATGTGTAATCAATATTTGATTAACATATCTGATGCATGCCTTGCGAGTACCATACAAACATTTTTTTTACGGTGACGTAGTCTTTATAGTTTCGTCATGTCCTGCCGTCTGTCAATTAATATTATCACCCTGTGAATGACGCTTGTGATGCATTTATAAGTAAATGTCAAGATAGAAATAAGACATCTGGTATATTTTGAGGGTAGTACGAGAAACCGTTCAAGAAAATCTACGCAATTCTTTACTACTACGCGTTCTGTTGTACCATTCTTGTTATGCCAAATCTACCTTGTCCAAAAATTCATATACTTATTTATACCTTTTAATTATGTATTATTAGTTAAGAAACTTATTAAAAGGACCTGTCGACAGTCTCTGACTAATGGGTCCTTGCTTATTTTGTTTGTAATACAAAAACGATGTTGAAATAAACGCCGTTGTTGACGGCATTGAACTGAACTGACTGAGATGGCGCGGCACAATCTTATTGTTTTATTTTGTCGGTTTTTAATCGTTAATTTATCAAATTGAGACTTTAAATCACAGTGTTGGTACCTAATTATTATTTGTTCAGCTATTGCGAAACCTTTAGAAATCTTTCTTTAATAAAAAATTAAGTCTGTCCGTTAGTGAAATATTCTTATTTTTTTAAATATTTATTTAGTACAACCTTTTTTTAAAATTTCATTTTAAATAAATGACTATTGAATTCCTCAACGGTCAACAGCACATATATGTAATTTTGTATACGCATTCAAGCACTTAAATAAAAGCTTGTTTTTAAATATGTTTTTACTATTAATTAATTCCCACCTAATCGAGGAAAAAAAATATGTGTTAAGTGATTTGTTTGCTAATGAATTGCCTAATGAATATTGTGTTTTAAATTATAGTAATTAATATTTAATTACTTAGTGCACAAGTTTAATGACATAGTAAATGACATTCAGCTATATAAATTGAATTTGGAACATTAGAAAATGTTGGGTCTGTACCGGTTTTATGCTAGTATTACTGATATTCTGTGTAATATGTTGTGTTACTCTTTAGCATATATTTAAGTTATAGAAATGAGACTATAGAAATTTAAAAGTAAATTAAAGAAATTTACTACTACAATGGGTCGGCGTTAGTTATAAATGAAGTTGAAGCATAAAAAATACGCCATTCTTTCTGTCGAATGTCATGTCAGATTACTACATTTTTTGCATATTTCTAGACAGATTATTTCGCTGCTCCCAAAACAGTCGTTGCTTCCCTTATTTTTGAAATAAAAGTCAATAAAACTCATAACATAGAAAAATAAGTCATGTCTATCTAGACACACCAGCGAGGAAATATTTTAAAAAAGTCCACAGGTTTTAAAAATAACAGTAACAAAAAATGTATTCTAAAAACATTATTATTCTGTTTTCAGCGTCAACATTTCAGAGATGCCACGTCTCGCCGCAGGAAGACAACAAGGTAAACCAGTGCCTGGTCAAGGCGATATCCGGTGCCATCAAGATCCTCACCGACAACGGCTCACCGGAACTTGGGGCGCTGGATCTCGATCCCATGCTGATCAACAGCATCAGAATAGAGCAGGGAGAAGACAGACCGGTTGCCATAAAACTTCAATTCACGGATAACTACCTGTCCGGCCTGAAGGACTTCAAACTGTTTGACGTCAGGTGAGATTCTCAGTCATTCCACCTTATTAGTATCAAAGGTATCAAAAGATTGGATTAGTGTCTGCCCGTCCTATCCCCTTCCGCATCTTATGTTTTTTTAATAAGAAAACCCCCTAAAATTCTCTCTCAGTGGCCAATAACGTTCCCTCTGTGCATCAACCGTGCATTGACCCACTTTTTTATAATAGAGATTATGAAGAGATGCAGTAGATACAGGTGAGGTTTGAAAATAGCTAGAATAAAGTGCTTTAGGACTCCTACAGGACTCCACAGACAAATTGATAATAAATAGGTTGTTTTTTTTTACGTATGGGCAACAATAAAAACCCCCTAACCTAGCATATATTTATTTTTAAGCGGAAAGCTGTCATCCCCAGATGGTTTTAAGATGATTTCTCATGGAACCGCTCCCCTTTTAAGTCTAGAAGGACCTTACAATATATCGGGACGAGTTCTGGTTCTTGGCATCTCAGGAGTTGGCAACAGCAAAATGACCATGGGTACGTTTCCTATTACTCTTGGTTTTTTTTTTGAATACCCTAGTACAAGTATCTCTTTCTAAGGCGAATTCAAAGGATACATATTTATTTCGATTCATTTAGACCTTTTCTCTATAGCTAGCAATTGGCAACTATTGGATATTTAATCTTAAAAAAAAAATTGTTTAGAAACCTTGATTTTATGTCTTCAACATAGTAAAGGGAGATATTTAAAATGTTCTATTCTATTTCTAAGAAATTGAATAGATGCAACTGCTGATAGTTCTTTTTTAGTTGAATTGCTTTCTTAGAATCGACATTAAAGCAGAAACCCTTAATTTAAAGGCAAACAAATGGTTTAAAACATATATTTTTTTTATTTTCTGTATTATGAATTAATATAATTAGTTTAATTCTTGAACTATTGGTTAGGAACGAGATATGATATGGCACCGATCACCGCCACTTAGCTTTAAGAATATTGTTTAATAATTATCAAGACATTCTTATTTCATATCCTTTAAAATTTCTTAAACAACTTCTTGACTATAAGTATGTTAATGTATGTCACTATAATAACTAATTCAACAAGTGTACCTACCTTAATCTTTTCTTAAGAATTGTACATAATTTTAGTTTAGATTTAAGTATGTCTATCTCTACTAAGCATAGCGCTTTAATGTTAATCCTATCCGCTGATCTTATACTTTAAGTGGCTTATAAATTACCTCTTTTATTCCTTTGCTTTAATTTTTAATGCTTAACGGGAAACTAATAGTTTCGTATTATTTTTAAATTTGAAGTTTTTTAAACATAAGAGTTGTGCATGAGTTAATTTTAAATATGTCTTTACTATGCTTAAGGTTGCTGGCTTTTGTGTTAATCTTATCCGCTGATCTTACAACATTCCAATGCTTTAAAATACAATATTGGATGGCTTACGTTTGATATTTCTGTGCTTCGACTTACACTTTTTAAATCCTTAACAGGTAATTTATATATTTATTGTTTTCTTGTGTATTTTTACTTTTAAATACAATACTCATTTCAATTTGTACAATTTTAGTCAATTGCAATGTGAGTTATACGATTGAAGGCGTGCCTGAAACCAAGAACGGAAAGGAATATTTAAAAATAACAAACGTGGATCTGAAAATGGATCCCGAACGGTATGATTTAAATCTTTTTTTAATTAGTCCTATTTTAATATTTATTTAAAAAAAATTGCTATGAATATATATACAATTATTGTGGGCTCGACTAAGCTTAAGCTTGTGCTAGGGTCAAGGGAGATGGTCGTTTATGAAGCGATAATATGACTACTGTGCGGATTCTAGCCCGCTATCGCTGGGTCACAATAGTCAAACCATTAGACCACCGCGACCTAAGTTAATAACCTAAGACTACACAAGACGACAATCTCTGTTGGTTAGGTAAGAAATGTATGTATACGAGTACATAGAAAAAAGAAATAAAGTTTTCTTTGAAGTGAGTTGATTCTAAAGGTATTAATGTTGGTAATACGAACAGGAAAGTAAAGTTTTGTTTCTGGCTCTATGGAAATTCAGGATATATATGCAGTGCAAAATCCAATCCAGTGAGTACCAACCTTCACGGTATGATTGAAAATAAAATGGGAAATCAAAAACATACTATTTACAATATATAATGTATATATAGATATACAGAGTAAAACAAACAAAGATCAATAATCAAACATTAAGGAGCAAAAAATATTTCCCAATTATGAGAAGAACGAATTTGATATTACCTTCGAAGAAAAACAAAGTTTTGTAATAATATAATTATTTTAGTAAGAATTTTTTTTTTTCAGAAATTATTATTTTTTTTTCGTGAGACCGGTTTAGTTGTCGATATAGATCAACCCCCTAAAAGGACATCAGTGAATATAAATACATCCATACAGAGCAACGAAGACCATTCCCGTAGACTTGAGGGGGTGTTTATGTATGTTCCCTATTACGTGTTCCCTTTACCTTTTATCTTTTTGTATTTCGCTCTTTCGTTTGCTCGCTCGCGCTTGGCTAAGGTCGGTAAATGAATCGGCGCGGCCTCGCGAGCGGATGAACTTATGATAAAAAACGATTTATTATTATCACGTAAAGCTTACATTTTTTTTTCTCCGAAACCATGATAAATTCTAATATGGCGTCAACAGAAGTTATATTTGATATCGTAGCGCCAATTAGCTGGGTTTTTTTTTGGGACATTGGGCACTGTATAAATAAAGTAATTACATAATATTTGTTTGTTTTGCATCGTAAAATTAACGTAATATTTATTTTTCGTTTAAATGTTCCAGTAATTTAGCTAACTCTTGCCTCCCTTTATTTATTTAGTCACACGTTTATTTTTTGACAGTAATTTTCTTTAAAATACTTATATTCTTAATATAATCTAAAATGGTATTGTAAATTTTGGGACCTAAAAACTTTATGGGACGTTGTCCAAAAGTTGTGGGCATTACTGGTATTTTTTATAAATCTCTACTCTTTGGTCGTGTAAATAAATAAATAATAAAATAGATATAATTATATTTTTATACACAAGTTTTCTAAATATTATACGTGAAAAATATTATTTTTCAGTTTGGAAATGGCTTTTGAAAATTTGTTCAATGGTGACAAGCTACTCAGCGATAACATGAACAAATTTCTCAACGCCAACTGGAAGGAAATCTTCACAGAGCTGAAACCTTCCATAGAAGAAGCATTTGCCGCCATTTTCAAGGAATATTCTCGAAGAATATTTGCGAAAGTTCTATTCGACGATGTTTTTCTTCTGTCATAAACCAACGTTTGATCAAAAATTAAATGTAATATAAATTGCCATCTCAACGCACAACTAAAAGTGTACCACTATATTGAGGAAGGAAAATACTTTTTTAATAAATCGAAGTAATTCTTAAACCAAATTAATATAAATGTAATCTTTTAGCGTTTAAAACAAACTAAATGTGACTAATATCTCAGCAAGCAGTCACTTAAAATGTCATAAATCACCATGTTTACACAGCTCTGAGGTTGTAAACCTAACCTAACCTAACCTAGATGGTTGAGATAAATTTAATACGAAAATCGAATTGTTTTTAAAAGTTACCTAAAAAATAGTCCTAATTAATGTGTAAAATTTAGTGTTTATATGTAAGTATGTGGTAAAGCAGGTAATTACATTTATAATTTATATTGTTAATTATTGAGTATTTCTGTGAATGTGTAATCATTATAATGACTATTGTTTACGAATAAAATATATTATATAAATATCAAAACCATTTGTTTGAGTAATAGTGTTGTGAATAAAGAACCAACAATGAATTAATCGTAATGCACGTAATGTTTAATATTAGGTATATGTATCATTTGAAAAACCTATAGATATGTATTTATTATATAAGCCTAAAATCTTTATCCCACAATTACTAAAACCAATGATAAGATATGACGCTCATTTTGTTTTAATTAATACCTATGTCAAAAAAAAAAACAATATAACAAGTATTTATGGTGAAGTTGTATTCACATGAATTTAAAATTTAAATCCAATATAATGCCGGTCATTACTGGTCAAATAGCCAATAGGCCAGTCAAAATAAAAATTCAGTTCACAAAAAAGCAAAAGTTTCCAAATTTCACTAATTCATTAGGAATCATGTAGTCAATTTCTAAATAAATTTGCAAATAGAATATACGAATCTGAAAATCGAAAAAATTTGAAAAAAGTATAATTTTATACTCATCTTCAAATTTGCAACCCGATCGAGACGCCGGAAGAATAGAAAATTAATAAAGATTGTATTGTTTGGTAGGTCAAAATCCCCATTCCGGCAATAATGCCTGGCTAAACGGAAAGTGCAACTGGGCGGGGGTGTTTCATTTATGCGTAGCTTCGTTCAGTCGCATTTACCGATTTTTGATTCAGTTTCGTTTGTAAGCGCATGTTGCAAATTTATATTTATATTTGTAAACTCTGCCTGAATCGGTATTATAGTTTGCAAAACTTATTTGTTGTGAAAAATATACACTTATAACAATTTCCGGGTTCGTAAATAACTTGCAAATTTAGTACATGAACAACATCATAATGCTTTATAGATAGACAATATGTGAAAACTTTTGCAATTAATGTTAACTTACATATTTTTCACCCTTTATTTGACTGGCCTACAAGTCGAAATACAGAAATCATACCCGTAAACGGCCTATGAGCAAGCAAAAATATTAAAATCACATTAACTACATGATACACAGGCGATTTTAAACGTCTAAAGACTTTATTATGTTTGCCTTATAGCAACCAAAGATGTTTTGGCATAAGTACGTTAATTTTCATAAGAAAATTAAAAACAGAGTATTTTCTTCACCGTACCGAAATACCCAGATTTCGCGTGTATTTAACTCTTTTCAGGTATTTCTAGTTCAGTCTTTGATATGGTCAAGCCATTTTTCTCTTTTCCCCTCTCTTGCCCCTTAACTCACCATACTGACAGGGTTTAAGTAAATCATAAGGGATTATCACCTCTAATTATGTGAACAAAGAATAAAAAAGCAAATCTCTGTTGATGACGATCCTTTAAACAGTGGACCAAATATGGTTTGGCTTGGTTTTTAACTAAACAGGTACATGAACAGTGATCTGGTAAAACCGAACAAACCTCACTAAGGCTTATCGACGAAGCCACGAATAGGTTATTAAAGGTAGAATAATATGTAATAATAATAACTAACATTCGCAGCACAATAAGTGATGGATGAGTATTAAAAAACATTTCAGGGTAATATCTACCCATATCTATGGAGGAAAGGTAAGCTTTTTTTATTAAAGATGTGGAGCGAAGCGACTCTTCCCGAACAACCGACTAAGTTTGTGTTCACTAAACAAACACACTACAAAACATCGAAACATCAATTGAAGATAATGAAATATTCATTAGGAATAATTACCTGTAACAATAATGGTCAATGGTCTAAATGGTATCGAGCAAATTTATTTTGTACTCCTAGTAACATACAAGTATTGTTGTGACTAAGCATGTTTTTTATAGGTCTTTACTTTAAATATTTCATAGTAATTCATTATATATTTCTTTTTATTAACGCAGTTGATGTTAAATCTATGATCACAATGGAGTGTGAATCAGAGATAATAAATGGAAAAGAACATCTCAAACTGACTGGGTTGCAACTTTCTCTGAAGCCTAAGAGGTAGGTCACTTTTTTAAACCAATGATTTAGTATTGTTTTATGTTTTTTTTTAACATAGTTTCTAGTAAGTATATTCTTAATGAGTGTTATACTTACATCACGTAATATTTATTTAAACATGCACGCCCGGCTTGGATTTTCCATAGGCCGGTACTTTTTTCACTCACAAACTTCCAATAGCAAAAGCTGTCCATAATCGCAGATAAAAACGTCTGATACCATATTTGGCTCATGTCTCTAACCATATTTGACTTAATTAAATTAGTAGATCCACGAGAATCTAATATGGGTGTGTTTCACATTTTTGTTTTGTAATGTTTGCGATGGTTTTAATGATGTTATTTAATTAAATTTTGAAAACATTATGGGTTAATTGATTTTTTACCTTCTACATCGCTACACGTTTATAAACGTTTATAATAAGTAAACTTTAATACATTTTAATGTATTTTCCTAACTTCATAGAACTTCATAACTTCAAAGAACTTCGTATAAAGGTCCATAAAAATATATTGACTACATTCTGAAATAAATTAAAACAAAAAATGTTTGAATTTCATTTTCTTATCATAAAGCTACAATTGCCTACACAAAATATAATAAATACCAATAGAAATTTACATGTATAAAATAACAATATATATTTTTTTTTCAGGTTAAGTGTGCATTTCGACAACCTCTTCAATGGTAACAAGAAACTCACCAACGGCGCAAACAAGTTCTTTAATGAAAGATGGGCTGATATTTATGGAGAATTGAGGCCATCCATTGAAGAGGCGTTCGCAGCTATTTTCAAAGAATACGCTAAGAGAATTTTCAAAAAAATTCCTTTCAGGGATATATTTTTAGTTTAATAATGTAATACAATCAATTATTATATATTCTGTGCAATACATTATTTATAAATTAGCAAAAATACTATGTAATTTTAACAATTAAATAGGAAAGAGTAGTAATGAAACGGATGGGTATTAAAAAGGACGCTGCCCATAACTCCGAAGGTTTTTACGATTATTGCGATAATCTAAGATAAAACTAATAAGTTTGCAACCCTGCGTGAGTTATGGGCCACTGCGAAATTATTGACAGCCCTGACATTATGCGGCGCGCGTTCGTAGATTTTTCTTCGAATAAGTGATATTTTTACCTACGATTTTGTAAAAGTTGTTACTGGTAAGCAACATTTCTTTACGTATATTCTTTGTTTTTATATTAAACCTATTATATTTAGTTTATTTGAGAAATGAAATTATATTTGTGGCATGTTTTAATAGTTTAAATTGTATGTCGTCCGCGGGTCATAAATCGGGTAGTCACTTTAGTATAGAACGAACGTCTTTTCCTTAGTGGAATTGTCAGAATTTCAAGTATAAAAAAAAAGAAACAAAATTTTAAGAAAAGGGGTAAAAGTAGCCTTGCGATGATGTAAATATATCGATGAATCGTTTGCGGTTTACCCAGCAAATTACGCTTCCAATAAAGTAGACTGGCTGCAATGTTTCATTTGTAATAAATAGCCTCATGAATTTTGGGGCATACAAGGTAACCATCTTTTCTATTGATCCAATTGCAATAAAATTGTTTTTATTTTTAAAGAATTACTAGTATATTTTATGCTGGTCCGTTTCAATACTTTGGGTGTCCGTTTCAAAACGAAGAAGTAATGAAGCAGACATTTTTTTAAATTAATATTTTATTCTATAACTTTTAAAATATTTTAGCAAGACTGTTTAGATGTATGGAAAGTATAGGATGCCTTAGTTAGACATTTAGATTATATTAACATATTTTGTTAGAGATTAAAATAAACCATAATTTTAAAAAAAACTTTTCATGGTGGTTCCCCCCTAATTTGATTAGAAGTATTTGATGGTATACAAGGAAAATTAAATTAACATATAAAACATTTCCAAAGTGTTTTAAATAATCGAATACTTATAAAATCCACTTAAATGTGATGAATTAAACCACAGGTAGCTTATTCTAGCACAATCAAGTCCAACAAGTAATTATTAAAAAATAATTATAAAAAATATAAAAAAAATATTCATAATTATTTACAAATTCAAACATGATACAATACACTGTATTGTGTGTATTGTATTGGCGTAAGGTGTATTGTCAAATACATATAAAATATATATTCTAGGGAATATACGTAGGCAGATTATTTATTTTGGCAAATAAAAAGAAACAAAGATTATGTTATATTTGCCTAAAATGGTTGTCTTTCCTCGACTCAAATAGGCACGACACAGAATGAATAAGGACAGATATCGATTTATTACTACGACCGGCGGCTACTTGAAAGAATGCAAGTCGGGCAGTTATGCATTGCACTCGCTCAATTATGAAAGTAAATTTATAAAAGGTTTATCTCTTTTTGATTATACCAATATACATTTTTAATGTGTTACGTTCTATCACAAAACATAATTATTGATTTTTATAATATACGAAGTGATTTTCCTATATCGAAATAAGCAATTAAAGAAACTTTTCATAAGACCCAATTTCAAAAGAAGTCTTTCACTATTTTTGTAACTGTGTACATGATTTTATGTTGCAGTCACTAAAATATTAAAAATAAAAAAATAAATACTACAAAATAAAAAAAATCTAGATTATTACTCCGTAAGCGGTTTGAGATAATTTTTGCAAAAATTACATAAAAAATATAAGAAACGGTAAAAAAAAATGCGGCTCTAGAATACATCGAAATTAGAACCGGCCACCAAAATTATATTTGGAGATCAAACTACTTCGACCCGTGAATCTACCTCCGCCTTCCGGCGAACCGAAAGGTATTTTTTTATTTTTCAAAATAGCCTGGAATACGCTTCGTTGCACTAAAAATAGAAATTTCAATCAACAAGTCTACCCAAAATAGCGCGGCGCCACATTTGTTAATAATTTATTATGGGTAAGTTCGTCGATCCGACTACCTCGCCGTGTAGGTACGTTTCTACCTGACAATAAAATTATCCATAAACTGTGACAATAACCTATGAATACTTTATTAGTTGGCGAACTAGAGTGAAGACCCATGTCATAGTGCTTAGCTAAATGCGTTCTGGTGATCCACTTAGGAGATATTGACGTTTAAGTGTTGATTAATATTGAATATCTAGTAAAAAAAACTTTTATTTGGACTGTGCATCCTAAAATTAAGACCAAAGGATAAATATTAGTTTCGATTTATTTAAACTTTTTTTCTATGGCGGGCACTTGGTAACCAATAGATATTTAATCATAAAAAAAATATATTTAGATACTTTAATCTTATGTCTTAAACAAAGTAAGAGCAGATTTTTGAAATTCAATTCTATTTCTGAGAAATTTAATAAATGATAAACTGCTAATAGTTATTTTTTAGTTGAATTGCTCTTTTGTAAAAGCTATTACAGCCTTAGGAAAAATAATAATTGAAAGGAAAATTAAGGGTCGAAAACATAGAAAAGTTTGTTTTTTTAATTTCTGTATTATGAAGATGTAATTAAATAAAAACCAAAAATTGACTTCTGACCGCGCAAAGAGCAAAACCTGACGCCCTATGAAAATAAAGCGCTGAGGTGCGCTCTAACAATAAAGGGTTCCAAAGATGTATTTTCACCGGGTCTGTATTTTAAACGAATATTGTTATAATTACCGATCTCATCGATTTCAACATCATCCGAAAGAACCTACAATTAATTTCAATGTTTAGTCATACGTATGTGTTGTATATGCATACTAACTATATGTCTTTTGTTTATTTACACTTATAACATAGTAACCAGAAATATCGAAAAAAATATGCTCAAGTATGTAACCAATAATCCATAATTATGTTCTAAGCAAGCGCTACCTTACTCCGTGGGTCTTTCTATAGCCGGTCCGAGAAATGTATATAAATGTTTGCAAGGATGCACAAATGCTATTAGACACAGAGCTGGCAGCGTAAATCATAAGTAATTTTATAACATATTCGTGACATGGATGCTATTTAACACCCACTCTTCCTGGACTTCATAACCCATACGAAGAAACTATGGCATGCATTGTTCGCTGAATAATATAAACCGTCGATAATATTTTAATTCACTTATTTTTTTTAGTTTTTGATAGTTTATTGTAGTCTACGTTTCCTGACGGTTAACTAACTAGACACCCTTCTTAAATCCTTGTATGGTGTGTCTCTTTATTCTTCTACAACCTCAGCTGGCACCATAGACCAAACAGGTAAACCAATGAGTATAGAAACAAGAGAAGTGACCCAACGCGAATGCCGCAGACCCGTCTTGTATGAGGGCCGAAAGCGCTTTAAATTCTAGTACATAAAAATAAATACGTGTCAGTCGTGATCGTGGTATTCTAGTTAGTTAGGGTGTTTGACTATCGACCCAAAGGTCGTGGGTTCAAAATCGCTCATTATAAGTCATACAATTTTAACGCTTCATTACCACCATGTCGTAATGTAAAAAAAAAATAATAATCTACGAACGTCGATATTTGTGCAGTTTTAATCTCCCAATAAATATTTTTTTTTGTGCATGAGCTAATGATAGTTTTTACATTGTGGGTACATTTATCCCAATTTACTAATCTACTTTCACAAACAGTAATTAGTTTTGAAATTGTGATTTGTTACAAATTACAAGCAATAGTCACGTGTATTGTGTATATTTCCGTTTGTATTCGTTTTTACATATTACAATCTTCGCTGTATTTTAATGAGTTTTCAGTCAAGAAAGAGCTTCCTGCTTGGGCGGAAGTACCTTCATACGTGTCGTAGGCGGGAGGGGAGGGGGGGAGGGAAGGGTCAATGTAACGTTAGGCAGGGGTCGTTGACCGGTCCCTTCGCCTGCCTACTGAACTATATTCTGTTCACTTGAACCCGGAACAATCACTCTTCAGCTGTAGTTTAGCTATGGAAAAGCAACTAATCGCCGGGGATTATTGGACGTGACACATTGATGAATCACGCTATGGAAAAACGCCTATTGCGACTAAATCACAGGCCCCTCCATTGAGCGTGAAAAATTGAACACTTTACTTTTCTCAATAAGCAATAAGAATATTTTTTTATCACTATGAAACGTCTTACAGTCTTATACGGATAAATAATTTCGTCAATAAAAATAAATAAATAGTTAACATTGTTAAATAGTTAACTGAAGTTAACATTGTTTTTTCATAATCCTTAAACGTAGGTGGGTACTTGATTTCCACGTCCTACCAAAAAATCGCCATGTTTACTAGTAATGGTTTTCTTCCAAACAGTTCCGAAAGCCTTGTTGTAGTATTTGTAATAATTAAAAGGAGACCGAATACTGTTCGCATATTTATTCATTTATTGTGGTTACCCAACAGAAAATGCAAACAAGAAAATGTACCCATAAATACAATGTAAATGGAAGTAAACAATTCTCAAACTATGGTAGCCCAATTCGGTATTAAATATAAAGGTTAATGCAATAAATAATATTAAAATAAGATATATTAGAATAAGATATTAAATGTGTTTTTTTAAAATATACCTTTAGCGATAACTAATGTAAACAAAAATGTGTTTTTTATGTTTTTCATATCAATTTACTAATTTAGTCTTTGGTTTTATAAAAAAAGATATATTTGGAATTTAAATAGAACTCTTATAGCATAGCCTGTATGTATGAATTTTGTGTTACTTAACTCGGTGAAAAACAACATTTGTAATTAAAGCACCTATTTAGGCAAGAAATTAAAATGATGATTTCAAAATGATTTCTTTATTATTCCAATGTTATAACACCTAGTGAGTAAGAGGGGGGCCTGTTGAAACGATCATATGTTTAGGTACAATTCCTAATTTCGAAAGATTAAAAAATAAGATATATTGTCTCGTATTAGTTTCAAACTTATTTTTTTTTGGTTCAGGCCAAAATCAAAATATAATGAAAATGGTTTTATTATTTATTTCCGTGCGCAATACGAATCGCTAACTGGCTTCTTATATTTTATATGCTATTCTTTTAGCTCCATTTTTGTATACTTTTATATAATTGACATTCTAAAGGAAAAATGGCCAGCCAAAAGTTCTAAATTATACAGATTAAAATGCTAAAAGCACCAGTAATTTTATTATATTTTCTTACATTTTTGTCTTAATCACAGAAATAAAATCGTATGTCGACATAACGTTATACTATAGGTAGACCAATCAAGCAGGAAACCTTCGACCCTGGTGCGTTAGTATAATTTGTCAAAGAATAATTCTTAGTTGAGAATATAAACATATTTGCTATCCTTTAATAGGCGAGGCTTTACCTAAAAATTACGTGGTTATGTATTTTAATAACCGCATAAGATATTCACATTACCATATTAGATTAAGCAACGTTCACTTTCCTAGTCGTAATAATATTCAAGGATATTTTTAAACGCAAAACGGTAATGGATTTTGATAAGAGTTAAAGTGCTTTTTAGCATACGCTATTTTGAATATTAAAATATTGTAAGCTATCACAAAATAAAATGTTAATTTCCTACTTAAACAAAACAAAAGTGTGAGTGCCGGGACTCACTGTCAAGACGCGTAAACAGCGTTTATCTGTGAATATCTTGAAAGGTTTAAAAAAAATATTGTAAAATGGTAAGAAGTATTTCTTATTTGACGAATATTTAAGGCTTTTGCCGTAAAAAATATGATTTTATTCACATTATTTTTTATATTATAGTTCACATTTATGATTTTATATCATTATTCACATTTACAAATTTCGAATTAACCATTTAATATTTTACGGGGATGGAAATCCTAACATTCAAAATAAATTCATGGAGCCAGAATGACTAATAGAAATTATAAAATTAATAACGAAACGTGCCAGGTAGCTGCAATGCTTAATTTTTTTGGTAGTTGGGTTAAATACAGGCCTGTATTGTATGAAGAAAAATCTACATCCACCTACATACCACTTGACACGGTACATACAATAATGACAAATTTCTGTCGACTGTAAAAGCATATTTTACAAAAGAAACAATAATAAAATCAGTGAAATTGAAATTATTTATTATTTTTAAAACCTATTTATGAGTATGAGTGTATGTATATATATTATTGCTATATTATACTATTATACCATAAATTCAAATTATGTATACTACTGTAAATAGTATTAAATCAAAAACAATATAATTGTTCGTTCTTCGACCTGATTCATCTACAACCAATAAAGCCTACCTTAGTACGATTTAAGTTTTAATTAAAAAGCAGCTGATAAAGTTATATTTAGATAATAAATGTCAATTGCTTAGTAATTAAATTTCACCCCACCCCTCTCCAGACGCTTTGCAGAGCGCTTAAAGTCACGGGCACCATTGTTGCCGAAAAATTGCAATTCGCATAACCTAACCTAAAATTTACCGATGCGCTAGTAATTATACCAAATAACCCAATATTTCGTTTCTTACTGAAGAATATGTTTTCGTTCACACATATGTGACGCATAAACGACCCCTTTCGATCTTATCGCCACACAAAGAACGCTGCTCGCTCGGCCTGTACTGGGGCCGAAGTCCGTCGGGCAAGTCGGCAATTCTCGGCTTCTCATCTCGGTAAAACGTGGTCAAGTCGCCCGACAGTACAGGGCGGCACGCGGAGGTGTCGCGTCGTGACGCCCGACGTCTATGCAACTCGAAACCGCCCTCAAAACGAAACAATATTCACGGATATTTATAAAAAATAATTCACAATATTAACATATGTAACTAATAGTATGATCAAGTAAAATAATGTTATATTTTTAAACGTTACTCGTCTCTGTACAACTTATAAATAAATAAGATTGTTTTTGTTTAATATTTAACATTAAAATTTAACAATCAAGTGAGATGGTTATAAGGAAACATTGGAATCTCTGAGCGGATTCACAAAATGAAAAAATCATAATGACATAACTTCCTGACCACCACCACACCCTTAGTTCATCTACGAAGTAATTCCTCTCAACTCAACGTGTGTTTATAAATTAAATCTCTATAATCACAGCTGAAATGAGGGATGAAAATGTGTACACGACAAAGGAGAAATACGTCGTTCATACGCCGTCTTTCATACATTCTGCAACGCCGTTTTTGCCACCGGTAATGTGAGTATTTGTATTGCTTTATGATAATCATATAAGTCAAGATTTATATAAGATAAGATAAGATCAGTATAAGTATAATATGGATACGTTTGAAAGTATAACTAATACATCAAACTGATACAAAATCGAAGAATTCTTTCATTCAGGTCCACAAAATCCTTAGATGTGGGTACATTTTTGTAAATTATTAATATTGATTATATTATAACGGCTTAGTTTATGGCTCAAAGCTTATGTAACTGTGATTATTTCTTTATAATAATATATATAAACCTATAAAACATTAATATTTATCATAAATAATAAAAAAAAAACCTATTATTTGCTACCTTGTACAATTAATCCGTAGGTTAATAGGGGGGGGGGGGGGGTTAGGATTTATTGTGTTTTAAATCATTTACATAGCTATCCGTCATTTGGTCCGTCAACTACAAAGTAGTTTGTTTCTTGGTGGTTTCGACTTAGCCTTGTACTAATAGGACTAAGCACAAGGCCGATTATATCTAAGCTAACGTGATCTTCAACATTTTATTTACCGTTGCGATTAAGACCAAGAAGGAAAAAAAATAATAATATAAAAAAAGCATGGCGAAGATCTTCTTACATGAGCTTCCGAACTACATAATTCACTTGCCACATTTAACCATTCCAACTTTCCGGATTCTCGAAGTCTAATAACTCGTATAAATTACTCGTACCTGATAAATTAAGTTTTCATTTAATTTAAACCAAATACTTAATAATAAATAAAATAATATTTCTAAATTATGAAATAACGACAACAATTTTTCTTGCTGAGGAATAATTTTGGGCATGCCCTACTTACATTATTGTCTTTTTCATACGAGTATTAATTTTCAAATATTATAAAAATTCAATATATAATTTTTCTAATTCAAATTCTAAATCCTAATTCAAATATTCAAATTAAATATCGAAAATAAACACCTTATAATTATTTATTTTGTTATTTAAAATCATATTAAATTAGACACAATGGGATTCGCCAGTAATTTAACCAAAATATTTTGTGCCCAGCCTTTTTAAGGCGATGCCTGTAATAATAAAGGCAGTTAGCAAACAAAATTCAATATCGTGCATTAAAATAATATATAAATATTATTATGATATGTAATATAAACTGAGTTCATGAGTTCGTGAGTCTTCAGTCATGTTTTAAATTATAATGCGATTAATGTCAGAACTCGATGATGTGGAGAGTTCATTTCGGAAAACATAGAGCATCCTAGGACGCTGAAATTTGGCATGCCGGTAATAATTATAAAGCATAAAAAAGGAATTGTTGAAAATGGAACCAGACATAAAGGTTTGCAAAATTTAATTTGCCATTTTGAATGTTAAAGTTTCAAAAATTGCTACCAACCAAGGGCGGATCCAGAGAGTGGGCACTGAGGCCCACCCAAACAAAAAAAAATACAAACGTGAGTCATTCACTGTCACTCTCAATGTAGAGGGGAAAACATTGGAATAGCACAATAAATGAATCAAGGTATCGGCAGCATATTAATTTCTCATTGTGGAAGAAACAATCACCGATATTGAGAATTAGGGATTTTTTTCACCAATTTGTGATATAAAAATTCTGGTACAAAACACTATATTTCAAACAATTTATATTAGGGTCTAAAAACACTCAAAAGTAGCCTAACGCTGTGTTACCGACCTCATTTTTTTATGGAGCGGGGGGACTCCATACTCCCCTGCCCTCCCCTTCCTCCGGATACTCTCCCCGAGGATTAATACTCTCTCCTGAGGATTAATAATGGTTCTAGCTTAATATCGCCGATGTGTGGGAAATATCTATGTATGTTTTAAAAGTTGTACATACGATTAGTTATAAAAGGCGAAAGAGTCCACGCTCATAAATAATGAGTTCTTTTAAAGAATACTTTTGATTTCTTACTCAAGAAAATCATTAAATGAAAACAAAGAATCTTGATAAGTGTCGCCTATGCCCGCCCATTCGACCTATAAAAGTTACGGCCTAGGGTCCAAGCGAAACACGCGAGGAAAAACCGCACCATCGAAACCGCACAATATCAAATCCGTACATTACTCAGTCGTAACCCAATTACGGCGGCAATATCAAATCGGAAAATCTGAGAAATTTTGCCACGGGCCAAAGTTGGACCTCATGAATACTTAATGGACGTGCGCACGCAAGGCGGAAACCCTTACGCGATAGAAGCACCACAGGCATAAGGGTCGCCGCCGGCCAGTGGCATTGACTTCACCCCAAACTGACCAGTCGGTCATTGTCCGATGGACCTTAGTTGCGTACGGACGGCGCGATGGAGTCGACAAAATACGGAGTCGCCATCTATCGGTGGCTGAAATCCAAACGGCACGAGAATAACATCATCAACGAAACTAACCTAGGAGATTCAAAATCGAACAAAGAAGAAACGAAATACGCAAATAAAAATGATGTCCGCAAAACTAAAGATGGCAAAGCTGCAACGGGTGCCGACGAGGAAGTGAGACGCGAGCCGTCGCAAGATGTCGACGTGGAGTTCGAGCTGCACGTGCCCATCGGCGCGCTGGCGGCACATCCTGACTTCCATTCGATGTGGGATCTTTCGTTCAAGTAAGACTCGCTTATTTAAGGTAGATTTGTTTAGGAAAGCTACCCATTCATGACTTCCGGAAAATGTCGACATATGTTCGCGTTTCACATCCCCTAGAATTCAAAACCACCCTCAGTTAAAACGTTTATTTATTTAAGTTTATTTATCTATTTATATATTTATATCACTTTCTTATGGACACCATAACTGCCGTAATTTTACTCCAATCACTTTCAAATTGATGCATAAAATTTAACGGCACATAATCTCGTTGAAATGGGTAAAATCAGATCAGGGGGGCAGTAATGGGGGTTTTTTCGAAAAAGTGTGTTTTTTATAACTATCTTCTTATATAACTATCTTAGTATATAAGGTATCGAATTAATTTAAATTTTATATTATCCCTCAGATAAGGGCCTAAAACTTATCCGAGTAAACTTTTTTGATAGCACGAACCATTGGTCCTAGGAGTGGTAAAATTGGTTTTTATAAATAAAAAAAAAATCATTAGGCACACGATCAAATCAGTTCAAAATGTTAACTGTTATATTTTTTCTACAATTTTTGTTTGAAACTAATTTTGTTGTGAGCAACCCTTATCGTAAGGGATGACCAAAATGTTCCGCCACTTTGATCCTGTGAAATCTACTTCCGAAAAAGATTTTTTTTAAAACTGCGCGACGATTTGGCCTAATCTCCTTTGCGCGAATGGAATAATGAAATTATACTTACGTAAGATGCTCGTGCTTCTGTGCATCTTGTTGGATATTCTTCCTGTGATAAAAAAAAATTATAATGATGTATTTATTTTATTGTACATATATTTGAGACTAAAGTAAAATTGTTTATAATCGAATAGACTGATCATTGCGACTCTATTGGCCGGACTGGTATTGGCCTGGGTATGTGGCAACTGCCAACTGCCAACTATTTGCTATATTTGCCATCAAACTGACCATTCGGATTGCCGATCGAAAAATATATTTGTGTATCGATACTATTTGATGTACACCAAAAACAGTCAACCGACGGATCGGCATATTGGTGGTATTGGAATTGAATTAGAAAACGTAACCAATGGGTACTCGTATTGGCCATGTGTGGTAATAATAATTGTCGGGAAAACTAGGTAATACGATCCTCTACAGATTTTTAAACAGTTTAATTGATTTGTAAATAGCAATCATATCGCCTGATGGACTCGTATTTCAAAATTCCTTTTATTATCCAGACATGATAATAAAAGGCCAACGCCATGTCTAGCGCAATGAATAATAAACTCTTTTGCCGATAGGTTTTCCTGGAAGCGTTAGAGCCAACTGGCACTACAATGCTTCTACGTCCAGACATACAAATAAAAGATGTGCAACGCGAACAATATTTTAGGGTAGACGTTCTGTTCAACTGCACCCTTGACATTACAGCGGAGCGTAATTAATTTTTCAGCTTCTGTCGTGTTTACGCTCGTAGCTACATTTTACCATTGAACTCTAGTAATGTCATTGACCTGTGTGTTTTTTTTACACTTGATTGATTTAAAACGCAAAACCAATTGCTCTGTAAGACTGATATTTCGTCAAGTAAGTCAATATATGGAAAAACAGCAATTACTGCAATTAAAAAATGTGAAATAATTGAAAGACGATACCCAAGTGGCCATTTAGTCGACGGGTAATGGGTAAGAGTGAATCAAAGATGACCGGAAAAACACCCCAAAAAACACCGAAAATCTTGTAGTTCCAGACAGAAAACCTAATAATACAATATTATTTCCGGTTTTGCTAATATAACTATGTGCTAAAAAGAAATTTGCTATCAAGTCCTTCAGTGAGCGGTGAATCCTTTGTTAAAAAATGTACCTAATCAATAACGGGGCGTGGAAAAACGCTAATCAAAACTGTTTTTAAAACGTCATATAAGGACTGTGTAATAATATTTAAGAAGTTCACTAAAAATACATACCTACTTTTGGCGAGTATTTTCCAGTACCTGACAATTACAATAAACTCGATTTATTTGTACCCTACTGGCGACATCACACGATCAGAAAGCAAACTAACCAAAAGTTTAATTCAAATTCATTCAAATGTTTCATTCGCGCCAAGAAGGTACTGTTTTGACACGCCAAAGCGTTGCCTTGGAAACGCTTGGAAACAAAACAGTGTCAAAATCACGCGTCGCGTTTTGTACCGGTAATTGATCAGCTGATGTTTGTATTGTGTTCGGTTATTTACCTAATTTTATTCCCATCGGTTTGACGGTATGGATTTTGATTTTGGAGAATTTATGCTCCCCGCTACGGCTTTATTATTCAGACCCAGAATATTTAAGTAGGTACTACCGACCTAACTTTATTGTAGATTAGATTATGCCATAGGAGATAGATTAAGTACATACATAGGTAGAGTATAACCAATATTCAACCAATATTCTTCCAAACGAATTTCACTTTGCAATGGCACTACCATAGTAAATGACTGATAATTTGATAATTACTGTAAAACAAATTAGTTCTAAATAGTATGTTATTGTACATACCTACCCATGTAAAGAATGCAAAGCTCAAGCCAAAGTCCTCATAAAATTATATTTTATGTAATATTGACCTTATTCTGAAGGTTTCTAAGGTAACTTTATCTCCATAGGTATGAATGTCATGTTTCTTTATATATACTTATTCCAAGACTATTTATATTAGGAATGTTAGGTTTAGGAAACAAGTGAGAAAAATCATCATAAATCATTTGTTGCTTATTTATCAGCATTTGGTTATTTTAAAATTGTTTTTATTATTTATTTATTTTATTACTTTCCTTTATTCGGTTATCGTATATTTTGCCGTTTTGTTTCTTGATTTTTTTCACATGTACGATAATTTTGTAAATATTACTTAAAATTGTAATGTAATGTAAATGGTTATTCTAAATTAATTTTGTTTGTATACTTCCTTATTAATTAAATTTATTAATTAAATTATGTAAGTACATAACTTTAGTTTAATCGAAAAATGAAACCTCAAATAAATACGATTATTTTCAATGGTTGCAATTGACACTTTATTTTACTTTCTGTTCTAAAGAATCTCGGATTTACGATAGCCATAGAATCAAAATAATAATTTATTTGCAAGAAAAAAGGTTTTAACATATAAGTTGATGTAATTTGAAGTAGTTATATGATATTTATTTGTGATATCCATTAGATAATTGTCAGGTTTGTTTTGGTGTGACGCGAACTGCAAATTGCATTTTTCCGGAATTTCGTTGTTGCATTGCTAAGTGCTATAGTGCGTAAGTGCATTGCTAAGGGCCCACCGGCCCAGGAGGGCCCTGGGCCGGTGGGCCCTCGGATACACATACAAAAAATAGCTTTCTGAACATTGTAGTTTTCGAATTAAACTAATATGCTCACAGACGGGCGGTTTATTATGCTGATTTGAGTTATAAGCAGCTTCACATGATAAGTCCTCTTTGTCCTTCTAGCCCCGCCGCGAGCCATGGTTTCCACCACATGGCGCGCATGATGGACTCGTTGATCTTGGAAAACCTCCAGCCGTTCTCGTTCACCAAGATCACGACGACCCACCGAGCCGGTCGGCAGAAACAGGACGATGGGCGGTTTGCGCAGACGCAATCCAGGCATCAGCGCGTCAGCACGCCGCCAGCCAAGCGACACGCCAGAGACCAGCCGCCGACTCAAGGTTATACAAGCCTCTTTAAATTTGTTGCAAATATTTACACCATTGTTTATAAATGTTAATATTAAACACAACAAACAAAACAAAGATTTGACTCTTTGGGTGAAAGGGCCCGTAGTGATGGGGACGAAGAGAACTTTATTATCGGCGATGACTTGAACTACCAGGTTAAATATGCCACCCAAAAGTTGACTCCCGCCGTGCCGTGGACAATTCCTCAGCCAGCGCCACCTGCAAGAGTCGCTGTACGTAGCGAGTAGGCATGGAACCGGCTAGCGCGTCGCTGGTAATGGAACTCTGTTCCAACCCGGATACTTCTTATAAATGTGTCTGTTAAGGCACGGCGGAGGGACGATCCCCTCCAACCGGTGCATGGTCGAACATGTGCCGTGAACAATGCGTCCAGTTTCTGGCCCCGTGATGCAGACATCAGCATTTAACGGTGCGTGTTCATACACGCGCGCGAATTATGGACTATCTATACGAAGGTGAGAGGGATGCCCTCACAGACTCTCGCAGTGTTACGGCGCCTTATGCATAAAACATTTTAATTGTTCAATGGCCTTACCTTATGTGACAGCACCATGAGTAGGTACCTCATATTTAGAACCATCTTTATCGCACCCGTGGTTCTCGCGTTTATTGTGTACACACGTACGATAGATAGATAGAAAACTTTAACGTACCTATAGCAGATTCTCTCTGCATTTCAGCTGCTTTTTTTCAACTACTGTGGAAAAAATGATATTTTAGGGCAAACAGGCAACTTCATTTAAAAATACAATTAGTTAAATACCCTAATAACCTACTGATCCTTCATTTTAGGATATGAGAAACCTGTTAAAATTGGAATGATTTTGTAAACTTTTTATGGTTTGGCTTGGGTTTCCTTCCAAATCGTGAAATAAAAAGCAAAAACGCCAAATGTGATTGCCTATTATTTATTTATTTACCCCTGTCCTTTATAGCCGATTTCAAGCAGGAAAATTAAATTGTATCTTTAAAGTTTTCCTAATCGGCCTAAACGATTATCGAAGTAACATTGGGCAAACCTACACTAGGAGATGATGGACAAAACCGGACAATTAGAGGTTTAGAGTATCTAATTATTTAATAAATTTAAGGAAAAGCTGAAACATTTAGACAAAAAAAAACAAATATTCGGGAAAAAATAAAAGATACGTCTTTTATGGAGCTTTTTAGTGATTTAAAAAAGTAATAACCCCACCTTAACCTAACCTAGGTACTTACTGTCTACGGAACTGTTTAGTGATTATATAAAAATAAAATAAACTACTATATACTTTAATTCCGTTAAATGAAATGTGTGATAACGTGGAAATATTGTAAAATATGAATTTGAAGTCTTATATGTTGTAAAATTTTCCTGTAAGTAATATTTTGTTTTTATTTTTTTTTAACTCATTTGCCGCTCCTTTTTTTACTATTATCGTGATCTATACGTTAAACTATATAGGAATAAATATGTTTTGTTGCATTATGGCTTCCACATATATTCTTTAGTTATTCGGTAATATTAAAAAAATAAAACCATATAAATAATATAAAGTTTGTTGGTAAACAGTTTAAAAAATGCTCCCGTGTAACTGCTTTTACGCGAAGTGGCACCTATTTGTCACTTTTTTCCTGTGCAAATTTAGCCCTTTGCGAAAAAAGTAGTGCCTACCTTAGTTAAAACAATACTACTCAATAACCTATAAATATTTCCTCGCAATCATTAACATGTATAACAACTTTATTTTAGTATACACATACATTTTTGAAAAATAGATGAAAACACCGTATATTTGTTTTTTTTTTCATGGAATTATGAATAGGTTATAATTTATGCTATAATTTTATATTTGTGTCAAAAATGTCGCCGTAATAACTAAAATAAGATAAATTTCCTATCAAATGAGGTATAGGGCATTATATTTTTCTGAATTTAGTTTTTACGAACTACTTCGAAACTACTCAAATTTATTACACCTAACTTCACAATTAACAAGTGCAAACTAAAGTTTCTTAAGATGTCTTGAAAATAATTTACCTATGTTAGATACCATTTTAAAGAGTGATTAAAATAATTGTATGTACAAGAAACATAACTTACAATATGAGTTTCATCAATCTCATGAAAACCCTCAAGACTAGAGGGGTAATGTTTCCACACACATCACACAACGCAACCCTTCGCGGGGCTGGTCTCTGTTTCACTCAATAAGCGTATTTTACGCTTATTTAGCACAGCGCCTAAATCATTCATTGTGCTTCTAGCCAAGTATCTGTTCTGAGTGTAGCATACTAGTATTATTAAATAGCTTAATTAAAGCGACAAGAGACTGTTACATTGTACAGATGTTTCCTGCCTCCCTAACTAGACGAATCTGTAGGTACTAAGGGAAGCAGTTTGTTGTTTGCTTTTGGTGTTTGCTTAATGTGGCACTTCCGTCATCCGATCGATGCTATAATAACATCTAAAAGCTATATAAATATAATGCAAGATAAATACATCAAATCAATAAATAATAATTACATACTCAGGATATTAGGTATACTCAATCCGTCAGCTTTGAATTCATGTTTTAATTACTTTAGCAACATACCTATTAATTTATTATATTTTTAGATTTCTAAATAGGTAACCACTATTATTTAAATTTAAAAAATAAATGGTAGTTTAACATGAATGGTAAATATGATGGCTATACGATTGTTCGGGCAGATACAAAGATTATAATATTTAGAATTACCCGAAGCAACAGCCAGCTTATTGTTTTTTTTTAATATATTTAATGACAGTAGGAAATTAATGTTATGACACATGGTTAAACATTTATTTTTAGCTGTCAGGCCAACACAGCATTCAAACGGCCTTGATGAATCAAATGGCTGCCCGAGTCCCAATAAATGTGCAGATAAGACCACGGACAGATGGGTCAATTCATTACGCAAACGGGACCCGGAAATCCAACCAGTCCTCCCCGCCATCTTCCCGAGGGGTCGGACACCGTCGACCGCCAACGTCCACAGAAAATCCCGTTCGATGGATAGAATCCCCAAGTCCGTAAGGGAGAGAACCTTTAAGCCGAACCTTTACACGATAAGGAACGGTGCGAAGAAATCTGGAGATGAGAGCAATGCCGAGGAAACGAATACTGAAAATGAGCTTAAAGAGAAGGATGAAAAGATTTTCAATGCTTCTGGTTTCGAAACGCACCTTGTCGAGACCATTGAAAAAGAAATTCTACAGAAGAATCCTGAAACGAAGTGGGAAAGCGTTGCTGGTCTATCGGAAGCTAAGTCCGTTCTACAAGAGGCTATGGTCTTACCGATAATTATTCCAGATTATTTTATAGTAAGTACAAATTCCATCACATCAAATTTCAAATAAACATTGTATACTTAGAGGTTGACATTTTATGATAGTATTTTCTCAAATTACACAGATTTTTGATTTGATAGAAAAGATTAACATGTTATCATTATACTATTAAAAAATAAACTGAATTTGGGTTATAGTGGACACATTTATTTGCTTCAAGAAGTGTTATAAGATCATCCTGAAAGCTACCGTAATTGTGTTTAAATGCCTGTAATTGAATAAAAAGGTGTACTTATAAACATTTAGGACAAGTTGCAACGCTGCGATAAAATAAAAAGATCTATTTTATTTACAAAATAATTGTACATACAGATCCAGATTAAGACACTTGTCTTTTCTGCCCGTTTACTTACTTTTATGTTTATATAAAATAATAAAAATTATCAATTTGCCCCGAAAGGGTAAATAAATGGACAACTATGCTGTGAGATAATTTTGCAAAGTAAACAATATAAGATGGACAGGTAAGAATGTATATATATTGGCATTTCTTCAATAAAAATACAAAGAGGATCGTAACTTAGTGTTGTTATCTTCAGCGTTACCCAGACGCTTCTATTTTAATAAAACCGTTGAACAACATTCTAGGGTATACGTCGTCCATGGAAAGGAATCTTGATGGTAGGACCACCCGGAACAGGAAAGACGATGTTGGCCAAAGCAGTGGCAGCCGAATGTAGAACTACATTCTTCAACGTATCCTCGAGTACGCTGACTTCGAAATACAGGGGAGAATCGGAGAAATTAGTTCGACTATTATTTGAGATGGTAAATAAATAACATCTTATATTTTAACTGATTTAAAAACAAAATAGTTTCTTTATTCAATCTGAATATATTTTTTAAAATTTTTAGTTGCTGCTTGTAACTAAAAAAAACTACGTACTTAAAAAAATTGATATATGCAATATCTTCCTTATCTTTCAGATTGTTTAGTGAGATACATCATTAAAAATATACTCTTATCATATATTTGGAAATCTAATGGTATCTTCTACATCAGTCAAGTAGTTTTTAAGGTGTTTACCAAATATACATACAAAATAATATTAAGTATGAAAATTTACTAAACATCCCTACTTGATTAGCATGGTGTTTCAAAAGATCGTTACTCCAAATAGTAGATCGTTTCCACATCTAATAATGAAATTCCTTTACGTTTCAGGCCAGATTTTATGCACCGAGTACAATATTTATAGATGAAGTTGATTCTCTATGCGCAGTGAGGGGATCCCATACTGAACATGAAGCTAGTAGACGATTCAAGGCAGAGCTTTTGATACAAATGGACGGATTGAACGCTGCAATGTGAGTACATATTACACACTTATGCCCAATCATCAAGATTTCTCATAATCGTTTTGAGTAGAAACTACAATAAAGTATTCAGATGATTGAGTAAAAAGTGGGTTGGTGGTTACCAAAGGTCCTAATACCACTCTACAAATACTATACTAAAATAATCATGTTTTCAAATCTGCAACATTGGCAGCCTAAAAAAAATCTTTATCCAGTATAGAAAATTGAATCCTTTCAGGATGGAACTAACCTCAGTTTGTGAATTTCATACCTACTGCCCTTCTAAAATGGATATTGCAGTGATACAATCTTCAAAAGACAAACCTCGGAAAAATAGAAGGATAAAAAACTAACCAAAACCACAAAAATGGATCTTTGAAAAGTCCTTTGTCTGGGACCAAAAAATTAAACCGCACTGTAGGTAAAGAAGACAGTTTTTTTTCTGTCTAGGAAAAGATACTGCTAACAGCGTTATTCTGGATCTTTATGGTAGGAAAATATTTAGGAGCGCTGTCGGATGTGTGATTCGAACTAGGAGGCGGCTTAAAATCAAGCCATTTCATGAGGCGGAGACTCGTGACAAGTGTGTGAGGATGTGATAGAAACATTATAAGCACGAAATCAGATGCTCAATAATTGCTACAAGGATCTTAGATTTTTTTTATGAACAAACCGTTTTCGTAATCATGAAATTTGCTTCTAATATTGGCAAAGTAACATTTTTTTAGTAATAGTGATTTAGGATGATTTTTAAATTTAGATCATTTCTATACATTAAAAGATAATGGTTCTAAGCACTCTAATTATGCCTCAAACTCATCAAAACTTGGTCAACTTGAAAGTAAACTGAAAACGCCGCTCTTACGGGCCGAGTTACGACAATCATACTCTTAAGGGTGTTATGTAAAGGTGCCGCGACACCTGCTCGATCAGCATGTATTGTAAAAACATTGATAAGCTCGATCGTCGGCAACTACTACACCTATTAGATAGTTCTCGATCGGCATCGAACAGTTTCCAAAGGTCTTGATTGGGCTAGATTGATTGACAAGCTTGATGTTACCTACCAACTTTGATTTGGTCAGATATCATAAAGGAAAACAGTAAATCAGTAAACAAAACATCATTATTAAATGAAAGGTCTGCCAATTTTCATGTCTTCATATTATTGTTAGATATTACACGTTTATGTTAGTTTAATTCTTCAATTCTTCTAACATTTTGTCTTCATTTTCTTGTCGATATTCTTTTTAGATTCATAAATATCTTTCCAAATTGATTTAGACGTTGAATTAATAGTAATTTCCTAATTCTCGTAAAATCTTTCTTTAATAGTGGTTGTTGTCTTTTAAGGTAGATTTTAGAACTTGAACAAAAAGCGTTGACAACTACACTACTGTTAAAACAGTAGGGTTGGCACTAATGGAGCCAGTCGCCTATTTTTCTAACACACATAGTTAGGTTTGCAATAAGTTGATCAGGCGAATAAATCTATCGAACTACCATATTAAACTGGCACTGCTTATTGAACACATGTAGTGGCACCTTAAGCTTAATTTCAACTATATCATGTTTTAATTTATTTAGGAATGAAGATAAAGTTATCATGGTATTAGCAGCGACGAATCATCCCTGGGATATTGACGAAGGATTTAGAAGACGCTTTGAAAAGAGGATTTTCATTGGACTTCCAAATGGTTAGCAACATGTGATTATATTAAAGTAAACCAACAGTTATGTTAGATCCATTACTATATTGGCATCGAGAAAAAAATCCACCCCAGTGGGTCAGACCCGGCCAGGTAATACTTTTTCTGTTGTCGCAAAATAAATCATGATCTATTATTGTGAGAAATATATTTCTATCCGCAATCCAGATCTTTATATTTCAATCTAATGTGAACAATAGATCAATTTGAACAATTTATCTAGATTAGATAAATATCTAACCGCACCTAACATAAATGCACTGTTCTATATATTTCTTTTACACATTTCACTTATCACAAACATCTCTAAATCTTTGTTTTCCTGTTTATACAACAATATTTTAACAACGCTAGTAATAAAATGGCTAGTTATAAATGTTATATTTTCAAACTTATATAGTATCTCTTCCATGATTCCATAAAATATAACATTCCATGATTCCATAAAATGAACATGAAGATCCATCGCTACTACTCAAAGCATAACTTTGACCTTAATTTAAAGCTCCCAACACTGCCTTATCCCAAACTCAGAATAACATTCCATTCTCAGGTCAAAAGATCCAAAGATAGCACACTGTGGATACCCAGAGTTAACTAAAATGTCTCAAATTCCAAAAGGAAATCCTCACTGGCGATACAAGAGACCAAACTGGCCTAGGTCACGGACAAAAGCAAAATCTGAAAAACCTTAAAACCGATGTTGTGAATCATCTACATTTTTCCAGCCTCCTCCAGAAATTCTAAAAACCACAAATCCTTAATCTGTTTCTATACTATCTTCGTTTACCCTCTCATAGTTGGCCTGACGATGGGCAGTGATTTCCAGGGCAGCTTCACGTTACCACAATATTTTTTTTTTCCAGATGATACTCGCTTGGCTTTAGTAAATATGTGTCTGTCTGGAATAATGGTTTCAAATGATGTTAATACAAATGTGATTGCGGAGCGACTGCAGGGATACACATGTGCAGATATTAGTAATGTGTGCAGGTAAACACGAAAATATTTGTGAGTATAAATTAAAACCTAATGTGGCTGCACACTTTAAGAAAGTTGTCTGTTGCCCTTATGTTGTTATGCCTGTTGAGCTAGAGCTCAACTAACTCAGATATTGCAGTTTAAAAAGTATCCTTTCCATGTTTTTTTATGCAGTTCTAGCAACATAGATTACGAATATGAAAACACAAATAATGTTTTTCTTTAATTTTACTATAGCATTGCTTTATAGTGGATAAATGTTTGGTAGACGTCTAAACCAACTCTACGCTTCGCTGATAGCCTTGGGCCAATTGCTCTGCGACCTTTGTATATTTCTTAGTCAGAAAGAAAGTCATGACCCATGGTAATACTATTGTCTCCGTTGAATAAAAATGCACTGAGGTCACATAATATGATTGGGACTTTTTAAAGAAAACTTCCAGGTGTCATATGTCAACCTCGCTTTGATGTTACCGAGATGTGGTAGATCAGCCATGCCATGGTTCCCATACTTTCCACGGCAACAAATATAGCTATAGGTCTCTAAAACTGAAACTGAATCTATGTAAAATGGTGATGTCTGCTAGGATTGACGAAGGTTTTCTTTGTAGCTCCTGACACTCTAGGTATAAGGCATTAAGTAGAAAATTAAAACTTATTGGGGGCTCCGGTCGTAGCAGGACTGTACAGTGTTTTCTGATTTCTTTCTAGTTGACTCGGTTTTGGTGTATTGATATACAATTTGAGTGTTAAGTATCATTATCAAGTCTTAGTATACTAATTATAGTAATCTAAGTAATAATAGATTTTAGAAATAGGGCCCTTTTCAAGGTTATTGAACATTTTGCGGGAAATTTTAAATGTAAAATAACTTTAAAGGAGCTCTTTTTTCTATATTCTGTTACTATACATTAATAGTTAATGATGACACTCAAATTGTACCTCACATACAAAACATAGTCAACCAAAAAGAAAATATGCGAAAACCCCATTTGTCTAGCTGCAATCGGAGCTCTCTTAAGGAAATAAAGTAGACATTAGTAGAAAAAAACCATATGTTGAGTATGTTATGTGAGTGGATAAGGGGTGTTACCCCCCATGTAGCGCGTCCTTTGGATAACTATTTTACTTAAAAATCCACTACCTCTAGCCCTGTATGGTAAAGTTGAGTATCTTTTTGGGTGCAATGGTTTTAATTTCTTCAGACTTATTTATGTACAGGTGTTTGTTCAGCTTGCAGTGGTCTTTTAAGGTACTGGTTAGGATCCTTAGTTGGTTCCGGCTTAACTTCAATAGCTCAGCGTATTTTTTCTGCGAGAATCCTATTATGAGTTGTTTGGCTTGCTTTTATCCGGGCTCTTCTTGCCAGTACTTTTGGCTTTGTTTTCTAGCTCAGATTTTTATCAGTCTGCTGGTTGTACCTTTTGCTATGCCCCAGGCCGGTTCTGGACCTTTCATAGGCATGCTAGCAGTGGGTCCAGAATTTGAATAGTAGGCAAGCCATATCGCGGCGGGATGGTGGGAATCCACCCCCGCCAGTGGTGACTTTTTTTTGAGGTACCTAGTAATTTTTGTTAAAAAATCTAGGTAAGCCCGGCTTTTCGGCTTCTATGGAAGTACTGCCACTACATGCTAGCACCTTTCTTAGCCAGCTCATCTGCTTTTTCCTTGCCATCAATGCCTGGTGGCCTGATACACACATAAGTGGGACTGTGTGTGTTTCAAGGATGTTAAGTAGTTGCACATATGTTGACTAACCTGATGTTGCATGTATTATACTTATATAGACATTTTGTTATATTCAGAGATGCGGCATTGATGTCGATGCGCCGAAAGATAAGTGGAAAAACACCCGACGAAATAAAGAGCATGACGAAGGAAGAAATAGACCTGCCAGTGTCGATGAGCGACTTGGACGAAGCACTGAGCAAATGCAAAAAGACCGTCACCCCAAAGGACATTGCCAAGTACGAGAAATGGATTGGACAGTTTGGCTCATCATAGGATGAAGCGCGTTTCCAGCATTTAGTGAACGGCAAACGGGGATCCCTGCGAGGGTTATTCAAGATAAAGAAATAACTTGATAGCGATTTATCTTTTGCACTTAAAAGTACAACAAACTAATCAACACAATACACTCGAACATCTAAATCACCTTTATTTTGACACACGCGTCATCCTTCAAAATAGTGTCCCACCTTCACATAAGATATATCATAAATGACGACAAAAAAAGCCAAGGAGTATAGGTACAGTCAGCTGCATAAATACACGAGCAAAGTATAAAATAGTGATTGTTTTTTTTTATTTTGTATTTCTCAGTTTTCTTGCTGTTGACTGTCCAATGTAAAGAACTTTCATGAAAACGCCATTATCCTTTTCCAGATGACAAAATATTCAATTTGTTAAAATTGTGTGTAAGTTGAAATATTTTTTTTTAGGCATCTGGTATATGATATAAGTAATCGCAAAATGCCCATTTTTGAAACCTAGAATAAAAGCAAGTTGTGTAAAACTCTGTGTCCAATTAAAATTCAATATTAAAACTCAAATGAATCCATTTTAAAACACAATATTTGATTATTTTTAGTGCAAAAGGTAATTATTAATATAGGTAATTGTTACTTGTTCGTCCGCAAAATATACCACTAGAGGTAAGAAAAGACATGCTGGAAGCGCTAGATGTTGTAGTTAACGACATATAATATAAGGGTTGGAAAATAAGCCAATACAAATAAAATCTCATCTTAATCTTAATTTAATTTGTCTATTTAAACACACTTGATACACTTAATTTTTTATATATTTGAAAATATTTAGGAGTTAGGCTAATAAAGGTTATCATTAAATACATAAATAGTGCATTTTTCTTATATTTTATATTAGTATGTGAATGTTGCTTTGCTCAGCATTGCATTTGTTGTTTGCATAAAATAACCATACAGTTAAAACGCAAAATGTCTGCCTGTAATGAATATATATCCCCATATAATGAACAATACCTACACAGCACAAGCCATGCGATAAAAGAAATCTCTAAATGATCAGATCGATACCATAGAACAAACATGTGGTAAGTGCAGTTTTGGTCAAAAATGAGATAAGTGCATTTTTGACCTAATCCTTGTATTGTTTAATAAATTCGCTAGACATTTGTTGTAGGTAGGTTAAATTCATGTTAGGGGGGCATATCTGTGTTGAAAGCACATATTAGATGTGTATTTTATTAACACAATCCGCTCCGTACGGAATATACCACGCGGGGAATATTCCTTCTTATTTATTGACAAATAATATGTACAAAACTATGAAAATGTTTGTTTTTTATATTTAATATTATTTTTAACTTTTGTAATTACAACTCGAATTATTTACTGCCAAATCCATCAAAACCACTTTAACTACAATTTTAAAAAAATGTCAGTTAGTCTATGTCTTTCATGAATTTAGGTATACGCTACTTGCCGCACTTTTAGATACTAATAGAAATACAGTAAGCCGATGACGCTTTTAAGCGCTCACGGCAACTGGCATATACATCAATGATGCGATAACTCATTGACGCTGAGTGTTAAGAAACACAGAACGTGAGAGAAAGCGCGTGTTTGGCGTTTTTTTGTAAGACTTGCAATTAGCCATAGAGTGGTTGAACTATGTCTAAGAGATACCAGTCAAACTGGCTTATATGTAGGACATGGTAACCGGCAAGGCCGACCACCGGCAAATGTCACGCCAGAATCAGATGTTAACTATGTTAAGGAGCGTATAGATTTATTCCCCGAAGAATCTCACTATTGCCGGCAAGTCTTCAAAACTGTATTTGTCACCGGAATTAAATATTTCGATTATGTACCGATTGTATAGAGATGAATTATGTAAGAGTAAAAATATTACCCCTGTGTCACTATGTTTACCAGAGTATTTTTCTTAAGTATGACCGAGAGCTAAGTTTTCTATTCCTAAAAAGACGTTTCCGGTATTACACCGAAAACGCATACTCTCAGGCCCTTGATAAAACTGATTTGAAGTCAGACTGGGAGTCAGCGAGAGTAAAGCTTCTTACAGTGTCAATCTAAATAACCACATTGGTTGTACAGTCCTGTTCCGATAGTTGATTCATAATTCTACGAATCTCTTCTTCTATCTCAATAGAAGTATTGATATTAACCTGTTCCACCTATAATATGCCATAATTTGTTAATTAAAAACACTATTTAATTATTACAACTTTTATTACGGCAATTTGGGTAACACTGTTGGCTGTCAAAATACATGTTAAAAATAATACGTAAAAACTTTAGTAATTATATTTTTTCATCAAAATATAATTCGTAATTATTTTATCAACGATATTTACATGAATAAAGTTGTTGTCAATGATTTTTTATGCATAAAATGATTACGCACAGACCGGTGTTTCACCGGCTTAGTGCTTTAATACCATAATATAGTTGACCGGCGATTCGCCGGCTTCGTATGTCAATATGGGTTAAAACAAAAAAATCCTGTAACATTTTTTATAGCTTCGAGAAATGGATATAAAAAAGTCAATATCGCAATCTTGAAAATTTATTGTAAATTTTACCACATTTCACTATAAAACATAATTATCATTAGTACCCATATTACATTTTTTGTTTCCAATAAAACTTAAAAATTATATTTTTAGCTTTTAAAACTCACCACTTCACCAACAACCCATAAAATACGATAAAATTTTATTACATTGATAAAATTTTCGTATAACACCAACTCTAGGATATACATTTGTATTATGAGGTTAGAATAAAATATCACAAATGAAATGCAGAGATAAAAATGTGAAAGGTAGTTTGTTAGGCTGTGAAGGGTTGATTAAAATAATATAAAAATCGCATATAACAAAACTTGTCTTATATTAAACTTTCCATCAAACAAAATATCCAAGAGATTGTGATAAGCTTTGTAAATTTTATAAATATCCTAAAATGTACACAAAACAAAAATGTATAATTATATATTCAATAATTTAAATTTATAAGAATGAGTCAATATTTACAAGATTTAAAATGGAAATAAGTAAGTACATGATACACATCTGGGCAGTAAAAATTCATGCTTCGAAGTTTACACGGTGAAAAACTTAAGTCTTAAAAACAATCTTAAACAGGGTCCGATTGGGGTTTATTCATGTTTGCGAGCGCCTCTTGCTCTCCACGCTATTATGAGGTTCGACGCAAAATATATGGAAAAGAAGTGCACCTGTGTAGCCAGTAAAACAAAGGCATACCACAAAAGGCCGTATGGGTAACCCTAAAATGAAATTGCTTGTGAAAAAAAATATGCAAAAGAAAAATGACCTAGTTCACTATAATAAGTTCAAACGAAGTTCAAATTTTTTTCTTAAGATTTACAAGATATCAACAAAACCATTTTGAAATGACACTGAATTCAATGAGAATTTTACTGTTTTTATGCAGAAATAAAAGAATAGTTTTTAAAAACAAGATTTGAACTAAAAAGTGGAAAATATTTTTTTTTCAGTCACTTGACAAGACACGGACATGCACGTTCTTCAAAAGATTTAATTTACTCATGAAGTTGAGTATTTTTATGGTTAACATCTTTTCATTTGAATTCAAGTAATTGAACTGTGTCTTACGAGCGACCCAAGATTTTCAGAGATATAAATAGACATGGAAAAAAAATATTTTCCACATTTTAGTACATTAAATAAAATCTTGTTTTTAAAAAATATTCTTTTATTTATTTTTTAATTCATCCTTTTTTGTTAAAATATAATATTACTACTTGAGTTTGCTACTTGGCTAAGTTCTTTTAGTAGCACGTAGCAATAATTTACCACTTGATGGCGCTAGTTTAAATAAATCACATAGTTTATATTCACAGCTCTGTGCTCTTCTGTATCCGCTTGATGGCGCTGGTATAAATTATTATATTTTAATTGTTGTTTACTTTAATTTTTCGTTTAACGTGTATTGTCATCGAAAACAAGTGAGAATGAAAAAAAAACCCAGCAAGATTGGACTATTGGAAGTGGTTGAAAAATCGATTGCAAGATTTGCGCACGGACAGAGGAGTGAGGTTAAATAAAATTTGTAAAATCTGCACTAGTCACTTTCAACAGTTTGCAATGGCCCGTTGTTTAGTCAGTTTGTTACAGATCCAATTTTAAAGCTATGAAATTCTTTATTGGGAAAATCCTATTTGGTCTTTTGCATGGTTGTGATATTATCACACATTGTTTTGATGAGTGCTTGTTTGCGAGCAACAGTTATTTGGTTTAAAGAATTCATAAGGGATAGGAAACGATCATACACAATCACGAGAGTATAAGTGCCACAGAAACTGACCGACAAGTAACAGGAGTGATTTGGTGCAAGTTTGTGACAGGTGAGGAAACATGGCTGTGTAAGTATGTACCTGTAACATGTGCTTTCAAACTGAGCCAACTCTAACGATGGTCTGTATGAGAAGCACACAAACAAATGATTGCCTTAATTTTCTGCAAGATAGGTTATATTGTGTGCCGCTGGAGGAACAAACAGTTAATTAAGAGTAGTGTGTGACAGTTTGTGCACCCCAAGAAATGTCTGCTTGGTGTGACGAGTGATTCCAGCGTACCTTTCACCCATCCGTCAGAATGGTTGGTTATTTCTCCTCAAAAAATGTTTATCTTGCCGCATCCACCTTGTTCCCCTGGTCTAAGCCCATGTAATTTCTATCTACTTGTTAACACCCATCCCTACCACCTCAACCCGTCAAATCAGTCTCAATACTTTCTGATAAATTTTGTTAAGATTGTAGCTAAAGAAATTATGGAAGATTGTATGCTAAAAAATTAGAATTATGTATTATTCAATGCTTAACTAAAAATGTACATAGTAACACATAATTTTAACCTGCCACGTTTGCACTTCAAATATATCATCCAGTTTATTTTGTCCTGAATTCTTGTCATCGGCCAAATACGCCACAACGTCGGTAAAGTAGTACACAATGCAATAGACCAACGGACCAAATCCAAGAACTCCAATTCCATAAATATATTTCTTCATTTGCTGTATCCTGTTACGTTTTGCAGCCGCCAAACCCAAGTAGGAAAATACAAGCGATAAACACCAGATATATTCCCAAAGTAAAGGCTAAAATTGGAAATTAATAAATAATTTTTTAATCGGGTTCACAGTATAGAGATTTATTATATCATCGTATTTCATTAAAAAAACAGTGAAGTGTAAATATTAACTTCAGAAACCAAGTATTCCATGCCAAATATTTTTCAGAAATATTTAAAAAAAATAAGAAGATTTTAAACCCCAAATTGTAACACTTGAAATATTATTACTGTGCCTAGATTGTGCCGATATACGAGTACACACTTATATCTACATAATCTGGACCATGGCTATCTTCAAGCACAATATTTAAGGCTATGAGTTTTCTCAGGGATTTTTTTGTGTGTATCGATACACACAAAAATGTAACTTCTTGGTATTTCAGGTATCCGAGTTGAACCAACAGATGGAATAACAACAGACAAGACATTCAGTAAAGATCTGATCTTCCCTAGTGCCATTTTTTTTTTCTTAGTCTATTTTATTTATTATTTTTATTTTCACTTAATACTTTCTAAAACAAGGAGAAGCACGCATTTGTATGTATGTTTTAAAAAAACCCTATAAAAATGTTATATAAAAAATCAATAAAAATATTTTATGTAGGTACTCAAAGAAATATCATTGGTCAATAAATAAAGTATACGCAAACTTTTAATATTAACTTTATTTATCTTAAGGACAAAGTATTTTTTATAAGTGGCCACTGAAATATCTGCCGCAATACTCAACACTCTATATTTGTATGCCAAATTTCAACTTCCTACAAATAACCGTTTAAAAGTACAGTAACGTTCCTATACGACTGAAGAATAACTGCTAGTTTTACGACCGATACATGAATCATCTTGCCTAATTTTCCCCTTTAATACATACAAATTGTCAATACTATTATGGGAAGCCTAAATTACACACATATAGGTCGGTACCTCAAAAAAAAAACATTTACGCACCTTCGGTACCTGGAGCTCCTCAATTTCTAAAATAAAAATATCCAATCGATCGAGTACATCAGCAGACAATTTCGCAAGCATAACAAAGAAGAGAAGATGGTGAAAAAATATGCAATACTTGAGACGAGACTTGTTCAGGGCACTGAAATAAATAATAATGCGCGAGAGGTTATGTTCATACATTCAAAGGAAACAGCTGTTTCAGCTAGATTCCACATGCGTATATTTTATAAACATTTGACACATTATAAACCTGAGTTGATAATGATTGGCTATCTGCTGACGGTGGAGATAATCGCCACCATCTGTGCCCAGGACCATTGCACCCCTGGATGCCATAATTGTAAAAAATAACTGATTTTACTGACAAAGTGCACTAGCTCAACATGACAACTATTGAAAAGTAAGAAAAAATCGCTCTTTAATATTGCTCAGACAGTTTTTACATAGTCGGGCTCGAATGTTTTCATTTTCTTATTTTTAGGTTCTGTCTTCTACATTTGTCAGCCCGCTCCTCTTCCAACCAACTCCACGACATTATAATGTTACCAGAATTGGAAAATTTTGGCATTCGCTTGACGTTTGTAGAAAATATCAATTTTCCATTTTTATCTTTGGGAAAATATTTATTTTTGGTGGGTTCATTTACAACTAAAGTAGAGTATTTTTTTACCTTTTGTTAAATTTTATTATTACCTGTTTGTATATATTGTTAATTAGTTTCAAAAGGTTTCGTTTAAAAAAAATTCTTGGGAAAATAAAATAGTTCTACCCACGATCTTGATTCTAACCTATTTCTGCGTTCATTTCTCAAAATGCCTACATATAAAATATTTTTTCATATAAAATTGAAGTAGCAGGAATACATATTTAGCTACTAATAAATGTAATTGTTGACGAGCAAAGTATGTTATACCGTCAGACCATATTTTTGGCCATTTTGCGGCATATTTTGGGAATTTCAATTTTAGGTGATTTTATTGATGAAAAAAAAAACGGATAAAAAAAATTAATATGTTTTGCCCGCCCATAGTCAATACGCTGTAGTGTAAGTAAATAAATTTATATAAATAATAATAAAAAAAATGAATTAATAACTAGGTAAGTAATAAATTGTATTTATTATCTTTAGGAGTATTTTTTTTATTGTTGGTTTGGCACATATTTTAATTATTGATATTAATTGTTAAAAATAAAAAATATACGAGTATCGTGGCAAATTAATTTCAAATAAATTTCAATTTCTCCTCATATCTTAATAATAAATGTCTTTTAAACACTAATCTGCTAATAAGCTTAACGAAATGAATTAAATTATTTAATCATAAATAAATAAAACTTTTTCTTTTAAATTTTGAATTCATTTTTCTTGTAACTGGAAACAATTTTTCCAATATTTTTGGCTGATTAATGATTGTTTGTTGATATAGATCAACCCCCTAATAATACACCAGTGAATTTAAATACAGACCTGTATTTACAATAGAAAACAATTTGTAAACTAAAGAACTTGGTCAATTCTGACCGGATATAGGTGCGAGTTCTATTATTCAAAGCTCAAACGAAAACATAACAAATCAAGACTTGATTTTTGATTGCATAAGGTTGCTCAAGACGATCCTTATCACCAGACGATAGTGAATTTTTAAAATTAATTTGTTATATAAACGAAGGCATTTAAAAATAAAGAAACACCTCTTTCGTTCGTTCAAATAAGAACAAAATAAAGAAAAATTCTTTCCTAATCTGCTTTCTTTCTTGACGTTGATCGCTACTGTTAGTTTTTGTTACATTTTTTTGGACCTGCACTTACAAGCCACACCCATACAATGTGTTTACCAATAGCTCAACATACCTAATCCTATTTATTGGGATTTTTTGTAGTTTTTAGGTATTTGCACTTTTACCTGTTTAAACCTTATAGTTTGTGCACTATCTCGGACTGTTCTAGATGGTTTTTCGCTGACGGTAATGCACATTTTTTGGTATAGGTATAAAGCAGTCGGCAAGGTAGTGCTTTTACTTAATTTTGTTTTATTAATCCTAGTAAAGATGTTGTTTAGAACTATTTAATTATGGGTTAAGCCATCTCATTTAAAATATTGAATATATAAATTATGAAAACCATAGTGTCATGTTTTTTCTAATACTTAACAATAAAGAATTTATTTAATTCATATTTTGATGATATGCAATATTTTGATATTTTAGATTTTTGGTATTTTTGACATTTAAAAAAAAATATTACTTACATTTTAATATGTTCAGGTAAAATAAATAGTGCAAAAAGTTTCTGAACATGAAAATAAAATAGCTATAATTTAGGTGTCACCGGATTACGTTCATTCTGTCCACATTTATAATCATAATATAATAAAATGATCACAGAGTTAACACCCATGTGTCTATAGGCATGTTTCCATACACCTATAGCAAATGCGGAGAATCGGTGGCGGATTTAAATAGTGTTCTACCCGCAGGTGATGGAGACAGATGACACCAGCGACAAACCACAATTCATAGTCCCAATATAATGCATTATATTCTTTTAAAAAATATTGGTATCTTATTTAAGAAAATAGCTCTTTTAAAACAAAAGTTAAACTACTAACAGTAAAATTAATATATTGCTGATTATACAGAATGTCCCAAAACCACTCCCAAAGATTTAATGGGAAGGTCTCTGTTTCCTATTATGACTAAGATATTATTTTAAAAAAATGAGAAAATAATTCATTCCCAAGTTTATTTATTTTCAGCAGCTATTTAAGATAATGCAGATCGATAATGTAACTATGGCCGCCGTTGACAAAGAAATTATTATAAGAACCGTTTAATATTATCACGTTAAGTTTACAATTATTTTCTCTGAAAAAATGATGAAATTTTATATACTTTGGTCCTTAGAAATAATACTCGAAATCGCAGGACCAATTAGCTGGATTTTTTAACAGATTTTTGAATACCTACCACTCTTCACCTTCTACAATGAAGCTCAAAATTGCCCAATCGTTTTAAAACCACCTTTCTGTTAAAAATGTCACTTAGTTAATGATGTGGCTAACGTAAATTTGTTGCTAAATTGTGTAGGTAATTTATACATTTCTTTATTAAAAGGGTAGATTCGTATGTGTAACGAAATAGCAAAATTCATTTAGGCTTCATTTTGGATAAACATTTGGAGTAAAATATGTTAAATAATATGTGTATAACTTTGTTTAAAACTAAAAATTCTGTTAGCTTTGGAGTTACCTGTATACACACAATCAACAATATGTGAATAGTATTATATACTAGTGTAGATTTTCAGACCGATGGCCTAGGAATATCTTAGGAATATTGTTTATAAAAAAAAACAACATAAAATACTTCTTCGAATATTTATTTACTTATACAGATTATAGATAGACATTTTCTAAAATAAAAAACGATCATAAAATTATATAAAATATAAAGAATTAACTTTCCATTAAAGAAATAAATAAATTATTTACAATGTAATAAATAACGTACGCTTATTATATAGTAAGTTAAGTAAAAACGCAATAAAAATAAAAAGGAACTTATAACAATTTGGTTGCATTGTAATTATTTCCAAGTCTCCAAACAAAATACGGAATTATTCGATAACTCATAGAATAATTAAAATTAATATTTTTTCTATAAATCCCATGAGAATAGATGGTGTTTTACAAGCATATCGCGTACACCTTCTTTTAATGGTTGGTTTTGTGATTCTTTTTTGACAGGCAGTTCCCAATCTGGATTTAGGTTGAATGCAAACTGGGACAGAATACGCAATTCACACTTGATCTGAACCCATCCCGGTGAGTTTACAAAGGACCAAGGATGATACCTGGAAATATGTAATAAAGAGGATTACTTAAGAATGTAATTTTTATTATTTCTTACTAGAGGTGTTGTTATCTTGAGTAATGTATTATCAACTGTACAGACAGCAATGCAATTGGTGTCTTCTGGAACCTTTTTTAAAAATAGGGACCACTGTAGCCATTCGCCATTCATCTGGCAAAATATTGGATGAAATACAGATGTTAAAAAGAATAGTTAGGTAAGGGATAACAGAGAAATCAGGACTATTGACCTAAAAGTCACAGGTTCGAATCCGCCATTTTTAACGCTTCATTACCACCATCTCCCGACTCTAGGACAGGCACATTTGGCCTAGTTGAGTAGGGTCCAAAATAATTGTATATGACCTAGGTCATAGCAATTATTTAAAAAAAACCCCCGCGACCGCTGTTCTTACGATCTCTAATCAGTAAGGAATATGTTAAAAAAATGATATACTAAATGGATTTGTAGGTACTGTAATATAAGTAATAAAAGAATTATTACCATTTCTGAACGACGTCAACGCAAGAACATAATATTTCAAGCCATAGATGTAACGCTTGCTCATTGAGACCCATACAAATCAATGACCGCAATTTGACATCCATCTGTGCGTGGGCATTGTCATGGGACAGATTTATTGCTTGCACGCATCTGTATAAAAGCTAAAATTAAAAAAAGTATTTTAATGACATTTCAACCAAACAATAAGCAAGGCATTCTATGGTTAAACTATCAACTGCTTTGAAAAAATGAATAGCTAATAAAATTGAAGAGCAATGTTACTTTTTTTTTTAAAAGTTCTTTATTTATAAACAAAGTACATATTTTATTTGTTTGTTCACTAAACCCTTGCGGGTTTTTATGTGAACTAATTCGTTCCACCTTTTAACTTATTTAATAAAATTTATATATACATCTTATAACATATTCAATATTAACATATGATAACACTTTTAACAATGCTGAGCTACACAACAGAAATACAATGCTTAAAACAGATTATCAAAAAACATAAGTTTTACTCGGTAGAGTGGGAGCAGTTTAAGCTTAACCACAATAGTGACGGATAATACTGCCTTCTTCTTGCAGTTTATTAGGATTTGAGCAAGGTTTTTTTTAAAATAAAATTTTATTATAACTGTAAATTTCATTCAAGATTCAGTCTTTTCCAATCTGACTTAATTATTGCTTGCCATTAGGATTGTGTACCTTGATGTGTGGAAAGGGTACTTTTTCTGCTCAGACACGCAAGTTTTATATATATTTTTTAGAAAGAAATTTTATAAACTTCACTGACGTCACTGAGGTGAAATTAGCTCAAATGCACTCTAAGGACCATTTTATACTGCAATATTTACACTTTTAAAGTAATTAATCACTATTAAACATAGAGTACAAAATAAAGAACATAGCCTACTTTTATAGCCTCAGTAATAAGCACTCATTTTTCGCTAATAATAGTTTAGTTTCGATTTCCCTTTATTGTAATTCATTTTAGGGAAAAGTAGTCTTATAAAATTTGACCTTATATTAAAGGTTATTAAATGGTCTTTTAAATGACCGGAAGTGTATCGGAATGTACGTATATATATCATAATCAACTAATTTCTTGAACAAACAAGATGCCAGCTGCTTAATCTAGAGTTAGCCATCTGTGAATATCTCACCTCTTCTGGAGTTAATACTTTTCCATCTTCGTCTAATCGATAGGTCTTGCAGAGGACTAGTCTACTGTAAACGGAATTGAAATCTTTTTCAACTTCTCGGGATGCGGCTTCTTCTATAAAAAGCCTTATAAAATTTGACCTTATATTAAAGGTTATTAAATGGTCTTTTAAATGACCGGAAGTGTATCGGAATGTACGTATATATATCATAATCAACTAATTTCTTGAACAAACAAGATGCCAGCTGCTTAATCTAGAGTTAGCCATCTGTGAATATCTCACCTCTTCTGGAGTTAATACTTTTCCATCTTCGTCTAATCGATAGGTCTTGCAGAGGACTAGTCTACTGTAAACGGAATTGAAATCTTTTTCAACTTCTCGGGATGCGGCTTCTTCTATAAAAAGCCACGGATGACATGGACCACCTAAAATAGAGACAAAAATTACAATATATTCAAAAGAAAAAAATTAAAATCATAAAGCTACAGTAACTAATGTATCTTGAAAGTTTTTATTAAGATTTTCTATCAGATCTATGTCTTTAGTGAAGACTATTAGTGACTATTTTCTTCAACTGTTTATTTCGTTTAGTACATACCTAAGAAACTGGGCCGCTTGATCCCATGTAGCAGAATTCTTTTGAATGCCGGAGCCAAAACACCCCTCGCTAAGTGTGCAGCCTTTTCAGCGACTGAATCATCCCCAGCTCTACTATATCTTTAAAAAATACATCCATATTAAACATTGCAAGTTTTGGTTTATTTCTTTTTTTTTTAAATAATGGTTATTTTATTAAAAATAAAAATATTATTGGATATTGTAGAATACTAGATTATAAATGGCTGCCAATAGGTCTATACTAAATAGGATGAGCACAAAATATTATAACCTATCTACCTACCTAGAGTGTATGAAAGATTGTTTTATAAAGCTTATAAGGAAAGATAGGTGAGGTTATCTGAATACTATTTAGACACATTTCCCTCTAATCGTGGGTTTTTTTATTTCCCAAATATCACATTTTTTTTTCACAATTACATCTGTGCAACTTGGCTGTCTTCAAAAGCAAGGTAAATTGTCCCTCGGTGTCGCACTGATTGGCAATAGGGTTTGCCTATATAATAGGTCATCATGATGGCACCATGACACATCATGACACAAATCCTACCTCGCATAATCTTAATCTCTGTGGACGAATTGTGTTTGCAAGCTTATTAGTTTTTTTTTATACATTACGATAATTGTTATTTTTTTATGTGTATTTTTAATGCCTTAAAATAATGCACCGTGTTAGTAAATCAAAGATTTATGAATCTACCTAGGCATATTAAAATATGCTTCTTCAAAATATGTTTTTATAATTTAGTACTATAATTATATTTTCATAATTGAATTAACTTTTACAGTCCTCCCCATTTTTATTATTCTTAACATTGATTTAGAAAGGTTAAGATATCAACATGAACATAACAATCATAAGATTGTAACACAAGGACCTAGTTCTAACCAGCATTCTGTTCCGAAAAGTAATACAAGTTTAGGGCAAAGGCAATTTAGTTTTCTCGTACTTAAATTTTCACAACAGAATAAGGGATGCAGGAATATTAGTATCTTTGACAGCAAAAGTTCCGAAGAAGAAAATTACGGAATGGCTACTTCAACTAGAAAGAAATGAAACAGAAACCTTGATAACATATATATTTTTTTTTTTTTAAAATAATTGCTATGACCTAGGTCATATACAATTATTTTGGGCCCTACTCAACTAGGCCAAATATGCCTGTACTAGAGTCAGGGGAGATGGTGGTAATGAAGCGTTAAAAACGGTATGACCATGTGCGAAATCGAACTTGCGACCTTTGGGCCAATAGCCAAACGCCTTAACCACTAGACTACCACGATCTCTAAGTACCTAAGCATATACCTAAGTAATATTATATGATTCAATTTATTACAAAAAATCCGTATAATTTTATATTATTTTATTCATATTTCATATTATAATTAGTATTATCCTATAAGTAACCTGAAAAATATATAGTCATGACATAACAAAAGTGTATGCTGCTCAGTGGATCAAAATAAAAATCTTAATATGGAAAAGTCTACCTTAGGACGGGCATTGCTTAGTTTACTAGAACTTTGCATATAAATCAATTATGTTTTATGTTACTATGTCAATAAATAAATAAATATGCCCTCTCAATAAATAAATAAATATGCCCTCAGAAACTGATTACCTTCGTCGAATTACTTATAGATAGAAAATGTAAAAGAGACAATTTATGTATTCTGTGTTTCAGTTATTCAGCTGCGTATCAATGCTTTCATTATATGCAAAATGAAAAACAAAATATATTGTCTTGCTTGGACTTCGTATCACTTCGTATCGGGAAAATGACATTGCTTTTCGATCAGACATTTTTGCAGCCTTTGGGCAAACCTAAACGTTTCTAAATTGATGATTCTAAAGCAATAAGGCTATAATTATAAAGCCAGTCTGAAGCCTCTAGCATTTCATCAACAGTTCTAAAATTGTAAATATAACCGAATGAGACCTGGCACCACGTTCGTCGAGAGGTTGAACAAACCGCGCCGGAAACCATCCCCTCAGTCCATTCAGCTCACCCACCCAGCAATGCTCGTCACGCGAACTCAATACTTCTATTACATCATTCTTGCGGAAGCCCAACTCGTCATCGTCTCGCCTTTCAAAATCTGTAATGAGACACTTTATTATGATTTTTCAATAAACTTATGAAGGTCAAGGAACTCCGGAATATAGCTAAAGCTAAAATAGAATCACATTTGAAATTTTTTACATACTCTTTACTAGTGGCGTACGGTGGCAATTCCACTTAGATAGGCAACATGAGTCCGGGGGGTTAAAAGAGTTTTTTTTTTTTATTATATAGGTAAAAATATTTCAATATTTAATATTATTTCATTATTTTGTATATAGACATGACAAGTTTTATTTTTTATTTTGGTTTATATTTAAAAAATCTAAACTAAATCAAACAATGATTAAAATTACCTACTTTAGTACGAGCAATGCTTTAGTTATGAAAGTAAGTATAGTAAGTAATACATTATTAATCTATGAGATAAAATAAATGAATAAATAAAGACGAGACAATCATTTTATATTGATATACCTAATTTCCAGAATCTCTCCAAATTACTTCTTTACACACAAGACAATAAAAAATTGGAATGAATGTAATATAATACATCCTGAATAAGGATATCTCTAGTGGTTCTTAAAAACCTTGTAGCAGTGAAAAACATAAGGAAATGTTATTGGGATCAAGTAGAATTGAAATTAAACATAACAGATAAAAATAATAAAAAATGAACAAAACTTACTTGTACGTAAAATCAATTTGTCTTTCTTTTTCAAAAACACCTCTAACACTTTTTTAGTTTTTATAACAAATCAGTCGGCTTAAAAATGCCTGATGCAAAATTATCATACCTAAAAGAAAACACTGCACTTATAGAGCTGTGACTATGGTCAGTTGCATGTGGCACGAGCCTTTATATATTTACCATACAAAAGTACATTCAGAATTATGTTCATTAGATTGAATTGGATATGGCCATGATCAATCCAAGAAGATCATCCAGTGAAGACCAAGGCAAACCAAGTGGAAAGTCAGAAGACTACAGCTGAAGTGGATGGATGACATCCGTAGGGCTGCAAGGAGAAACAGCTGGCTCCAAACAGCAATAGATAGGAATATGTGAAAGGAAATGGAAGAGGCCTACACCCAGGAGTGGATGGCGACAGGCTGAAGAAGAAGAAGAGAAGATGGCCATGATCAGTCGTTGACCAAGGATGCAGCTCCAAAAGTACATAAATGACTCTCTGGCCATTCCACAGTTCATGCCGCTACTCACACTAAAAAGTCTTAAAGAAACTACCACAATATGTTCACACCTAATAGGGCCTTTGCTCGCCTCCTGCGACTTCTCGACACATTTACATAATTGTCATGGTCGGTCGAGTGACTCTGCATATTATAGTCAGCCGTTAAATTCACTTGGTTTGTTAACTGTGGTTCTAGTGCGGTGAAATGTCTGGCGACCTGAAAATTTGTATATCGTAATCAATAAGTGAGTAAATAGGAAAAACGAGCATTGAGAATTGATATGCCTGCCCTGAGTGCTCAGCCCACTTGACAATTAGGATGTTTAGTTCAGTAAGCGTAAGTGATTATTTACAATTTTTGAATTGTGTGTTTTTGTGTTATAGAATACCTACCAACACTGTTGTATCTAGTAATGTGCCGGATCGTTAAAAATATATATCTGCGGATACGGATATAGACCTTACTCAGTCGGGTCGGTGCGTGTAACCTTGACACGACAGTTGACTCATAATTTAATTAATATCTTATAACTTTCTATAATAATTATTTAAATATTTAAATAAGCATAGGGATTTAAGATTGATCTCATTATAAAGAAAGTTTAATTAGTACCTTTGAGGTACTATTAGTAATTCACTACAACAAATGTTTAAATATTTAATTTTGCAATATAAATGTGCTAAATATGTGATTTTAAGAAATAAAAAATAATTCAAATGGAATTTAAAAGTATTTCATTGCTACCTAATCATCTATATTTAGAATTTCGTATACATCCATGATATTTGAAATAATGGACGATCCGTTCTAGATCAGCCAAAAAGTAATGGATATCCGCGGATACGGATACATTTTTTAATGTTTTTTTGTGGGACTATGAAATGATGCTAACAATATTTCTATATTTAACCCAATATTTCTATATTTCTATATTTAACCCAGCGATTCTAAATCTATGATTATGAATTTATAACTTATCATGAGACTATTAATTATACAATACCTGAAGGATAGCCTCTCTAAAGTCCACCAATATTTCAGTCTGCTTGATATTTTTCGATTTGGCGTCATCCTCGGGATATTCATCACCAAATAAAATGGTTTGAATCATTGATTTTGTTTTCTTAATTTGCCTCCTAGAAGAGAGCAATGAAAATTATTTATAAATACAATATTATACAAACAAAATTGGGCACACAGAGCCCAATAGAGGTAACAAATTAATCATTTAACCTTACCTTACCATAGTAAAAGCAAACACAATATGTGCGATACTCAAATCTATCTGCACTCCTAATTTCAACTTCCTATAATTGACCGTTTCGAAATTACGGGCTTGTGATAGATGGACAGACAGACGGAAATAAAACCTCATTGTGAGGGTTACCATTTTGGTCTGGAACCCAGAAAACATATAAACAATAATTAAAATTACACAAACCTTGCAAGATGCTGCTTAGGTAAATTAGAAACAGCACCAGGATTTCCAACCAGAGCACCCTGATCGGCCATCAAGTATGCCAAGTGACGTCTGCGATGTGTGTCTATTATAATAGGACTCAAAGACATTCCGCAAATCTCATCAGCGAGATTAATGAGAACATCCATATCATCTATTTCGCCCGGAATGTCCGAGAGTGCATTGAAAATTTGAGCGGAATTTGTCAACTCTGCAAAACATGGTTCCTGTGAAGTAGGATACAATTATTAATACAAAATTCCAGGTGTTATAGTCAATAGTGGTAGGCACAGACCACTGCCTACCCCCATATGTATCCACATTTTTTTCAACCAAGGCAATTATGTAAAAACTAACAAAAATAACTAAAAAATATTAAATTGCAGAATATGTAGATTAGGGCAGTGAGTATGCCTTTTTCTAAAAGCAACTGTATAAATTAGAATAAATCTAACCTTAGTACGGGCATGCCTAGCTGGTAGTGTTACCCATATAAAAAATGTAATTATTATTTAAAAGAAATTAAGATTTGATGTTGTTTATTCCAAGTATAAAGATAACAGAAAATGTTATAAGGAAATTATTATTACAAAAAATAGATAAGTAAGTACGTGTTTTCTTATTGAGGAGTATTATCAGCGTCTAATGATGCCCCGTTAATTGTAATGGTAATTATTGCTGTATAGTCAGTCGGATAACGAGTTATTGGATAACTCTATGCTTATATATAAAGTAGTTATTATTTTATTCGTTATTTATCCTATCTATTCTTATATTTATTCAAATCCCATCTCGTTGACTGACCTCTATTTATTTAATTATTAATTTATTGGTCGGTGGACTGCCTGGCATTTTGCATACCAGCTGACACTGTCTATTATGAAGAATTAACATCCGTCTGTGTTGTCATCAGTGTTTATTTATTTAGTACATTTTATTCTTTGAAGGTATTTTTCAGGTGATAAAGCTGGTTGGCAGGTGGTGGTTTAGTAAGGCATTGTGCAGTATTACTAATTATATTCTCCGCCCAGGCTGTCCACCTCGGCGGCATGTTCTTGTTCTTATCCTGAAGCAGTCCCTACATCGATTTGTTTTTTTTTTGTTTATTTGTTTTTTACACATACAGTTTAGTTAAAATTTTATTAAAATGAAGCATGAAGAAAAATAAAGAAAAAAATACCTTTAATTTGAGCATAGCCAAAGTGATTTGGAACAGGACAATGGAACCATCAAAAAAGAATATGTCCCAAATTCTCAGAAGTATTTTCATGTGTACGACATTGGCAAACAGAGTGAGGAACCACTGAAGTGTGATAAGAGACAATTCAATATCGTGCGCATTGAGAACTTGGTCAATGGTCTGAAGGTAGTTTGCTATTAGACTCCTCAGAACTTTTTGATCTGCTTGGATACCTAAAAAAATATGACTGAACGATTTATTCATATAATATTCGTAGGTATGTTTATTCCATTATGCCATTCAAATGCTCTAAAAGCTTTAAAATTGTAAAGCTCTAAAATGAGTAAATTTCAATTCGTTATTTACAATTGTAATTGTCGTTACAACACGAGTTTGTCTACACATAGATTTCAATAAGTAAAAGATTTCTCCTATAAAAAAACCTTCAGTGACAGTGCTCTCAAAAACTATTTCTCAGCCCCAACATAGCCTAAAGTAATTTAACAATATGGGACTGAGTTTCTTTTGAGCACTGGAAAGTACAGCCTCATTCTATATTTTATCGTTTAAGTACAAAACAGCGATACTTGAAAATACTTTTTTAAGCCATATTTAAATGGTCAGAAATATGTAATCAATTTAGATACAGCTTAAATTATTAAATTATTAAAACAATGTGTATAGTGTGGTACTTATATTTGTTTTTAGTAAGGATATGTTTGTGTATGTGTGTGTTTATTTCACAAAAATGCAAGTTGAAGATAATGAATGATTATACGAGGGCATCCATGAATGCAGTTATGAATGATTATTTATGACCGTAACTGGCCACTTACAGAACAAATTTAAAAAGTAATTACTACATTTAAAAATGGTACTCATTTGTTAAAAAACAGTGGATCGATCAACTCACTTCAACTTTTGGGGATGAAGCACCATCGAAAATAACTTTGTATCACTGGTACAGTGAGTTTAATCGTGGGCGATCTATGCTCACGGACGAATTTAAAGAAGGTCGCCCTAAATCGGTTGTTGTACCACAAAATATCGATGCTCTGCGGGAACTAATAATGCAAGTTTGTCATGTTATATATCGTGAGATAGAGGAGCCCCTGGGCATAAGTATGACGAGCATACATAAGATATTACAAAAACATTTAGCTGTAAAAAAAATTTGTTCGCTTTGGATTTTGCACAACTTGAAAATTAATCAATAACATGCTTGTGTTGGTGCACAAAAATGTTAAAAAAAAATACAATCGTGGTTCGCCAAAAGCTGTTTATAATATCTCAACAGGTGATATATCTTGGATCTATGCGTGACCCCGAAACTAACCAATAGTCAACAGTGTGGGTGTTGAGCTGAACCCAGCAAAAGTTATTCGTGCAAAAAGCACTTTGAAGCAAATGGTCTCCTGTTTTTTTTTTTATATATGGACATGTGGCTACAGTGCCACTAGAATATCGTAAATGGTTAATTCGGAATGATACACGACCATTTATTTGCCAGAAGTCTTTGAAGAAATAAGAAAGAAGAACCGACAACGCAGAATCCATTCTGCATCATGACAAGGTTAGCTGTCACACGTCGACGATAAAACTCAGTTTTTGGAAGGTCAAAAGATAAAATTGACGGGTCATCCTCCGTACAGCCCCGATTTCTATTTATTTCCAAACGTCAGAAAAAATTACGTGGTCAACGTTTTCGTTGATGCGTTCAAAATGCATGTTTTGGAGATACCTCAATCATAATCGAAAAACTGCTATGCAAATTGGTTTCAATGTATGCAAAAGTGCATCCAATCATCATAGCAAATATTTTGAAAACAATAAAACCATATTAAATTATATATGTTTGTTTCTTTTAGTTGCTCCGGATTCATAAATAGCAGCCCTCAGCCCTCGTAGATTATTAATTTATTTATATCATTTGATAACTTTGAGTTCACTTACAATTATAAATTACATGTATATGTACAACATATACCTATGTGTACATTTCACTTGTATGGTGCTATCTATAAATCCTTAGCTGTGGATTTTCAGTTCAGTTTGTTCAAGTACAAACTATAGAATAATAAATAAATTTAAAAAGCACGGGAAAGTAAAAAATAATTTTTATTTTTATGTCGGTCTTGGAGATACAAAATAAAATGACAATGATGGACAGATGTTAATGAATATTATTTCTGATACTTTGTTATATAAATAGGCGTATAATATTTAGGAACCTATTATTCGAAGAGACCTACTAAATTTGTAGGTTTTTAATGCTTTCACTACGTTGTTTAAGTTGCCCAAAAAGCCACTAGATATAAGTTTTTAACATGTCCGTGAAAATGAAGATAATTTAAAACCATCTGATTAGATATGTGGCAAAAATTTATGAATAACAAAAAACGTACCAATTAACGTCGATGAATAATATGATGCAGGCAGTAAGTCCTCAACAATAGTTGCCATCAACCAGAAGGCATCTTCCTCTTCCATGAGCAAAAGAAGAGATGCAGCTATCATGCCCATACCTTGGCAGTATCTAAGTTCACAGAGAGAAGAACATTGAAATGTTAGTTTTATGGTTTAAGAAATGTTTAAAGAAAGCAGCTTCTAAACTACCTATTAAAAATGACACGTTAAACTCGTGTGAATAACGTGTCAGTAGTAACACCAACTGACTCAGTACGCAGTCTTTTAGTGCGGGTGTCAAGAAGTTATTGATGAGTAGTAGTTTTGGAAATATAATGATTAATATTTTTGATAATGTCGGCATCTCCTTATTTTTAAAATAGTATGTATGTAGTGTGTATACAAATAGCTGGTAAAAGAGGAAAATCCTATTATCATTCTCTCTTAGATCCTGACATCCTTAGATCTGCACTAACATGAAACAGATGTTTCTTTTTTTGTGCATAAATCATATTATATTTCCACCGTCGATAAACACATTCAAAAGAACATTGTGTAATCATATATAACAAGTATTAAAAAAGTAAACACCACTTAGTATTGATCATTTTTTGTATTTTGAACTGTTAAGTGAGATCCCCTTATATTCATGCGTATACAAGGATACTTAAGGCGCTATTAAGACTTCTTTATCAAATATGTAAGGTTAATTTCTTTTTGGTAATATTAATTACTTGGGTCTTCTATTCAAGATCATTACTTATGGTGATCGTAAAGTCTTTCTTTTCTTTTACTTCTGATACACATAAACACTTTTCTTGTACACACTTCGAAGACAGTTTTAGCAGTATATTCCATATCTGGATTGGATCTGGATCATAAAAAAGTCTCCTCCATAATTTAATAGGAAACTTTACAACCACATATTACCAAACAGCCTTAATCTCTACCTATACTATTTTCCATTAACCCTTTCATGATGGGCCTCACCCCAGACATAGTAGCTATGCTACCTCCTTATCATATGTAATAAAAGACTAACCCGATATCCGGATACAGCCAGGCAATAGCCCGCAAAAGCCTTCGTAGTCTGGGCACACCTGTGCTACTGGGCCGAGAGAAGCAGGCGTTATTGGGAAGTGTCCGAATCAGGTCCTTTTCAATCAGTTTACTGGTCATGAGTACATCGTCGCTCGAAGCTCGAACCAGTTCACGGTAACTCATTTCGCTTTGGTTCTTTTTTTGCATGGCGCCTTTAAAAAATGTAGTTTTTTAAATTATTTTTAAAGAAAAAAAACCAAACTAACCTGTAAAGATCAAATTTTGTTCTTACTCGCGACTGTAACTTGAGAGTAAAATAGGTGTGACACAGCAAGTTGGTCAGCTTCCACACCCTTTGTCCGTGTATATATCTTTGAAGCCAAAGATAAGAGTATACCTATCTTTGGTTTCTTACTATCTACCTATGAATTGGCGAGAAAAAAAACAGCATATGATTTTTACGACATTGACAGTTACCCCACCCTTTGACCTATATACGCACATTAAAGTTTGTGCCTGTGTAGGTTTGAGTTTATCGACTTAACTTTTGGCTCGTTTCTAATGATAGTCCTGACCTAGACCAGTGATTTCCAAGCTGCGCTCTTATACATATTAAAAGATATAAATACTTTTAAGTACTTGGGAACCTGTATTGTTTGAGAACAGGTACTTTAGCATAATTTTAAGTTTGTATGTTTGACAATTTAGAAGAAAAAATATTACCAGACAGTCTCATCCATATTTGGGGTCTCAACGAATGTGGAATGCCAGCCTTTACCATCGATCGTAATTTCTCTGTACGAGGAAGTCTTCCATCAATGGACTCCATGGACAAATCCACTTCTTTACTAGAGAATTCTAAATGAGCCATCCATTGTAACCTACAAAAATTAAATTAAATTTAAATCTAAAATTTTATAATTAAACATGATTAAAAAAATATAAATTCTTCTTCAAGTTGAATGGTATCTAAAATTTAGTAGGAGTCACGTATGAGGTCACTATCACTGCAGGATACAGATTAGGCAGGAGGTAATTTGGGTCTGGAACGCACCACAGTTTGGATGGAGCTATCCTGAAAAACAAGGTATTCCTTGGAACGTTTCTATATGGTTGCCCTATAAAATCTATTTGTTGATTTGCAAACATCCCACAGTAAATTTCCACCTGCCGGTAAGTCTACAGCTGGTGTAACATATGTGTACAGTTAGGTAGCATGTAGTTTAACACCATATATATATATATATGGTGTTAAACTACATGCTACCTAACTGTACACAACCTGCTGTACCTCACCGCTGCAAGTGTATGTTGCAGTTAAGGCAATAAATTCGTAAAGTATTTAAGGGATTTTAGATGGCATCTTGATGTTGTTGACTATAAATTGAATGCCTATGGTTAATTGAGGAACAAAATTATTTTAATAAATACAAATACAAATCACTTGGAAAATCACAGTATATATTCCAGTGCATTGTTTTAGTAATGAATGGATGAGTCATTTAGCTTTCATAATATTAGGATGACTGAATCAAATATAACAAAATGAAAAAAATATAAAAGAATGCTTTTTTCGATCATAACGCATGTTTTAATTATCAAAATTCGACATATGTAAGCTAACCTACTTTTCATTTATCTATTGAATATATCATATTACATCGTTTATATGGCAAGTACATTATAAAACACGTAAATACACAAATACCGTAATAAAGTGACAAGCGGCAAAAGTTGAAACCTAGCTATACTTTTATTTTTATTAGATTGATTTGAACTTTGGTTAGAACACACATGTTATGTTCGATAGTGGATATGGGGTGTTATTCACACCCTGTGTACGCGTCCTTTGCGTCTATTGTACTTTAAAAACGACCTAGAATTTGCCCTATGGTCCTATACTGTAAATAAAGTTAAGTATCTCTTTGGGTGCGATGGTTTGTATCTCTTCAGGGTTAGAAAGATGATTGCCTAGAAGCTAGTTTCTTTTGTAAATTAGGGGCCAACATTCACCGAGTCAGTGTATATGGGTTTCTGGGCTGTCTTGGCAGAACCTTCACCTGTCATTGAATGATATACTAATTAGGTGCAGGTATTTGTTTAGCTTGAATTGGCCTGTTAAAGTTGTGATTTTAATCCAGGCGTACGGCCGAATAAATTTGCGAACCCGGCCGGGAGCCCATACGTCGCATTTACGTCATGACGAATATATTTGTTAGAGCGAGAGAGCATCTTCCACTTGATTTGAATATTTATGCCAAATTAACAGTATGATTGATTAACTTGACGTTTGCACCATTGGAATCGCAACGAAACAATCAATACCTCAGATTTTATTCAAGTCAATGCAGTGTCCATCACGATTTTAAAATGTACTTTATACAAAATATTTAGTGACAGCGGCGTAAACGTATTTTTAACATTCGAAAATTTTTTTTTTTTCGACAACTGTAGGGTTTTTGTAAAAATTATATATGGAAGTGTATAATGTATAATATCTAACAAATATTTGAAAGTGTAAAAGTGACAAATATTTGACAAAATTTGTAAAAAATAGTGAAAAATTGTGTGTCCAGAAAAAAATCATTAAAATCATTGTCTGGGCAATTTTTGCCAGTACTTTAGGCTTTCGTTTCTACCCCAGATTTTTAGCATAAATTACAATTTTATAAGTGATATTATCATTATATAACCTGTGTTGATCATCTTCCACGAATGTGTTAGCTAGTAATTTGCTCGAGTTTTGTTCAGGGCCGTCTTCTTCTTCGACTCTAAAGCCAAATTCATCAAATTGATAATCAGGCTGCTCGTTTGGTCCCTCGATCTGAAAGAAGTTACAATTGCTTCATATTGAGACATATTGACATAATGAAATGTATAAAAAGTCTACTTTACAAGCTGATATAATAAGTTAATGTATATAATATACAGTAAGGGAGGCGAAGGTAAGACAATTGGGCTATTCCTAGGACTGAGGTGATAGTTTATATTCTAACCTCTGATTGATTCAAGGCCGTCAGTAACTCCTGAGACCACATAGTCGGCGTCAAGGCAGAAAAGGGTCCTCCAGGCGCTGGGCGCAACTCGTCAGAAATAACATTATCGTAGTTCAAAGAATAATCTTCAGGATCATCCTCAGAAAGTGCTGCTTCGAGCTTTCTCTGAAAATTAACAAAAAAACCGTTTTCACACGACACAATATGTTGATATGTGGCCAACGAATATGAAAACATGAGTTTACATACATGGTGGTCTTCCTTTCCTACGTATCCTTCGTGATCTCGCGATGTAAACAAAGATTTTGCTAAATCCATGTCAAAGATGAAATATATTAACAAAATCGTTAATTACGTTCATTTACAACCAAATATAATTCCCAATAGCTTCTTCGTTTGACAGCTTATTGTTGATTCACTCACACTATTTACCAAATTATCATATATGAACACAAAAAACTGCCAAAAAGATGTACACATCAATAGAAAATACTATTCGCTCGTGCAACTCCTGTCAAAGTGACAAAATGTTACGGAGTAGTGATGGACGAATAAAAATATGACTAGGTATGATATATTATTAAAATTAAATAAAATTATTTTTTCAACTTGAAAACGTATACCAAATAGATTGAGGTAACACAAAATATAAAATAGAAGTGATACTACCTTTTCATTTTGGATGCTTTGCTTCATCCATGTTACAGAGCTGTAAACAAATGTAGGTAATAATATAAATTTAATCAGAAGTAATAAAATACAAATAATATATATTATTAATAATAATAATAATATGTAAACTGCAGATACGAGTAACGAGAGTATTGAGGGCCCTTATTGCTGCTTAAAGAGCCTTTTTATCAGCCTGAGTGACTAGTCACTCACTAGCCAAGTATTGGGCTAGTAGTGGCTAGTATTTGGGTAGGTACTAGTACCTACCCAAATATACAATATTTTTACAGAGCCGATGAGAGCACAAACATACAAAATTGCAAAATCAGTTAGCAAAATAATTTTACTAACCGATTTTGCAATTTTGTTTTGATTGTCAATAAATAATTATTGATAAGACGTGTATCTTAGAAGATTTTATTATTTTGCATTTCTTTGCTTACATTCTTATTTAATAAGACGCTAACCCAATCAAAGCTTTTGGGTTACCTGAAAGTCCTAGAGGTGGAAAACAGAGCGATTCATAATTTAATTAATTATTGAGTCTTACTAATGAAAAAGCGTATTAATTTCTAGTTTTTCATTAGTATTTTTATTTGAATGCCATCTTAAGTTTTCCAAGCTTTGAGGGCTAAAAGCAATAGCATACCGCCTGGGTGCTCGTAGATATCGAATATCGCTAAATCGCTGAAACGGACCTTTAGATGACATATAAATGTGGAAGAAAATAACCAATATTTTGATTATGTTATAGTATTTTACTAATGGAAATATGAGGCGTATTGTTTCAAAGGTAGTATAAAATTGTCAAAATCGAGATATCAAAAGCATTTCGAAGAGTTTTTGATTCTGTTTAAAACGTATTGTTGGTTTCATCGAGGATAGATATAACGACCCCAAGTCGTTGCAACTATCCGGGAATGTGGTGGGTTAAGTCTGTTGGTTTCAAATATTACACACTCCAATAGAAAAAATGCGACGAAAATCGAACTAAGAAGTCAGTAATGATTTTTTAGTATAGTATAACCACACTGGCCTGAGCACGCGGGTTATTTATACCAGCGGTCTACTATTGTAGATCGTGCGTGTGCTAGAGTGTTAAAAGCATTTCGAAAAGTTTGTGATTCTGCTTAAAACGTATTGTTGATTGAGTTTCAAATATTTCAAACTCCAATAGAAAATATGCGACGAAAATAATTGAACTTCGATGTCAATCATGTTTTATCAGTATACAAACAACAAACACACAGCAAAGTCAATTTTAACTAATAATAATTGGGCGTTGTCATTTAGACCTTTTTTTTTGGTAAAATTAATAAAATAAATAACCTTTATAAGTGTATGCTCATATTATTTTAATTAGGCAAGTATTTTCTAATATATATTTTTCTAATATTAAATTAGAGAAAATAATTCTAGGTAAATCTAATCTAGTTATAAATAAGATAATAAATCTAGTTATTATGTTTAATATAACTACTATTTTGTTCGATTAAATTACTTTTCAAACGTAACGCCCATTTCTACTAATAAATCAATAGTTTATTGCCAGCCAGTAAAATCTCTAGGAGATACTGAAAAGATTAATAATGTTATCAATGACTACAAAACGATGATATTATTATATTCAAAGGAAAAAACATTGTATATTATAATTTTGCTAGTCGATAAAATGGTCAATGGCGGATATTCATAAAATGTTTGAGATGGCTCAATTTTACAAAATATAATAATTTCTGTTACGACGATCAAAGCTATAATAAGATGTCGACATAGTCTTATACGGGGCTTAACGATTTTTAATGGCTCAAAAGTAGCACAGCTGACGACGACGAGCTAGACTGTTAGAACTAAGTATATTTAGAAATGTCTAGGTTGAAACAAATTGAAACCACCTGTTAAGCCTTTTCGATTTATGAAGTGAAACTTCTTTATGCGAACCTTACATATTTTTTCCTAGGCAGTAAATAAATCTAATACTACACGCTCTTTCGACTAAATGCGGAAGGACGTACGGAGGTGGCGTGCTCATTCGACCAAAGTCGGTGCACACAGCTGACACGTTGGTTTTTGTTATCTGTCACGTTGATGTTTTTTTATATATAAATAGGCGTGAGGGAAAATTATTGAATATAGATAGCAGTATAAGTGCTAATTTTGAAATACGGATAAGTCAAATAGTACGAGTATGTACGCAGTTAATCACATTATAGTGTCGGAAGTGTTTTCTTTTTAATATTTGATAACCTACAGGGCTGAAATTTTGTACACAATCTCTAGTACTACGACAATCTGAATTTATATTTTTACTTCAGCATAAATACCTATTCAATTATCAAAAATTCAAGGTATCAACAATTTTAAGTTAAATTTATCATTTAAAAAAAAACATTATTACTTTTGCTTTTATTATTAGCAAATATACATTATTTAAGACACCAATACATTAGTAAAACGAGTGTTTAAAATGTAATATTTAAAATTTCTCGCGGCGCTAATGTAACCTGTCAGATTATTTTGGGTTTGTTAGAAAAATATGCAAGATGGATATTAATAAAACTGTTTTCGAAGTTTGCTGATGACTTCTTTGGTTTGGAAACGTCATACCGAATGGAAAAGATAGATAAGTAAGTTAGTGGTGATCAAAACGAAACACTACCAATTTTGCGATTTTTTTCAGAATCAGTATAACCTTACACAAAAAAAAGATCAATTAATCTACTTAAAACCTGATCCCAACATTAAAAAAATAGTTTTTAGCTTATAGTTTATAATGCTATTTAATTAGTTAATATATAATGTTTGTAGATTAAGACACCTTAAATATAGTTTGACCAATAAAATAACAAAAAATATTCATACCTAATTAATTTGGAAATATTTGGTTTGAACATAGTTGGAATTATTTCGTTGACCAAGTTCTAAAAGGTAACGTATCGAAAAAGATATGATTACGACCTTATCATTTTTAAACTAGTAAAATATAGAATTTATTTTGTACACCCAAATTTAGATCATCTAATTTAGCATAGGATATTAAATCGCTTGATGATAAATGAGTTATAGTAGAATATAAAAAAATAATATCAAATGAAAAAAAAAAAAATATTCGATTTGTTTCCTTGCCAAGAAAATTAAAATTTAATTAACATCCAAAATTATAAATGTATTTAGGTTTTTATTTTTTTATGCATCATATTTATTTATTGAAATCCCATTTTAAAAATCTGCTATTATTTAAAAAATGAAGTTATACAGTTAATGTTTTATAAGCTTTCTTGGCAGTCTATTACACCCAGCATTTAATTTTGTTGTAACTGTTAACGCGTATGTCTGCAATAGACATGAGATACGAGGTTTTTCTGGGTTTTAGTTTGTTTATTTGATTGATTTCGTTTCATAATTTTTTAATATGGTTTTTCAACAAATAAAATACAGATTACTAAAAACAAGATTACGTATCTTTATTTCTGGCCGTTAATAAGATATTAAAGGTCATTAAAACCACAGTGAAGCGGTAGGCCAATTTGTAGTGCATCTTCGTTAGTATCTTTTGTAATGTTTTGATCTGCATGATTTTCGTAAGATGGCCAGAGCTCTTTTTCAGAATGGTGGCATTTCTTCACAAACTAAGAAGATCGTCATATTTTGACTTGAAATTTTAATGGAAAGTATATTATAAGCTTTTTTCTGTTCTATAACTTCTTGTATTGGCGTCTGGTTTTGTTTCGTGTGCTAAATATTGTTTTTTTTATTTGGTTTAAAGTAAGTATACATATTTTTGAATACATAGTGTTCGTCCTTGTAAAATACAATATTTATTGTGGATTTTTTTGTACTTCAAGACAAGTTATTTAAATCACTACTTACGTCTGCTGTTTCTTAGTATTTATTTAAAATTTAGTAATCAAATCTGTTCAGAGCATTTTCAAGTTTATTATATCTCCTCAAGATAGTGTGGTAGTGTAGTAGGTGGTGTGTGTTGGTGTGTAAAGATGCTCCTGTTTTCACTGTTACATGCATTAAAATTAGGAATGATTTGGTCCCCTGAGCGAACGTTTCATGTTTTTCCCCAGCAAGGTAAGTATGGCCCCACCCTCATTTTGGATAGGTATGGCAAACGACAAAAAACTTACCACTCTCATATATTAGAATACTTTACACGGTATAAACAGATAAGAAATATCGTTTCTAAATAGTCTACCTATCTACTATTATAAATATAAATATAAAATGTGTAAGAACCTAAATGTATTTGTCAGTGATTGGTACTTAATTTAATAGTTAAATAATTTTATAAACACAAACAAAATAAAAACAAAATGATAGTGAGAAGTTGCTTTTTGAACTTATAAATTCACAAAGGCAACATTTTAAAGTTGTCTCCGTTTATTTTTTTTATGACGATAACTTGGATTATTCCTTTTCATTAAGTAATAACAATAAATATCCTTAGTAAAAAGAAGGGAAGTTTTTCTTATTTCCTGTAAAATTCCCTGGCAATGACATAGTGCGGTTTAAAGAATGACTCCTCAACCGTAATCAATGAATGTCGCGAACTGTGTACACGAGAGAGAGACAAAGCTAACATTGCCGCTTCAAATATTATTGTTCTATGGTAATTGCACTTAAGAAAATTCCGAGGAAAAGTAGAGGACAGACAGAGTGAGACAGACGACAATGTCCGATGCGCTGGACAAATCAATCAATCAACAGGAATGTCATTTACCAAAGTGTACCTTCAAATATATTTTTTATCTAAATTAATAATTAAGACTAAATAGGGTAAATAAATAAGAAATGCTTTGAAGATGGCAAATGGATACCCCTAAATAATTTATTATTTTATATTTTTTGGAAGATGTAAACACTTGAGTCTCATGATACTTGTTTATTTGAATAATTTATTGGTTCGTCAATATCATAAGAAGTAATACCATCGTGGGTTAATGTCGTATCTTTGTTTAAAAAGAAAGCCTGTCCAAGTAAAAGATATTAGTACCTAAAATTCAACATTGCTCGCTGGAAAATATTGTCGCACGATATTGTAAGCGACCGACGCAAGATCTCGATGACCGGCGACGAGAATATTCCTAGTATGCACTATCATTAAAAATTACAATAGAATGTGGTCTTTGCACGGCGCGAGTCAATGCTTTGAATGTATATTTTATTACTTCCGTGCCAGGAAATTGGATGGAATCAACAGAGGCAATTTAACAATTAATTTTGGCGATTCAATTCGGCTGATTCGTCTGTTGTTGGGAGATGTTTATTGTGTTAAGCCCCTGGTTGTCTCGGTGTATGACTCACGGCAGTAGGTATTGATAATACCTACTGCTATGTATCTACCATTGAAAGTGTACTGGACCTAAACGACTTATTTAGTAGTTACTACGGCATATAATGCGCAACAGAGTGAAAAAAAAGCTTGAAGGCTATATAAATCAAATTGAAGCGGCTTAAGACGGATAATATTTATTTATTTATTGTGGAAACCTAACAGAAATTGTACACAATATAAGCAACGAAATGTCGATTGCCTATTAAATAGAGTTATTTAGAGAGTAGGTAGGTAATGCAAAGAATAATCTACAAATAATCTACAAAGAATAAGGTACTAATATTTGAAAATTCCCATTACCCCAAAATTCATTTCGGCGAATTTTATTGGCATTTCAATCATTAAGCTATTTTTTCACACTGAGCTATTATGTATAACAAAATTGACTTAGCACAAATAAAGGTGGCAAAATGGCATACAAAAATATCAACACACGAGTATTCATTTTAAGTTACTATTTTTTATGTTTTTTTTTAATTATCTTACTAATCACTTTTTGAAAAATCATCACACGGTTAAATGTATTCTGTAGAAGTAATCTGTGCCGCAGTCGTGAGAATAGATAAGTCAAAAACATCAACTTAAATTAAAGTCAAGACTTTTCATCTACTAAATTTTGGAAAGTCTAATAAATAGAATAACTAAAAACCTGACCTTAACTGATACGAAAAAAATAATGAAATAAAAAAGGTTTTTTATTGACTTAAATATTTTTACGTAAACCGCGACAGATATACCTATATATCATATCATATTATCATACCACCTTACCATATCCGTACCCGTATCATTACCTTATATCATATTTTAATATCTGATCCCAGAACTAACAACCATATTATTTCCCGATGGTAATCATAGCGTGCAGTGCTGAGGCAGATAGGTGATGCTATTGCCCTACAAGACCAGAGTTTTTAATATGAACAAAAAAATATGTTTAACATAGCAGTTGTAGCGGGATTCAATATTCTTATTTAAGTCATACAATTTTATTGCTTTATCGCAACCATCTACCGTAACTTTAGTATGATCATATTTAGTTTGGTTGTGTAGGGTTCATAATATAATTTGTAATAATGACCTAGGTCAAAACATTATTCTCTAAATAAAATCATCTGCAACGTCTAAATCACTCGTTTATGTTTGGTATTTTAGTATTAAAAATAATATATACACAGTTTTAAAATCCGTAACAATCTTATTAATAATTTAGTGTTAATCACTTAATTAAAACCAATATTATGCTAAAAACTATAATCTGCCATTTCAACTTTTCCATTATGCTAATTCTTTTTTAATACTACATATAATATTATTATTAAATTTTGGAGCATAAAAGATGTTAATAATAATTAAATAACACGTAATTTAGGTATGTAGACAGGGAAAAACACTTTTCTCGACTCTCACCGCCCCTTTATCCCGCTCTTACCGATTATAACAAATAACTCAGATTTTTTCAGAAAGTATTTAGGTCCATTCACAGATTATAGATTTTGGATATTTTTTTTGTTTATTCCTACAAACTGCATACTCCAAGGGGGCAGGGACACTATAAAATGTTTATATTTATTTATGTTTATGAATATTCAACATAAAAATGACCACATTCTTATTTGATCCGCAATTTAGGGAAATAAGCAAAGTAAAACAGAGCGTGCAGACTTAGAAAACCTTTTCCGATGAAATGACTGAGCATTAAAGAAACAGAAATTGAACAAAGTGAACAAATTGAGCAAATCTAGGTATATAATATATTTTATGGTTATATTATAAACAAAAACTAACCTATATGCATTATTCATTTGACATGTTCATATATCAATCAATGCATTGAAATAATGATAATAATGAAGGGGTGGTGAGTTTTCACTCCCCACCCCTCCACGTATTTTCCCACCAAGTATTTTTCCATTTTCATTGCCGTCGTACCCAATGAAGCGCCTGGCAACAGACGGCGCTGTGACGTGTTTTCGGCGGATGTTGCCGCTAACGGAGTAATTCTGTTGTTCAATAAGAGTCTTCTTTCTTTAAACGCTCTGATGCGGCGACAGTCCACGTGGTGTTCCTTTTTATTAACGGACAGGTTTCGTAAACATGTTAAGCGTTCATAGAAATTTTTCATCGCAATGCCCATATTGATATGAAGAAAGTAGTTTCTGCTTTACCGCATGCATCAACTTGATGAATAAGGAAAATATCGTTACCATTAAACGCATTGAGTTTTATAATCCAAAAGTATCTTTATATTTTTCCTATCTACCATAATTTTACAGATATGATAGACCCCAGTTTAGTCATTTAAAAGATATTAAGCTGACCTTTTCGAAAAAAAAAAAAAAATGTAGAATACTCGATCAACTTTCCAAAGCTGTTTAAATTTTCCATTGTTTTTGAGTCGCGATCTGACTCCGTAAATAAAACTTTTTTTTATTTATTTTGTAGCTATAACAAGAATTAGAATGGAATGCATATGGATAATTCAAGATATTGTTAATCCATTAAAAAAAAACAAATGCAAAAACACATCATATTAGAAGTATATGTAAACATCGACGTTTTGGTAGATTCATTTTTTTATTGCTTACTAACAATAAAAAGTTTATTAATTTTTTTGGATAGGTTTTTTGAAGTCGGTTTTACTTAGTTTAATATTTTGTTTCCTTATACCAAAAAATTTTAATGAAATTTAAAAAAAAACATTCTGGTGTAATCGCCTAAAATATGCAAAAAATTATGAACGGAAAACGTATTTTTGCTACCTTATACATGACATAACTTAATAAAGGGCGTAATAGAATGGACCAATCCTGAACAATTCGCTATCATATGCAAAAAAAAAGAGCAGTTTTGGATTAAAAAGCTAATCATGAAATTTCTTTTAGTTTGTTTAAACATGAATAGTTTTCAGAAGTTTCCTCTCTAGTTTTAATACCGAAATCACTATCTCCTTTGGTATAGAATATGTCTAGTTATGAAAGCAAGGAACATCAGTCAGTCGTTACATTAATTAGCATTAAGCTATTACTACTTCTCTGTACATTTTTTTTGGTTTATACTTACTAATAAAAAATAATATAAATAAATACATTAAAAAAAAAACACATACAGATCGAATTGAGAACCTCCTCATTTTTTAGCAGGTTTTATCAATTAATTATTGAAAAAAATAGTTGACTTTCTTCATTTAAAATTTAAATAAATTCAACTGGTGGATATGAAACAAAAGTTTCCACGACGAATATTTTTATAAATGTATCAATAATTTGCTTTAGTAGGTACTGAAAAAAATAACCTGTAAAAATAACCTTCAGATCCTAATATTAAGGCGAGTACTTATATGTAATAGAAATATTACAATTATTGAGGGATAGATCATGTTTTTCTTAGACTATACTTCTGTCTAATTAAAGTATGTAGATATGTTATTTTGTTATTCCGTCTTTTGGATTTCAATGGTCAGGGAGCACTTTTTATTTCTGATTCATTTCTTAGGATTGGACATATATAAATAAAAGTGAAACGTCCTAAAAAACATATTTTAAACCTCATCATAATGAGGTTGAATATGCAGCCAATACCAAAAATTATTACAACGGTTTTCTAGAGTTTCTGGACTATCCAAGATGTCGACACTAAGTTTCATAAAAATGTTAACTCTTAATAGTGGCATCTTATTTAATGTTAAATGTTACCAAATATTATCAACATCTAAAATAATGCAAATCTTGATAATGGATCAAACCACATTTATTAAATTTTCGATGCCTACAGATGAAGGATTATGGGTAAATAAAATCATTTAAGAAGTAAATCACATAAGAATATGATAAAAATAAAAATATTGGATATTTGTATATCCACTAAACTTAAAACACTATGCGCATACATGGATAAAAAAGACGGTAAATTAAACTAATTAAACCTAAATATATTATTTCTAGCATGATGAAATATTTACATATTTTATTTTCAATATTGTTTATATATTGTCTCTAAAACTATTTTTGATGATATTCACTTGGTAATTTATAAATAATATTTGTTATTATTTTATTTGAAGTGCATATTCACAATATTGAAAAGAAAGAAAGAAATCAGAATTACATCGGTAGCACAAGTTATCAAAATGTTTATGTCAGATAACTATTGACGTCTATTGATACAAGTACATTATAAGTAGTATAAAAATATTATATATTTAGGTCTTCGCTTTGAATAAACGCCGAACACAACTCAGCTGTTTAGAGATATTTCATCGTACTTACTCTCATGGCTGGATAAAATATCTTTTAACATAAATAATATTGGATTTCCAAAATTAATAAATGTAAGAACCATCGGTTGGCAATCGCTTGGCTGAAGTTTATCCACCATAGACAGGGGAGCCTATAAAAAGTCCCGAACTCCAATGAGTTGTCGTCAGTACTTCCAGGTCTACAGAATCCAACAGCTGTTTTTTATTCTAAACCTAACGTTAATTTGATAACATGAAGTCTTTCTTTATTGTTGCTGTTTGCCTCGTCGTTGCCGCTCAGGTAAATTTCCATACATTTATCCTCAATTTCAATAATATCAGTATTTATTTTCATTTATCTCTTGAATTATAATTAAGTTATAGATTTAGGTCTTCGATTTTATCTTTTGTTAATTCTCCATCAATAGTTTACCTCAGATTGAAACAGAAGATGGCTAGTAGAGAAATACTTGAGTAACCTATTTTACCCACAGTTCAACAATAAAATATTTATGAATTTGGAATCAATACAGGTGATCAAATTTCGAATAGATCTAGAATTTCTGCATTTCAATCTCTGTAAGACGATTGTTGTCAGCATCTTCCTAGTTGAAGAATACAACCCGATCATCATTCCCGCACTCGTCCACACTACTTACTCCAACCGGTTGGAAACGCTTTTCCTGTCGACATGACAGTCTAGAACTATTGCAAATGGCCACTTCTAATATGCTTCATCTAATTACGTATTTCACTATTGCGAGTGACAAAAGTATTATCATCCTTGCATACATATAAATTCGTGTGGCGAGTGTCCTTCTTTCTTGCTTACACACTTTATTATTGAAGTGAAGTGAAAGGGACAATAATATTAGACTTTATATAGAAAACGTTGATGAGTGCCAAAATCCCATGAAGAAAAAATAGACTGAAGATTAATTATATATATAAAAAAAATCCTTTTCAATAGTTGATTAAATAGTAAATCAGTTACCTGAAAATTGACCCCTGATTGAATTGATTAAAAACGGATGGATTTGTTAAATCGTTCATAGCAGGTTTATGTGTAAAATCTATAATTTTTACATATATAAATATTTTTTAATTATCAAATATAAAATATCTGTGTGAAGCCGGTACACGTAACTAGTTTAACATAATTATAACAAGGTATAAAACTGTCTTCTTCAGTTACATAGAGATCTAGGATTCTTCTTTCGAGCGTTCTGTTTTACCTGTAGACCTGTTTCGTTTGATAAATACTGTTATTTCGATACCATATTTTGTAAGTACGAAAAGAATGGGTCTAGTATCATTTTAAAATAATATATATATTGGAGACCTGAATATAATATGCGAGACGTTACAAAATATGATTCTTACCACACAATCGTATGCATATCCGATATAGTACCCAAATAGCAACATATATCTGGACATATTAAATTCGCGTTGGTATATATTTATTTGTATATTTTTAGTATGTATACGAGTATATAGGATACATTATATATTTTTAGTATGTATACGAGTATATAGGATACATTATATATCTAAGGTAATAGTATTCTTTCAAATCTTTCTATAATTATCTAAGCTTCTGACAGTTACGCAAACAATAAACAAGAAACGTAATCGAGGGCACCTTCAAATAAAATTATTGAGTGCTTTGAATATTTATCACTTCGATACAGGCATAATATATAATATATATCTATACCTCTTTTCTGAAGCTAATTATATTTAAGACTGAAATTAATTGTTCTTAAAAAAAGGAAAAATTTAATTTGTAAAATTATGTACTTTTGGAAATAAATTAAATAAGTAAACTAGTATGTTCAGTGGTAACTTTTAAGTTTATCAGCGTACTAACACGATTGTGAGTGAGACCCATGAAGTCATCAATGCTTGTTTCTTGGATCTCTATTTTACAATTTTAGGCAGATATTTTTTTAAATTAATATCAATCAATATAAAAAAAAACTAAATTACAAATAAAAAAACCTTCTTTTTTGTGTAATCAGTGAGGCATATCTACATATATTTTCACTTCGTTCTGTATAATTCCTTAAGAATAAAACTTAATTTGAATAGCCTCAAGCCGTTGCTACTACGCCCGGAGAGTGGCGGGTAGCGATTTAGAACACTGAAGAATGTCGAAACTCAATTTTTTCAGATCTCCTTGCATGACATCTATCTCAAAAATGGAGTATTCCTGATAACCATAAACACCGTAAAAATATAGTGTTGCTAATCTGTCTCATTTCTTATTTAAAAACATTTAATATCAATGCAATCAGAACTGTTCCTTTACACTAACACTTTCTGGAGATTCAATCATGATAATATTAGTTGTTGTTTTAGTTAAAAGGATTGTCAATATTGACGGATCAATCATATTTACAACGGAAGGAGAAACAAGTGCCATGCAACGAAGCGCTTTGAATGCCGATTGACGATTATGTAATCATTATTTTAAATCGGTACTATAAAATATATAACAGAGACGAATTCTGACCAGAAAGTAAATTAGACACACAATAGTGAATACAAAAATTAATTTTATAGCGTTTTTGGTTTTACCGAGATAATAATTAAAATATCAAAAATAAAATTAAATGTCTCTTCCGAGGCTCGACTTCATCATCATGACCACTTTAGACGATAGGTGTACTGTACTGCGACGGACATGAATTTGATATATTATCACATATTTAACGGCAAAATAAATAACGAATGCATCTTTTTTTCTGGATTTGTCGCCGCGTCGCAGCAGGAAGCTGATTTCTAGTAAACACAACACACGTAGACGGACTGCAATTTTGTTATGCATACCGTTTGTCACGATTGCTATGTCCATCTGTTATACATATTTATATATATTTTTTAAATTTTCTAAGCGGCTTTACCGATAACCCAGATACATTAATATTATTTAACTTTTACATTCTGTCACCAGGCCCTTTTGAGTTACTCATTGCAGGCACACGTACAGAATTGAACTGCAAAAAGTTTGCCGTACATGATTGACAATATCAACGAATGTTTAAGCTTTGTTTTAAGATCGCGTGTTAATTTCTTATTTTTTTTTTTGCTGCTATGCTAATCAAATAAATAAATTATGTTTTATATGACTTAAAAATAATAGTTGTTCAAATCGCATGGCCAATTAGTTATTTTTTTTATCGGGAATGGTCCTGGGACACGATGTATAAATTAATTTTAACTATACGTAAAAACAATCATGGCATTATAATGTTACTGTTTATAATAATTAATTACAATGACCATTCGTACGATGATAAGTTCGTAATGATTTGTGCGTTATTAGGAATAAATATTATTATATTCGCTATATAGGATTTAATCAGGCTTAGTGTATAATATATACCTAAATTAAGCATTTGAACTTTAAGCTAATGACATTACAAGCTAATTACAAATTTATTAATTATGAAATAAATACGATATATGACGTTTCAGTCATAACTTCTAAACTACATGTTTTAATATTACAATTCTTTTTCAGTGTAATCAAAACAAAAACTTACAACATTTAATAACTAGATGTTTAATTTTTAAAGTTTTCAATAGAATCAATTGAATTTTGCAATTCACTCTTGTTAATACTCCTCGCTTTTATATAAATATTTTTGATGAATAATTATGTGAATAATTATTGTAATCATTACCAAGCACGGGTATTACCGGACTGGAAATAAAATAAAAACCTAAAATATCCGTTGAATATAATGGAAGAAGGTCGCCATGATATTTTATTTGTCTCATTTCCTCAATAAACTCTATTGTGTTCGTTTTCAGTAATTATATTAGATACAGGACTTCGTTGAACTATAATTATTTTTTTATTTTATTTTGATTTGATCGATGTTTGACAAAGAAATCGACTCGAACAAATTAATTAGAACTACCTAACATATCGTGTGTTGGTTGGTTGTACTTTGTGAAACACGAAGGGTTCCAAGGTAAAAAAATCCATGGAAAATAGGTTGGCTTGAAAATAGTACACACATAAGCACAAACCTCGTTTTCTAAGCGGAAATCTAATTTGATTGCTTATTCCGATTTATATTATAATTTATACCTTAAATCAGTACCTTTTTCAAATTTAGGTAAAATTTAGCTGGGAAAAGTAATAAATGGTATAAGAGCATACCTACCCATTTGAATGCCTAGGATATGCACTCCGTTTATCCCTAGCATTCAAATTGGTTGTAATGTTTTTTACCTATTGAAATATGAATCATAAACTACACGGATTACATAAGTTCCTACATGTTTGTTTAAATATGCATATCTTTGCATTACGAAGTGTGTAATTCTAAATCGTAAATATTATACACACTTGGCACTCTTTACGCTCACACCAACATAATATACGTGGTGAATTAATTATTGACGACCCAAGCCTAGCAAAATATACTATGGAAGGGGTCCATCTCTAAGAGTCCCGTAATTATTTGCATATCGATATTGTTGTCTATAATAGTTACCATATATTCATTAATATTAAAGTTTTTTTTTTGAAAAATGACTATCATATAAATTACTAAGTAAATTCATCGATTATCGCAAATTTCTTTTAAACAAAATGTATTGTAAGAAATGTGGATGAAAGAGACCACTTGAAACGATAAAAGTAATCGCTTTTAGCCTCTATACACACATTCATGTATGAGAAGCTACTATCCCCGTCCTTTGGCCGTCTGTTGCATCTTTCAACTCGAGAAGTACTAATGCGAAAGAGTTGAATTTTTATGTGTAGATTGAGACCCAAGAAAAACATTCATAGCCATGTAGATCACATCAAAAGCTGGTCGGATAATATAGATATTTAACATTAAAGTCAACACATATCGAACTGAAAATTGAAACTTGACAGCGGTATTTGAGACATGTAACATGTGACAGTATATCTTTTTGTATATATTATTTATTTATTTTATTTTACAGTATTTGGTAATTTCTGTTAGCACATTAAATAATTTTCAATAAGCACTGTGTTGTGTTTAAGTTTCTTTGAAATAAAATAATAAATGCTTTTATTTTTTCCCGCAGGCATTGACCGATGAGCAGAAGGAGAAGCTCAAGAAGCACCACACAGAATGCGCCGAGGAGTCGAAGGTCAACCTGAGCCTGGTGCAGAAGATGAAGGCCGGAGACTACAACCAGGATAACGAGGAGCTCAAGAAGTACGCACTCTGTATGCTCATCAAGTCTGAACTCATGGGCAAGGACGGAAAGTTCAAGAAAGACATCGCTCTCGCCAAGGTGCCGGAGGCAGCCGACAAGGCTGAAGTCGAGAAGGCCATCGACGCCTGTCTCGGACTGAAGGGCACGACGGCCGAGCAGACGGCTTGGAACTACATCAAATGCTATCACGAAAAGAACCCCAAGCACGCCATCTTGTAAACCTGTCCGCCATTTTGAATGATAACGTTTAGATTTAGGTATGCGAGCTGGCAACATCTGAGTTCGCCTTTGACATGAAACTTTAGGACAATCGATCATAAAGTAAATTCATTTACTAAAGTCGTAACTATTTCAATCAATTCTAATACAGTTTGGAGCAATTAATCATTCAAAAAATCTCTAATTCACTTTTGATAATAAGGCCTAAATTGAAATGTAACGTATGACAACCTTAATTTATAAAAACTGTAACATATTCATTGACGCTTCTATGTGTATCATTGTGATTTGTAATTGCTGTAATTATGCATTTGTATAGCAGTTGATATAGACCTTAATGGCATGCAAACCGTATTAATTCTCCAATGTCATTTAACTTCCTATCGAACGGGGCCATTTTCTAAACAATTCTGAGTGAACTCGATCCGTCACAGAAGCTGACTTTTAATTAAACGCCTCGCTGGTCGTATTTGGAAAACTAATCGCAGCGTGTTTCCGTTTTGCGAATACAAGCCGAACGATTGGTTAAACTGCGAAGGCGCACATTTCAATATCGTGCCGTAATCTAGATGTTTATTTAAGTTGAATAAAACTGTGAATCCAAACATTTCTTTTATTGCTGAAACTGATGTTATATTCTGATGTTTTTTTATTTACAATAATTAGTGGGGATGTAACGTCGCTATTTCAGGATTTATGGGCATGGGGAAGAAATGAGAGAAAACATCGTATCAGACGTTTTGTAAAATGGTATCATATTATTACTTTCTCCGTACCGGCGGACATCGCATCCATATTACCTAATAATCTGCTAAATGCAGTTCGTTGAAGTTTACATAAATGCTTATGGTTAAATGCGGAGCTGTGTCAAGTTTAAACCCTAGCGCAGTTAAGATCTTCTGAATTTATCAATAGGCGTTTATCATGAGGCTATTTAAACGATAAATTATAAAAATAAAATGAATTTTTAAAATAATACATTTAATTTTGTCATACCCGGCAAAATACAAGAAAAAATAAATATTTCCTAATTTTAGTTTGAGGGAGGATAGCTGCCAAGGAAATCACCGTCCAAGGTCAGGCCATTATAAAAGAGTAGAAGGTATATGATTTAATTTGGTTAGAGAAACAAATTTAGGATGCCGGGGACATTGGGACGGTTTTACTAACCGCTGGACCACCGATAGTTTAGAGTGGTTTTAGAAACTCGTTTAACGAAAGTATCATATTTATGAAGGTGGACTGCGTAAAAAAAGTGCCAGAATGAGCCGACTAGTTACTATAAGAGTTTATGTATATATTAAACTGTTGTCTTTAAGGATTTTGTTTTCTTATATTGTGGATAATTTAAAATTAGTTTATCAAGATCAATTATCAATTATCCCCCTCTCCTCCTCCACTCCTCCCCTCTCCTCCTCCACTCCTCCCCTCTCCTCTTCCACTCCTTTAATGGTGAACCGTGCGTTTTTTAAGAAGTATCTAAATATTAATTTAAAACTCTGTAACATTTTCGGTTTCTCAGGTATTAGCTAGAACATAGAAATATTCACACGCTCTTTTTACTCCCTTAATTTGGGAATTTTTAAAAATTCTTTCTTAGTGGGTGCTTACAACATAAAGAGATTGTACCTTTGAAATGCCTTCAGATTCCTTGGTTAAGCGGTTTGAACTGAGCGATGATTAATCAAGACACTCGGTCAGTCAATCAGGAATTGTTTTTTATAAATATAGATTATTATTATTATGTAAAAACTCAATATCAAAGCACAAAAAAAAAAAACTATATTAAATATTTTAATATTATATGCGTTTTGTGAAATAATACAACTAAAACAAAGTTACGCATAGGAGTAGTTCAATAGTTATAACTAAAATTATTCTGTGACCTAAAACCCTATATCTGTTGGGACTAAAACTAAAATAGACTTTATATTGAAAACATTTTTTTTTCAATAAACGCCAAAATCATTCTAAAAATCGCTGACCTAGGTAACTCTAAAATATTTAGAACCCTGTTCAACTAACTTAAAGTGTTGTGCCCGAAGTCTTGAGCCAAAGCGTTAAAAATATTGTGGCTGTGTGTGGATTTGAACCCACGGCATCCCCACCGTAGTCCGTGATCACAAATCTGTGTTAGAAGGAGAACGAGTTACATTGTGTCTTTGTTGTGATATTGTAGGTATGTATAATCTGCATAATCGATGTATTTATAATAAACGGTTACTGTAATTAAAGAATGATTTAATGCGATCAATTTAAATATGAATAATATAATTATGTACATTTTACATAAAGACGAAAATATATATAGGTAGGTAAGTAGGCTTGGTGGTAGAGGCAAGAAGGGGAGAGGGGTGTACAGAAAACCAAAAGACCCACTGAGGCTGTAAAATTGTCTCTTATTCGATATACGGTTGTAAATGTCAAATGGTATATATGTATGGTGGTATGGTGGTATAGTGGTGGTGGCATATGCATCTTTTTGGATGCAAGTAGTAAAAATGAAGATCACAGAAAGTGAAGAAAAGAGTACATGTCTTATAAGGAGAAACTTACACTATTATTTTATTCGTAATCTATATACTCGTAGGTGCCAATCTGGATTTCAAACTGACTACATAGAAATTACTTCTATTAAGTAGATGTACCTGGATAGGAAGTTAGATAGACTCACTAGTTAAAAATTGAATATTAACATCTTGACAGTAAAAATATCAGTCTAATTACGTACGACCATTCGAATATTTTTTCCCTTAGTAAAGAATTTAATGCGTAAAATTGAGCGAATCTCTAAAAAGTGCCATCTAGACACATCTTGACAGATCGTTTTAAATATAATAATGAAATGATTCGTAAAATTCTAGTTGACTATGAACCAAAAAGTAATTTGAACAAATTTGATGTTATCAAACTCAATTCAATAGCAATTTGATGTCCTAATTCATTTACTATTGAAGTCTGAATACGAAGTGATGAATGTTCATGAAATTAATTGTTTTCAGGGACGGATGTATATTAAATTCATTTTAATAACTTCCTGAACGGAATAGTTTAGTTATGTATAAAAGAATTAAGCCATGAGCTTATTGGGGTTACAATTTTAAACTGATCTGCAGGAGAGACTAAGGATTAACAAACATGAACATTCTCGCCTTCTGCGTTGCTTTGGCAATTCTAGGAAGTTCCAAGGTGAGCATGCATTAAACTTTAAAAATGTATTACATAATTAATGCCCTTCTTAAGGTGTCCTCACATCTTGACATCCTAGCATAATAGGTCATTCCATCACCAATCTTTACAAATTTTCTTTCTGATGACGTAGCTGTAATTTTATTATATCTCTGTATCTAAAAGGCATTCACTTTCTTTATTCTGTTGTTTCGTTATTCTGTCACCATATTTCCGAAATTATTTCTTTATCTTCGATACTATTGAGGAAATGTTTAGATTTTGCCATATTATTTTCAATATAAAAAGTAAAAATTGTACTTAAGTACATAAAACCACACAAATAACCCATTTCGAAGACGTAAGACACATAATAATATATATACTGATAAATATAATATTAAATTCTAACCATAATTGAATTAAAATAATCGATAAGAATAAGAATAATAATTCAACAGATTAATAAACGATTGAAATGACCGAATCGACGATTGAAATTAATCGAATAATGATTAGAATAGAAATCATTTAGAAATGTACAAAAAAAAAAATGTTTTTGTAAGTAATTAAATTATAATCGCCGATTGATAGGGTTATATAGGGATAGGGATATATTATAATTGAGTTATAAAGGTATATAACTTATATTTGATGATTGTTTTTTTATATCAACCCCCTAAAATGACATCAGTGGATTTAAATATACCTTTATATTATAAAGTAATATATTATGAATAAGTTAATGTCTCAAATTAATTTATTTTAAAGTTAAGATGTTATTTTACAAAAAAAAAAATATTAATTATGGTACATAAAATAAATGTACATGGTAAATGAAAAGATGGAATTAAATCAGTTCTTGTGATTTTTGTTCAAGAGCTTATTTTGGTGAAAAAAATGTTGTTTCAGGCGGAAGATTTCAACAAGAAAATGTCGGCTGCGCACGGAGAGTGCGTAAAACAAACTCTCGCCGATCCGAATAAGATAAACTCCATCAAGAGCGGAGACTGGTCTGACACGGAGCACAACACCAGGAAATATGTCCTCTGCATGCTGATGCACGCGAAGATCATGAACATAGACGCGGAAGTTAACAGGGAGGTTGCCATCACTGTCATTCCACCAGGTGCTGAGAAGGAGGCCGTTGAAAAGGCGGTCGACCAATGCTCCAAGGAAAAATCCAAGATTGCCGAAGACACCGCCTGGCTGTACGCTAAATGTTTCCAAAAACTTATTCCCAACTTCCATGCCCTTTAGTATAAACCGTTCAAACTGACATCGTTTCTAAATTTGCTCATCTGGTCTATTTCAAATTTATCAGGATTGTACATATTTTAAAATAATAAACCGAATGAACACAATATATATGTTTTTTATTATAACTAGTTGTCGAAATGCGATCATAATTCACCAAACTTATAAGTTTGAGCTTTTATCGAGGTTCCCTTAAACCCCTATAATACGGTGATTGCATAATCATTGCATATATTTTTATAATTTTGTTATATTACGTCAGCTACGAGCGTGTACAAATACGTCATTAGCATATGTTGTTTGCCTTAATTCCCTGCAATAACCATGAAATTTAAAATTTAATGTTAGTAAACGTTGAAATAAAACACAATTACAGCTTGTATTGAAAAATGAACATTTGAAATCACACAAAATTCACGGTTCGAAACTCATTCTGTCAGTTGTATGAACGTTTTATTGATTAAATTTAATGTATTTTTAACACATATTATAGATAAATTTTCTGCACTTTTCACCATATAAACTGTAACTATAACACTCCTCAGCGCGCAAAATATGCTTAAAAAGAGGTACAAAGTTTTCCCTTGAGTTGTATAGATTATTAAAAAAATTCGAAAATCATAGGTCTAACATGCTTAGTTATAAGATCTTAACCTGTCTTTTGCCCGATCAACTTTGCGAATCTGCCTCGCGAAATTCTCAAAAATGGCGTAAATACTGCTAGCTTAGTAAAACGCCCATTTTAGAGAAAGTATGTTATGTTGATAACCTGCACACACAATTGTCGTGATTTAAAACCATTTTGTCAGAAAATTATCCTGTGCAGTGCGAAAAATTTCCGTGTTTTGTTTTAGCTTCTATATTCAAACGAAACTGTCAAACAGCTATGTAGCTTCATCTAACCTAACCAGCTCATGCATTTTCCTATAATTAGTGGTCACTTATTTATTTAGTTTATTTTATTATCCCTAATAACATGCATTAAAGACAAAAATAATTAAAAATGTATTTGACCAATTATTAAATTGCGTTTACAAGACATATTTCACTTATAAATAACAGAGGAATAATATACGCGTGGAATATTATTAATAAGCGTATGCGCGACCTATTATTAGTAAATAAATATAGTAAGATGTATTTATAGGTAATCATGTTCGTGGACCAGATCGCATCCTATTGGGCCAACAATATGAATTATCTCAGCGTCTATGCTGTTAAACTATGCAGAAATGTAATTAGCCACGAGGTGAGGTTTCTCGCAGTGTGGTGTTGCCATGCGCTCGTAACAGCTGTTTTTACGCCGCGCCCCGAGAGCACCGATTATTTTGCGAATAACTTATTCGCAAAATAATTATATTTAATTATGCTTCCAATACGCTTCCAATACGATACGCTGTCGTTGCGCCGAGCTGTCACTTTGATTTTCTTTTTACCTATTTAAATAAATGGGCGTGTTGTAAAGATTGTTGAATAAACACGCCAGTATAAGGTGATAATTTTGAAATATAGATTAATACATTATGCAGTTAATGAAAAAAAATGAATTTCTTCCTTTATACCTGAATAGGCGCGCGGAAAAACATTGTTGAATACAGATAATGCGACATGGGGTGATGATTTTGAAATATAAAATGATTCCCTTACAAAAGTTTAACTCCTAACGCGCGTAGTGTAAACCCACACACTGTATTCCTGTAACGTTATATAATAAACTCCTATTAGTAAACTACGTGTATGTTTGCAAAAATTCCACCACCTTAAGTGCCATTTAAATTTTATTATCTTGTTAACAGTTTACAAAGCGCTGGTGGACTTACGATTACTTACGAGGTAGTACGATTATTCTCATATTTTAATATAATTATTTTTATATCTCCTTAGTATCTTTCTAATAATATTTGACAACATTTTACAGCGAGGAGAGAGTAATAATTGCTTTATTATAAAGTTAAGGTTTGGTTATAAAAGATCATTCTACTATTTGAAATCCACGAACTAAATTCAGTAGGTATCGTTTTTTTTTTATTTATACGTAATGCATTAAATTTAAAAAAAACATATATTTTTTTTAAACATTCTACAAAAATATTTAATTCATTTCAAGAAAATATGTCTTATTAAAATGATAATCGTCGCATTTTTATAGTAAGCGCCTGGTTAATTGAGTAGAATATATGTCAAGCTAATCGGATTTGTTTTTAATGTTTGTGTAGAAAGACTTGTGTGATTTATGCAAATAATTAAGGATAACGTCAAAACGCTTCTCAATACGAAATGTGTGTTGCAAGCATTATTGTCGCTTTTTTCGGCCAGGCGAAAACGAGCTGACCTCGGCAACTGCAACTGTTATTGTTCATAAACCCGTACAATATGGTCTTATAAAAAAAACAAGTTTTAAAACTGGCGCAGCAAAATTATAGTCAATAAACTATTGAGTTCATATTATTTAATTTTTGGTTGTGATTGCAAAATTTTATTTAATGTTCTGTTTATATTATTTTGCGATTCTTGTGAAAAAGGGTGGTTAAGAAAGGGAGGGTGATGTGTAAAGGCGGTTTCATAATTAATTTTTTTTTTAAAAAAAAGCATATAATAAAAAATCGATTATTGTCGATTACTATATGATTATTAGATAGGTAATTTTTAGCAACGTGTCTTAGAAAACAACAGTAGGGAATTTATTTTAGGGACATTCAATTATTTATTAAAGTATTTTTATAAATATTTAAGATTTTTATGTTATTTTTGTTGAATTTGATTGGTTGTTGCGTATTGAATTTTTTCATTTAACAGACGTTTTGGCGGCTTTCTCACTGCCAGAACCACTTAGGAGGAACAAAAAGGAGTTAAGCGTTGTCTTTGTATGTTTATTTCTTAGCGAAATAGAGTTCGATCAAAACAGATTCAGCACTTTTTGAACAAACAAACATATAGACTAAATTATCAATAATACATAAAAAAAACTGACAATATGTACCAACTGTCGAATTGGGTGTAGCCGTAAAAAATACAAATGCACGAGAACAGAACGCGAACCTCTGGGATTAATGCCCTGTGTATTAATAAACTTCTATGTTCAAGGGGCATTTATTTCTGCCAGTATCTTTTATTATTTATTTTAAACAAGAATGGCTATGTTACGCTCTAGCTATCATAATAATTGTTTCTATACATTGTAAGTAAATTATTTAACCAAAACCTGATATCTTACATATCGGACCCCCACCCAACTAGTTGCGCCTATGGTACCAACTTGTGATGGGTTGCTTCATTTCCTATCTTCATTCATGACTGTGGCATTTTTAGCGTTTTATATGGAGTAGATTAAAATATAAAAAATCATACAATGACATTCTTCAGTTCATCATAAATTTAAACACAATTTTAGTATTTTTTTTGTAAATTATGAAAAAAAAACCATCAATTTTTCGTATTTCTACTTTTCGAACTGAAATATGTAACGGACAGATAGACGGCTAAAGGACGGGGATAGACGCTTCTTATACATGAATGTATAAAAGCTAAACGTATGTTTAATGCTTAAATATATAAACGATTCTATGGCATACATTTTAGTACTCACATAATTCAATCATTTATTTTTACAAATAGGTGTATGTTTGAGGTCGAACATACTAATCCCAAAATGTTGTAAGGCGAATATAAGTATTAAATTAAATAAACAGGAAAATAGCCTGTGTTTCCTATGCCCATTCTGTCAAGGTTATGAGGCAGTAATGTTTATTTTACGGACAAATTTAACCTTTCCTTTAACCTAACCGCACGCTTATGCACGTGTTCTGATTTTAAATAAGAGGTTTTAGGCAAATATTTTCCATGACTTTACGGAACGTATAATGCAATATCTATTTTTAGTTTTGACATAGTTCCGGAAACGAAATAAAATAACAGATATTCTTATAGTGATTTTTTATTTTCTAACCGTCCGTCTGTCACAAGTATGTATTTTAACAAAATATCTAGAAAATGTATTCTCCCCTCCGTCTCATTATATTTCAAAAGTAATAGGTGATAAATTTAGAAAAATTAGGGAAATAAAAACACAAAGTACATATCCGTCCATCTTCCAATAAACATTTATGTATCAAACACCAATACTTTATACGAATTGTGACCTTTTTTAAAACGGAACTGGTTTGAACATTGTATATTATTTAAAAAAATATTTTAAAAATTTAATAACACTACTCTTGAGTCATACTACAATATATTAGTGTCAGTTAAGTATTAGTGTCATCATTGTATAATATTAGGTTGTTTATTTATAATATTCAAGTTTCAATCTCCTTTTATTTATTAGTGAACCATTAAACATATTTCTTATTTAGTGCCTTGGTTGACAAAAAACTCAATGACTATAAAATCGGTCGCTATGGAAAATATTTTTTATTTTTTTAAGTTATTTTTCTTAAAGCATCACTGGCTTATCTCAATTTTACATAAATCTAAGAAATGTGGTGTAGTAAGTGCAGTTGACTCACTCGCATACATTTTGTCGTCTTAACGCCATCTAAAAATACGTGAGGCAATTATGATGGATGAGGTTTGATTACCGTATTGGACAACCATTTTGAACCATCTCTGAACCATCATCAACCATATCTGAACTATTTTGCAATGTTTAGCAATCTGATACATTTCAAATTATCTTAAATATCACATTATCATCTGCAAACAGTTGCACGAGTGATTCAACACGGGCAGGAAGGTCATTTATGAATATAACAAATAAGATAGGGCCAAGAATATACATTGAGATACTCCGGACACCGGATGATACCGACAGTCCAATAAGAAGATCCATAGAACGAACGCAACTCAAATAGTAGACTTTAATATAATTAAACGACGAAAAAACTTTAGAAGGTTTAAAATCGAAAACCAAATTATCAATAAAATAATCTTTTTTTTTGTAAATGTCTTTATTTTTGTATACTACTTATACAATTACATATTTTGAAATGTAATAAATGTAAGAACTTACATTTATTGTACTGAACTGTAATTTACATAATATTTGGTATGCCAAATATAGAACTTATGCATAATTTAATTTATCCTCTGAATTTAAATTGGTTAATGCACTGCTTTATTTATATAAGAACATTAAGTGTCTTAAAATATTTATTTAAATATGTATTTTTAAATTGCAATGTTTTCAAGCAAGTAAATGCATAATAAATGAAAATAAAAAAAACAGAATATATCTTAGAATCTATCTTCATTATCTAGAATATAATGAAAATAAAAAAAACATTCACTTACAGTATTAGCAAGTTATTGTGGTTTATTTGACACTACTAACATGTATCGAACCCAGTCTTTTATTTCAGAAAATTAAATAGTTTATACAATTTTACTATATATATTATATAAATTTGTGACATTGAGTTTGTATCTATATATTTTTAGAAACCTATACTATCCTCTCGACATGATCTTTAAGATTTTCCTAAAAAAAATGTTTTTATTGAATTCCGAAAATAAATAAATATATTTATACATATATACCCACACTATTACACAATTAAGTATAATAATGACTAAAGGGTTAGATACATTTTATAACAACGAATCCTAATGATTGTCATTACAAAAACACGGTTTTGGCTGCCAAAAATATGTACTTACCGCCAATATTTCAAGGGTTAACTATGACTTAGTTATGACTGCCCCAAATCTCTAAAAATATTAGGAATGTAATAAATTTGCTTTGTGTCACATGACGATTTTCTCTTTATGTTATTCGAATGTATGATTTTTTACGTAACTTTTTTATATTCGTATCGACATTGCATTTGTTTAAATATTTTTCCTGTTATGGTTAGGCAAGGCAGATAGGTCTTTTCGGAAACAAGTTATTTTGGTCGCCGGGTATAAAAGCCGGGTATATTTTGGCGACAGATCAGATTTTAAGAAGAGTCTTCAGAGATCGTCGTAGTAGATTCATTTTTACAATTCAAAACAAAAATGAAGGTTTCTTTTGCATTAGTATCCGCTCTTGGATTCTTCTGTCTTGTTCAGGTAATATTTTCATTTTCGTGGTCGGGAAGTTGTTGGAGAGGCTTTGTAAAGTGCAATTCCAACTGCCTTGCTCGTCATACATAAACTATTAATTAACTGTTAATAAACTATTAATTATATATTTTTTCATTATTTGATTTTTTCATTAGTTATATAGTAGATTATATATAGTAGATTTAAATAATCATTACTTAAAAAAATTAAGTTGCGCCTAAAACAACATGAGCTCCTACTAAACTAAGCTTAATTTTCTTATGCAGTCAAAGGTGATGGTGGTGATAAAAGCGTTAAAATGGTGTATCTATAATAGACAGATTCGGACTAGGATACGCTGAGTTAAACGTCTTAACAATTAGAAAACCACGAACTCATAGAGGGCACATGATTAACAATAAATAATAATTATTGATAATTATCAAATATAATAATTACATTTATAATAATTTCGAACCCGGTTAAAACTGGTAACGATAAAAACTAAATTACCTTACCTTAACGAAATACTAATTTAATGCTTACACCTTGTATTAAATATTATTAAACCCAGCATTAAATTTGTATTTAGGGAATTAGTATTAGTAGTAGAAGGAGGGCGGGCGGAGTGGGAGGGTAGATTTAAATTTAAAAAAACTTTACGTAAGTCAAATCATAGAAGCCAGGTTAAATTGTGAACCAGGCCATATGCCTAAATTCAGTTAGAAATGTATTTTTTATGATTAAAGGTTTGTCACCTCGAATCCTGTGATTGATTCCAAATGTTAAGATTTGAACACACAACAATAAAAAAACATGCCCTTTTTTCTTCTTTCTTATTATAGGGTTCCTCGGTGACAGACGAACAAAGGGCTAAAGTCGAGGAGCACCGCAAGAAGTGTCTCGTTTCCTCGGGCGTAGCCCTGGAGGATGTGAAAGCTATACAGCAAGGCGACTGGTCTTCGGAGAAATCGAATGTGAAAGATTTCGTCTTCTGTATGATGCACGCATATGAATTCATGGACGAAGGTGGGGTCTTCAAGGTGGATGTCTTCACTTCCAAAATCCCAGCTGGAGCTGATAAATCCAACATAGTTGCTGCGGTCACTTACTGCTTGAATACAGTGGATAGCAAAGTGACGCGCGAGGAATATGCGTTTAACTTGGGCGCATGTTACGATTCTAAGAAAACGGGATTCGAACTGTTTTAAGAGATATTTTGGGAAAATATTCTCAATAAAAAACATATTTTTTTAATAACGATATGTAATGAATAATGTTAACTTCTATTTTTTTTTTAATAAAAACTTTAAATAAAATGAAATGGTAAATAAAATATATTATTGACTTCGATTGTTGTTTTTATTATTCCTCTGATAAATCTCTGAAACCTCTGAAAATGTTTGTAAGGGGTTAATTTAGCAAGGTAAGCACTTAAAAGCGCAAAAAGCTACTGTATCTAAAATTGTAATCTTAACTAATTTACTATTATAAAATGTAAAATATTGTAAGGCATATACAGAATAAATAATAATATTTTAATTTATTAGGATGCTTTGCCACGTGAGTTTATTTTAGCGTTCTTCACATCGTGTATCATTAACATATATGTAATATTAATAATCATTCATGTTACTCCCAAATTTATATATTTAAGGTAATAAGGATAGAAGAGTTCCTGAACTTATCAATCAAAGTTTTTAACCCAGAGGTGAGTTAGATAAAAATGCATTTGTAAATGGTATCATGGTATAAAATATTGATAAATATTATGTAGATACCTTATCACCTCAGATCAAAATATAATAGGATAAAACTAAAACCTGATTTTATTATAATTACTATACAGGTGTAACTAAATGATTAAGTACATTCGAAGGAAGTGTCATGGCGGCTGAATGCGTACCCTTTTCAATGTTGCTCTGTAATTTCCGTCGGTACCATAATACATATTGTTAATGGTGCCGGTTAAAGATGTTAATGTAGTTATTTTTTATAACTGAATGCCTCTTTGCGTAGTAACCTAATTGAGCGTAATACGAGTATAAACCACTTTTAGACGAGATGACAATAAGTTTTCCTCATGCATGTGCATATTAAAAAAGAGATAAAACCAACAGCCTGCAACCTCTTTATTATCTTTACAATTAGTTTGCCATATTGCTTTATATCTTACACTTTATCAAATAATTTATATATTTTTTCAATTTTTTAAATTTTTATTTATATATTTATTTATTTTATCACGGAAAAACAACGGATACAAGAGATGAGAAGAAAACTTAGAAAAACTTATGATATAGGTTAATCTTGCATCCTTACAAGTTTTTCACATATAGAGTGATTTATTTCATGTCTAATGTTAGTTACATAAGTTTACTGACAATACGATCATGGTTAAGTGTATGCAGTTGCAAGCAATTGCAATTGCAAGCATAACTACACAGTACTACTTTATAAATAAGTACACAAAAGTAAAATTAAAAATAGTGGCAAAAATAAAAGTAGAAATAGTGTGGCAAGCAAAGTGGCTAAGGAGGTGAATTGAAATTAATGATGAAGAGAGCCGATTTTAGATATTAGATATAAGATATTAGATATAAGATATTCAGGATGCTGTATTTTGAAGAGACTTTAGAAAAGTGAATACAGAATTCTTAAAAACTATGGCCTTCGAGAAAACATCCACCTCTAAGAACAATTTGTTGAATGTTTGACATAGTCTGTAAAGCGGTGCTCTAAAACCTGCATTGGACCTGGGCGTTATAGGCTCAAAGACTAATTGTCGACGGGAGAGTCTCGGTGGTACATGGAAGTTGATTTGTTCAAGTAATTGAGGACAGTCGAAGTAATTATATTCGAATATTATAGTCGAATATTGTCAAATATTGTGTCATTTATCTTTTAGGCGATTTGCGATTTGATTTAAAAATAATCATCAATTACTATTATACTATACTATTATAAATAATAAATCAAAAAACTTTACAACTCTAGTATATAATAATCTATATATAAATACCGTATTTAGTCGTTTTTTATATTATAATAGGCGTTAAGAAATACATTTTACAATTTTACTATACAGAGTGTCCCAAGACCATTCCCACAAACTTTAGGTGGTGTTTAAATTCTCTATTAAGAGTAAGAAATTATGTAACAAAATGCGAAAAATTTTCATCACCAAATTTATTATTTTTGTGATAAAATTTGTGTAAATCGATCTTATCAATCGATAAATCAATATTATCTGTCGACCAATAGCATCCCTCTTACAATCCCAGAGAAGAGGAAAGGAGTTACCCCTTCTTCTTAGACCGACCCCTGTTCGACCAGTGGCATCTGACAGCAATCATTTAGCTCCGCCCTAATAGGGCGTTTCGAACAACGCGGCAGGTCATTAACCTCGATCTTAACTGACCGCGGCCCAGTGACCCAGTGACGTAGTTATCCGAGGGAGGAGCCATTGAAAAATATCTGTTTTACATGATTTAGAATAGAAACTTCAAAATTTTTTTTAGAAACTTCAAAACCTACCACCCCGTTGAATTTGTTAATATTATTTGTAATTTATAAATAAATTACCATACATACCCACACGACCTTGGCGAATAGGTCCAAACTGCTATGAAATTATTATATAATTGGTAGGAAAATATAATAATTTCATGAATATTTTACATAGACACAATCTGGCTGAGAAAATAATTTAACAGCAAATTGGTCTTAATTATACTTCATCGATTCTATCGTAATATATACCAGACTAGAAATTCTATATTTCTATAGACCAGAAATCGTAGGAATATGTTAATGCTTGGCTATTAACTCTGATCGAACTACATTTATGTACTTACCCACAATCAGAACTAACATTATAGTTTAGTGCAAACCTCGATAAAGCAGAGATACCTACAAAATAACTAAAATATCACGATTTAGCACACGAGGTACTTGACATGTGGCTAACTCGCCTTGCTGGGACAGTTCCATTCAGCAACTATCGTAGTACCAACAAGTCCTTATCATAGATAACCTACAAAACTGAGAATAAATGATCATTTTAAGTCCAAAATAATGATCTTGGTTTTATCAGCATAATTGATCAACCATGACCATGACCTAGGATTTATATATTATATTACTGGTGGATTCTACGTTCGATCACTTCTTTGAAAAATCAGCCTTTTTGTAAAGTGCCTATTTTGTGTTCGTTTAAAGTATTCAATATCCAAAGAAGTAATAAACTATAGAACTGTTTCACGAAAATTTGACCCTAGTCTGCTGTTTTTTTTTTTTTGTAATGCATAATATTAATAACATTACTAAAGAACTTCATGTTGGGCTATTGATGTAATATAGATATAATGTGACGTCTGATGTTTCGTTCAGGATCTTTTATTACATGGGTCTTTACTATTAATTCTATTCCTTAATGATACCATAGACCGTTTTAGATATTCAGTCTATTTTGTCTGAATTTTCATTAGTAAATATTTTATTAGAAGATAGTAAAAAGAAACAAATTAGTGCTCAACCTAAAAAAAACCAACAGTATGTCATACACCAGATACCTTCAGCCTACAGGTTTGTGGGTATTTTTGATAATATGGTTTAATTTATTTAATAATATTCATTGTTTTTTACTCAAACACTAGATTCTTACGGCCTGTACATATACGCTATTCATTCGCTGCTAAAGTGACAGCGCAATAGGTACTTATCAAGAGATGCCCCGAAAAGAAACGATTGACACTTTTATACAAATATATTTTTTATAATTTAAGTTTAACCTTGCCCGTTCTTTTTAAAATAGCTGCACTTATAGTTCTAGCACATAAATATGTGTAAAAAGTAACTTACAATATTATTGCCTCAATGTTACATACTTGTATGATAGATTTATTACATAATAACTGCAAAAAAAACACCTACCTGGAAAATATATTGATTTTGAATTAGATAGGCAATTTGGGAAACGTCGCATTCCGCGCATCGACGACTACGTAGATTAGTATCAGTGATTATATTGTGATCATTGATGTTCATGTGAAACTGATGACTGCAGTATTACGTGCATTGTCTCCCTCCCCCACCATATAACTGCGATTTACTGCTGTTAATGGAAACCATATAAAAATACAGATTGCTTTTTAATAAATTTCAGTTTTTCCGTGATCTTCAGTTAAACAGCGACATGAAGTCTTTAGTGTTTGTTGTCGTTGTAGCATTTGTGGCTGTTATTCAGGTAGTATTTCTTTGTTTATTTAAAGAAGAAATCACCATTTTCACAAAGTAGTTTAAATTAACATACTTTTGAAAAAAAAATTACATAAATCTAAATACTACTCATATTTAATGATGATATCGTCTAAATAAAACATTTATAAATACAACATTTCAGAATATTTATTTATTTACCTATTTACACAAAACACACCCAATTAGAAATAAGAATTAAATATTTCTTAACAGCCTAAGAATGCTTTAAGTCACTCATAAAATCATCTCATTCTCCAACAAATCCTAATCACAATTTTCTAGTCATTTGATATGTTGTTCTTAAGTTTTATTTAAATAATTTACATATTTAATCTGAGTAGCTAGGTAATAATATTTAGAAATATTAATACTAAAAAAAACAAGTAACAGTTTAAAATGCATTTTTAAAATAATCGCGCGATTAACGCTGTTTAGAAGCTCTCTCTTTCTATTTGGATTCATATCAAACGCTATCAAAAAAATAAATGAAATTATTACAACTTTGTCAGAACTTATTAAAGGAATTTGATGTGGTGATATGCCGTAATTTACCTTTACCTTTAATAAATAAGACTATTTAAAATATAAATTAAAATATTTTATTTTATTTATTCTATTTTTTAAATTGTGACATAAAAAACTTACAAAACTTACATAAAAAACTTGCGTAACATAATATTTAAGAAATGAATAAATCTAGGTTGCAAACCGTAGTAATATATTATGTTATAATACCTATGTATATGACCTAGGTCATAGCAATTATTTAAAAAAAAAACAGTTGTAGAAGATAATTAGACTTTAATGTTATGTATATATATTATTCGACCAGCCTTCGATGTCTAAACGGCTATGGTTGTTTTTCAAGATCACGAATCTATAAAAAAATCACGATAGTAGCTTCTTATACATGAATGTATAGAAGCTCAATGATGCAATACTATAGACAAACACTATGATAATCAAAAATAAAATATATATGTAATTAATTACATATTTATTTATTACTAAACTTTTACCTAACTTATCTATTTAATGTTTTCCTCTTGATCATCAATATTCTTATAATTACGTATATTATATATTGTTTTAATAACACTATTTTTCGTTAACAATTTGATACATTGTCAAAGGCAGAAAATCCATTATAGGACAGGTGCATAACACCTATTTAGATGGACACGGTCGGCCTAATTCGACAAGCCACTAAATACAAATTTAAAACAATTATGAATGTGATTGTGTGATATATGCTTATGTTACCCCCAACTCCAAAATGTTTATGCATATATTTTTGACTTTCGTTTAAATTTTTTATCTATAACTATATGACTTGCAGTGGCGGCCCTGGGGTAGAGTGATAGGAGACGTTGCTCTTAGTGCAAGTGGCAAGGGGCCCCAAAATGCCAAATGCAAATAATTAAATAGCGGTAGGAACTCTGTTTGTGTAATAATTAGATCTACTTTATTTAATTTAGATTCAGTAAGTGTTAATTTTTGTAATAAAAATTGAGTTTCGAAAGAGTTGATAATTATTATTTATTTATTGAACATAAACTGAAAAACAATTTATATTATGTAAAATCGTCCGAAGAGGATGAAAGATTGCTTGTAAATTGTTTAGGTAACATGCCAGGAAGGTGTATTTGGGAATTTTGGAAACCTCTCAGAATTTTTAGGTCAAAGCAACTATTTTCAGTTCTTTTGATTGAGGTAAAACCAAATTTACGGCGCGCGGGTATGGTTCCGGAAGGTCTAAAGTACATTTAATGCGGGTAAATTAAAATTGATTCAAATTTTTTAAGAAATAATGGGAATTTCTATTTACATATTTGTTCCTATTCTGAGATCACACAATTGAACTCATACTAGTAATGTAACTATATATTTTAAGATGTTTATTATTCTTATTGTCAGGCTGAATTGACACCCGAACAGAAGGAGAAACTCCTCACGCACCATAAAAAATGCTCCGAAGAGTCGGGCGTCCAAATGGAACAAGTGAAGAAGGTAAAAGCCGGTGACTGGTCCGACGAGGATCCGGCCCTGAAGAAGCACGCATTCTGTATGCTGAAAGCCATCGGAATCTTGGACGTGAATGGGCAGTTCGAGAAGGACACCTTCTACTCGAAGCTGCCGGCCACCGCCAATAAGGAGAAGGCTGAAGCCGCTGTCAACGCCTGCCTGGCTGAGGCCAGGCCGCCGACGAACGAGGAGTACGCCTGGAACCTGCTCAAATGCTATCACTCTAAGAACTCCGAAGCCGATCTGGTGTGAAGATAAAACCAAAGGGATCCGAATTACCGACAAATGCTTACATATCAGGATAAACAAAACTGTAACCTTATAGTCATAAACTTATTTCACTATTTGGTTAAATGTCTAATATATAAATGTTTTTTAAATGATGTCTTTATTTATTTCAATACACACAATACACATTTTCTTGACGTAACCCGTCTGTTGCATATTTAATTATTTAAATTACAAATGATCAATAAGACACAAAATATAACATATCTATTTAAATAAAAATGAAATACCGTCCGTTGGTAAGCTATAACTCAAGAACGGCTGTACCGATTTGGTTCTTTTTTAAAAAACACATTACATTAAATATTTTAAAAAAAACAGTTCACGAAAGCTGCGATCGTCCAACGACCAACGAAAAAGCCGGAAGCCTGGAAGCAGCCCAAAAACGACTGCTTCCAAGGACCTAAAAAACGAAGATCCATCAACCAAATATAAACCTACGACCCCGTTGAATTTGTTAATATTATTTGTAATTTATAAATAAATTACCATACATACCCACACGACCTTGGCGAATAGGTCCAAACTGCTATGAAATTATTATATAATTGGTAGGAAAATATAATAATTTCATGAATATTTTACATAGACACAATCTGGCTGAGAAAATAATTTAACAGCAAATTGGTCTTAATTATACTTCATCGATTCTATCGTAATATATACCAGACTAGAAATTCTATATTTCTATAGACCAGAAATCGTAGGAATATGTTAATGCTTGGCTATTAACTCTGATCGAACTACATTTATGTACTTACCCACAATCAGAACTAACATTATAGTTTAGTGCAAACCTCGATAAAGCAGAGATACCTACAAAATAACTAAAATATCACGATTTAGCACACGAGGTACTTGACATGTGGCTAACTCGCCTTGCTGGGACAGTTCCATTCAGCAACTATCGTAGTACCAACAAGTCCTTATCATAGATAACCTACAAAACTGAGAATAAATGATCATTTTAAGTCCAAAATAATGATCTTGGTTTTATCAGCATAATTGATCAACCATGACCATGACCTAGGATTTATATATTATATTACTGGTGGATTCTACGTCCGATCGCTTCTTTGAAAAATCAGTTTTTTTGTAAAATTCCTATTTTGTGTTCGTTTATAGTTTTCAATACCTAAAGAAGTAATAAAAAATAGAATCGGCTCACGAAAATTTGACTCTAGTCAGCTGTTTTTTTTTATAATTCATAATATTAATAACATTACTAAAGTAGTTCGTTCATGTTGAGCTATTGATGTAATATAGATATAATTTGACGTCTGGTGTTTCGTTCAGGATCTTTTATTACATGGGTCTTTACTATTAATTCTATTCCTTAATGACACCATAGGCCGTTTTAGATATTCAGTTTATTTTGTAACTATTTTATTAAAAGATGGTAAAAAGAAACAAATTAGTTCTCAAACTAAAAAAAAACCAACAATATGTCATACGCCGGATACCTTTAGCCTACAGGTTTGTGGGTGTTTTTTGATAGTAAGGTGAGATTTAATATTACATACAATTTGGTGTAGCATCCTAATTGTTATGAGCTTCTAGGATTTTTTTTGAGAATATCTGATTTAAAGTCAGTCATAACAATTTTTCAATCAGTGTTAGTAAGTGCTTGTAGTTGTGTGATCAATGTTGATCTAAACTAATATTATAAATGCGAAAGTAAGTCTGTCTGTTACATATTTTTGCATATATATTTGAAAAAATATCTAGGTCATTTTCTGTTTCCCCAAATGTGTCTGACATGAGCTGTCGGGCGCCGAAGGTACCCTTAAAGCCACCTGTAGGGTCTAAGCTAACATTGAATTAATCTAAAGATTACTTTTAAAATCCGTAACTTGTAAATTCTTCATAGTTGAATTTCTAGAACATGATCGTATGTTAATGTTTCCAATTATGGGTAAAAAAAACACTGGTTTTATAAACACTTTGTGTAGGCAAATATTAGATTAAAAGTTTAAGGCGCCTACATACCTGAATGTTATCAAAATGCGAATTTTGCAGGTTTTCAAAGTATGTTGTGTGCGTATTCAGAAGAAATACCACTAATCTACTTTACTTATATTAAATATCATTTATTATTCTAGGGAAATAGCTATAGAAAACTTCTTTAAACATTGTCAAAAAAACATAAAAAAAAAAACAAATCCACAATGTTTTTGAAACATCATTTTTTGATGTCGACTATCTCTGAATCCAGAATCATCTCATATATAATAAAAATATTTTATTGAAGAGAATCGAGTCGCGGAGGGAGTTACCTGTCGAATTTGCGATATATGGTATAACAACTTAGAAATAAAATAACAAAGTTGGCCTAAAATGGGTGATTTTTGTTTTAGATTTGATATATGAAAATGAAATTAAATGCCAAAATTATTTAGATTTTCGGAAAATATATGTTCTTGTATTATTAATGGAAAAAGAAAAAATTGAAAAAATGTATTCGTTATTTTTCTAAAAAAAAAACTAAATGCTATCAATATTTCATACAAAATGGTAGGCCGTGGTTTATGTTATAAACGCCATTCATGTCCGCTATAGAGTTTACACCTTTCTGTTCTTTGTGCACGGGCGTTTTTTGCTGACCGCGCATTGCAGCTCAGATTATTTTCTTAGTAATCCAATCAGTGCGGTTTTGGCCGCTCCAGTGACTAGACGTTGTTTCTGCGCTCGTTTGTTTTTCAATTTTCGTTGCCTATTTATTTACGTAAAAATAAAGTTGTCAAGACGAAGCGGCGTTGTTCATTCAGAAAGTCAGCAATTAGAAAAAAACAAGGATTACTCTTACAGGAAAATAGGTTTGTATTTGTAATTATTACCATTTTATGTTTTTACTAATTTCGTAATGTGAATGAAAAGTTCAAAGCTATTTGCTATATACATATGTACATACCTATTTACCAAAATAGTAAAAAAAAACTTCCTATGTAGATCAAGAGAATATAAATAATGTACTATTATCATCTTTTGTAATGAGAATTTTTAAAATTAGTATATAATATAAACAAACCTTTCTTAGAACTCTAACCTTGTTAGAAAGCTAACGACCTTTGAAATATCTAGTTTTAGGTCAACATAATTGGTAACTTGCTGGTACTTGATTATTTTTTTAATATACAATTTTTTATTTTAATATAATTATGCTGACCCGGCGAACTTTGTACCGCCTCGTAATCAATACATGTTATGATATTTTATTATGTGCATTAAATTATTAACAAATGTGCATTCTTTATATTTTTTTGTTGTGATTTTTTTCTGATGTTTTAATAGTTATTCTGCTATTCGGGGCGGAGACAAATCCAACAAATCAAAAATCATAAAAATCGATTCAGTGTTGCTTGAGCTATAAATGGTATAACTATTATATAAATATATATATAGATTTACTACACTTTATACCTATTTTGAAATTCATTTTCGCGCGAAAAAAACCATTATTCCTAAGAAGTAGTTTTAGTCAAGGCCATGCCACGGCTGATGTAATAATATTTATAAAATATTGTCGTCAGGTGAAAGTTTGAAGCCAATGCGTCGAAGAATTTGACGATTCAAATTCTCGGAATTTTGCGAGCGACTGATTCAGGGTTGGCAAATCTCGAGCGAAAGACATTATTATAGTGTGATCATATTATCTAAATACATTATAGTTATCTAGATAGGTACTTCAAAACAACATATCTGTAGTGTACTTTGCCTTTATTTTAGATACTTTTATGACATAATATTATTTATTTTAATGAAATTATTATACTATATAATCTAAATAATTTTAAAAAATTAAACAAGTTCCTTTTTAAACGCATTAAACGAGCTTTACTTCAGCATTTGTATCGATGTTATGCTATATAAATAATGTAAAAACAAGCGATTTGAAAACGATGATTGATTTATTATATTTTCAAATGTTGCAGATTACGAATGCAATCCCAATGTAGAGAAAACCAGGAGAGTACATTACATTGATGTCTTCTAATGATTCTTCGGCCAACGCCACAACGATAGTGAGTTAATTTAATTTAATATTTATTCCAAATATTCTTACACACATAAAATTTAAGTTGAATGATTCTATTTTAAATATATATTTTTTTATTTTAGGAAAACCACAATCACTCTGATTTCACCAATGAAGAGGCTAGAGGATTGGCTGAATCTGAAACTACTCCAAATGTTCTTGAATGCGAATATGAGGTGGAGGTTCAAACATCTATTTTTATTATCTTTAACAATAAAAAGCAGCCAAAGCTTTATCTACCTTTGGGATGAACATGTTTTCGGCCTCTAGCACCATTCCTACTATTAACCACGAATTGCTTCGGATTCTCATTATCTATAATAACTTCCCGTTTGATTCCTAATAAGGCAATCCAGTGGACAATTTAAAAATAAACACTATATAAAAGTGACCATAGTCTATTAGTTAATAATGTCGACGAATTAGTTAATAATGCCCGAAGGGCCTAGCATCGAGTGTTATCATTTGATAAATTTAATTTCTATAGAAAGAATTGGAAGGACTGTTACGTGAAATACATAGAAATGACTCGAATACCATTTACATACGGCGACAAACTAAATAAGGCCCGAAGGGCCTACCATCGAATGTTTTTATTTGATAAATTTAATTTCTATGGAACAATTGATACAATTGAAACGAAACATTCTCGCATAAGAAGTTTTCTCGAAGCGTTCTGTCAAGCTTGCATTTGGAACGGTTTTCCATCCTTTGTTAAAAAGTGTTATGTCCAAAAATTGTATTTCGTTATAATATTTCATGTTTGTCTAGTTAAGTTTGAAACAACAATTAATTAAGTATCTTTATTTTAATATTTTAAGTGGTGGTTGTCATTTTTACATTTAATCAAAACATACTAGCAGTTTTAGAGGATTAGGCCTATGAGCAATGCGTACATGTTTACGAAAGTATTTTTATATTTGTCTAATTATAAGGATTTTTTATTAAATATTTGTTCTAGAGTGCATAAAATTCCAAAATTCTTTAATGTGGTAACAGAAATAAATATTTATTACTGATTTTTTCTATTAAATTATTGTAGTGACCATTTGTTTGCAATATTTTTCTTATTATATTATTATTTACATGCTTTGTAGTTTTTGCTTTGTTTGTTGTTTTGGGCTTGTGTTTGTTTTATAACTGTAACAAATATTTTTATATTACCTTGTGCATATTAAATACTATCCAAATAATTAATTTGCAAATAAACCATCGTTGCACCCCTGATTTCAACTCGGCGTTGTGGGGCATTATAATACGTTTTAATTATTGCATGATGCAATTATCAATTCGTACATTGTTTGAGCAACGCTCCTATAAATAACGAATTTTTATTTGTTTTTGGTAAGTATATCTTTCTTACTTATTATTTACACTTAATAAGTGTAAATTACTTATCACTTACATTACAATTCTTAATAATTGCTAAGTTTCGCTTTCTGCTAGTTTTGAAATTTGTGTTTCAAAATTTAATAATTTTGTTACACTGCCTAAATTTGTTAGATTTTGGTGGTGGTGGTTTAGTCAAAGGTAGGCACTATAAGTAATCGTTTTACCGTCTAAATTTACTGAATTTATATTGTACTATATTTCATCTACTCTATAGAGAAAGTCATATTGAAGCTTACGTTATTCTAAAGATAACTTAAATTCGTTGTATTATCTATTTTTGTATTAACTATTTTTATTTATTCATGAGCCGTATTGTAACATTTACCGATTTTTTATTAAACTCATTTAATAATTATGAATATTATGTACTTATATTTTGTAATGACATCGTTGTTCAATACTTTGTAAATAGAAGTAGAATATTATGTAACGTGTATAATGTATTCCATGTAATAATAAGAGTGTTTCAAGACTTTAGTACTAAAAGGGCAGATATTGAAACAGGTATTGAATGCTGAAACAGGGTACATTTTGTCAAATATCGGTGACCGAGCCTCGGGCGCTGCGCGGCGACATTTCGAGCCTTGCCGCGTCGGGACCGTTTTATCAGAATGAATCCTATTGGCCAAACATTTTCGCTCTGCGGGTTTTGAGGAAGGGAGTCGGGGGGTGGAAAACGGGCAGATTCGGGATTTTGTTTTGCTTCTGTAGTCGCCTTAATCTTAATTTTAGTAAAAAGAATTAAATTCTAACTTACATAAGTGTTTAGGTATGTATACATTTAAAAAATGTTAATGCTATTTTGGTTTTTATTTTATATCCAAAATGTTACATAAAGTAGTTGTTGTTTTGTTTTAAATTGTTATTTTGTAAAATTTTATTTCTTGAATAAATACATTTCAAATAATATAAATAAAAATGAGCGGATTATTTTAATATTCATTGTTTTTTACTCAAACCGTAACAATCTATGTTACGGCCTTAATACGGTATTAGTTACGTGCATTGTCCATATAACTGCGATTTACTGCTCTTAATGGAAACCATATAAAAATACAGATTGCTTTTTAATAAATTTCAGTTTTTCCGTGATCTTCAGTTAAACAGCGACATGAAGTCTTTAGTGTTTGTTGTCGTTGTAGCATTTGTGGCTGTTATTCAGGTATTAGTTCTTTGTTTATTTAAAGAAAAATCACCATTTTCACATAGTAGTTTAAATTAACATTAATGCGAAAAAAAAACATTACATAGATCTAAATCCTACTCATATTGATAATATCGTCTAAATAAAACATTTATAAATACAACATTTCAGAATATTTATTTATTTACATATACACACAAAACACACCCAATTAGAAATAAGAATTAAACATTTCTTAACAGCCTAAGAATGCTTTAAGTCACTCATAAAATCATCTCATTCTCCAACAAACCCTTATCCTAATCACAATTTTCTAGTTATTTGATACGTTGTTCTTAAGTTTTATTTAAATTATTTAGATATTTAATCTGAGCATCTAGGTAATAATATTTAGAAATATTATCTACTACAAAAAGAACAAGTAACAGTTTAAAATGCATTTATTAAATAATCGCGGGTTAACGCTGTTTAGAAGCTCTCTTTTTCTATTTGGATTCATATCAAACACTATTAAAAAAATAAATGAAATGATTACAACTTTGTCAGAACTAATTAGAGGAATTTTATGTGATGATATGCCGTAATTTAAATTTTACCTTTAATTTTAATAAATAGGAATATTTAAAATATGAATTTAAATATTTTTTTCTATTTTTTTAATTGTGACATACAACTTGCAAGACTTACATAAACAACTTGTGTAACATTATAATATTTAAGAAATGAATCTTTTTTAAATCTAGGTTGCAAACCGTAGTAATATATTATGTTATAATACCTATGTATATGACCTAGGTCGTAGTAATTATTAAAAAAAAAAAAGTTTTTGAAAATAATTAGACTATAATGTTACGTATATATATTATTCGACCAGCCTTCGATGTCCAAACGGCTATGGTTGTTTTTAAGATCACGAATCTACAAAAAAATCACGATAGTAGGTTCTTAAACATGAATGTTTACAACACTACAACGATACAACACTATAGTCAACGATACAACCCTATAGTCAAACACTATGATAATCAAAAAAATTTTTTGAAATATCAAAAACAAATCCAATACAAATAAACATACAAATTAAATATATTTATAATTAATTACCTATCTACTTATTACTAAAGTTTTACCTAGCTTATCTATTTATTTTTTTCCTCTTAATATTATTAATATTCTTATAATTACGTATATTATATATTTTTTTAATAACACTATTTTTCGTTAGCAATTTGATACATTGTCAATGGCAGAAAAACCCATTATAGGACAGGTGCATAACACTTATTTAGATGGACACGGTCGGCCTAATTCGACATGCCGCTAAATACAAATTTAAAACAATTATGAATGTGATTGTGTGATATATGCTTATGTTACCCCCAACTCCAAAATGTTTATGCATATATTTTTGACTTTCGTTTATTTTTTTATCTAAAACTATATGAATTGCAGTGGCGGCCCTGGGGTAGAGTGATATGAGTAGTTACTCTAGGTGCCAAGTGGCAAGGGACGCCAAAATGCCAAATGCGAATAATTAAATAGCGGTAGGAACTTTGTTTGTGGAATAATTAGAAAGATCCAAAAAATTTTAAAAATATTTGTGTTGCCTGGAAATTCATCCTGCATTAAGAATGAAAGTTAGTGTGATGGATCGACATTTTATATTATATAAAAAAATGGCACGTTTATAAATCGATATTTGTCGCATGTTCATTTTGCTTTAACCTATTTTTTTACTTACTGTATGTTGTGCATACATCAATCTACCTAACGATAAATCGGTTGGATATTTGTTTGGAGCCAACCGGAATAAAAATCCTTACTAGATAAATATATTTTATTTAAAAATTCAATATTTGGCTTAAAACCAAAAACAGCAGAGAGTTCTGTAAACGGTAAGTAATTAATAGTATTTTTTTATTTACCTGTTTATTACCCTATTACAAACAGACGATGCACATGATGAAATTGGTTACAAAATGTTCAACAACTATGAATACACACTACTGTATAGTGCGTTTTTTTATTAAAATGGTATTAGTTGTTTTTTACAACAGCTGGTAAAACTGATTTATTAGTTTCTGACATTTCACGTCGGTGGAAAAAAAAAATAAAACTCTTGTCAAAAATGTACAGCAGAAATAGTTTAAATATTAGTCTAATTTTAATGATCTGTTTAATCAGCAGTTTCAAATTGTGATTGAATACAATCGGTGCATGCAATGCGTTTATATAATATTAATTGCAATCGTGTTGAAAAAACGACAAAATTTCCCAAACATTATTCTAAAAATAAACTTGAAGGAAAAAATAATAACTACAAAATACCTACCCACCCAGAAAACCGATTAACCAAAACGTTGAAGTTGGTGGAAAAGCATATCATAGGTATGCAATTTTTTATTTCGAAGTCGTTTTCTTTATACGTTTATTTTAACATATGCAAAAAAAAAACATTATTTCAAATTGCAACCTGAATAAACCAATATGTTTTTATAGAACTTAAAGCCTATAAAAAAGTATAAAATCTTACTATTTAGTACTTTTGTTTTGTCTAGATTACAAATCTTTCCTGTACCATCTAAGCATAAAGTACATTTAATGTGGGTAAATTAAAATTGATTAAATTTTTTTAAGAAATAATGGGATGTTCTATATTTTCCTATTCTGAGATCACACGATTGAACTCATATTAGTAATGTAACTATACATTTTAATGTATTTATTATTCTTATTGTCAGGCTGAATTGACACCCGAACAGAAGGAGCTACTCCTCGCGCACCATAAGAACTGCGCCGTTGAGTCGGGCGTCCAAATGGAACAAGTGCAGAAGGTAAATGCCGGTGACTTTTCCGACGAAGATCCGGCCCTGAAGAAGCACGCATTCTGTGTGCTGAAAGCCATCGGAATCTTGGACGAGAATGGTCAGTTCGAGAAGGACACCTTCTACGCGAAGCTGCCGGCCACCGCCAATAAGGAGAAGGCTGAAACCGTTGTCAACGCCTGCCTGGCTGAGCCCAGGCCGCCGACGAATGAGGAGTACGCCTGGAACCTGCTCAAATGCTATCTATCTAAGAACTCAGAAGCCGATCTGGTGTGAAGATAAAAACAAAGGGATCAGAATTACCGACAAATGCTTACATATCAAAAGAAACAAAACTGTGACCTTATAGTCATAAACTTATTTCACTATTTGGCTAAATGACTAATATATAAATGTTTTTTACATGATGTCTTTATTTATTTTAAGTAGTCCCTAGTTCGGGTAAAAAATAGTATTTACTTTGGTGCTATTTATTTATTTATTTTACGATCTATATTAAAAATAAAATTATGTAGATACAATTTATCAATGTATGACTTTTTACTTCTAATAGTGGCTTTTGTAGATAATATAATTACTTATATAATTCAAGACGTACTTAGTACGATAAATAAATCAATTACTTTAGCATCCTACCCTTATTACTTAACCTAGCTGAAGTATATTTATTTACATGGTATTGGTGTTAAAGACACCTTTGGTCTAACACAATATTTTCTGTGATAAAGATTATTACTTGAGTCTCCTAAAAAAACGCCTATTATTACAATTTTTCTTAAAGACAACGTAACTATGGTTTACAATAAAAAAAAAGTTGTTTTTTTAAATATCTAAGACTAATATTTTTTTCGATATATAATTATGTTGTATGTTTTAAAGTATCTCTTATAGTTTAGTCAGCGCAAGACATATAAGAACTCAAAACGGTCTTTTCCGACATTTTTTGACTATGACTCTTTACTGTTTTCAAATCACGAAGACTTTAAGTTATGTCAAATTTCAATATCCTAAGTCACACAGTTTTCGAGGAAAATGCCTGTGAGATACAGAAAAGTGGGCGCAAGAGTGATCTTATAAGGCTTCCGTATTTCCCTTAAGACCTAATTTTTTTCTTTACGAAACCCTAAAATTGGTTAATTTTACTCCGAATATAAAGGGTAAAAAGTTATAGATATCATTATAAAAAAAAACATAAATTTTCCGATTATAACTATGTATTTTTAAAAAATTGAACACAATCGAATACCTTTTATTTAAGTTGCGAATTATGACGTTTCACTAGTTTTAAAAGCTTCAAAGCAAATACACTCAAAATACTATCAGGTCTTTGATTATAAAATACTATCAGGTCTTTTGCGTTATGAGCGGTTGCTCATTTAAAACCACCACAAAGTACCTTTTACGAATGTGTATCAGTTGGCGCAAATGGTCTAGTCACTAGTGGACGTCACATTTATTAATATCACTCTACTTTAGATTCATGTCAGCAACAAAACAATCAATGTTCATACCAACAATAAGAACAATACGACAAAAAAATATTTCCATAACACGCATTGAAATTTGATATAATTACATCGTATTATTCTAGTAACTACTTCCAAGGCTGTAATTGTTTTAATATTCATAATCTTTATGCAATGTTTTTTTTGTCTACACTTCTGATATTTGTTTAATGGAGGCGGTGTTTTTTCCGCTGCGGTTTATTTAAAGATCTCCCCTGCAAGCAAAGCCAAGTACCGAATGTTTGCTTCCTCGATCAGGCGCTTGGAAAAACTTACGTCTAATTGATTCTCAATTTTACTACAAGGCCGTCCATCTGACACAGCGCGTTCCATTTATTTATTTATTTGATTTGGGGGTATTCCTTTGGGGGTTTATTTTATTGCCAAATATTTAAATTTCCTTCCAAGTTAGAAAAAATGGGAATCCGACATTTTTCCTTTTGAAAACTTCCTTTATCATCTAATAATATTTTTTCATACAATATAAAATGGTTTCTAAAACTGTTCACTAATCGAGGACCAAGCTGAAAGTTTTAAATAGATTGTTAAATATGTTAAAAGCTCTCTTTTAAAAACATACACCGTGTACCAAGACCACTCCTCTTTTATCTATTTTTCCTGGTAAAAATATGGAACTTAATGTAATGTAGTTAAATATTATTTCTTACGACTGCCTAGTACCTATGTACCAGGCAGTCGTAAAGGAGTCATCAAAAATAAGTAATATGCTAAATCACAAAAAAATCGTAATCAAATATTTTTTAAGGGGCTAAATCCTATTATGGTGATGATCCCATGATGTTTAGGTGTCTGCCTCACCATACACTTTTCTAGGAAAAGATAAAACCCGCGCTTTTGGATTTAGAGGCAAGCGCGGGATTGTTGCCGCCATCGCCGCGGTCTTCTTTTCTTTGTCTTGCGCGTGCTTTTAAATCGCTCTGTCTCATCTTATTAATACTCTGTTCTGTTGTTAGTTCATTATGAACAACTGAATCATCTTAAAATTACTCTAATTTGCATCTTTATAAAATAAACTATTTTTCTGTGATTTTATTTGCTCGATACTTGTATTCAGATTATAAGATATTCACGTCTAAACTTTTGATAATATGTATAGAAAAATAAAGACATTTTGAGGCTTTTACACAAAATAAAATTTATACTTATTAATTCCATAGAAGCCTGGATATTCAGGAGGTAAAACAATACCTAGTATTATTTTTCTTCTTCGTCTACAAATAAGAGAGTCACAACACAACAGCGTTTGTATGAAGAATTGACCAGGTTCAGTCCCCTTAAGGCAATGATTGAAATTTTTACAAGCGGCATTGCTGAATCCCATGGACCTCTGCCACTGAGAACATATCTTATTTTTGAGAATATTCCGAATTGTAGAGGAAAAAAAAAACAAAATAAAAGTAAAATACAAACGTTCTCTAAGTTCTTAAAGTCCTCAGAAACAACAGTAAACCTGAAGATGCTCATTTAAAAAAAAAATACATTTACTATCATATTTCTCGTAAAAAAACTAAACCAGATTATAGAAATAATAAATATTTTTTAAATAATTACTATTAAAATAATGGAAAAAATTGAAATTAATGAAAAGACATTTATCTTATATTGCATCTCCTTATACGCGTGAAAAGTTAAAGGATATAGGTAACCGAAGACGCGTGAAAGGTTATAACCGAAGATTCAGTACTTTGAAAAGTTAAAAAATATGTCACCCTCCGAGTGGAGGACTAAAAGGCCAGAAATGTGCATTTTTTCAGTAGCAATTGAATTACATAATCATTATATTTTCAGGATTATTACTTTCGTCTTCGACTGCAAATGAATAGATACTGGCGTAATTGATGAACTGTTCGAATAAAATGACAAGCGTGATTGCGTGGTTTTTTTTTAAGATCAATAATTCTTGAACTTAACTTTACATACGATTTAATTATTCTTATTATCCCCTCCTCTTTGAGAAATATTCAGCAGATATAAGAGCACTGGAGCTTGATTAGGTACATACAGCATCAGTAATCATGAACGCCATAGCGTGTGTCTTTGGATTCTTCGCCTTCGTGGCAATGGTTCAGGTGAGCAAAATGCAATATGATAATAAATACAGTCATTGCTAGATAAATATCCTACCTTACTTTATTTGCTTTTTTCTACGTCACCTTATTGTTCTCGCCTAGGATGTCTGTAACCGCATTCATCTGACGGGTAAATTTTATTTCTTTTGTAAATTTTATAAACTTAAATAGTTAGAGGAGTTGGTTGAACAAAGACAAGTGTCAAATAATAGGAGGATATTTTCAAAAGTCACATAAAAAAAATTCTTGGAAAACTAGTAACTTCTGAAAAAGTCTCGATGAAACCGCGAATAACTTTAAAAAATAGAATACGTCGCCGTTGCCGTGCATATGAAGAACCTTTTATTGCGCGACTATTTCTAACGTTTTAGCATTTCTAATATATAAACATAAAAATAACTAAATATATTAAATACAGATTAGATAACTAAAATATTTTAAGCTTTCGCACTTCAGCGTCTTCAAAAAATAATATGACGGATGACGTTTAAAATTCAACTCTAAATATGTAAATATGTACTCGTATATCAAACTTAAAAACGTACCGGATAGAACTGAAAGATTCTGGTATCCTTTAAAATTGCTGAGACACTTTACTTGTATGAATTGTATTAATAGAATCGTTTTCGCTAGGATATAATTATGTATTTATAAAATTTATTCAATATTTTTCGGTTTTTTTTTTATTTTATAACAATTGCTATAACCTTGGTTAGGTCTTGTGGAATTATTTTGGGCCTTACCCAACTAAGCTGAATTTTCTTGTGAAAAAGACAGGTAATGAAGCATTAAAAATGTTATTTTGATGTGCGGATTAGATCCCTAGACCGCTGAGTCAATAATCCATATGGCAATCTCACTAGGCTGGGAAATTAATTAAAATTGAAGGCAAAATATGGAGTATGCAAGCATATCAACCGTATGGGATGATTTTTCGTGTAATGAGGTATTTAAACTGCCGATATGTTTTTTTTTATTTTTTAAAAACCTTTTAAATTAATTACAGGCCGGTCAAGAAGAAGACGATAAAACCAAAGCTCTAGAAGTTCACACGAAATGCGCCGCTAAAACTGGAGTCAACGTGGAAGACGTGGCCAAGGTCAGAAGTGGCGATTGGTCCGTAGAAAATGATTCTCTCAAAAAGTATACTCGCTGCTATTACGAACAGACCGGCGTTGTTGATGCAAATGGAGATTTTCAAAAGGATGTCTTTCTAGCTCATCTGCGGCCGCAGTCCGAGAAGGAAAAGGGAGAGAAGACTATCGATGAATGCCTTTCGAAATCTAAACCTTCTTCTGCGGAAGATTTCACATACCAACTTTCCAAGTGCTATTTGAGCGCTCTTCCGACTCATATCGTTGTCCCTTAATAGGTTGTAATTAAATATATATTTTTAATACATTAAAACATTTTTTAACACGTTTCCTTCATTGTTTTCTGTGATTTACTGATTGTTTTGTGAATAAATTTCTGTTAAAATAAAATAAAATGTTTTGTAATTTGAACTACCACCAATTTTATTATTTAAAATATTGAAAGCGTCTAAAATTTCGAAAAACTTACAAAATGAAAAGATACAATTTATAATGATTACGAGTAGTTACATCAAAGTGTGGTAGGAGTGAATTTAAATTTACTAAATTACCGGTGACTACATTTAAAATTAAGTCTATAATAATACTTTTTTTTTACAAGCTTTTATTTAGCTTGCAATATTGGAATGTCAGTTTAAATCAAATCTTGCAAGCTGAAGTAGAACCACTTCCCCTTATCCTACGGAGTTGAAGTTTGATATGTTGGTTCAGTTTCGATGACAATCTATTTTTATGGTATGCATGACGTGATTCTACACCATGGAATGGCTCCAGACGAAGAACATCCTCAACGGTCAACAGCACAGACACGAAATTTTGTATACGCATTTAAACACTTAAATTTAATTTTTGAAGTCACTACAAAACTGAAGCTGTTGCTTTGTGCAGATCTTCAACAGGACCAGGGAAAAAACGTAGAATTCGTATGAGTTAGAACTATAGATTGCTATAGATAGCAATGAAAGATTTAGCTATAGATTCATAAGTATAAGTTCATAAGTATATTTGAACTGTTTTAATCGAAAAGTTATTGAATAATTTTAATGAAAAGATTCATATATCTTAATTACTTACATAACTATACTTTCAAAGAAACTTACTGATATTTTTTTTTGTAGGTTATGTGATATTTGTTTTTAGGTATGAATCGCCCTCCGCATTCCAGAACAAACTCATTTTTGAGTTTAGGTACTGAAATAAAAACTGAATCTGAGGTTAGTTCAAAATCAATTCAATTTGTTGGAAAATGCAATGCCTTCAGATAATAAAATTTTAAATACGCCTGCTGACAATAAAATATTTTAGTACACTGAGCTGGTCTGATGATGGAGCCGGAAGGTGGTCGCAACTCTACAGTCGCACGAAATAGACCCCTCGAGTTTGGGTTATTTTAATCTGTCTCGATGTGCACTTTGGTCATGGATTCCGTCCATCAGGACGTCCGTGTTGTATCAAACAAAGAAGACATGAATTTAGAACTTAATTCGTATCTGTAACCTCGTCGATAGCCATAAGCCGTTCATTGTCTGATAGAACGAAGAACGTCTCATCTCACATCTCACATCTCGTCAACATCTCGAAGAAAGTTCGTTGAAATGTAAAATGTTTATTTGAAAATGTGAAATACTTATTTTAAATAACATCGAAAAGTACAGGATTTGACAAAATTTCACTTATACAGCGTTGCCATTCATCCAGACTTTAAAAGCCTTTCGTTCACCAAAATTACGATGCTTAATTGAGCATCGTAAGTGGCTTTAATAAATTTAAAATATTTCACATTTTCAAATAAAATTTTTACATTTCAACGACCGTTCTTCGAGATGTTGGCGAGATCTGAGATGAGACGTTCTTCGTTCTATCAGACAATGAACGGATTATGGCTATCGACGTGGTTACAAATACGAATTAAGTTACTAATAATATTAACAGAATGGCTTTAAATTGTATACTTTTATTACGTGTAGATAAAGACCAATAAATATTTATTAATTTAATGTTGCCTTGTGGGTTAGTGTTAATGTGCATAGATGCTTGTTCCAGCTGTTAGCTAGCTATACAAGCTGCGCAGCGTTCACTGAAAATATACTAGTCGTCAGAGCTGAATTAAAAAATAAAATGATTATTAATGATTACGATTATTATGATTTACGAGCACAATTTTCTATTATTTTTATAATTTAATCAATATATATATATAGGATGCCTCGGAATAGTATGCCAGTTACAATACTTAATTTTACGACTTAAACGACTTATTTTTTTTTGAAGTGGTGAGGTATACGTTACATTTCTTATAAAGAATCAAAAGCAGTAAACTGCAAAAATTATCAATTTATGGTTTTGTATCGATTTTGAAAGTACTTCATCTTTACCACAAATTGAACCTTGAAATAATAATCTAAAACAACAATCTGACCCTATAAAACGTGTTTAAAATATTAGGTTGGAATCAAAACAAACAATCTGCAGTCATCTTAGAAATTCTTATGTAACTGATATTAAATTATGATTACTTACCTACAGCTCTGTGTTTTATTGTGACATCATTAGCAACATGTTGGAAACAAAAAACAGTAATTTTCAAGACTTATTTATTACTTATTTTAGATGTAAATTGTTTTTATTAAATTTCCTAACACATTTACTGCAGATTGCAGCTTTTGATTGTATACAACTCAATTACTGTGTATTTTCAATAAAATGAGGTTCCTTGGTCCGGCCCCGTTTTTAAATGAATCTGGCACAGATAATCTCTAGTCAAGCTCATCGTCCTTGAACTTGAGATTAACTACGCTGTTTTTATAACTAAATCAATGAATAGTTTTTCCGCCCAACTGTTGACTCAACTATTGAAATCCCCTCCACTAAATCAGGAAGGTTATATTTATTTTTGGCATATAAGCTATTCGGGCATCGATTGCATCACATAATTGTTTAAACTTTGATCTATTAAGCAACCATGAAGTCTGTAATGATTGTTGTGGCGGCTGTCGCCTTAGTGGCGGTGACTCTGGTAAGTGTAATCAATAATTATTATTGTATTTTAAATGACTGACGTTTATTTTGACGTTTAGATTATCATATTCACGGTTATAATCGCACAGCGTAAAAATAATGTTTGCCGGGTATCAAAAAAATTTTACTTAAAGCGAACAAACTTGGTCAAATAAAAGACGCGTTTTAATTTTTATAGCAAACTAATAGGTTTATTTAAAGTAAATATTAAAATAAAATACAAATATCTGCTAGCAAGTTATAAAAATGTTTGAAAAGTCGAGTATGTCATGTGTGCCGTCTGTCGTTTACGCCTCTTTTTACTATTTCGTAAATTAAAACCATTTAGATGATTATTTGTTTTCCTCACCATGTTTCTCTGATATTTTCAAAATGTAAAATATGCTCTGTATGTGCTGTAACAAAAGTATAAAGCTATGTGTAACAAACGTATTAAGTATATTTTGTAATTATATATATATTTTTTTAAACAAACAGATGAATAAATGTTTAATGTAATATAATAAAAATAACATTGGTGACTCTTTTTATAGAAACACTTAATAATCCAAAATAGGATTATAATAAAAAAAAACAAATATTTTGTATAGAATTTACCTTATTTATTATCCATGAGATTTTTTTTAAAGATTTTTTTTTAGACAACATATGCCTAGTTTCGTGGTACCCTAGGAGCGTACTATGTACCAATTGTACCGAGCAATTATCAAATTTAGTATATTTTATTGTATGCGTAACGAAGGTCAGACGTGTGTGACAAAGTAATGTTTTTAAAAATAACAAACACGGGCTTTTACAATTTTTAGATGCTTTGTTTTATTAGGATACACTATACTAAAATCTTTGCTTTATTCTATCGAAACTTGTTACGATCTAACGGTCACTTGTTACCATAACTATTATGGTTATATTGGAGTTGGTATATTTTGTGTAAACACTCTAAAATGCTATAAAAAAAAGTAAAATAATAGGTGTAAACGCTGTTTTATTCTATTTTATTTTTTGTTAAAGGGTAACATTTATATCTTTGTAGCTATCGTAGGTAGCTAAAGTTACATAAAATATTTTTTTCCTTTCTCCATATCTCTGGTAACCTATCAGCTGCTTATCGAAATATTTGTTTCATAATAGCGATTTTTTTTTCACCCACAGAAAAGGCATGTGCTTGTGGGGAAATTTAAAAGTCGTTGGTTAAAAAATTATAATAATAAAGTTTAGAAAATATTTTAATTAAAACAAACAACTTATTTTAAAACTAAAACATATAGTACACCATAGACTTTAGTTTTCACTTAAACTTGTAACACTAAATAATGTCGAGGAAGCTGGTTTACTTAACTAGATGTAACCATATTTTCTAAGGTAAAATGTTATGCATAAAAGAATATCCGAGCATGTACGCACGTGAGAAATACTTACGGTTTTTTTTGTTTTAATTTTTTTTTGATAAAAAATGAAACCACACCCAATAATTTTGCAATTATATTTCATACACTTTAAAGTTATCGATTTGAGTAACTAAATATTTTTATTACCCCTAACGTTGGGTAAAAGTTCTTGGCTAAAATGCGCGGTATCCGAAATGATAAATAATTCTAAATCATTTTTTTTGATAGGCTGCTCCTCAAGAAGATGCAAAGGCAAAAGCCGTCGAAATCCATAAGAAATGCATCACAGATTCCGGTGCTAACGAGGAAGAAGTTCTGAAGGCAAGGAAGGGACAATGGTCGCTGGAAAACGAAGCCCTGCACAAGTATGCCAAATGCTACTTCGAACAGGAGGGCGTGATCAATGCGAAGGGCGACTTCGACAAGGAAGCGTTCCTCTCGGCAGCCATCCCTCAGACCGAGGCCGTGGACAAGAAAGAGGCAGCTGCCACCGTCGACGCCTGTCTCGCTTCCCTGAAAAATGCGATCAAGGATGAGTTTGCATACAAGTTTTCGGAGTGCTTTTTGACCAAGCACCCTACATACCAATTCTAAACAATAATACCGTAGGATCCACTCTTCAGCGCCATGCAATCAAATCAACAACATTGAATTTATATAGAATCCAACCATTTTGACAAAAAATCATATAGTATTGATATTTGTAATTAATATAATTGTAACTTACGAGTATAATAATTGTTACTATCTTTGCTCTGTAGCAAAATGTTTTGTTAATAAAGTTTGTTACAGCAAAATTAGTTTTTCACAATTAATAACTTGCGTAATGTATTTCATTTTATATTATTGTTGTCGGAAACATATTTAGATACAATACAATTTATTTCTAATTTTAAATAAAGAAGTAATTATTTACTTCTTTATTTAGAAAATATCCTACTCCCTATTTCATATTTATTCTTTTATTAATTACAATTAATATCTTATTTTAAATTTAGTTTGATTCAGTCCTCAAGTGGAAATCATATCAGTGCATTCTAAATCCTAAGCCAACGGACGCTGCCTAGTTAGATAGATTTTGTACACATAAATCTTCTCATATATATTTAAAACTCAAAAATCGTACTACAAATTATTATTTAGGCAGATTACACGTCGCTGGTCTCATAAAAGTTTTAGATATATACTTTAAACTGTTGATAATATTTAATAAACTTTAACGTTTTATAAATTTCATCAAAATACGTCATATTCTTTATCGTACCATCTGGTTTATAGTAGATAATCTCTGGTTTTTACCTGTTAGCGAATTATGTTTTCAAATTTTAGAAATTTAGGGTTTGATTTGCTCTCAGTCTATTGAAAAACGTTATTTTTTTTTATACATGCATGCATTCACGTAATATTATATATAATCTAACCATGGGTGTGTTACTTTTTAGTAAATGTAAAAAACATTGTTTCGTACCACAATTTCAGAACACCAGGTCTGATGAAATTGCTCTCGGACTTTTTCCAAAGATAATGGTAGTGGGCTTACCACCTCTTACAGGCTTGGGTTGATGTTTTTTTTCGCTTTTTGGGCTCATCCCTTTTGGGCTTCAGTTGAAGCGGGCATCTTCCTCAGATTGTTTCTTTCTTATGAAACTGATGATGACGTTTATTCGCGATATTCAACGTGTCTGCTACCTAGTGTCATGGCTTTGAATCCATTGAAAGATCTTATATTTATCGACACTACCTAATGCTTTTATGCTGCTTAATAACTTAAGTTTGAATTGGGGGTTTTGTATTCCCCCTTTTTTTTGATTAAATTATGAACCTCACTTTACTAGTTTATGCAAAAAACCATGAAATTTTGAAAGGTAGATATGCCCACTTACATCAATATGCAGGGCCGTTCCTCAAATGAACGGTTCTAACCTCAACTGTAGGAACTTTCAAGGCATATTGGAAGTATGCTGTATTGATTTCTAATAACCATCAAAATAAACAGCTAAAAGGACAAGTTTTTCTTTTAATATCCGCCCATTTTTAAGATTTTTGTCTCTACATGTCAAAATGTTGATGATTGTTTAGGTTTGAAGTCTTTAGTGCACGGTGAGCTTAAGGGAATAAACACTTAAGTTTTGACATTTTTGAGGTAAGTAATATTAACTCTTCAATTAAATTTTCGAATTTAGGCAGGATCTTGCACGACTTTGCATATGGGTGATAGAGTCCTGCCACAGATAACGTTGACCTATATTTCTTCACGGCTTTTAACTAATTTTATTTAATATTTTTACTAGTAAATAATTTTATAAATTTTGTGAATCACCCCCGATAATCTCCTTTCATTTGAGCAAATCAAAGCCGTGATAAATGTCGCGATAAAATACGCATGCTTTAAATGGGTCATAATAATGGTACTCGTATGGATGTAGAAGAAAATAATTTTCCATCGCAAATATTCTTCATTTTATTTATTTAATTATTCACGTTATCGTTTTCCACTCGATAACGTTTTTATTTCAGTTTCAGAAATCTAATCAGCAAGGCATTGGATATTTTCATGCTATGTTCATTTATTATGGCAGCGTATCGAAATGTTTGATTAAAAAAAAATGATTGTTGTTATCACTCAAAGCGTTCTTATGAAAATATTGCACAAGGCTGCATCAAAATTATTGAGAAAATTTCAATATTGAAATATTGCTTATCGCCGTATTTCATTTGATTTTTCAATAAATTGTTAGAAAAAAAAACAATAGTCCTTATAAAGTCATTTTTCTAGGTTTATAAATATTTCTTTGGTCATTTTGTATTTTGTATTTTTTTGGTTTTATACGACGTAGAGATAATACACCCCTAAACATGCCTCAAATAATGATTTATAAAATAGTAAAAACGCTATTTAAATCTAATATGTATAGAACGTGCAATCTGAGTCATCATAAATTAAACTGTAAAACTTTATAGATTTATTTAAAACAGTAGAACATCCGAGTATTCCACAGAATACGAGTAATAATTATGTTGCGAATCGGGAAACAGTAGAGGAAACAAAAATTTGGAATGGAGAATTTAGTTGGCCTTTGAAAACTAAGCCCGTATTTTTTTTTTGAAATTAACCTAAGACGTATAAAACTATGATACTTACATTTTATTTCATTAGAGAAATTGAGTATTCTAACAGAATAGATAAATTAATTGCATTCATATGATTATAGCTAAACATTGAAGGTTGTGCAAAGACAATTAATAAATATAGATAATAGAAATAACCATGTTATTTACAAATAATAATTTAATACATTTAATAGTGAGACATTCATAAAACAAATACTGCATATTTTGAACAATCATAGAAGGTATTATACATATTTTTTTGATTATTATGATATGCCTTTCAAATTTCATGGCAAATAACATGGCACAGTGTGGCGCGAAGTAAAACAGTGATTCGGTTTAGATAATTATCTTTACTCAGAAAAGCTATGTATAAGTACAAAAGTCTCATTAGATAATCTGTTCTTGGTTAACGATTGCGGGTAAGGTGTTTCTATGCTATCAAAGCCAATCCTTCTCAGTGCAATTCAAGCCGGATCGTTGGAAAGAGTTTCGACAAAATATAAAAAAAACCTCTCAAACTGATGAAAAATTATCGAATTTTCAAGCTTAAGTTAGCAATATTCAAAGTTAGGGGGCAATTTAGACTTACGACGAAAAAGACATTATTTTTTAAAAAAATGCGTGGTTACCCTACTCAAGATACTTATGTTTGCCCGAAAAGTATTGGTTTATCGTTTCTAAGTATTGATCGTGTCTAGTGGTCGCAGTTCTACTTAGGCGCTGCGGGCTGCAGTACTACAAATTGCTGTGCCGGATTCGCGTTAACTGGTCCCGGAGCCGCAGGGTCGGCCTGCGGATGGCCAGTCTTCGGCGCGGCGTCAGCCTGCGGCACCAGTGGTGCGACCGCTGGTGGGGGTGGCGCGTCGTTTGAGGATGCTGGCGGCGCAGGTGCGTCGTTTGCCGGTTTAGGGGCATCCGCTGGGGCAGATCTCACCTGTACAAATAAGACAGAAAATAGTTTATAGTCAGATGCTTGTCAATCGTAAAGCTACGAGGGAAATCCAGAAGCGTCATTGAACTCACAAATGTATGAATTCCATATTGTTCTTTTTAAGTCGAAACTGAAACCGAATTTCGGTTTTATATCTAATTTTGGCCAAAAACAAACATATTTAAATGGCGGTTTACACAAGATTTAGGTTAGGTAAATATGTAGAAGAAAATAAGGAACTTGATATTACTTAATAACAATTGGTAACAAAAGAATAATTACCTATGTATCTATGTATTAGACCTATGACTTTAACTAATTGGTTGTAAATTGCCGAAATCGAAACTTTGACCGAAGTTTAGGCCGAAACTGGTGAAAACGGACCTTCAGTCGGATTTCAGTCGGACTATAGTCATTTATTTAAATATTCACCTATTTACTAAGCTACAACCATTTTAATTCACGTAAGACACTTTATTGCGTTTTTACATAATTACCTAAATGCTTGAGTTTGACTATAATTAAATTAAAAAGTAATAATATCGTGATTGTAACATTGTATGTAATTCAGAATATATATTTTTTATTCTAGTAGTGGCATAATGAAAGATCCATGTTCTATAATAAAGCCTCTGTCATTGAACTGAACTATTCAATGTCAAGGTCTTCAAATTGTCAATGTCAAGGTCATCAAAATAGTGCCATTCTCCTTACAAGATTGATAAAGTATAGGATTTATTTAAATTAACTATTTGAACATAGTAACGTTTTGACCTATAAAACGAGAACAATGGCAGACATGCTCGTCCACAATTTAACAGATGGATTGACAGATAATAAAACGTAATCATTTAGAAATTTTGTTTTATTTATAAATTCATAAATTATTTTCTGTCAAATAGCTTTGTTATTTTAATTAAAAGTTATGACGAACTGTATAAAGATTTATTTTTGTGAAAGTAAATTCATCTTTTTCTTGTTAGTTTTTAAAGGTGAAGTATCCGGGCGCTGTCGGCAAAAAATAATTGACAGCCAAAGAATTTATGCCTGGTACCGTTTTTATTTGTCAATACGACTGACTCGTGAATAGTATAAGCCGAGTTTTTGTTGGAAATCGTACAGCAGTGGGTTCATTACTAAATTTATTTTTAGCGAAAACCTATTTTTCTGATGATGTTGTTGCAATTATAAAATAAATAAATAATTACAGTAAGCGAAAATCAAAGTCAATATTGGACAAAGGTGACGCATCATTTGACTCTTCTGTTCAGAAAACAAACAGAGCGAGGCGAATGCCAACTGGGTAAGGTCTATATTAAATGAGATGTAAACAAGAAGACGTGGCTAGGAGGAGGCGAGGAGTACCTATATCTTTATATCGGGAGTATTTCATGACCACTTGAAGTGAGAAGCAGTTTCCAAATCTTATAAAAATAGATTAGGCAGTAAATGAGGAACTGAGGACGCAATCGCTGTATTGAATTCAATTCTCAAGTCGCTAGATAAAAATAACAAATGCTTAGTGATATTTCTAGACTTGGACAAAGCGTTTGAATCCTCTGCTCATCCTAAATTCACACTTAAAAAAGTTAAATTAAATTGGAATTACTGTGCGAATGAGTCTATTGAGTGTTTCAAAGTTTGCCTCACACAAGCTACCAAAAGGATAAATTTAATTTAACTTTGGAGTTCCTCAAGTAAACATAATAAAATATTAATAATCTAGCAAATGTGTAAACGTTTCACAACTAAGGTACAACTTTGATTTCAGACTTTCAGAGCGCTACTATCGGACGCGCGAATTCTGAAATGGGAGAGGCATAAAAAGCATACGAATATTCGGTGACGAGCGCGTGCGGATGAGGATCATGAGGCTACAGACACCTTAGGATTTTCTTTTTTCTGAAGAAACCGTAAAGAATATTTCAAAAACTTTCGCTAAACTTACTTCTAATGTACCTCGAAAAATAGTTAAAATTAATGCAAAAATCTTTGTAAATGTTCATTTAAGCAAGGCAATTTTCTTGAATTAACACTCAAATTCAAACACACCACAAAACTAAGTAAACCATATGTTTTTTTTATTATATACTTTTTTAAATTATTATTTAAAAAATGGGTTTAAAAAACATATCAGTTCTTTTTCAAAAAAAAAAACTATATGCTGTCTATCGATGTAAAATGGTAGGCTGCGGTTTGTGTTATATTCAACGATCTTTTAAAATATATAGATACGGCAACTGAGGATGAAAAACGCATTACGCCCAAGTACGCCACTTTGCGTCGAGTACACTCCTAGCGTATCATACGTCTCGCTTGCTCGCATATGCATCGCGTTAAGTCTCTATCCAGCATGGCAGGGGCGCGCGGAAGGACGATTTGTATGATGTACGTTTTTTATATGTTTTAAAAGATCGTTGGTTATATGTGTTATGTCTGCCATAGAGTTCATCGTACAAGGCTTCTTTGCAGGCAACGATTTGCAGGTTATAGGATCGTTCAAATGCTGTTCTTCGTTCACGTATGTAGTCGCCTTAAGAAAACCCATGGAGAATGGACACCTGGTTCCAAACCAATACCAAGGACAACTCGATCGAATCGGCGATGCGAATTTCCGATTTTTTGAACGCGAATGAAATATGTGTAAATGTAACTACCTGAACCGCCATCGCCAGGCACACGACGCTGATTAATAAAGTACTCTTCATAGTGGAGGATTCAATTTGTTGCTCACGGTACTCGATGCGGCCGACTCTGAATGTTATCGGCAGCGTCGGTACTCTCTTTTATAACGCACGGGCGCGAGTGCGTTTCACGTTTTTCGCGAAATTTAATTGAAACGCAAACAAATTGAAATATTTACAAACCGCACGCAAGAATAATGGCTTTTCGATACGCGGCGAATCGTAAACATAAACGTCCTTTTTTTTAATTCCATGAATCGTTTTGAACGTAACGAGGCGATCGAAACGGATTTTTTTTTCGATTTGGCTGTGACGTGTCAGGGCATTTTTTTTTTCTATTTGTTTTTTGTCCATCACTTGAGAAGTTATTTTATTATATTATTGTTTATAAGCCAAAAGCTCAAACTGTCTTCATTGATAACGTGATTGAATAGGCGAATGTTCAACTTGGGTTTGTCAGGCGAAAATTTAAAGGTGCCTTTTTTTAAGGCACAGGTTTACTCGATTTATTAAGTCTCTCAGAATTATCAGCGATAAAAAAAGGGATTCAACGTAGAAAATGTATTTACAGGTGTGACTTACGAATCATGACAAGTGAACATGTGGAGAATTACGTCATCTTTCATATATTTTCTGACGACGCCGAATGGCGAAAGCTTAAAAATAAATTTCATCAAATCTATGTATATATATAAAGATAAATGACATAATCTATGACAATATTGAAAAATTTTGAATAAGTTTTTAATAATTTGATAAAGTGCTGGATAGCATAATATTTATAAAGGTTCTAAAGAGGTCCTTGTACTTGAGAGCGCAGGATGTCGGTTTAAACCCAGCGCTGAGTTTTATAAAAATGCATTTTTAACTCTCACCTGTCCTCTTAGAGTAAAATATTGTCAAATATTATGTAACTATCTAATTAGATGAAATAAGGAAAGGATGATAATTTAACAAAAAATATAAAAATAATGGATTTGCGATTACGATGAAGGATGGTGGTGAAATGAGATGATTTTATGAGTGATTTATGCATGAAGTTAATGAAAAAAATAAAAATAATGTAAATGTAAAAGTGTAAAATTAAAGCACATGATTTGTGTGCGTATTATTTATATAATTGTATAATTGAGTTGTATAGTTATTTGACTTATATTTGATGATTGTTTTTTAATAGCGGCAAATCGCCTGAAAAGATAAATGACATAATCTTTGACAATATTGAAAAATTTTTGAATAAGTTTTTAATAATTTGATAAAATGCTGGATAGCATAATATTTATAAAGGTTCTAAAGAGGTCCTGTACTTGAGAGCGCAGGATGTCGGTTTATTTGTGCTTGCATTGCTGTGTTTCCACGGTGGGATAATTTTGATATGCTTTTAAAAAAATCTCGTCCCCCTTTTTTCCCTTTCTTAACTGGATTTTTGGAAAATGGTGTATAAATATTAATTTCCAAGTCTGTAACATCTTCGGTTTTTGAGTTACAGGTGATGAAATAAAAACTCACATGAAAATCTTCACATCCTTTTTTCACCTACTTAGAAGAAGAATTTCTAAATTCGATATATAGCGGGGGAGGACGGGGGGGGGGACTCTATACGAAATATCAGATTCTTGATTTGGAATAATATTCTGATGTTTCGAACATGTACATAATTATGTATACTTATTGTTCAAATATATACCTATGTCAACAGTATCATACGTTCTCATTCGCATAGCGGTCAATTAAGTACTTCGTACTTTGATTATGCAGCTGACTGTACCCGTTTACGTACATTATTGAAAACTCATTGCTATCAAACTACTAATCGTGCGGATTTTTTTATGTTTAATTATATTAACCAAGGATTGCGAAGGCCTTCTCCGTTCGCGCCTCAGTTGCAATCTCAAGAGGAAACCGCTTTATATTTTTAATGAGGCTCAACATTTAATTTACTGATCGAGAAAAAAAAAATCAACACAAAAAACTTGTTATTGTTAATGCATTGCTTATTACATAATATTTATGATTGTTTAACGCTCCTGAGAGATATCTCCGGCCCCGACGTAGTTGTTAAAATAGATCTAAAACATGCCTAGAAGTTTTTGACGTCCTGAGAGGACTCTTGCGTATCATTTTTTAGTTGTACCAAAGATCTGTGTTATTTCAAAAAATAAATATTGTAAAAAAATGGTTTTTATTGGACCATGGCCAGGGTGCGGGCTCTATAACTATAGAAAGCTCTATAGATCCTGCGATAGCCGCTACTTCTACTTTTTGAATCATAATTATCGTTTAATCTGAGCTTCTAATAAGTCGGCAACTTAACGCGAATACGTCACGATAAGATTAACATTAGCATTTTTTTATTAGGTAGGTACACCCAACAAGATCTGAATGGTCTTAACATATTTTCTTATTTAGTAAAACGTTGGGGAGATCCTAGAAAGTAAGTGCGCTTATATTAAGATCCCAATTATTTAAAATACAAATATAGCAGAATGAAAAAAAAAATTATATCGATAAACTACAAATGGAAGGCATTATTGTTTGTCTCCTATAGTTTTATAAACACATACAAAGTTATTATCCTAACTGTCTTCACACGTCTTCGTTATGTTTCAATTCTAGGGCATACAGTTTATTTTCATTACGGAAATTGTCCTTTTGACTTACTTCCGGATGTGAAGTTTTCCTTCAAAATGACTATATAATAGACTGCTTTGACAATTTTCCAACATACGTTTTAAGCTCGTACAATTTGTCCATCTGTTATTTAAACACATAAAATATGAAGTTATTTATTATTCTAATAATTGTGACAATGGTTGCCGTTCAGGTACTTTTATATTATTTGATTTTTTATAAAATTTGTTTTCGCGACCTAATGTTTGATGAACACGGTAACACATACTCTTCGAACTACATAATCTATTTTATAATTAACGCCGGTACGGCGGATAGTAAGACTTATTACCACCTATTAACATATTTCTTATTAATTTTGAATAAAAAATATAACGCGGATAATTTTGTATGCTTCTTTGAATTTATTTATTAAATATATGAGTTCATGTTGCCATAAAACAAAATTAAAAATACATGTTTTTATTTTTTCTGACATTCCTGTAACTTTTTTATTAGAGACGGCCATTTATTCTTACTTCCATATATTCCGTAGGTAATTATGTTTTCTAGGCTTATTTGGGAATATAAATTAAAAATTTTATTTAATTTAAATTAAAAATTCGGTTCTTATTTAGACGTGTGCGTTATAAGGCGACACCGTTTAAACCGTCCTAGTATTTCTAGCGGTGACGAAATCGGGTTCCTACTTCCTTCACGGCCATAGCTACAGAGTCGCGTTCAACGAAGTTGCTTCGCTTGCCTTTTATTGCCATTGCCTCGCTTGCATATTCCACACACACATGGTGCGTTCGGGTAAATCTCCCGTAACTATTCGCCCTATTATTTTTTACCCTGTCCGAGCACACTCCAGCTTCAGTGACACGGAAATCTCGTTGTTATTTGGTAAGCGAGCAGCATGATTGAAGCAAATCAGCATGATTTAATCGGCATGTTTAGCGCTTGTCACTGTTCACTGAGTGTCTTCGTTTCTATCTACTTTAGGGGAAGGGCAAACTTTGCTTAGGTATATTTATTTCGAAAACACTAAAATAAAAGAGCATCACTTTAAGAGTGATTGATTATTGAGGCGAACTTTGCCTAACAGAATTTTCGTCTATTACAAAATATAAAGTATTGTCTACAAAATGTATTCTGCTAAGGAGAATTACCAGCGAAGAAGATGGGTAAATGTTAAGTGGTCCTTACTCCTTACAACCACTTTCAGTCTTAAATCAATTTTACTAAGGGCTTAAGTTATACAATTATTTTGATATTCCTTGGCCTAGTCATAGAATAAAAAAAAAATTACAAACTTTGTGGACATTTATGAAGTTAAATAGTTCCCATTGTGCTTGAATATAAGCATTTTTTTTCAACACTTACATATTAAATAATTATACACATAAAGTAACATTCACTTGATTCCACAAATATTTACCATTCTCGTGTAGTCAATATTTTAGACAATTTACGTACTAAAAGTGTGGGGAATATTTCTAAATTTTAATTTCTAAATTCCATTGCAGGGCCTATCATTAACATCAGAACAACGAGCGAAAGCGAAACAATACCACAAAGAATGCAAACAGGAGACAATGGTAAATAGCGATCTGGTCAAAAAGGCTCGGATGGGTGAATTCGTAGAAGACGCAGCTCTCAAAAAGTACGCACTATGCTTCTTCCGCAAAGCAAACATCATCACCAGCGATGGCAAGCTGAACGAAGAAGTGGCACTTTCAAAGTTGCCCCCGGGAGCAAACAGGGAAGGTGCCAAAAAGGTCATCGATCACTGCAAAAACACTAAGGGCACGGACGCAGCAGACACTGCCTTCAAAATATACAAATGTTACTATCAGACCACTCCCACGCATGTGTCATTAGTGTAATTATTTTTTCTAACTTATTTAATGTTATTTATTGAAAGCAATAAAAAGGATATTATTATAATTATTTTTATTTTTTATTTCTTCATATTTCTGTATGTCAAACAAATTGAATATATTTCCAAATTAGGTCTGATACTCCTAAATTTAGTTTAATCATAAGTAGGTACTTTTAAATTTAATCTAAATTGCATAACCGATAATATTTATGGAGCAAAAGTTGCGTAACAACTCTAGTAATTAATAATTTTTGGATATACACGTAGCACGAAGTAATAAAGCCTTCTTCAATATGTAAAGAGTTTTCATCTGGAAAAACTCGCAGCTGTATAAAGTCACAGTGGTCTACGTATTAACCCATTATATAATTAGGGCACCACACCTCGTTAATAGTTATCAAAACAGTGAATGTACGTTATTCAAAATTTCTACAAAAATAATCCATTTTAGTTGACCATTGTGTAGGACCATATTTACGTAGTTGAATGCTTGGAAAGTCTGTCAAGGACATTTCAAAATCAAAGAAAGTAAGGTACATTTCGTTTAGCCACTCAATAGCTAATTTATTTTTTCAATTAAGAAAAAATAACGGGTACAAATAGTGAAAAAAAATCTTATCGAAACATCCTTACAAGTTTTTCATATAGTGATATACATAAATTATTTTCGTAGCGATGAGAATCAGATGAGGTCAGAGATGAGAATCCATATTTGTAAACGGACATAACTCATAGTCATTCATCCTAAGTCTTAATTTGATGGAATCTTACTTTCTTCTCCATTATGACGGGAAGTCTGGGGCTTTGATGATTTTATTGAGAATTGAAAAACCTTTTTTTACTGTCTCAAAGAAACATTCTAGATATGTGTACAAAAGCGATTCGTTGATGTTCACATAAACAACTATTGGGACATACTGTTATCTTATGATATTACACCAAATTATTTGGTTTCTGGAAAGTTCCCCGACTGCAATTTACAGACAGAAAGTTCACTGACCACATTTAATGACAGGAAAGTTTACTAATTATAATAGAATTATTAAAAATGGAATAAGAAATTGATTACAAATGAAAATATTATATTATAGTGTCTTTAAAATCATAGGTCATATTTTACCCTTAGATTTCTCACTTGAAAATAAATCAATTACTTTGATAACATTTTGATTGAAAGTGTTAAAAAAAAGTTACACAACCATAAAGTTACATTTTTTTTGGATCTTGGAAACGCTTACTTTTATATTAAAATCTTGTAGAGAATTTAAATAAAATTAGTTGGTTTAAGACTGTTTAACTTTAAAAATTCAAACATTTAAAAATATTTTGTGAAATAGGTCGTTGTTTTATTCAAATAACTCAAAATTTAAACTATCCCTATATACATTTAAACTGAAATAAAACCAGTGGAAATAGCATACTTTAAAGATTTTTACTAATAAGCACAATAATAACAAAAAAAAAACAAATTATATTTGATGCTAAAGTGTATATGAAGTGAAGTGAAGTGTGTGTACCTATATTGTTATATGAAATAAATTATTGTGATTAACAAAGTTTCTTCATTTCTATCAATTTAATCTTAGGCAATTGTAGAATTGGTAGAATTACAGGGAAGGAACTTCCCAGTTGGAGAATTATTGTTGTTTGTGAACCTTCCGGATACAATAAATTACCTAACAATTATAATAATAATAATTACAGATTAATGAAATTTGAGTAAATTTTGATTTCGATTGGTTATATAGGTTACATTATTTGTTTTTTAATTGTAGGTACTTAGTTTGATATAATCAAGGTTATAAACAGTTAGATTAACATTAGATAAACCTCAAGCTGACAACGAGCGATCGGCGAGTCAGCTTCGGACTAACCCCAATGGTAAGGCAGCAGAATTGCTAAGGTGCCTCCACTTTTGCATATCTAAACCTTAAGGTAGCGGGAGGCTGATGAAAAAGATATATTTACAATTTTTAAAAGATACATATCGTCATATAAAATTGAGCGATACAAACAAAGATCGTAATTAGTGAAGTTTTGAGTAGTTAATTCATTGTCGTAGAGGCAGAATATCACATTTTTCTTGAGGTCCAACAGTAAGGTTGTAGAAAGACAAGGGTCAATACGTAATGACAATGAAAGGTTTCATTCTCAGTAGCGATTCTCTATATTGAGCGGTCATATCAAGAACCGAACTCACAATATCAGTATGCAGTCCAAAACAGCATATTATAACCCACAGTACCTATTGAAGAAGATGTATCATATAAGATAAAAATAATAAACAGCACTAAAACACAATTAAAATATTTACTGCAATATTTTTGATAATTTAAATTTATACATAAATTTAAGCACACACAATAAAAGTAAATAGGTAGGTAGGTATAATATAATAGATTCTTTAAGATCATTTAGTAATAGTCATTTAGAAAGTGGAGTAGAGCAAGCCTATTACTTATTGCATCCGCCCCCCCTATTTGTTAAATTATTGTGGATATGTACTTATTGTGTATGTATGGTACAATTTTTAGCAATTAAACGAATAAAAAAATCACTTTATAAATTCATTCTTCAGATTTATATTTTTTTTTTAGATTTTTAAGAATTTGCAACTGATTGCAGACATACTGCAATTGTGTTTGAATATTAACACATTCGATTACATAGTCTAAAGATGTCGTGAAGAGTTTCTGTGCTTGATAAAGATTTTGAGGTAACAGAATGCCAAACCATCTAATTGGATTATTTGTACCGAGAATTTCATCATCATTGGCGATGAAAGAATAACTCGAACAGATGTTTTCTGCGTCCGATGTAATATGTATTTTTTTTGTTGCTTCCACATCGCTGTTCTCGGTGGGGAGCTGTAAAGATGATACAGATTGCTGACCCATGATATAGCGTGACTTGGCCAATTGAAGACTGCCTGCGTTTGTCGTTTTCTCGATGTTTACTTTGCACTTGAGTTCGTCCTCTATTAAGTGCAACATGTTCAAAGTAAGCTTATCCAATAGCAGCGATATTTGTTCTTGTGGTACAACCATTTTATCTTGTTTTTATGCCCAAGTCTGTAGAGGAAACAAAAACAAAAAGTAAAAATTAACGATTTATGTTAAAAATTGTGATTTGTAAACAATCCAAAGAAAAAACGATGTCCACTAAACAGTACTAAATATAAGTAAATAGATACCTCTAATTAGTCTCCAATAGAATGGTAAAAATCAAAAAGTAGGTCAGCTGACTTTTTCGATATGGTAGGTAAGCGCCAGCCAACCAATGCTGCTGAAGCCTGTTTGTTAATTTGACCCTTTTCCTTGTTCCAAAGCTGTTTTTAAGCGTAGACTGTGAGTTATTCTGCATTAATTTTTTCCTGACCTACTACAGTTCACCGAACTAGCTCCTAAATATTGTAATTATCTAATAATATTATTATGTCAATTTGACACATGACATACGTCATCCAAAACTACATCCAAGTGTTGAGTATTCCAACTACGTTCCAATCAACACAAGTGAAGTTTTTCTTTTTTATTGAATGACATGGATGAAGGTTTTCAATAATTCGACCAAACCACATATAAAATACAATAGGTAAAAACAAACATATAAAATATAATTAATACCTACAAAAAATAACTTCTTGTTTTTTAAATGTTTTTTGAAATAGCGGCTTGCGTAACTATTTTTTTATTTTTATGTTCGATTTTCACAAAGTAAACCAATAGATAGCTGTATTAGAGACTATCTAATTCTAGAGGTAGAATTATTTGCTTCGAAAAATAGGTTACACCTATAAAGAGAAAAAGACGTAACCATGGTAGGAATCAAAATATATTTTGTAACAAAACTATACATTTTACAAAAGCTAACGCCAATAGGTGGTACTACATCGGATGTTTAGTTAGAACTAAGGATGTTTAGGATTCTTTTTGTCAAAAAAACGATTTACGTAGTAAGCACGTAAATTTATCTTTAATTTTTTTTGCTTTTTGAGAAAAATTATAAGTTCATAAATCTAACACAATTTTTAATAATTTAATAAATACTACTGCACTCTGTAGGGCAACATAAAAACTAAAATAGGTGTTGCTTTCACATACTAAAATGTAGATTGCACACTCTGCCTTAAGATCACAGACCATTATTTCTATGCTCAAGATTTGAAGATATAGGAACACTTGAATATTTTCATTCTGAGTGATTTATTAGCATTATTTTTAATCATCAAAAAGTATGTATTAATTTTTAACCACAGGATCCATCTGAATATCCAGGATAGATTTTTTATAGATGCTTTTTTACAGGGGGATATTTCTTGATGTTTACCCAGAAATTAAAGGTAAATTGTGAATTATAATCCTAAATCGACCGAAGCCCTATAAAATAGTAAAAACCCCAAATTGAAATTCAGCCATTAGTTCTTAGAAGACGCTGGTAAGAAAACACAATTTGTAATTTATCAATATTTTGTTCGTTCATTTATTTATTTGTACGTCTTAGTCTTGTCCGTAATTACCTACTAGTGTATTTATTTATTATTGTCAGTTTCAAAGTAATTAATTATTAGTGGTCACTTTTTAAATGTAAATTTATTGAAATCTAATTTGGCGTTATGCATATACACTTCAGTTCGCTCCTAAAGTGACAGTGGATGCATTTCAGTATAATTAGTGGTCACTTTAAGCTAACGAGACTATGCGCAATTTCAATCGCGTGCATACACGCCTCATAACAAAAAGTTACCTATAAAAACAATAATAAACACATAAGCAGAGCCTATTAGTAGGTACTATTAATTTTATTCGCACTAAAAAAAAATACGTCGCCAAACAAAAAAAGAAAACTCAATAAATGTTTTTAAATTACGCGCTGCTCTTAAATCATATAAACTTACATTAACCTATATAATCAATGCTTTAACATTACAATCCTAATTTAAAATGCGACAAAGGCTGTTATACTAAATAAAAATTGATAACAAAATACTTGTTTAGAATCCTGAAATCTGTTACTAACTAGTATTCTAAAAGCAGGGTCTGTAATAAATTCTTATATTTATACATATAATGTGGGCTACCTACTAAACTTTTTACAACAAATATATCCAGTTATGATGGTAGACGAACAAGAAATAACAAACTGTCTGGACGAATGATGCCCTGCCTCCTTTGGTACAAACATGATCTAGTTAGGGAACATTTTGTAGCGGTGTTGATCGCACTCCAACTATTTATTCATTGTAATTCATACATTTTTTTTATAATCCACTACATTTAAGATAATGAATTGTACATCAATAAAATAAATAAATTATCCCGATATCCTACAACTTGTATATGTCCATACGTAGTGGACAGTCGACTAGTATTACGAAGTACAATATTCACTCAACTCAACCACGATTCCTCTCGAGCAGTACCGAGCGTCGCCACGGCATTGCCTACTATAATTATTGCCATAGAAAGAGCGTTTGTAGCACTTTTATTGGTTACATAGTCGAGCACAATGTTTTGAATATTTCTGTGATATTGTAATGTAATAACATATATTATCTTCGTGTAATTTCTGGCATTATATTTTAAATTGCTCCCGAAAATGTGATCTTCTTTTCCTATGGTTGGGTGATTTTTCCGCTCAGCCGCGTAGCCGGTTTGGCACAGGGCCACCGAAACACATCTGCAGCCAAGTAAAAATAATTATTGTTGCATTTCTGGCGCTTGCATCAGCTGGAGATCTGCGGGCGGTAGCCACCGTGATTCCTCGGATTTCTTCGGATAGCAATATAGCGATTTTTTAACCCAACACTACTCCCCTATACCGTTCCAAAATAAGACCGCTTTGTCTACAGTCGTAAGTTTTTTTTTTTGCATTTTAGATAAACTATTTCTGAGGAATTATGATGATTACGAATATAAAAAAAAAAAATGAAATTAAATACATTGAACCTTTGTCTAGTTCTATTCTTGGCTATTTTTGTAATTTTATTCTGTGTGCTGTGCTGAGTAAAAAAAAATGATCTTGCGGTGTCCGCATGTTGCTCTTGTTTTGTCAAACAAACAAACAAACACATCGTGGTGTTTAATTAAAGTGCCGCAAAGAACAGTCGAGTTAGCAACAAACTAAGCTCCTTGCGCACGCATTTTAGTAGGTACGACATTGCTGCTATTGCGGTTAAGGTTAACCTTGGATTAACGGATTAACATTAACATATTTGCGAATAATGGGGACCTAGGTTACAGTATTTTTACAAACCTAAACTAAACTACACAAATTAAATACTTAACTGAATTTTTTAACTAATTAATTAATTAATTCTTTTTTTATTAAATAATTGTTTCATCTGTATTGTGTTGCCCCATTTGCACCATCATTGTAATTCTGCATTGTTTTTATTTTATTTTTTTTATTTTTGTTATATGAACCACATAAATGTTATGCTTCTAAATAAATGATGGCTATTCATTGGTTGGGCAGATATGAAGACTTTGGTCTTTAAAACTGCTTGGTCGGCGGCTAGTCTAGTAAACTTAAACTAAGATTGTTTTAGTACTAATTTTGACCACATTGTTAAGCTAAAAATTATGAGAGAGAGAGAAAATAAAATCATCAAATTACCTCAGCAAATTAATTTTGGGAAATCATAATAATCATAATTTAGAGCAAATAGTTATTACCTATAACTAATTAGTGGTCTAGTAATTAGTGATATATAGGTACTAGTGGTCACCCGGTGGTCGAAATTCGACTTTAACTTATTATTTTTTTAAGTTTGAGTATTAAAAAGATTCTTACACCTCTATAATGAGGCGAGTATACCTCTATAATTACTGCATATATATATTTTTTTGAATTTCGTTCAATTACTTCAGCTGCACGCTTTGACATTACTTTATTGACGTTGACAAATTATTGAAAAAGGAACATTTGCAATGACGAAATTTAAAGCTCTATCAGTAGTATGAATGTTTTAATTCAATGTATTTGTAACACATATTATAGATACATTTTAGCTTTCTGCGCTCATTCTCCATATAAACTATAATTATGCCAAATCTCACCTTCCTTCGTGCGCGCATAACGCTTAAAAAGGGGTACAAAATTTTCTCTTCGAATTATATAGATTTAAATGTCACCGGATCTCTTGCCTAAGCTCCGAGAAATTTTGTAACTAACTTTCACATTAAAAATTGTAATCTTCTAAAAAAGTTGGCAACATTAGACTTTGCGAGGTATCTACTTTCTAAATTTAGCTATCAAAATCAATAAGGTCAAGTAAATAAGTTTTCGGTAAATATAGCATTGCCTTAATGCTCTGTCGACCCACTGGCTAAGCTCCTCGGCATCCCAAGCCCATATCCTAGAACCGTAACAGAAAAAATAAAGAAGTTAGTAATAATAACTATCCACTATTATTTCTGTAACGGGTAGTTATGCTGTACGAAGGGCTAGATTTCGTAAAAGTGACAGTCATTTTGGTTTAGTTTGCATATCGCCAACCGGTTATAACCCTTCGATCACTAGCTACTTTTGTCATGGGACGTAGATCTCGGTAGTGAGGAGGTACTTTGTGTCATTACTAACACTCTTCTTTCGTCCTTTATTGGCACTATTCTATTTTTGCATTCGTAAAACAAAACCTAATGTGCAATCGAAACCTACATAGCTTCCTCGTTACACCCGTTACAACGTTTACACCTACGATTATTTTAGTGGAACTGGCCCTCGATTTCAATAAACGCGGTCAGGGAGGAGTGACGTAAAATTTTATGCGCTCCGGAAAGGAAGAAGTGTCATCAATATTTAGGGAGCATAAAATGTTATAGTTTCCTCCGATGGACTCCATATATACATCGTCTTGATAGGTACATAAGCACGTATTTAATCCTAAAATTGAGATTAATTTATTTCGAGTAAAATCTCTGTTATTTATTTAGAAATATTATATTATGGTTTTGGTTCACTGTTAACGATTTTTCTTGTAACATTTAGGTCATACAAAATATGTAGTAGATTTGAGCCTAATTCACAAATCCATACTTATACTTTCTATCGATTATAAATGCGAAAATCTGTCTGTTACATTTAGACAGCTAAACCACCGAAGAGATTTTAATGAAATTTGGCATAAAGCTGGAATCAAATTGTATGGGAATTATTTAGGTTACGCTTATATATATTTTTTTAGCATTTAGGAAAGCTTTTGGATTTCTAGGTCAACGCAACTATTTTCAGTTTCCCGAGAGCCGAAGAGCCTAATGATGGACCTCGAAGCGACTCATACCGAGTGCCGCAGTGACAGCGCCTAGTTGCCAACCAGGGGTGAATGCGGTGAGTGTTTATTACGCATTTTTTGTTTTGACGACGTTTTGACCTAGCGTCACCCTGTTTGATTGGTTATAATAAAGCAACAGTAGAAATAATTTGTGTGTTACCCTTTCCTCTTTTTTACGCGTTGCACGTTATCAAACTTTCTGCAAAATAATTGGATCATGAATTCAGTCATTAAAACAGAATAAAAAATATTTTTTCAAAAATATAAAATGGGCAAAATTTGACGCTTCTTGTTTTATCAAATTCGTTCGGTAGACAAAAATCTTCGAAGTTGATTATTTAATTCTTTATTCACTGCATACATTTTACTGCATTTTGTTAATATAGTTTGATCTTAATATATTGAAGGATCATGTTTATGTATGATGCTTGATAAGATTTCGCGAATCAAAGTGTCTTAAAACCATTAGTAAAATAAAAATATAGGTTCTGAGACTATTCAGATTAACGTGAAGCCAAAATAAATAGATGCCTAAATTTTTGGTTACAAAGGATTATTGGATTATTGCACGGATTACAACATTATGCAGCTTCAACATCATCACACCATCCTAGCCGCTAAAATGCTAGGCCAAAAGCGCGCGTATTTTTTGATGGACTAAACTACAATGTTTCTGTGTCGATAAATATAACCCACATCTCCTCTCTCCTCTCGCCATTCCAAATTGAATATATACTGTACCAACTAATTTGTGTTGCTTATTATAGACGCTAGGATAGCTAACGACGTAAATGTAAGCCGGCATCAAAATTAATCTTTAATGAGTTTAGTTGGTTTGAAATGCAACGTTGCTCCTAAGGAGACTTCTACTTATTCCTCTATTTTCTCCCTCAGGATTAGATAAGGAGCTCCATTCCCGTCTTATTATTACATCTCGCTTCGTTGGTTTAATGCTAGTTTCTATTAGTAGCGGAAGTGGTATACTTACATACGTAATATTGAATGGTCCAGAAACCTAATGTGCCAATTCCTGTCTTTATGAAAGCAATAATACTAGGTAAAAAATAGCGATGGATGGTAAATTTGTGTTAAGTATCTTGAGATATCCCTAATAAAATTTAAGTTTAGGTATACCTACATAAGTATACTTCATTATTCCAAAAGAGAAAGCCAGGCAATCGCTTCATTTTTTTGTTTCAGTCGTTTTCTTTTAAAATAATTTTATAATATGTGTAACTAGAGATATAAGTACGTACCATAAGTCTTGTCTGATTTTTTTTGTGGTGTTGGTTCGGAGAGCTAATTTATAAAGCGTAGAGGCAGTATGTCCTTTTCTTGTCTAATAAAAAGTTAAACCAGACATTTGGTGTAAGCGAAAAATTGTTATACAATGTGTTTCACTGTGCAGTGACTTCATAGTTGCTTCATATAAAAATAGTTTTTTAATGGAAAAACGAAATTCGTTAAAATGGCAGTAAACAAAGGTTACAGTGGTACTAAAGGTTAACTCGTTTTTGTTTGTGTTACATTATATCTGTATCCTAAAGATCCAATGAAAAATATTTTTAAAAATATGTATTAATCAGTTTAGTTATATTATATAGGAATAATTTTTAACATATACGAGTATATTACTCGTATATTATAATTAGTTATAATTATTGTTTTATGTTCCTACTCAAATTTGTTTAAAATAAATTAATTGTACATTATATTATTTTGTCTTTGTTTTAATTAATAATAATCATTCATTATTATTTCCATTTTATGGATTTCACATATCTACAAAATAGGCAAAAATGCAAAAATTGATAGTGAAGTTTAGCAAATAAGTTAAGTAAAATAGAATGAAATAAATAATTACGTTATTATTTTATTTTTGATAATAATACAACCATTAAAAAAATAATTTATGACATATTTAGCCAATTAAAAGAATTTCCCTATTAAAAATATATGTTACAAACTCATAAGGTAATTTCTAATATTAGTCATGCGAATGGTGTAATGACAAACAATTGAGAATTGAAAAATAACTAAATTGAAAAAAAACCAACATGTAAAAGGTTCATTAGGAAAAATAGACTTTTCATTTCAAATTAAATGTTCAGGGTAAATATAAGCTGCACTCATAAAGTAAAAACAAAATAATATATAAAAAAAATAAAAATAATAAAAAAATAATGTATAGAAATAGATGAAATCAACAATTCTAAAATTAAAAATCAACAGCCGAACTGTTTTGATGACAGCTATTCATTGTAAGTACAGAACATGGCAAATGTTCAATTCAAACCTGATAAAAGAGGTTGGGTTGCCGGCATCGACGGCCATGATAATTATTACAGGCACTCCTGTTTACACAAAACCGAATGCCAATCAGTCTCGATCATCGTCACGATCAGAGAGCGAATTTGATTGAAACGGATTGTCGACTCGAAGTGTCAACGTCAGGCGAGCGCCCCTTTCAATTAATATCGACACGACGCGACAAAATCGTTCAGTAAGCGAGCTAATCACGACATTTTCTATGAAGCGCCTTTGAAATTTTGACAAAGCGAGCAAGGAAGAAAAACCATTCATTTACATATAAAATCAACACAACCGTAAAAAATGATGAAAATAACTAATACGCGAAGAAAATAGGGACTCAGAAACTAAAAACATCTACAAATTAAATCAATAATAAACTGCTGAAATCCCTTCGGGCAGAGAAATTTCTGTAAAAAAAGTCATGGAAATAATTGTGTCGAGATTAAAATAATGTAATACTACACGTAGCTATACGTATATTTTGTAGTTGTATGTATTTATTTTACTCAAAATATTGAAATGCTAGAACAATAATTATTATTACGATTACACCCAATTTTTTCAAAAAAATTGTTTGTCTTTTTTTTCTCGAATTTCATCCGCTTAGTTATGTAGTAATTTCAGTTTAAAAAAAAATAAAACTTGTTAACAAGATTTAGACAAATTTATACAATAAGATGTCAGAAAATTGAAGAAAAATATATATTTTGTGCGAAAAAATAATATAAAAAGAATCAACGTATTACTTGGCATTACAATAATAGATTTATTATATTAATTATCATAGTAAGAAGGTCAGTGTCTATCACATAATATCAACTGCTTCTATAAGTTGTTTAGTACTTTTAGACTAGCCGTTGGCGCACACCACGCGAACTTGGTAAATTCCTCAGGAGGGGCGGCCAGCCCTGCTAAGATTGTCCATTTACTCAGCTCTTAACGAAAGTCTTTAATGCAGGAAAATTGGAGGGGGAAGAAACAAAGTAATTTTATCAGACTCAGTTCAACAAGAGTTTCATTTAGTAATACTAAAAATTTGTTGACATTAATATCTCCGATGTGATCTAAACGGCCATGTTGTTTTCAAAAATTCAACTCTTTCTCATTTGGACTTTTCGAGTTGAAATTTGCAACAGGGGGCGAATAGACAGAGGGCTAAAGGACGGGTATATATAAAAGCTAAAACTGTGTATTTTTAGTGTCAAAGTATTATTTAAATAGGGCACATTTCTACGTTATTTCCGTACTTAAATACAATCGAAGCATTATACAAACGATGTATGTATTATTCGAGAGCATCAAAACATTATAAAAGGCGCATCTTTACATTATTCCAGTATTTGACAAATGTACTAAATTGATTTTCCAGCGTCCCTTTCCTTTGTTTTTCCTTAATTCCCATCAGAACGAGTTCCGATCGCTCGGGCTGGGAAGCGAAGATGAAATTAATCTTCCTCCGTCTTCTCTATAAGGCTTACTCTGTTGACAGCTAAACATTAAGGTTATCGAAAAATAACGCTGTCCGTGGAAGTTCAATATTATTTTTCGTTTTTATTTTTCAAATGTAATAAAATGTCGCACAGTGGTCGAATTTTGACCGTATCAATATTTTTTTATGTTTGAGCGGTATTAAGGTGGTACCTCAATACCCCCATACCAATACCCAATACCCCAATACCTCTATAGTGAGGTTCTTAAACCTCTATAATCATTGCATATATATTTTTTTAATTTTTTTTATTATGTCAGCTGTGAGCGTGTACAAATACGTCATTAGCCTTAATTCCCTACAATACAGATGGAATTTAAAATTCAATGTTAGTAACAGTTTTTATTTTTTGACACAAATCATTGTCAATTTTAATTTTTTCGTGTAAATATGATACTTGACATTCATAGAAGTATAAGATGGCATTAATAATTATTTTTGCTAGACATTGGCATTGAAAGACTATTGAAAAAGGAACATTTGAAATCACACAAAATTCACAATTCGAAACTCATTCTGTCAGTTATATGAACGTTTTATTTATTAAATTTAATTTATTTGTAACACAAATTATGTCTGTGTCTAGAGAACTACGATATATAAATTTTAACTATGCCAAATCTCACACTCATCTGTGCGCGCAATATGCTTAGAAAGGGGTACAAAGTTTTAACACCAGCACCACTCTTCGTGTAGTCTAGATTTTACATACTTGTGTTATTATTATTGACCGTCCATCTCAACCGAGCGTGCAATAAAATTCGGTACTCTCTGCTAAAATCTACATGAGTAGAGATTGACATAGAATGAAGGAGAGCATAATTCCGATGTATGTGTTTGGTGTGTAACGTGCAATTTTATGGCGACGCTAAGGCCAAAACGGCTATATCGATTTACATAAAATTTTGCATCCTGTGTCGATAAAATGAGCTTATTAGATTTTGACCAACCCAGGTTTATCCAATGTATAATGAATGTAATCCTCAGTAGTGTACTTATGTAAATCCGAATGTCGGGCTTCGCTATATTAGGCAGCAAAATATATTCAACTTAGCTGAAACAGAATTTAATATGGCGACGGCTCTCCGAATACGCCAGTATTAGTTAACATTGGAGTGGTTGTATGTGGTAAATATCGCCAGTGCATTTTGATTTTGAATTTTAATTTTATTGGTGATTTTTAAAACAGCACAAATAAGTAGGTACACAAACGGTGTTTTACAGGCGACATAATTTTTTTAATTATAATAACTAACTAATATATAACACTAGTTAGTAGACTATAATAACTATTAACTGTTTTATGACCGCTAAAGACCTCTCTTCCATCATATAGCTATGCCCTCTGAGGGAAGCATATTTCGTACTGGACTGGACTAGACTGGCAGAATATGATTGCAATTTTGAATGTGCTTCTGGAAAGCATTGATATTTTTAATATAGAGGTTTTTTTAAACCAACTACAGTGGCCATTTTACTCCAAAAGCATCAATACCCAGTCACCCAGTTTGCTGATGATACGAGTTGTGTAGTCGTGGCAGATACATTACATTTTACATACAATTACAATTACATAAGTAATAAGTATTTTTAGGAGTTTAAATGGATAATGATCTAAACTGGTCTAAACATATGGATTATTTTAAAAATTATCCTCAGGTTGTTATGCGCTATTTCAAATTCGAAAAAGTATGGATATACAATTAGTAATTTCTGCCTACCGTGCGCTTGTAGAGTCGCACCTCAGATATGGAATACTCGTTTGGGGTGCAGCGGCATACATGGCAGAAATTTTTAAACACCAAAATGGAGTTCTCGAATAGCATCGAAAACCTCATGAAAGAATGAAATACCTAAATACGACTACATCAGGAATGAGATTTGAAGTTATAAAGTTTTATAATTGAAAGTTAGATAATATGAAATATATCAGAAACATAAATACAGTAGAAGAAAAAAAAACCATTTCCCTATTTCGCAATTTCCACGGGTGTTATTTAATTAATTTACCGTTAATATGAAATCAACTTCTAAACTTAAACATTTTAACATCACCTTCAAAATCGATACATTTGAAGGGAGTTATATGTAACCACGTGGTGTTTACTTTGTACACGTTAATGAAAATGCTTCGCAGTGAGCGTAGCGCGTCGTTTCGCATTTTCCCCCTCTTTCCTTTGAAGTCTGAAAAGAAATGGTCCGAGATAGGACTGCCCTTTCAATTGCTGGCCTCGCATCTCGGCTGAAGTATTTCCCCGAAGTATTTCGGTAGAAATTACTTCAATGAAGGCCGTGTAGCGCTTTTCATTTCCGAATCACTTCAAATTGTTGCGCAATAAAAATAAAACGTATAGTAAATCCCTGTGACGCATAACTAAAATTTAAACATAATTAAATATTACTTTTTTACTTATAAACATACTTAAGTGCTATTTTTCATTTTTAGAATCGTTAGGAAATCTGTCTGTTTATCACAGGTTTGAAATCTGAAGCAGAGCATAAGATCTTTATAGATATATTTTTTTAACTTAAAACTATGTAAAACCTATATTATTATTTTTCAATTTTTCAATAAACAAAGTTTAATTAAAATACCAATATATATTTTTTTAAATTATGCCATTTATTTTGCTAATATTAGAAAAATATTATCAAAATAAAAAAATATTATAAAATTTATACTTAACTAATAACTACTTAAAGTATTTAATTGATATATATATGTATATATATACCGTGAGCCGTTTTGCCAATTTTCATCTAACACAACATTTAAATAAGCAAAACTGACAAATAATATGTGTTTTGTTTGAAAGCAAATAAATATTTTAGATTCCCAATATAAAATGTATATATTTTTAGTATTCTTTGTAAATTTGTCTAAAATCAAAATTAAAACTGTTGGCCATTATATTCTTTTAGTAAACTTTTTAAAAAAAAATGTAATTGTTGGGTGGAGCACGCGCTTACTTACAAAATCAACCAACAGCAGTACCGCAGTCGCTCTTAGTAACAGTTAAATCTAGTTGACTGTTTTATTTAATGTAACATTTTAGGGTAAAATGAATATCTATGATAGGAAAATATAAATACAATTTAAACATTATAATTTATTTTTAATTGTAATATTATTATTTAACCAATCAATGCAATAGTGTAATCCTATAATAGTTTAAATATTATCAATATAATTAAAAAAAATAATCACACGGAATAAACACAAACGCACTAGAAAACTAATCTCCAATCACATGTACCTATATCGTAGATAGCCTGTTAGACTATTACATTATAGGAAATAATACATATTTAGCGAATATATTGTATAACTTTTTTTTTTCTATGTACATTTTTATTACAGTAAATCTTTGCTTTTAGGTCTTACCCAACTTTTGTAAGTACTCTCGTGCTCCCACTGAATTACAGAACAAAGCCTTTATTTTACTACTTATATTGACTACACATTTATTAATCAAAAAAATTAAATATCTTTAACCTAAAAATATATATCGAATGATTTTTGTAATTTATTTTTGTTAAATATTTATTTTTAACTTTTACACATCCATATTTATAATTTAACAAGGTAAAATATACTACTTCTAAACAAAACATATTTGCATGTAACGGTTCCTTATTATAGAAGTACAGGTTAGCATGGATTTTATCACTTCACTAGGCTGGTGCCTGTCTTAAAGTGATATCTAATTAAGAGGGGTATTTATATTTAATAAATGTTATGGTATTGAAGCAGATTAAATGATAGCCGTTGAGCATTGAAAACCCGTCATCACTATTTCATTATAATTAGCTACGTCACTCTACTTATATTACATTACTTGTATATTGGGAAACTACCCTAAATTGTAGTGAAATAAATAAAACAGTTTTTCCCCGTCAATTGTGATTCAGTCCGCATGAACCAAAAGTCTTTACACAATTTCAAACGCTCGGAACAACCTGATAAAATATCGAGGGCGCTTGTCGGCACATAAATATTTAAGCACTGTCTCGCGAACGCCGCTGCCGACTTATTCAGAATCTTGAATATGTTGTAGAGAATAAGGGGGGGGGGATGCCTCCTATATCATCGGACCAAATAAAAGTACGCTTATCCGTTTAGCTAAGTTCCTACGTATACGCCGTAGGGATGTTTTATGGCTGCGTAGGTGCTACGCTTTCTGCATACGCAACCTCCCTGGAGGAATAATCTAAGGAGCGCCTTAACGGGACCACATTTTATACCTTATAATATTTCACACCGGGACAGGTTTAAGTACTTTTCAATAAGCAGGACTGTAACGTCGGGGAATCCCCCTTCTGAATCCCGTACGACGGTTACGTTGTACGCGACTTCAAATTAGACTAATACTTAAATAAACTCCCGATATCGCCATTTTCAAACCTCTTGCTTTGTCCTGATTCTATATCCTCGTCTTTTTTCAAAACATATATTTGCTTGAACATATTAATTGGCTATTTTGAAGGTAAACTTCCGAAGGTAACAGGGGCATCCGGCGCACTAGAGAGATATTTGTTTACCCGCCATTTTACTACTGTTATAAACCTAACCTTCTACGTTCTAATCCTTTGTCGTCTTACAAGCTGCCAATCGAGTGTCTGTCTCCGCAGAGTGTGTATTTTTTTTATTTTTTTTTTTAAATTTTGTTTTAAACAAATAAATAAAAATAAATATAAAAAAAATGGTTTCTCCCTTATTCTTTTTTCTATATTATTAATATTATAGTAATTTATTATACTAATATATTAGTGTTATCAATGACGTAATGATGAATGATATGTTTACACATCATCAGAAAGTAACACCAGGCACTCACTGTTTAGGACAAAGCTCGTTCCGTGAGTTTCACAACCTATCTCCAAAGAATCGACCTCTGGGCATTTATTATTTAAACCATCAGACTTAGGAAGAAAAAGTAAAATAAGCGTTCTTTTCGACGGTTTTAATAGTAATTATGATAACAATAAACATTTTATTTGACACGTTTTTACGCTACAAAAGGTGAGCTCAATGCACTAAGACCTACTGTAATATTTGTTATCGATATAAGGAACAATTTACCTGCGTAGGGGTGGCGTACATTTCATGTTAACATTATCGTATTTTTTAAATTTCCGGAAAATTTAAGGAGGTGTTATGTTCCCTATTGCGAGTAAGAAATTATATAAAAAAAATGCGAAAATAATTCATCCTCAAATTTATTAATTTTATTAACGCGCTGGTGTCGATTACCTTTCCTATTTGTTTATGTCATTAAATACTATATATTTTGTTTACACTGCTTATTTCATGGAATGATCTATGTCGACTAATATTAATCATAAAAACGCTGGAATAATATACTCAATTACGAGATAAACGAATAAAAATTAAACATTTAAATTTATAAATAAATAAATTATATTAAATCGGTTTTAATGTTTTAGGATTAGATACGCGCGTGGTCGAAAAATACAAACTGTATTTTATTAATTATTACTGTGTATTTGGGTATGATTTTTTTCGGGATTTTTTTTTTTTTTGGTAAGACTGTGTGATCCCTACGTGTATATAATTTATACATAATACAAGAGGTTGAGTGTGATCCCATGTAAGCGAAAGTTACCTTTTGAATGCCCGATGAGAAAAATGCGAAAACATTTTTAAAATGGAAATTAGGAGCACAGGTTAATTCCCGAAAGGGCAATTCGTCAAAAAATCGCACGCACACAAGCATAGTTATTCTCATTTTCGTAATTCTTGTGTCGATAAGTGTAACCAGTTAATTCCGGTAAAATGTAGTTTCGATTAAATACGAAAACAGTGAGAAGATCCAGCGAAACAAATCGTTGAACTGGTTTGCACACATCTGAGCGTTGGTATAAGTTTATTTATTTATTTAAATTCCCAATAAATTTTCGCAATACCTGTTAAATAGTACATAACAAAACAATGGTGTTGCAAATTTATACAAGCGCATGAAACTACTATACTATGTTTTATGTCCCCATAACTCGACTAGAGAAGGCAGTATTCCGTCTTATTCATTTCTTTAATGTTACGCGATAAAAAATAGGGTTTTTTTTTTTTTAAGTAAGTTTTTTATGTAAAATTATTTTAAAATCAAGAATAATAATAGACCTTCGTAGAATAGCAAAGAAGTGCACATGTATAATAATAACTATAAACTTTATTTAATTTCGCTACGAGGATGCCAATAAATTCCAATTAGCCATTCTTAATCCTAATTCAAAGTCAAACTTTTTAAAAGACATTGTACATAGAAAAACATGTAATTCTAGCGAAATGGATATCCCGAGATTAAATAAAAAAAATAAATAAATGCAATGTTTATAGTATTATAACCTGTTAAATGTAATTAGTTAAATTACAAGCCATGACAGCCTGATTCTTTCTGGCGTGACTTAAGATTTATTATGTAGACGTTTACTTGCCCACGTCACAGCGCCCACATAGTTTAATGAACACATACTGGCCAGATCCGTTACAAAGGAAATGAACACAGAATGAATAAAAATGACGTGGAAAACACATCAATATAAACTATATTTGTAGCGAGGGAGTTTTCATTTGTCTCTACCTTCCTATATTATTAAAAACTATTAATATTGCTATATTATTATTTTTATTGTGATATATCGTATATAGTTCCACGTAATATTTTGTTATCCAACGCTTTATCAAAAAAATAAAAAACTTTTCTAAATTTTCTAATGTTCTCAAAGATTGTGTCATTTATCTTTTCAGGTGATTTGCCGCTATTAAAAAAGTCATCAAATATAACTCAAATACCTTTACAGCTCAATTATACAAGTATAAATATATATAATGACATATTTCCACCAAATTAAAAACATTTAAAAGAATTGGGGTATAAAGAGTAGTGGCTAAGGTGACCTCATAAATGAACGAAGAATATTATACTAGATTTATTGTTTTTTTTTTGGTTTGAAGCCGGCTATATATTTTTTAACGTTTTTTTATTTGAACAAATCACCACACACGGTCTTTCCTCAGGCACATTCGAAATAAGGATATTTAAATATAAAAATTTGCCTGTGATAAGGTAAATTCTCAATGGTGCAAGTTGACATGGGCGGGTTGGTATCACTGAGGATCGAACCCTCTCAGAGGACTAAGGTCAAAGGTCAGAGTTCAGAGGTCCCCCTCAGAGTTGGAAACAGGCCACAACATATGCACACCATCGCCAAGTTTATTAATTTATTTTTTTTCGGTGCGGCGAGTTTAATGGTAAGTTTTTAAATATGAGATGCTAGTAAGATCATCAATTGATTTATTGTAATAATTAAATTGAATTAAATGAAAAAATATACTTTATATTTTTACAGGGTTTTACCTAACCTCACAATCTACCTTCAAGTTAGTTCAAGTTATAATAATTAGAATAAATGCTTTAATAAACCTAGATTGCGCCAGTGATACTTTTGATGTTTGCGCGACGGTTTTCATGATTTCACACGCAAGCCGGTTTTTACATTCCTCGCTTACACTCGGTAAAACGGGGGGGAAGTGCGAGATAGACTATTGCGCCCCGCCACTCGCTGCTCGATCCAATTTCTACATTGAAATGGGAAAATATAATTGTCAAATAATATTGAAGAGGCTCTTTTTTAAATTCTTTTACTATACATTAGATAATGCTACATGACACTCAAGTTGCACGTCAAATATACCAAAACATAGTGAACCAGTAATGCAGTATCTATTTTACCATACATTTTATCAAATGTTTAGACATAAATATCTTATTCTACAGAGGCGTAGTTGATTTTACAAAGATTCAAATTAAACTAGTTTTTAGACATACATTGAATCTGTTTTTGGTTATTAACCAACAACGGTACAGAGTGTTTATGCATTAGACGAGACAGAATGATTCATGAGCACGCCCGAGACAAAGATGAGCGCCATTGAGAAGAGGCCCCTTAAGAGTTATAGTGATATCATAATAATATAATGTCCGCTTAGTGCTTAGTAAAAGTTGAGGTAATAGGTGCCTACTGCCTATTTATTATAGGCAGGAAGGGGAAGCTCTCCTTATCCCGAAGCTACCCACATTTCACCCCCGTCCCTCCACCGGTCAGCCGCGCGCCGTTCCGCTCTATCTGAACGAGTCCGGGGGCGCTATGTTGGGACTGCGTTTATTACTCACACTAATTCCGAGTTATTGCAGTAGAGAGAGATGCTAGTAACTTTCCACGGATCTGTGCGGAATGTGTTTAAATTAAATTAAATTAAAATTAAAAACAAAAAGGAAAATATGAGAAAGGCAAAATGAAAAAAATGGGCTGGATATAAAAATCAAAAGCCTAAATATAGTAGAGTAAATCAGAACTATACGTTGTATAGAAGGTGTGAACGTAGTGTAGTTTATGTGTGTGCGAATGTAGTGTAATGTAACACTACATTCACACACCACACATACACATACTCACTTACTATACATAGTCATACTATTATTAACGCTTCATTACCACCATTTCCCCTGACTCTAGCACAGGCACTTCTGGCTTAGTTGAGTAGGGCCCAAAATAATTGTATATGACCTAGGTTTTATTAAAAAAATATATGTATTAATGTGTTTGTGTATGTGTATGTGTGAAAGAATAGTAGTGCTTACACTAAGTGTTATTTTTGAGTGAAAAAATAGTGTCACGAATGCATTTTATGCATTTAAAAATTAATATTAAATATTCTTATTGCTCAGCATAAAAAGGAATTCGTAGCGTGATTAGTCTTATGATATTCAGTTTACTTTTATTATTAGTTTTTATTCTATTTTTCATTTTATAGCTGAGTGTAATACCAAAATACGTAGATATTTGCTAATATTTATTTGTTTATTATTCAGCGATACTTGACGTTAAATATGAAACAATAATATTCATATGGTTTATTATAGTTTCTACATACGTGTACTTATACTAGATCTATAAAACAATGTTAGTAAAAAAACTAAATATAAGTTTGTATGTAAACTAATTTTAAAAGTAAAAGGTATTTTTCAGTAACGGTAAATAATAATGTTTAGGTATGTGTTTTATTAGGGTTGTAGTAACGTGCGTGACTGATGTGTAGTAAAAGTATATTGCATGCACCCCACACCACTACACAACATCAACCCATCAGGACTACATCAACTGTATTATTTTAATTTTTATTTTACCTTATAAAATATTATATTAAAATAATCTTATAATATTCTTGAGAAATATAACTTTGGGTGTAAATTATGCATTATATTCGAAATTATTGTTGCTTTTAATTTTTTTGTTACGCGCTATAATGATTTGTACGCACATGAAATTGGACAGAGTGTTAGCATCCTATTTTAAGTAAAATGTGTATGTTCACTTAATAAGATAATTAAAAAATAAAATGAAACTTCATTGAAGAAATTATATCAAAGGGCCTTATTTGACTTAGAGATGTCCATGTCGAGGCGTGGTATTTCCGGGGCGATGACGTGAGAAAAGGCTTTGTCATGCTATACTGGGAAGTCTTCTACTAAGAGGATTTCCCGGACTGGTTAGATGAATTTTCCTTGCGAGAGGAAATGAAATGAAATTTATGAGCTGCCGCTGAAATGAGAAACACGTCCTCACAGTGTGTAGGTATAATTTAATGCCTAGAATGGATTACCTGTACTTGAAAAAGTTTGTCAGTTAAAATACTGAGCAATGTCGCACAAATAGTATGCAGTGTAGAATTTTCGATCAATCGTGAGCTGTGTTTCGAATTTGGCTGTTATTTTTTATTTTATTATAGACGTTACAATATTTAATTGTATTGTAAAAGTAATCGATAACTAAAGGATAAAGGGGGGTTAAGGGGGGGGCTTAAGGGAAAATGAAAATAATGCATATACTAGCAATTACTAACGATACTAACATATTTTTTCTCGCCTACTAAGCTCAACAGTATTACCGGAACTAGCTCTTCAATAGTGGCAACAGCATAATAAAAAATGTTTGAAAACATGTATTATATACGTGTATGTGTGTGCGTCTATGAGTAGGGTAAATATGTGTATATATACGAGTATGTGTGTGTAATATAATAATTATAGGCATTTGATAATATAATAAATGTAACCAATGATATTAAGAAATAATAGCAGCGCACGAATTAAAGAAAGAAACATTCATTTATATCTTATATTTATATAAATACACGTAATTGTGATTTTAATAAAAATATAACCTAAATGTTTTTCAACGTGTTATAGTCACTAAACGGAGTAATTAAATGATTCCTTATTGATGCAAAGCGGTCATGGAAAAATGTGTGTTCGAATTAACTTTCTAAGATTAACATATGACAAATAGTTTAAGAAGGAGAAAACGCTCCGATTTTACGAGGAAATATCGAATGGCTTTGTTTCGACAACAACAAAGGAGCGAAAGTCGAAAGCTCTTAATCTGTGAGCCGTCTTTCGAGGGCTTACGGCGAAATGAAGAGCGGTATCACGCCGGAAGAACTCCCAACTCGCTGGAAAAGTTGTGCAGCGTTGCTATTTTGCGTTACAAGAAACTGTGCACGACTTAGAAACCACCTCGCCGCGGGTCCTATTACTCGAACATTATTATAAGGTACATGTCGTGGTACTCTCTCGCCGGATTTATAAGCGCGACCTTTAATCCAATTCCTTAAATATATTAGGGATCTGTTTTTAGCGTTCCCTAGATAACGTTTCTCATTGCTTGGTCTGGTACAATATTCGCCCTGAACGTTGGCGATCTTGTTGGTAAAAATACAGGTAACTCTAAAAAGAGATTCCGTCGTCAGTAATGATATACTCTGTGTGCCAAGGCTGCGTTTTTCAATGATTTTTCCTTGAATTAACCAATGAAGAATAGTGTATGTTTCACGAATTAACTAGAAATTTAAAGAGCTATAGTAGTGATACTAGCCAATAACAGTAACCTAAATCTGATATATCAGTTCTCATATACGCAATCATTACAAAAAACTTGTGTTTATTTTTGTTTATAGTTGTTAATGTGTTTAAAATGTAAAAGTTCTTATAATGATATGATAAAATTGGAATTACTGGTGATATTAATAATTTGGCATACAATACATATAGATTACATACCGCATATCTTTTTGTCTGTTTGTGGACGTAAAAAGAGGACACGAATGAAAGCGCACGTATTGCACTGTACCTATTGCAACATACATACATTTTTCTCTCTTATTTTTATACTGACTAAAAAAGCTGGAATATTTTTATATTCAGTAGATCCAGAAGGAATACTCATGGTTAATCCCATGGATATTAAAAAAGTTATCTACGCGACTATGCTTGGGTATCTGTTCATTACTCGCAATGAGCTTACATTTGGCGACCTTTTTACTACTTCAACTTTTAATATTAAGTGTAATTAAGTTATAGGTATTTTTCATTGATTAAGATACAAAAATATTACATTTTGGTAAAAGAAGCATTTTGTTGAAATATTAATTAGAAAATGAATTTCAGCAAAAACCATTGGCATTTAAAATGTATATTGAGTGTTTTGATAATTTGCAACAGTATTTTTTCAGTATTTGTTTTCGTTTAAGTTTAAATTTCGCGCATTGGCAAACATTACTAACTTATGGTGTAGTAGATGTGTGATTACTAACTAGATTACTAACTTATGGTGTAAAAACATTTACATCTGGCTCTAATTGTGCCTTAGCAGAAAGAAAGCAATAAAAAAACTAAAATGAAATTGAATATGCGATGTTCATCTACAAAATTACCGTATTCAATGAATGCACTGTATGTAAATATCAATGTCAATTTGCTCAAAATCTTCATACAAAGCTGTTCTCAATTAACAATATTGTTAATATTTGATAAAAAACTATTCCTTAAAATGAAAGATGTAATCTAGGTTTGCATAGAAGTTGATTTTTTATAAATATTTGACTAGTGCTTAACAAGCGTTTCAAAGGTCATATTTTTATACTTAAATTGTGGCATCTATGCAAGCCCCATGTGAGCAAATAGTTTTGTAGAAAATAAAACTGTCGAAGGAAACTTGCTTAACCGCATTTCAATCCGATAAAAGTAATATTTGGGGTTGAACAGTTAGTTTACAATACAAACGGAGTCCGTATTTCTTAATACAAACACTATTATTTTAATCTCATTTTTCATCTATGTTATTTACACGTTTTATTTAAATCTAAATATACCTAGTTGTCTTTGTATTATTTTTATTATTCGAATTCGAGTTATTAAATAAAAATTAAGTGTATTTTATAAATTATATTGTATTTAATATTGCTCAGATACAATCAATGTTCTACAGAATGATTGTATGCTCTATATAAATAAATATCCTTTTTTTTGCATTTAAATACAAAATATATGTAAATACAAAGACAAACCATGAACACTAAAAATAAATAAGTTAAGGTGACAACTAAATATCAGTGGGTTATTTATTTTTTATTTAATTTACAGAAATATGCAATGTCGTTTCGGACTATTGTTTTCCGAGAAACACTAAATAACCAGGCCACTATCCATCTATTTAGTTATCAAGCTATTTCAGTATTATTAAACCAAAGTCATATTGACCGAAGTCGTTAATATTATTCAACATTATGTATTCAAAGGGATTTCCTAATGTGGGGTTAGGGCATGCGCCCTTCTTTTCCTTCGCAGAGCATTGAGATACGAGTCTCGCAGCATCAGGCTCCAGTCTGCCACTGGACCAGCTCCGAGCCATGCGGCTTTTGAACTTCGAATAATGCCTATCACGCCCACACGCATACTACCATACGCCGCGCAATAAAGTTAACCGTCGGGCAGGTCATGATGGGAGCGTTTTTACTGTGAAATCTGTGATAAAATAATAATTATTTCGGTTATAAAAAAATATAAATTATACAGTGGAGTGACAAAATCATTGTGTTATATCATGATTGTAATTATATTATCACAATACATATATTATATATCACAATCGCCTAAATATCCGTAAAAGTTATTTTAAGTGATAATATTTTTAGTGCTTCACATAGATTTAAAAAAATTAATAATAAAAAAAACTTTGTTTTTTACCAATTATTTATTAAACAATAAAAAATAGTCTCGGAAGTAGTTGTAACGCAATACTTATGTCAGAGTATTTCCGTGTGTTTTTTTTTATAATTTTTAATACACTTTAATTTATAGTAGCATTACAAATTATTTCACAAACAATCGTGTACGGGACAAATATTTATAGTAAAGTTATTACATTTTATACATACAATAAATTCGTACATAATTTATCGTATCTAATATAATGAACTAAAACGCATGAACTTGTGAGGACAGTTTATCGAATTTATACAAGAACGAAGATAATTGGGAAATTAGCGGAGACGAATTACAACGATGCATAATAATATCATATTTTGTTTAAAATTTGGTAAGAGTTATATTATTAGTTTTTATTTCAATATTTTTAGTTACGATGAAACCAACATGAAAAAAATATATTATATTATTTAAATCAAATTATTGCCATGTCATTTTGTAAGTAGTAACAAATAAACCTCAGTTAAGTTACCCGTTTTTAGGTATACAATTATTTTTAGTAGCTTGTATCTAGGATATTATTTATAGACTATCTGAGAGTCAGAGATTGATAGTGGGAACATTTTAAGGTTTTTTTTTTATTACTCGCGAACGCGTAAAGCTGTTCAATATCGTGTGCTTTAAGGATAAACAGATTGTTAGCCTTGGACTATTTAAAATACATATGTGGTAAATTTTCATAACTTTCAAGGCTAAATTCAAAAAAGGTATTTTTGATGGTACGCAAATAAGGACTTTAATGTCCAATAGACAGTTTCAATGTAATTTCAATGTCAGTTGTTGAAAGATAGAAAAAATAAAGATGTAGCTAATACCTTTTAAAAATAATACTAAAGACCCAAATTATTTCTTAATAATTTGGCTTATTTTGTTAAAAATATATTACAAAAATATTCAAAATTTAGATGTAACATGAGCATATAAGTTTAAATTTGGATTACTTTCCTAAAATATTAGGAGACGTTAGTAAGTACGAAAGTAAGCAGTTTCATCAGGACATCAAGGAAATAGAAAGATGATATCAGGACAGATGGAACACCAGCATGATAGCTAATAACTGATGAATATCCAAATATAGAAAATCGAGTAGGTACCTCGGTACCAGACTTTTTGGTCGATTTGATTAGGTCTGCTACCTTTCTAACTATGGTAAGAGTTACCTGTTCTAAGAAAGGTTATTCAAAGTGTTGCAGTGTGAATATAAAAGATATGCGCCAAACCCAGTAAAAAATTATAAAAATGAATTTTAAGCACAGATATACACACAAAACACACACCCACACACACACACACACACACACACACACACACACTAACGATACACACAAATAAATGCAACTAAAGTGTCTAAACGTTAAACAATTAATATACTTCTTAAATAAATAAATAAACAAACTTTTTAAATATATATTCAACATAAAGTAGTACTCGTACTCATATAAATGAAGTACAGAACATTTTTTTTTTTTTTGATGAAACCATTTTATAATTATATATAAGTATTTCAATACTAAGCAAAGTAAATCAAATAATACCACAGATATTTTTATTATATTATAGCTGTGCGTATCTTAAATTGTAGTATTATTATTAGGTTTTATTTAAACAAATATTTCCAAAATTATTTTTTCAGCAGCACCCATTAAACAGTTTAATATAAACGTAGCGAGACTAGCTTTAGTTTTAGCATCTCTAATTTCATCGCTTATTTGATTATATAGTTTTGGGCCCAGGAAAATGAGATCTCTGTCCAAAAAATGTTTTCATTTTTGGTGCCACTAAGTGCCCTCTATCATTCGATCTTGTCTTCTTAACTTCTTGTATTTTATCCAACTCATTTTTATTTGCCATATATCTAGCACCGTGTACCTTTAGAAAAAGATTTCTGAACTAAACTTAAAAGGCTTTTTATTGATCATACGAAGAACCAATTTTTAAACTTTGGTAATGGTTCAAGGGCTTTTCGAGTAGCACCACTACACATAATTAATGTATAGGTGATTAAAAAATTGATAATGGAACTGTAAAACTTTTTTAAGTTGGGATATTTAAATAGTTTCTAAGGTTTTTATATACTACAATTTGTGAACTCTCTTAGCAATTATATCAATATGATGATTCCAGCGAAGATGCCTGTCTATTTCAACTCTTAAGTATCTAATGTGATCGGCATTTTTCAGAGGAATATAATCACATTTTAATCTTTCCTGATATTCATAGATGTGAAGCTAAAACTAATCCGGTGCAAGTAATACTGAAAGTACCGTATTTAGTTTTACCAATTTTTAGAGTTGGAAGATTATTGTCCAGCTAATGGGTAATAGTTTCTAAATTACTTTGCATCTTACATTGTAACTCAGTCCATGTGTCACTAGAATATACAATCACGGTATCGTCTGGAAAACTTATATTTTTTCTTCTATGTTTCAAGTTGCATAATGTATAACTGTAAATTAAAAACAAAAGAGGCCTTAAAACCTTACCCTGAGTCACATCAAATGCTGTTATTTTAGTGTCACTCTCATGCTCTTTAATCTTGACAACATGACTCCTATTAGTTAGATACGATTTATACCAATGATATTCGTTAACCTTGATCCCTATGCAATCAATTTTTTAAGAAGAATTTCAAACGAGATAGTTTTAAATGCCTTAGCCAGGTTAAGAAACACAGTAACACATACGCACACATCTCCAAGCATTTTTCCAACCATTATACACACTTTATCGTCGTAAAAAGTTACTATAATGTATTCTATTATTTATTATTGTTATCATTTGCCTGAATTCAAATCCGATTTTCAATATTTGTATTGCGTTATCATGTTCATTTGCTGTGGTTATTATTGGACTATTATTTTTTGTAATTTCCGATAGAATTTTATTAAAAAAAATTTAAAACAAAAGTCATTTTGTTGGAAATCTATCGTCGTTTATATTGTATTGTAAATACTATTTGTAAACACTCGAAAATTACATGAAATCGATTTAAAAACAGTTTTTGAAATAAATAAAATATTTGGAATCGATATTTAAATACCAACCTACATATTATTAAAAAAAATCGTATGGATCAGGTATATGATACATTTTCAAAAAATTCTAGAATATTAACTACATATATTTATAACGTATTAATATGGTTTTATTTTATTTTCGCAAGTTGAAATTTGAAATTGAAATTGTTAAAATATTGAAATTGATATAAAATTTGATTGTTATTGAAATTTGAAATTAAAATATTTGAAATTGTTAAAATATATTACGGAAGGCAAAATATTTTAATATTGTTATTTGTCCCATATCTTTGCTTTTTTTAACTGTCATAGATATAAAGCACATGAAAAACACGCTTTCGAATAAAAGAAGTTATGGGAAATTATTTTTATATTCAATATTGATGAAGGAGGATTTTTATTTCAAATTGGGATTCCCTAAATGAGCAAAAAATTATATACAGAACAAAACAAAAACAAAGTCACGCCTGAGATGTAGCAATTATTCATAAGGTATCATCGCATACTCGCTGCACATTACCATAAATTACAAAGTTGTATAAAGACTTGAAGCTAGATTAACTTCTGGTTTGCGGGGTAGTTTTAAACTAGCAAATATTTTCCTGACATTTAACCGCTACGCTGTAAGGTAATTTATGCATTAACTTTCTCGTAAGTTTTTCGCAGAGAACATAGTGGAAATATAAGTATTATCTTAGGAAACCGTTAACAACCTAAAATCAATTACATAAATAAATACAACTGCAAATCATAAAATAAATAACCGCTAACCACTAATAAACACAAAGGGTCTTTTAACGTCTATCAATGTCGTTTGAAAGCAAAACATTCTTCTTATGTATTTTAAAAAAGCAATTCACTCGCTGCTAATAAAACGCTAGATGTTAATTATAAAATGGCGTCGGTTGTCATAGTATTTGTTAATCCTATATATATATAACTATGTAATATTACTAAGATAAAATTAATAAGATACGTAATTTGTTATGATTCTCTTTAGGCAATTTCAAGTAATCTAATGTTAGCCTTATTTTTTATATGTATAGAACTGTTATTTTATATCTTTAAATATAAGAAATTTTACCGAATATTAAAAGCATCGGTGCATGCATTTTATAATATGAAATATGTTATTTATTTTTTATTTTTCACAGTTCGAAAGAGGCGTAAAGTCTATCTCAGTAAAACTTTATTAAATGATTAGTTACATAAATTTAGTATTTTTTTGCTACACCCTAAATATTAAAAGGTTTTTAAGAAAAACCTAATGTCGGGCTTATTAATAAAAAGAAAAACCAACGAGTGATTAGTGGTAATCTCGTGTACAAACACATAAAAGATTTGTCGGACGCACTATTGGGAGGGAGGGTGATCTCTATTAGAAAATAATTACGGTTGGAATGCATTTTGTGAGTCTAAGACAAAATCAA